>OZ004327.1:12426790-13626790 GCA_963924455.1 Pelagia noctiluca | reverse complement strand
ATTTTGGCACAAAACGTTTGCGACAAAACTGGCAGAGATTAAGATCCGATTCGATTGACACACTAATTCGCTCCATATTTGTATTAAACAGCCGTCGTACTTGTAACCTTATAATGTTGTAATTGTTGTTATGTTAGTTATAAGCATAATGGTGGATACTTAGGCCACACGTATGGGGTTTATGGTTATATAGATCTTGATTTACAGTACTTGTTCGATATGTGATACGATTTGGAAAATTTGCGCATAAATACACTTGAAATTCCAAATGTTTGCTACTTACACCTGCGTAGTACTTGTCTAGCTCCTTATCATTCTTGATGAACGCTGGATAGCCAATGTTTTCAATAATCCCGGTGGCCTAAAATCAAACAATAAATATATGATTATCTACATCATTAACTCCCGAAGAAATTCAGCTCAATAGCAATTAAAATCACTTTGTTCCGTGTGAATTGCAATAGTAATTATTATTATCATCATAACAATACCATTTATTCATAGTTGACTTGGATTGGAGTATGGCAAATGCTAATAAAGGCCAACTCTACTCTATTCTACTTACAAATGTACAATAAAATTAATTGAATTTATTACAAATACAGCATTTACATGCGAATCCCTGCCAAAATTTGATTTTCATTTTGACTGTTTCTTTCGCAGCTTTGTATTAGTCTGAAAGTTTATTCCAGACCATACTACCCTGAAATGAAAGCGAGTTATCTCTACATTTTTTTGTTCTTGTTTTTGTAAGTTGGAAGAGATAGTTTGTTCTCAATGTATACGGAAGAGTTTTCTTATTGAATAACTCACAAAGAAGGAGGGGTTTCCAGAATTAGTGCATTTGTAAACTCCCTGCATAAGATTTTGTAAGATTTTAGCATCCTCATTTCTGCGTGAGAGCTCTTCAAGTTCAATTAACATGTTATAATGAATTACCTTATCTACAGCAGCTTTCTTTGTTTTCGCATCCATCCAATCAAGAGTGTCGATATTTGAGATGAAAGATGCCCGGATGTTGCGTATCATTTCATCTGCCTGTATTCAAAATACGAAATAAATTTTTAGTGTTGTCTATAGCTAAACAGACCCGGGTGACCGGTGGTAGAGTATTTGCTACTGTGACGGAAGATCAAGGGCTCAAACCCTAGCCAAGTCATACAAAAGACTTTAGTGATGGCACTCAACGCCTCTCTGCGTAATAATAACCACTCTCCAGCTAGGGATAAGAGACACGCCCAATTCATCGTCAACGTAGAAAAGATGAAGACATGATGATGATGTTGCGTCTAGAATGGAAAACTAACTTACCATCGTTTTGGCAGAAGAGTGGAACGTTGTATCCACAAAGAGTCTTCCAAGCGCAAAGCCGAAACTGCTAGTGGTAGAACTCATGCAGGTCTCCCAGCGTTGCGCCTCAGCCGATGTTCCGTAAATGGTCTGGTAGTACTCGGTGTAGGCTTCTTTGTACTTTCCGAGGAGGATGCTTGCAAAGGATTTTACCCCGTTCCACATTATGTAAGAGGCTTGAACGCTGAAACAGAGAAAAGTAAGCACATTCACTGTATGTTGCATGGTAGGTATCCCTTGTTAATGGCTGACGGTTCATGGTAGGCCAATACGCTGATAATCATTGTCATTTAAAACAGTCTTTGATCGATACTGATCTTTAGGAGAATTGGTAAACAAAGCGAAACATTATAACCTTCGCGTCTGACACTCATTACAGTAGTACGTTAGAGCAGTCTTTGATTGGTACGAAACTCGAGGATGGCGAGAAAAATTGGAAACATAGGGATACATGATAAAGCTTTTTGCCTTACACTCGTCAATGTACTACGTCAGACAGAGAACGAAAGCGAAACCTAACGAATTGTGTTACAGAGCACTGGTGCAAACGAATTCTTTCTGTCTACACAGTAGGGGGTCCATGGTTTTGATATCGACGAACTCCAATTCCTCAGTGATACGTTGACCTTGTCTGCCGATGATGCAATAATAGTTCTCACTGTAGTTAAAGCACATTCTGGATTGTTGAGTAAATTTTTACATATGGCAGAGTCATGTTTAAGTGTTAACACTTTTTCATCAGACCAATACAGTAAAAGCCCGCATGTGGGAACCACCTCTTGTGAGATCCAAAGCCTCAGTGTCAGTATTTTATCAAATATTTCCCTGTGACATTTCTCAACAATATCTTACTTGGGATCAGCTTGATGGAAAAGTTTGTAAGCATCTCTGATGTAATCCTTTGAATACGAGATAACCATTTCGTCGTCTCCAACGTTATAATTTGATTCACTGAATGCAAAGTTCAGCCACTCTTTCAGCCATGAGAGCTAAGGAAAACACAAGTCACCATAACAAACAAGACGTTATCAACCACATGTACAAATGACTAATTATCAAAGGAAACGAAAGGAAATTAAATTTTTTATCAATTCTCGAATATAGCTTCACATGAAAATCGGATCAACTTTAAGCTTATTAAATGTAGGCTGAGATCCAGGTAACAAACTTTATATATATATCTATAATCTAACAATTAAATTATACCAGCGCAGGCTACTGCAATTGACATATGCCTCCACCGGGTCTCGAACCCTGGTTTGTGCAGACACAGGCGAGCGCGCTAACCACTGTCCTAAACCAGGACAATAAGTTAGCACAGTCCCCTTGATGTTTTCACAACTCCAAGCTTATCCACAGTGGGGCATTAATTCGTGTTTCGGATTAAATCCTTCTTCAGAGCCATGTAACATTAACATTAATTCATAAGGCATGGTCTAACAGTTATAAATAATGTTCACAAAAAGCACTTAGTAAATATGTGAAATAATTTAGAAGGTAAAAAAGATTGTTATTTAAAACGCGTTTTTTTCCGGTCATGCGGAATCTTCAGCCTAAGTGAATCTTTGTATATTCAAATTTCATGTATTACTTTTATTTGACTATAAATTTATATATCTAAACTATATACAAATTGATAGAAAAGAGACAAGAAACTACTCATTCATCTCGACAAGCCTGTTTCGTGGTTTCCCACTCATCAGGAGATGTTCTAATCCATCCATGTTGCATTAGAACATCTCCTGATGAGTGGGAAACCACGAAACAGGCTTGTCGAGATGAATGAGTAGTTTCTTGTCTCTTTTCTATCAATTTGTATATATCACGCTCTACTCTATGTATTGAGCACTCTCACGGAAAACCGACATACAGACTTAGTATATCTAAACTATTTATATCTAGACTAATTATATTTTGCAAATATCTAAACTTTATACATCTAATAAACTTTATATATTGATTGTCATGTCATGCCATTTTCTCAGAAGCCCCAAATATATTTTTTCAAAATATTCCAAAAACTCCTACTAATATATAAAGCGACATTACATTAAGAACCAGGATACCTTGGCCAATTAACATTTCATTCTCCTTAAACCCTTTTGAATTCAATCTAGACCCCAAATAAGCTTTCTTCCTTCTTCAATACTTCAAACCCAAAATATGTCTTCATGTCCTAAATAGACCCCTTGCACAATTAGGTCAGTTCTTTAGAAATTCATCTTGAAACAAAGCCTCGACAAGATGTGTAGAAAAATCCCAAAGCATGCATTGCTGTCAAACTCACAAAGTAATTCCATTTGTTGCTAGAAGAGTAATACACGCTTGGGAATCATGCATCTTTTCGAGCTAGTTCCCAAAGTGTGCATTGTTTCTAGCAATAAATGGCATTGCTTTGTGAGTTTGAAAGCAATGCACGCTTTGGGGTTCAGCTACGCATCATGTTGAGGCTAAGGATGTTTCCAGATGAATTTATATAGAGATGTCGTAATTGTGATAGGGGGCCTATTTCATACCCGAAACATGTACAAGATTGTCCTGGTCATAGAATTCGACGAGTACCCCCTTCTCCAAGGAAGAGAAGATTAAAGAATCAGAAACGGCTACCAATATACGGGAAAACTAGCACCAATCAAGGCTCTCTGTAAAAGTTTATTGAAGAAATAGTAAATTGAAAAATAGACAGAAACAATGATTTACCGGTATCTCTGTATCATTGGCAAAGGCTTTAAGAGACATTTTCCGGTACAACGTGTTGTATTGGCGAGATACAGCAACTGGTAGAGTTATCTAAAATCAAGTATAAAATACAACAAATCATCAAAATGGACCAAGTTTGAGAAGTAATTCGTCTTTAGAGATTTAATTGAAGTCTATCCACAGTAGAGTTTGTAAATTGGGAACCAAAGCAAAGCTGTAATCTTTATGCGTGGTACGACATGCTGTACTTAGATGATTACAAAGAGTTAGGATAATATCTTGAGCAGAATAGATAAACTATTGATAGCATTACTTTGATGGAAAATCACTGTTGCTTATGGATTACTGTGGTGTGAATTTGCCCTGCTGTGTTGGATAATCAAGCTATGGTGGCACTTTTACACAGTAGTTGGGTGTTTTGTACTGCTTTGGCGGAAAATCATAACTGTGCTTGTATCTTCGCACTTGTGGTGATATTTTGCACCAATATGGTGATAATCACAAAGTGGGTGATGTTTTCGCACTGCTGACTAGAGTGGATAATCAAATCTGCGGTGGAATATCAAAAAAAGGGGTGAGATTTTTGCAGTGTTTTTTCACAACTGTGTTGTCGTTTTTGCACTACTGTGGTGGACTATCACTGCTGTGTTGTCGTTTTTGCACTACTGTGGTAGATAATCAAACAATAATGGCACTTTTGCACAACAGTGGTGGTGTTTTGCACTGCTTTAGTGGAAATCACAACTGTGTTGGTATCTTCGCACTTGTGGTGATATTTTGCACTTATGTGGTAATAATCACAAAGTAGGTGGTGTTTTCGCACTGCTGACTAAGATGGGAAATCAAATCTGTGGTGGAATATCAAAAAAAGGTCAGATTTTTGCAGTGTTTTTACACCACTGTGGTGTCGTTTTTGCACTACTGTGGTAGAGTTTGTGCACTACTGTGGTGGAGTTTTTGCCCTACTGTGGTGGATTATCACTCCTTTTTAGGCCCATCACATAATGCAGATTTCCACAACAATATTGATGAAGAATAAGGTTTTCAGTCATTTATAGCAGGATTTACTTGTATTGGTAGATTTTGAATGAAATAAGAAAAATACTCTACTCACATTAGCGAGTTTCTTCTCGAATTCATAAACTTGGTCCATGATATCTAAACCTGTTTGATTCGCTCCAAGCAAAGTGGTGACGTCTTTCATCAGTTTCCGGTAAGCTTGACTATACTAAAACAAAAATGATATAACGTGTCACGAAAACATCAAAAAGTGATTTTGCCGGTGTTCATTGGAGTTGTAAAAAGAATTGTGGATCTTTGAATTGAAATTTGTGAGTTTGAAAAGATTCCCTCCTTTTTTGATTATCAAGATGCAAGTTAGACACAAGGCTATATTTGAAATTCTCATAAGGTGAAACACATCTAAAATTACAAAGGTGATGATCATCAAACAAACATTTTTTGTAAAGAAAGGCACCTATGGAAAGCTTTTGAAATCTGTTACAGACAAGACATTCATTTACAGCCAATCCAGGCGTCTTGGATTTCAAAAGTTTTAAGAGAAAATATTGCTTGCAGAAAGGTCTGAATATTTTTCTATTACGCAGAGCCTCGATGTTCTACATTCGAACCTATGGTGTTTATTGGAGTTTTAAAAAGAATTGTGGATCTGTGAATTGAAATTTGTGAGTTTGAAAATATTCCTTCACTAATTGGTAATCAAGATATTCAAATATCGGACTTCTATTTTTGAATAGCACCTGTAAGGTTGAAAATTACATATTTGAAATATTGCTCAAAAATTAAAAGATGGTATGTTGGTAGATTCTTTTTACAAAATTTTAGTTGGATAGGATGAAAGTTTAAACAGAATGTATGTCAAAGAGCCATGCTTGTTTGAAGGACCATGGGTTAGAATTCACCTTCAGACCTGTCGTATAAAGTGAGAGGAGACTCTGCCAGATATTTGTAATTCCAATTAAAAAGGCAAATGGTATCACGAAGTGTGGTCACATCGAAAGAAAGGACTGGGGTTACACTGCTCGATTAGTTTACAAATTAGGCTCTTTGTGCTTTATACAAAAACCAATAGCTTACAAAGATAGTGACTGCATTTGTCTATCAAGTATCAATGCACTGCTTCGATTAGTCTACCTATTCAGTGGACATTGTGTGCTTTGCACATAAACCAATACCTTACGAAGATAGTAAGCATATTCGTCCATTAACAACTACATATCAACCATCAGCACCGAGCAGCAGTGCTTTGCAGCTGGTTTGGATGTTTGGGTGAACAGGTTCTATATTCTGAAGTATGACAATAGTAAATGTTTGCCAGAATTTTGCAAGATTAAGAGAGCTACATAGAAAAGTATTAAAGCTAATCTTATAAACCTGAAAGGAGCTATTTTTAAAATAATTGTCGATGGCTCCTTCAAGTTTTCATGAAAGTTACGTAACACCTTTTGCTAGTTATGGACAGAGACATAACATTTTCATAGCATTTGATAAGTTTAGTAATCTTTGAAATGAAACTTTTGTCCTTGAGAGATTTACTTTTGAAGGGTCGTGTTTCATTATATCTAATATCGAAAGCAATTTATCTAGAATATCAGAATCTTGAATTAAGATTCAGTTTCCTACAATACCATCAGATGGGGATGGTTTACAAAGGTGCACAGTTTTAGGAAATGCTTTTTGCAATGGTTAATGAAATTTTGTAGCCTAGTGGTTAAGGTGCTGGATTTCTGATCCTTGAAGGGTAACCTTCGTTGGTTCGAACCCACGAACGGTTGGAATCAGGAACTACAAGCCATCAGCCAACTCGGCTGTTCATCCTTCCCGCGAGGTCGGTGAGTGAGTAGCCAGGATATTCCTTGTAGAATATTAATTCTGGGGGCATGATTGGCCATCTTTTAGTGCGTGAAATTGTGAAATCTGATAATCTAATGCGTGTTTTCATGAATTAAGATGAAAAAGCAAGCTCAATTATGCTTGGAAATCCAATTTTACAATTTGTGAATGCGCGAATCACTACCTATGTGCGGGCCCCTAATATACTATGTGGGAGCCCCTACTATACTATGTGGGGGCCCCTACTATACATAATGCGGAGGCTGGTGGTAAATAGTAGTTTCAAGATTTAGTCAGATGTTTTCTGCAGCTGTGCTGCCATTTTGAAAAGGTCGTTCCCATACTTTTCACAACCAAGTGCAAGTCAATAATTGATTATCTTATCTCAAGCACCTCCCACTTTTTTCAAGCTTACGTTAGTCAGAATCGCGATCGTCAGATTCCAAGGCTGTGAAGAAATTGAATTTTTCCTACCACATTAATAAATTATAGGAACTCGTGCTAAATAAGCCTTCAATGTTTACTTAAAGAGAAAATTTCCTTGCATATTCACAGATAAGATGTGGTTTCTCAACACTGCTGTGAAATAGATACGATTTCGCTGAAACTGACGAGTTTTTGGTTGTTGTTTACAATCCAAGTGAGCTATTCTATTAGACGGTGTTTGCTAGAAGAGATTTTGCACAAGAAAAAAGTTAGATTTGGCCACGAGGAAGAGATTGATTTTAAGTCTGATACGGGAAGTTAAATTTTATCAGGGCAGGCTTCAGCTATTGACATGTGTCATCAGCGGGTTTCAAACCCAGGCTATTGCTACCAAGTTTGTATAGCAAATAGGTATTCTTGCATTTAATACACATGCAATATTTTCAATACCACGTTACTGATAAGCATAACAGGGGCTTATTCAAAATCTACACTTCGATCACTCACTCCATAAATGTTGGTGAGCGCTTATTAGAGACGGTATCAGCTCATGTATTCTAAATTGTGACCAGGATGTAAGAGGGGACTGGTTTTTGAATGATCAAAATGGCGACATTTGTCTACCTCCCTGTATGGGTTTAATGGCTGACAAAATAGTAAGACGTCATGTACTATAATATGTACTGATGTGAGTCATGTCTCCGTGTCCCTACAGCGAATAAGACGTCTTGTGGCCTTTCGTAGGTTAAACAAGCAAGTTAGGCATCAACTCATCGATCAAAGGGATGCATATTCTCAAAACAGGGCTGCCAAAATTCTCATATGCATCCGCCAGCTTTCTGAAGCATTAAAATATTGAAGTAAACCTTCATTAGGCCCACCAGGCCAGTGATTTAGGACAGTACACTCTTTTTTATAAGAACCAGTAAATTTGATTTGAAGATGACTGTTCTTAAATATTCCTCTATTTTCAGCCCGAAATGTTCTTAAATTGTTCCTACTTTATAATTATTGGGAAGCCTATTTTTGCTATCAGTTGTGTTAATTGGTTCAAATGTGGACCATCTGATATATCTGTGTGCTGTCAATTTGCTTGTTTTGTAATTATTTGTCAGTCTCCTGGTTATTTTGTATAATTGTTGACCTTGAAATGGTCGACCTCGGTTTGTTCTTAGCTTGTTCTTTATGATCTTGCAAAATCTGAGGCTGGTGTTCTTATAAAATTGTTCCTATAAAAAAGAGAGTGTAATTGGTGCGCTGACTTTTGGTGGGTGAGGTCTAGGTTTCCAGATCTGGTGGATGCATATAAGAATTCTGGTAGCTCGCTTGTGAGAATGTATTTCCCTGTGTTGGACCATGCCTTGCGAATTCATGAAACTCACTGAACACATATAGTTTTGGCTACAGTTCTGAGTAAAAATCAAAATATTTGAAAAATAATAGTAAAACATTCACAAAAACAGGTTTTTAGTAAATTTGCACAAGCACTGATGTAGAAAAAAACAACATTTTGCTTTTAATGCTGATTTTCGGCTCCACCTTTGACGAAAAATAAGCAATCTGGAAAGTGACGTTCTCAATGAGAGATGGTATGTTTTCATTTAACAACGCTGTTGGAATACTGAATTTTTTATAAACTTGAAAATATTTGATCTTTTCGATCCAAATATGCCGAAATATTTACTCAACAATGGAAGGATCTTTATTACCAGATATATCAAATGTTTATAAATCATCTCATGTTCATATCTATCCATAACTTGCAAGGAAGTAGGGTATTACACCCATTTTTTATAAGTAACTACTTTGTAAGTAAGTCAGTACTCGGCAAGCTAAGAAGCTAAGCAATTTCAGTACTGAATTGAAGAATGCTGAGCAATTTGAAAAATTTGATTTTCAGTACTTATCAGAAAATGTGAAGTAACACAACTTTATTAGCCGGGATGTCCTGTGCACGCTTTTTTTCATGAATAAAAAGTGCTAAAAAATATCAGTCATTAATTTGTTCTTTTATCTTCAATTTATTGTGCCTTCTGACATGTAAATGGCCCTATATTTACTTTTTTAAATCTATTTCCAAAAAAAAACGAACAAAAAGTGAAGCAATTGCTAGGCAATTTTTAGTACTCAAATTTACATCCCAGCTAAGCATCTTAGAGTCCTGAGCCCGAGCTGAAATTACTTATAAAAATACGTGTAATGATGCTCTTTACGATTGGTGATTTGGCTTTGGAATAAGACTTCGGCCGTGAAACCAATGCACCTGTCAACTGCCAGCAGCAAGGTTGGTGGGACAAAATCAAAAGTAGAAACAAAGAAGTGAGAACTGAAGCTAGAAGGAAGGGAGTTGAGAGGAATTACTGCATGCAAATAGCCAGTGGCGTAGCCGACAGTGGTTACCTTTAGGGCGAACCACCGCGGGCCCCCACGGATATGGGGCCCCGAAGGAGCTCCCAACTGAAAAACTTACTGGCAAGGGGCCCCAAACGTCCTACTTCACTAAGTGCCCCACACACCTCAGCTATGCCACTGCAACTAGCTATGAACTACTTTCGATCAACAACTTGCGAAATTGGACATGCTGAACTAAACTGAGGTGGAATTTTATGTTTGACAACATAAGAAGCTAAAATCTAAACGAAGAAAGTCCACAATACTAGGCTTTGTGCCGGATCCTTTCGATGCTTGCGGCGAAGTAAGTAAAATATAGCGAGACAGGAACAACGCAAAACGACACACACAGAAAAAACGTAGCTGGATTAAATATTATATATATAAGAGTATTGTCAATATTTCGCCCTGGCATACTGAAGAAGCCCTGTGTGCCAGAGCGAAATATTGACAATACTTTTATATATACTATAATATTTAATCCAGCGATATACTAATTGATAGAAAAAAGACAAGAAACTACTCATTCATCTCGACAAGCCTGTTTCGCGGTTTCCCACTCACCAGGAGGTGTTCTAATGATTGGGAAACCACGAAACAGGCTTGTCAAGATGAACGAGTAGTTTCTTGTCTCTTTTCTATCAATTATTATATATCACGCTCTACTCTATGTATTGAGCACTCTCACGGAAAACCGATATACAGACTTCGTAATATTTAACCCAGCTATGTTTTTTCTGTGTGTGTCGCCTTGCGTTGTTCCTGTCTCGCTTTATAGAAGCTAAGCCTAATCCTGTACTCCATGTATGCTGTGAGACAATCACAATGACGGAAGTAGGGTCCCCTAGATGCTTAAGAACCCCAGTTAAAATTCTACTAACTGTGTATTAATGACAGCGCAGTGACTACCACCAACAGCGAGTCACTCCATGTAACGTGTGTGCAGTATTTTGGAGAATATGCGGTAGTAGGAAGGATTATCTCTCAGTAGTACAGGGGAATATAATATATTGGAAATATGATCCGGAGGAATACATGAGTCATGAAAATATCCGAAAATATCATTCATGAATGCTTGCTCAAGTTCAGACTTTGTTTACATACTTCTGTCTTAAGCAACTGTAGGTAGGTTTTAGGGTCCTGAAGGGGGTATTGATCCAAATTCCCAGCCCTGAAATAATCGAAAATCCCGATTCAACGAGGAGAATAGAGAAAATCCCAATATTGAGAAGGTTGACAATCCTAATCCCAATTTACTTTTTCATTCCCAAATCCCCGTCCCAAGGAGTACAATCCCAATTTTCCAGTCTCAAATTCACCTCTTCTTGACGGATTCCTGACCCTTTAAAATCAGTGGTTTCCAAACTCCGTTGTTCTAAAGTGGAGTCAAAGTCTGTTAGTTTTCATTGTCCGAAGACGCGATGCTCTTTCATGGCTTTGATGAATTTGAAGATTTAAAGCTCAGTCATAGGGTGTCCAGACAAGTTGGTAATAACTATATTGGGACAAGGCGTATGCTTTCATCACCTTACTTAGCTTCTCTGTGCCCAGGTAGCCGGACATTCTGGCAAGTGCATGAAGCTTCTGACCAGAGATGCAAAAATTTCTTCACCCTCCTCGAAACTTGAAAGTTATTTTTCCAACCAATCCTTATTTAGAAACAATATATAACGGTCTAAGCCATGCTTCACGAGCAAGTATTGTGATATTTTATGGTGGTCTTGGCCTTCCCTGGGGCCTAACAGGTCTTCTTAAAGTTTAGGTTGCCTATTGATTGAAATCATACGCTGTTTCATTTGACAATTTTATGTGTGATTCCGAAAATATCTTGAATATTTGAACAAGCCTCCTAATTTCTCAGTAAGAATCTTCCCCCATATTAGGTGTCTAGGTATACGGTTTTTTGGAACTCTGGGATATCTGATTGTTTAGAAGAATATCATAAGTGATGCGGGGGTTCAGAGGTGCAGTGAACTTTTCATAATATCCCCCACTCTACAAAAAATCTACATCAGTGTCAGGAAAATAATATCATATTCAATAAAGAAAACGGTCTGATGAAAGCCTCTTGCAGCGTTTCTTTGCTAGCTTTTTACAACTATTTCCATCAATGAGTAATTTGATTCACAGTCTTTCTGTTCATTCATATGAAGATATTCTATTGAATTCAAACAAACTATGTTTACGGTTATTTAGACCAGTTCAATACCCAGACAAGAACAAAAGGCTTTCATACTATTCAATCTACTACTCTACTAAGAACCCTGTTAGTGAAAAGAAGAAGCAAAATGAAGCGAGGTAGAGATCCTCGAATTACCATGGATTTCGTAGTATCAATTGATAAAATCCTTCGTCTATGTTGACGAAAGGGAGAGAATCCTTTTAATTAGGGTAAAGAAGTTGATTTAGTGCTCTTCAATTTGCCAGTGCGAGAGAGAAGAGTGGAAAGAGCGAAAAATGAAATATTCCTTGTTTACCTTCAGATGATACGATGTATTCAGTAAGTAGGCTTCTCTCTGAATTCCCAATCCTGATTGGCCGAACTGAAAAGTAAATTTGAAAGTTTCATCAGGGATGTAGAGGAGATTTTGCGGGGGAATAGCCGACTCTTGTTCAAAGGGTCCGTGTTCGAAACCATCCTCAGACCTGTCACTAAGTGTGACAAGAGAATTTGCCAGCTGTCAGGTATTCTAGGCTAAAAGGAAAAAGGAATCACGAGGTTTGATAACATCAAGAGGGTCAAACTGCTCGATTAATTGACCTATTCAGTGGACACTTTGCGCTTTGCACATAAACAAATATGTCATGAAGATACTTCACGATCCCGCCCTCCTCCACAGTTTCGGCTCACAAGCCCGGGCCAGATCCCTTGTCCGCATTTCCTACACTTAGAGTATATATCAATAATCAATGTTCACATTCTACTCATTGTACTTCATCTTGTCTCTAATATATGTTTAAGGTAGCTGGCTATCACAGACGAGTGATCTGTCCCGCAAATTGTCACTCTCTCCTTCCATAGCGAAATGTTCTTCCCACCCCATATCTTTCTGGATTGGAAGGAGAGGCGGCAAATCCAGTGAAAATAGGGAACTATCAGGACTTGTAGTGATAAAAATCATTATGTAATGCAATTATCTTTAGTAGAAAGGACAATAAGATATTTTTTGGAACAATAAGGAGAACATATGGTCTTTGTCAGATAAAAATAAGATATTGTTTTGAACAATAGATATAGTAAATGGTCCAGGCCAGATAAGGCTTGCTTTTCCGAAGTCACCTACTAATGCTTGCCGTTGTGGCTTTATGACGGGGGATGATCATGTGAGGTCCTGTTAGTCTAGAGCCTCAAATATCTTGACACAGTTCTATACTAACCCACTTTTTATAAAAATCAAGCCGATATCTAGGTGAAATTTCTTTAACAGACACCACATCAACTGGTTCAAACTTTAGACCCCTGATACATTTTCTTCGATTTTCAAAATTCCAGACACCAAATATGTTTTCATGTTCTATTTTCAGACCCAAATATATGAATTATCATTCTTGTCATAAAAGTTAATGCAACCCCCATCCCTACCCCATTGGGCTCCCCCACCCCCATCCAATTGGGCTGAATAGACGAGAGAACCAAATACTCACAATAATAGAGTTCCTGGTGGAGTTCTTTATATCATCTCCTACGTACATGTTGAAGAGAGGTGCTTGGTAGAGGTACTTGTGAAATCGAGAGAAGGTGTGATGCGTAACCCCTATCCCTACCCCATTGGGTTCCCCCACCCCACCCCATTGGGCTGAATAGACGAGAGAACCAAATACTCACGATAATAGAGTTCCTGGTGGAGTTCTTTATATCATCTCCTACGTACATGTTGAAGAGAGGTGCTTGGTAGAGGTACTTGTGAAATCGAGAGAAGGTGTCCTTCCAGTCCCACGATGTCGAATCGAAACTCGAATTTGTCACTGGCCAGGAGTTGTAATCTTTGATGAAATCTTTCAGGGGTTGGTCGTATCTCTTCTCAATCATTTTCGTGTTCATACATGCTTGGTAGTACTTAACGGCATTCTTGATAGCTAGCGACTGCAATGGTAAGAGTTTATCATAGTTTGGAATGGTCTATCAAATGTCACGGGTAAAATGCATTGGAAATCGAGGTTTCACGATGCAGGAAATGCATCATAGAATTATGCCCCTTGGCAACTATTGATCGATATGCTTAAAGAAAAGCCAGTCAAATGACGAACAAATGTCCAAAAAATACCCATGAGCAAACAGCGCTGTTGCTTTGGTAGAATTATTGGGGGGGCAACCATTGTTAGAGAACAAAAGGAAGACCAGGGACCATGCTGTGAACAATTGAATTTTAGGATTATTAGGGGGGGCGAAACCCCCAAGCCTGCCCCCCCTCGCTTCCTACGGGCCTGTGAACAAATTGAAACAACCATGAGTAAATCAAAACAACCATGAACGAATTGGAACAATTATGAGTAAATTGAAACACCCATGAGTAAATTGAAACAACCACGAGCAAATTGAAACAACCATGAGCAAATTAAAACAACCATGACGAAATTGAAACAACCATGAGTAAATTGAAACCACCATGAGCAAATTAAAACAACCATGAAAAAATTGGAACAACCATGAGTAAATTGAAACCACCATGAGCAAATTAAAACAACCATGAAAAAATTGAAACAACCATGAACAAATTAAAACAACCATGAGCAAACTGAAACAACCATGAGTAAATTGAAACAACCATGAGGAAATTAAAACAACCATGAGCAAAAAAAAAACAACCAGGAGCAAATTGAAATGCCCATGAGCGAATTGAAACAACCATTAGCAAATTGAAATGACCATGAGCAAATTGACACACCCATGAGCAAATTGAAACAATCGTGAGCAAATTGAAACAATCATGAACAAATTGAGACACACATAAGCAAATAAAAACAACTATGAGCAAATTAAAACACCCATGAGGAGATTGAAACACCCATGAGGAGATTGAAACAACCATGAGAAAATTAAAACAATCATGAGCAAATTGAAACAACCATGAGTAAATCGAAACAACCATAGAAAATTAAAACAATCATGAGCAAATTAAAACTATCATGAGCAAATTGAAACAATCATGAGCAAATTGAAACCACCATGAGTAAATCGAAACAACCATGAGCAAATTAAAACAATCATGAGCAAATTGAAACAACCATGAGTAAATCGAAACAACCATGAGAAAATTGAAACAATCATGAGTACATTGAAACAACCATGAGTAAATTGAAACAACCATGATGACATTGAAACAACCATGAGTAAATTGAAACAACCATGAGTAAATCAAAACAACCATGAGCAAATTGAAACAACCATGAGTAAATCAAAACAACCATGAGCAAATTGAAACAACCATGAGTAAATCGAAACAACCATGAGAAAATTAAAACAATCATGAGCAAATTGAAACAACCATGATGACATTGAAACAACCATGAGCAAATTGAAACAACCATGAGTAAATTAAAACAATCATGAGTAAATTGAAACAACCATTAGCAAATTGAAATAACCATGAGTAAATTGAAACAACCACGAGTAAATTGAAACAACCATGAGTAAATCGAAACAACCATAGAAAATTAAAACAATCATGAGCAAATTAAAACTATCATGAGCAAATCGAAACAACCATGAGCAAACTGAAACAACCACGAGCAAATTGAAACAACCATGAACAAATTAAAACAACCAAGAGCAAATTGAAACTCCCGTGTGCAAATTGAACTAATCATGAGCAAATAGAAACAACCATGAGCAAATTGAAACAGCCATGAGCAAATTGAAACAACCATGAACAAATTGAAACAACCAAGAGCAAATTGAACTAACCATGAGCAAATTGAACTAACCATGAGCAAATTGAAACAACCATGAACAAATTGAAACAACCAAGAGCAAATTGAACTAACCATGAGCAAATTGAAACAACCATGAGCAAATTGAAACAACCATGAGCAAATAGAAACAACCATGAGCAAATTGAAACAACCATGAGCAAATTGAAACAACCATGAGCAAATTGAAACAACCAAGAGCAAATTGAACTAACCATGAGCAAATTGAACTAACCATGAGCAAATTGAACTAACCAAGAGCAAATTGAAACTCCCGTGTGCAAATTGAACTAATCATGAGCAAATAGAAACAACCATGAGCAAATTGAAACAACCATGAGCAAATCAAAATTTCCTTTGTTTCCGTGTGAGCATATTGCTGTCAAGTGATATTGCTGTCAACAAATCGAAGTCAAAGATTTATGCAAAGCATTCCCTAGCTACATGCAAATGTTCCATGTTCCCTGAATAATTTCTGCCTGAATCCCATGCTCCTCAGAACCCCTATACGACTGTCTTTCCTCTTCAAAAATCTGAAAAAAGATGGTTAAGTTCATTTAAAGCTCTAGGCCCTATTTCAAGTTTTAGCTGAACATCATAAGTTTATACTTTGAAAGTATTCCACTTACTGATGTATTCTTGGTCTTGCTAGCAATTTTGTTGATTTCCATTTTGATGACTTCTGTGTTTGTTTTGCCTAACTGTGAAAAGGTGCTGAAACTGGTTTTGGAATCCGGAATGGCAGTCTTCTCCACCCAACCACCGCAGGCATACTGGTAAAAGTCCTTGCAGGGGTCTGCTTTGGGGTCCATTCGACCAATTATACCTGAAAACATCAAGATTGAAATATTATACACCTTTTTCTAAAATATCAGAAAAAGGAAGAGGATGACATATAAGTACTTATCATATAAATCAACAATATAAGATAGCAGATAGCTCCGGATTCACTCCATTTTCTTTTAATCGCATGGATATAATATCAAATTCATTCATATCATATTCAATTAATTTATACACAAGATCCCTTCAGCGTGAGTTAATATAATTAAGAATAGCCTAATACAAATAAATACTAATATATAAATAATAATATCTTAAAGATTAAATGGTTAATTAAATAAAATACTGTTAGGGCTAATTGCTGCTCTTCCAAGAAGTTGTGTTTTGTTTTTGATTCAGCTCTTAAGATGACTTTTCAGATTTCTTTTTAACTGTGTGAATGATGGTAACTCCCTTTAATGGAGAAGCTGCTGTTCCATGCAGTTAACGAGCTGAATAATGGAAGCCTTTTGACATATTCCAGGTTTCCAGGGTTCCTTGTTCTATAGCTTGAATGCAAGGATATTTGGGGGAATTTATCCAAAAGGCTCTCAGGGTACATCCTGTACTTAATTTTGTAGGTCAAGATAGATCTATCGAATTTTATTAGTTTTCTTACATCTAACTACTCACACGACCAGTTATCTCTATATTTGGCCCTCTCAATTATGGTTTAGACTCTGTTGTGAAGGTTTTGAAGAATTTTTAGTTTATAACTGGGAATGCACCCACATGTGATATTAGCATAGCGCAAGTTGCTCTCAATTGGAGCTCGGTATACGCTGTCTAATTGTTTTTATGGCACAATGACCTTTAGTTTTCTTAGAGAAGCCAACCCTACTCAAGTTTTTCCTTTAAGAACTTTGAAATTGTCTTCCCAGTTGAGTCCTTCATCTACGATTACGCCTAGTGATTTCGTTTTCTTCGCACGCTTAATTTCTGCACCGTCCAGAAGGAGTGACTCGTGGACAGTCATTTCATTTGTTTAATACGCGGATGGCCAATCAACACGTATTCAGTTTTTAGCATTTGCAGTCAATTTATTAATCCTCATCTATTCTGAAATATTGACAAGTTCACGTTGTGCATCCTCAATAAGAGTTTGGAACCTATTCGATGTTATAGTTACATGCGTATCATCAGCGTACATGCCTGCGCTCGAGAAATTTAGGCATTTTTCAAAGTCATTAAAGTAGATTTTGAACAGGAGTGGACCGGGGCAAGATTCTTGAGGTATCCCACAAGTTACCAATTTGGCAAATGATTTTTGCCCCCTACTTTGCAATATTGTTCTCTATTTCCCTGTTGTAATTCCAAGTTTTCAGACTTTAACTCCAGACTATTCTCTTTAAGCGCATCATTTCTGTTTCTTTCACGTTCAAGAGATTCATTTCATTTTTCAACAGTTTATCGTCACTTTCAAGATTGGAAGAATTTAAATCATCGGCCTCAGTTAAATCGGCAACATAATAAGGGTCTGTTGTGTTATGTTCATTGTTTAATGAAACATAATTATTGTATCAATTCCCATAAGTGCGTGCAGCACAAAGAGCATGTTTTCACACGTGTAATTTGGTTTCCTATTTTAGTTCTAAACCTTGTTTATCGAGTTAGTTAGTAAGTTAGTAAACACGAGATTTTATTTAAAACGTCTCGTCTCTGGCTCCTCTAACTCAACAGAGTCTAATCTGCGTACCATGGGTCGATTAAAGATTAGGCAACTCTCTTTAAGAACGTCAAATTCATTCCGAATTTCGGTTTCATTTAGGCCCAGCTTCTCAGAAACCATGTTTATAATCAAGTCTGCTCCTGGACGTTTGCTTTTACTTCTAATCAAGTTGATCATGTCAGTTATCGCTGTTTGAATATATTGCTTACCGACATTTAGATACAAACAGATTAAAAGAATTCTTCAGTGAAAACTAGGCCAGTATGATAATCGGAGCTTTGTTAAACACGTCTGCACTCTGTGAATCAATAATCCGATATATAACTCGCTCCAGATTCACTTCATTTTTCTTCATTTTTGTTTAATCGCGTGAATCGGATACAATTTGTTTCGAAATCTTGTCAGAGATCAGATGAATACTATGTAGGAGCATTAGCTACGTAGGAGCAAGCAAAGCATTACTGTCCTTTCGAGTTGAACGTCGCGGTGAAAATCACACCGCTCCGATAGCAATCCGGTATAGTGTAACTCCTTGGGGGTTACCTTAGGGGGTTAAGTGATAGGAATGTGCCATTTTGAAAAAATGGGGGCCATAATTCCGGGTCGTTCATCGAAAAAGGTACCCATTATTCCGTGTCATGGAATATATAAAGAAACAAAATTTCAGTAGCACCACACAATTGTGTCTGAATAGGCCAAAATATTTCTAAATTAAAGTCTCATACCACACATCAGTGAAAATGATGTATCATTGTTCTTCTTCCGGTCAATCTACGATCATCACACTTCTCTTGTCTTTATTTTTTCTCAAAATTCATACCTATAATTCCGGGTACCACCGACTGTTAAGTGAAAATGTACACCCATAATTCCGTATTTTATTCTTAAAAGGTACCCCTTTAAAAATGACATATCCCCGCTACCATATCCTTGTAAAGATACCCCCCCCCGAGTGTAACTCAAGCCTTAGCTTTTGATTTTTAATCATCTTAGAAAGCATTGGGCCACCTCAGAAAAATAACAGCAGGTTGATAGACAACAAAACAGTCATGCAAAGAAACTACCCTCGAATAAGTTTAACTGATCTGTGTTTTGTTTATAGAAACATTACCCGGCTCTCCCATTTTTGGCAGGGTATTTCGCAGATTAGCAGAATATCTATGGCTACATCCCAGACCAAAACCCTCTAATTTCGCCTCATACTATTCTTAAGCAAAGCACAACAGGTAATGTAATTAGCTGATGTTTTAATACTCAGAAAAACAAGATTTATTCCCCGTTATCCTTTTTTCAAGACAACAGAAAACGACCCCGTGCGTGAAAGTCCGGAAACTCCCTCAAGAACGAGCTTTGTTATTGAAACAACCATCGAAATGAAAATATTTATTTTGCTTACAATCTGTAATCGCATTATGTTATTTGGATTAAAATTTCGTTTCGTAATTGTTGCGGGAGATAAACACATTGAAGATAGCTCAGTCTTTGGAAGAGGAGAATAAGGGGATAATATAATAAAGAGATAATACATTGAAGATAGCTCAGTCTTTGGAAGTGGAGAATATAATAAAAAAATAAAAACATTGAAATTTACTTTATTCTTTGGGAGTGGAGGATATAGTAGAGGGCCAAACAAACTGAAGATATCTCAGTCTTTCCGAGTCTTTGGACGTAAAAAACAAAACTACACGTGCTGCGAGTTGCGATTTCTCACATGATTGTGAAATAAAAAAGGTTAAATCAAATATTCCATGTCATTTCATACTGAATATTTCCTAGATATTGGGTCATATGCAAATATCAAATATAGCCAAATATATCGGAAACATAATGAAACGAACACATAGATTACTTAAGCTTTTCGCCTGACACTCAACAGAGTAATACGTTAGAAAGAGAACGAAACAGAACCTAACTGATTTATATACCCAGATGTGGATCGAAATAGGCCAATCAGAAAAGAGGTGAATGATTGGTATGGTGTGGGAAAACCAATCAACACCCACGATACAGTGAGCTGACCAATAAGATTACTTCAAGAGTCCTAATGCGAAAACGAACTCCTTCTATCTACACAATAGGGGATCCCTGGTTTTTATGTAGACTGATTCCAAAATAGCTAAGTGAAATGTAGATCTTGCTCTGCCAATTATTCGAAAGCAATTCTCACAGTAGGCTTTAGCACACTCTGGGTTGTCAAGCAAATGTTGACCTATAGCAGATTCAAGTTTATATATATATCAAATAGTGAATAGAAAAGATGGCTAGGAAAATTGGAAACATAGCTAACATAACAACAAAAACTAAAGCTCTTTGTCAGACACGCATGGGAGTAGTAGGGCAGAACAAGGATGAAAACGAAATCTAAGTAGAAAACCGAAATAGTTATACCTTGATAGAAAAGGGTTCAAAACTGTTCTTTCGACAGAAAATAAAATTTCCAAACAAAAAGATGAAAGGCTCCGATGTAGCGTAAATTTTACGATAACACCACAATGGCCTAAATCTTTTAAAAAGGCCTAAATTTTTTCCAGCCTGCTTGCGTAAGTTTTGGTAGCTCTACGTTACTAAGGGGCATTTTCCTATCATGCTTTGCGTGAAATAAGGTCAACAATGCCTTGTAAAACCACCTATGCCATAGCCACTGAGAAGTGAGTTGTTATGGGGCGCCATAGTGGACAAAAGTAGGTCAAGAATAAAATATCAGGTCAAGAATTCGCGATCAGTAGTCAAGAACTTGCGATCAGTAGTCAAGAACTTGCAATCACTAGTCAAGAATTCTCAATCAGTGGTCAAGAATTCGCGATCGGTAGTCAAGAGTTGAGATCACTGGTCAAGAATTTTCAATCAATAGTTTAGACTAGTCAAGAATTTGCAATCAACAGTTGGGTTTACAAAGTAAGGAAAAACATTGTCAAGATGTTTTTGTTACAAAGACAGAGCCTTTGCCATGACGCGTGGCTTCCGTCTGGTCCGCACTTTATCATTGTAGGATTCTGTTTTTCCACATGAGCCAGAGATTTGAAAATATATCTGAGAGAGCAGAGGCATTTGACATCAGTTCCGACAACAGCTTTCTGCTGTCCTCCATGCTTTCAGAGCAACGCTTGGCGCTCGCTCGCAGTGCTTTCACAATTAAAAGATCCTAAAAAATCCTCATTTTCAGCAAAATTCCTTACAAATTTCCTTATAAATTTTCTTTATAATTTTCTACGCAATTTTCAAAAAAATTCCTTAAAAGAGAAAATTTCCTTGCAAGTGGAAGCCATGCTCGCTCCTCGAATGGTACGCATGGCACGCATGGTCAATTTATTGTTGTTGTTGCTGCTGCTCGTCATTGGTAAAGTGCGGGCCAGACGGAAGCCACGCGTCATGGCAAAAGGCTCTGTCTTTGTAACAAAAAACATCTTGACCATGTTTTTCCTTACTTTGTAAACCTAACTGTTGATTGCAAATTCTTGACTAGTCTAAACTATTGATTGAAAATTCTTGACCAGTGATCTCAACTCTTGACTACCGATCGCGAATTCTTGACCACTGATTGAGAATTCTTGACTAGTGATTGCAAGTTCTTGACTACTGATCGCGAATTCTTGACTAGTGATCGCGAATTCTTGACTGGTGATCGCGAATTCTTGACTGGTGATCGCGAATTCTTGACTGGTGATTGCAAATTCTTGACTACTGATCGCGAATTCTTGACCTGATATTTTTCAAATCGAATAAGAAATTAAGACCTGACAATTAACAGTATCGAAAATATCCTTTTCTGCTTCAGGACTTCTGAAATTTCTTTGCGAAAATCCTCATTTTTTTAGGCTTTCTACATGGGTATACTAAAGCTTCTTCACAAGGCTTGTTTACACTCTTTTTTCTTTATAAGAATAAATTTTATAAGAATATTGAGGCTCAAAATCGCCAAAGAACAATGGAAATTTAAGAATAAACAATGGAAAAGTTGAGGCTCAGAAAATTTTTAAATATTCTTATAAAAAAAAAGAGTGTATTAAAGCCATACTGGCATGACGACTTGAGAAAATCCAAGGAAACATTTTCAATTTTAACAACAAGCGTTGTTTAAATTTACGGGCAATAGGAAGTATTAAGTTTTTACGTAGGTTGAAGAAAAAACTAAGCTCTGAAATATTCCAAAATTGTTGTCTTCAGTTACCCACATCCGCATTTTTTCCTATCGTGACCACGTGCGTGTAACTTCTCAAATCTCATTGGTTGAGAAGTCTTTTGGCTGCTCTCGATCGCAGTCGATCGATGAAAAAGTTAAAAGCATTCTAACTTTTTCTGAGGTCGAATTCGATCGACGGCGGTCGAGGGTGAATCCCCGAGAAATGTTGTGCGCATGTGCAACATCGATCGAATTCGACCGAATCGATCGAATCGACCGCTTTCGTTCAAGTGGAAACTTGCCTTAAGTCAATCCATAATCCCCACTACTTTTACGCACTTGAATGCAAATGAATACGAATAAGTTAGGATTAGAGATCCTTCACAGGTAGCTGCATTTTGAACGTAATCCCGGAGGGATCAAAGAACTGAAATTTTGTGCAAAGCTTCTAGCAATAATTAGGCTTCAGACCTACGCTATAATGACGAAACTATAGCTTTATGCAGCTGTAAGCTTTGCATCTAATTCATACCAAACATTGGAACATACCAAACAATTTGAAACAAAGAGAAATCAGTGAAGTTCGTGAAATCCGTGAATCAGAGCTCTCCCGCAGCTTTTGGAATCGCCTGGAATGGCTAAGATGGCCGCCAACGCAGCGTCACCATCGCATGACTAGAAACTCTATTATCCAGCGTTTTACAGAGATTTGTGGATAAGCCCTGTCAAATCTTTCTGAGTCATCTAGAAGACATATTTGACAGAATTAAAGTTTTCGATGATTGCATTAAACTTAGGCGCAGCTAAACCAGGCAAGCTAATGTTTCTTATTGACAAAATTGGATTTACTGTTAAGGAGATTAGATCTAACTTTCCTAAAGGATGACGACCTGACTGTTTCAGGGCAATCGTTGGAAATTGAAATTCCTAAAGGGTTAAGACGCTGAAAGGACAGAATGGTTAAAAATAGAGCCAATGAGATGTTTTTTGATTGACAAATAGCTCCTGTTTACTGTCACGATCGTAGTTACTGTAACATGAAACAGGCAAAAACTAGAAGGAAACTAGGAGGAAAGGAGTAGGAAACAGGCAAAAACTAGAAGGAAACTAGGAGGAAACGAGTAGGAAACAGGCAAAAACTAGAAGGAAACTAGGAGGAAAGGAGTAGGAAACAGACAAAAACTAGAAGGAAACTAGGAGGAAAGGAGTAGGAAACAGGCAAAAACTAGAAGGAAACTAGGAGGAAACGAGTAGGAAACAGGCAAAAACTAGAAGGAAACTAGAAGGAAACGAGTAGGAAACGAGAAGGAAACGAGAAGGAAGCGTGAATAAAAGGACGAGGAAATAGGCAAAAACTACGACGAAACGAAAAGGAAACGAGCAGGAAACGAGTAGGAAACGGGTAGAAAACTGGACCGGGACGAGAAGGAACCGAGTCAGAAACGAGTATCCAGGAAACGGGCTGAGGTTGCTGGAAAAAATGAATCTATTCCCTCCCTAATGTATTGGATCGAAACCTAATTGATACATTCTCGTTCTACCCGCGTCTACTCGTTTCCTACCCGCGTCTACTCATTTCCAACCCGTTTCTACTCGTTCCATATTTTAGTTTATGCGCTGTCAAGATGACTGCTCATTGGACAGATTTCAATCGACAGGGAAATGAAAGATAACATATGCCAAAGCTAAGCGATCTCCATAAATGATGAGCCCTTTGTATTTCTTTGGGCAAGGAATGAGGAACGAAGGAATACTGAATCGTTTCTTAACAGATTTACTGAAACCAAAAATTTCACATTCCGTCTGGAATGTGGCTGATGGGGAGTATTTGGGTGCGGCAACCCAATACCCGAGCCTTGGTCAGCGGGTCTAACAGGAGGATTAAGAGGGGCAAGGAACTAAAAGAAACATTATGTTACGTGATAAGCTCCTTGCAGTCTTTGGCTAGATTTGACCGTCAGGTAGTTTTCATATGTATGTGGCAGGTCACAAATAAGGACTTTGAAGCATATTCTATAAGATGGATGGTAAAGAAACAGACACAGTAGCCATAGTATCCATTTCATTTTTGCTTCTGTTTATAAACTTTAAAAGCAGAATGAAAGTGAAAACTAAGGGCCTGTTTGTATGGTTAAACACTTCACCTGGTAGACCCTGGGCTGACAAGCGAAGTAAATTTCTAACAATGTTCATACGGGATTTCCATGCCGGGTCTGAAAGGCGAGGTAAATCCCTAGACGTATTAATCTTCAATAAATCATTGATTTTTCATTGAAAAAGGTCCAGTTTACATCACCTCAACAGTAGTTTTGCATTTATATGGAAGAACTGCACTTTACCTGGATGAAACTTCAACTCCTGCAAAGTGAAGTTTCACCATACCGGTAGTGTGGAGTGAAGTTTTATTTTCCATAAAAACGCAAACTGAGATTTCAATGGTATTCTATATGAGGGTGAAATATCACTTGCCAGCCCCAGGTCTGACAGGTGAAGCAATTTTGCCACTATAAACAGGCCCTAACAAAAGGAAACGATCCAAAATTAGGATTCGTTAATAGAGCAGAACGAGATTGCACACTAACAAAGGGAAACTATACAGACTGCATCAAGTTATGTGACTGACTTGCTAGTAGCTAGAGCAGAAAAAGATTGAACACTAACAAAACAAAACAAAGAAAGATTTTCTAGCCCTAAAAGTTTAGATTTACGCTGTTATAGTTTCCATCTCTCTTTAAAGACTATATTTTAAGTAAGACGGTCGTTTTCTAAGGGCTAGGAGCGTTGAATCTACATAGACTAAGGGCCTGAGGTTCTGGTGATATGGTCAAAATCTTCCTATCTTTCAAACCTTCAGCAGAAAGGTGAGACCTGGCCACCTCGCTATTGTTTTTGCCATCCTCTCTTCACATGGAAAACGCTTCATCTCGGTCAAGTGAGGTCCCTTTCGTTTTGAGGCGGGATCACAACTTGGTAGGATGGATTTTCTCATATGAACGGTGGAGGATGGGATGAAAGCTGGAAGGGGGGGGGGGGGTAGAATAGGTAAAACCACACCACAAGATGAAAACAAAACGCGTTCATACGTGCAGTTTCATTCCATCTTCTATATCTTTGAAAACTTTGCAGCTCTTTTGAAGACCTCAAAAGCAATCTGCGTACTCCCTGAGCTTCGCCTAATTGAACACACGAAATCAATCGAGTTTCTTAATTTATTGGAAGCCATAGATAATTGAAATTGTTCCATACGAAACCGATTTAAAAAGAATCATAAAGAACTTCGTAGTTTCTACTAGCAACCTTCGATCTAATTCGAATCAAGTCTTACAATAGTTGGTTTCTTATGCGAAGTCGTTTCCAATCTCTTTTTTATTTAAATTCTGACTGATCAATTAGTTTATCTCCTGAGTTAATGAATTGATTTATCCAGTAACTAATCGAATGATTCGTGCATCTGCGTAGCTAATATGAAGTAATATTGAGGCAGAAATCTCAGAAATCCAATTAAAGCCCTTTCATTTTTCAGAATTGGTGAAAAGGTTGTGAGAAAAGGCACGACTTGTTGGCCAGGTTGCTTGGGCCTGTCGACATTTTGCCTTCGTCAGATTGGTTTTGGCGGAAGAGAATGAACCGCAGAGAGGTTTCTAGAAAATGTAGGGCGCTAAAAGGTGTCCCGGGTGATTGCGTTTAGTAGATTATTTGTAAATTCCTTTTTTTACCTTAGAGTTTCCCCTACTTCGCAATATATGTAAGGAACATGCAGATAAAGGTTCAGAAATAAGTAGCAATAATTTAAATAATTCTAAAAAGGTTCCCAACGAAGCTGCCACAGAGTCCAGTAATCATGACTTTAGTTTTAAATTCTAATGTTCCCGAACGAGTCGTAACGAATTTGTAATGACTCAGAAAAGATCTCAGACGATTTGCAACCATTGAAACAAGTCGGAACGATTTCAAAAAGATTCTTAACGATGCTGCAACAAAATTCCAACAATCATGATTAGAGTTGCAAATCGTACTACTAGCAAACATTTTCAAACGATTTTGTAACACCTTCAAACGACTGTTTACGCTTTTCATCGAGTCGACACGCTTTTAAAAGATCCTCGACCTTACTACAATAAGTTCAAACAATCACGAGGCGTAATGAAACTTCCCTAATCGTTTAGTCAAACCATCAATCGTTTCAAATTAATCTGCTCGAGCAATAAGACTTTTTAACACAAAAGCTAAAAACCGGAATATCTTACGAAGGAATCAAGGTCCAGTTGCATATCAATATCAAGTGTAAACAACGTACGATGAAGATGAGAGAGGGTTTAGTCAAAATTGAAGGGTAATAAAAACAACAAAATGTTTAGAAAAAAGAATAATGAGGCTAATTACTTGGTGAAAAATTCAAAACAGCTAATATAATTTTTGAAGAAACCAGAGTTTCTCAACGAAATATATCTTACGCATCTTAAAAAACGGAAGATTGGTAACATAGGGTGTATTTTAAACGGAATGGTAGATGAGACAACGAAATGTAACCAAAAAACATCATAGGAATAAAGAAAATCAAAACTAGCTAAGAAACTTTAGGGGACAAACCTTGACGTTTCTCAAAAACGAACGAATCAAATATTTATGGCGAACGGTCCATTCAAAACGGGAGGGTCAGATAGAACAATACAAAATCGCATTAGACGACTCTGCATGCCAAATTATTCAGGTTTTAGTCAAAAAAACAAAACTAATCTTACGCAAGGATGGCAAAGAAAATCGTAAGCGAAATGAAACACCATTATCTCTCCTCTGATGAATATCATTAGTAATCATGTTTCGCTAGGTTTTCACGATTTTGCTCGCCATGGGGTTCTGTTCTGACCAAAGACAGTTCTAATCTTATCAGTGCATTTCTAACATACAAAGTGGAGGGGAAATGCCCCACTGACCCCTCTAGTGGAACACATATCATACCACTTTCGTGTTTTTTTGATTTAGTGAAATTTGATTTTTTACTCAATTTGTTTATTTGTTGATAAAAGAGTTTAAGTCTCGATGTTTTGGTTTGCTAATTAAATTCCAAACCGTCAACAGACATCAGTGCTGTGTATAACAAAAGTTTTAGAAAATATGGAATATTTTAGGTCGGAAATGTTAAGTACAATAAATTCGTTTTGCTTTGCTGTCTGTAGCAAATTTTGAGAGATCTATTGGTATTTTTTGGTACGTGTATAAGTGCCAGTTCTCCAAACCCACAAGTGAAAAATTTACTGAATCTTACCCGATGAAACTTGGACACAAGTAAGATCTTTACACTCAACATTTTTCCCGGGTGTTGATGAAGTCGATGAGGATTTCGCGAAGAGCACAATAAACGTAATGGCAATGCCAGTGACGACAAGAAGCAGCAAAACCAGGCATCGAATCAGTCGAGTTTGGCTTATAACTCTATGATCGACTTTGAGGGACGAGTATTGATTCTTACTGTTCGTTACCATCTCCATGATTCCTCAGTGTGTTGATATCTGCTATATATTCATATATATCTCCAACATTAGTTCTCTTTAATATCTTTAATACCAGATCTTTTCTAATACCAGATCTTTTCAACGTCAAATCTCTTTGATACCAAATTCAATATCTGTTATGAATTCTCGATTTTTCCTCATTAAAACATATCATTATAGAAGACGCCAAATATTTGCCATAGATTCTTCGTAAATATCTCTGTTATGTTTAATATCCTCTCATAGTCTGTTTATATTTCACTGCTGAAGTCAACTGTTGTCTTCGCCTGTATTGGTCCGTAACACGTACGACAATGAGCAACTAAAGTTCAATTGCAAGACAAATACATCTGCCCTCTGAAGCAGGGCGTTCGCTGATGTCAATAAATTGCGACTCTCTTGCAGCCCAGTGACGACAGAGTGAACAACTCCGCTACAGGTTGAACTACTGTCATGAAAACACAAGCTCGACTTACTCCGTTGTTTTCTATGGACTACTGGTATAACAGGCGGACAAAGGCTCGGTTTAATAACAAATTCTTACATTATCTCTACACCTCGGTGGTTGGCTATCTAAACAAAACAGGGCTGTGCTCTGTGCCTGCTCGTTTCGCGGGCTCAATTTCCCTACTTTTCCCTACGAAATATGCTCAATCTCCCTCGACACTAAATATCCCCCTACTGTTATAGCTCTCTTGAAAGTACACTCTTTTTTTATAAGATTAAATTTCATAAGAATAATGAGGCCCAAAATCGGTGAAATTTAAGAATATTTTAAGAATATTGCGAGGCTCAGATCTTACGGAAAAAAATTTGCGCGAGAGTTTTTTATATTTGAATTGTCGTGTTTTTTACAGGAAATGGTTTAAATACACTCAAACTCACCCAAATTTTGATGCAAGTGTCGATGAGCTCTGTTTTACAGGAAATAAGGATATTGTTGTGTTTTCCATCATACTTGTAATACTGTAGGTGTGCATTTTGAAATTTATGACAATAACAACAATAAATTGCTATATCCTATATTCTTCTGCCGTAAGAAGAATAATTTAAAAACATTCTGAGGCTCAAAATAGCAAAAAATTAAGAATATTGAGGCTCAGAAAAAAATTGAGTATTCGTATAAAAAAAGGGTGTAAGTGTCCCTCTACTTTGACGTTTTTATAGGGAATATAGAGGATAAACCATATTTTCCTGTTTAAGAGGCATTTGCTATAGATCAAGGTGTTTCTAAGGGTTGTCAAGATATCTCGTCATAATCTTTGATCGGTAAACAAATCAACGATGACGAGGAAATCAGAAACATAGCGAGGAAATCAAACATAAAATACCTACTGAAGCTTCGAGTCTGACAACCACGAAAGTGGTACGCCAGAAAAAGGGAATGAAATGGAAAACTAACGAGTACTCACAAGTATTATTTGCAAAATCAAATTCCTAATCAACAGTTTTTTCAGACAGTATTTTGGTTGTTCCTCAATTGTTTTTGCTGTCAATTTTATTGGCTTCTGTCGTTATCACCTTTTTGGTATAATAGTGGTCACAACTTTCTTTCATAGCCTTTCCAGAGTCGATTTCCAGTTTTACAACTTGTCCCCCTGAAATTCTAACATTGAAGCCCCGCCCTGGAAAGAGCAAATGACGCAGAAAACAGAATACTAATCCAAAAAACAGCTGCAAAAACAAGAGAGAAGGCGACCGACTCAAATTTAAAAAGAGCACTCTAATTTAATTCGATTCATCAAAGATTTCACAATAAATTGTTGTTTTCTTGAATTAGACAATGCCGAAAGATGGAAATTCGCAATTTTACTCGTTCATGTGTACATTCTTAACCAACAAACAGAGGCAGCACATCTCAATCATCCGAAGAAGTCGAACAAGTTTATTTTCACATAAAACCTACATTATTCGCGATTGTTACTTTTTGTTTTTTACTTAATAAAAAAGCAACTTGCTACACTTTACAACAGGAGCATCGTTATAATTAAATCGAACTAAAGAAAAAAACTATTATAAAAAGAATCAAAAACTACAGCAAAAAGTTAACAACAAACAATTTTAGGTAATAACACAAAGATAAAACAAGGAACTGGTAGTAGGTGTTCAGAACCGAGGAGGATGTCCAGTATACTACTGTGATAGGATACCATCCAGTATCCATCGTGGAGGACGTACAGACAATGCTTGTGGTTTCCCTGTAAAGTACTTGGTGTCATCCACATAACTGGCAGTATCGTCCACAGTCCTGATGATATCCCACTAATACTGGGATACAGACGCTGCTCGGGGTGAAAACCTTTGGCATTCGCATACTCGAAGGTGGGATAACCAAGAACCTCGATTGCGCACCGTAGGGGCATCCCTTACGAGTGGCAACGTTGAAGAAAGGGCTCTTTTGAGAATCTTCACCAAGAAGGCAAACATGCACAGTTTATTATATGCGGGGAGCGGATTCTACTTTCTCAATCGCCTTATCCGCTCTAAAACTCGAAGCATAACCGCATTTTCCTTTGTGCCAACTGATCTCAAGTATTCCCCAATTGTTCTCCAACGCTCATAGAGAATACCTTCCAGAAGGGCCAATGGAAGTGAGAGGGGCTCATCAAGGTTACTGACAGATGCTCCTATGCCCAGTGACTACACTCTTATTTTTTATAAGAACCAGTAAATTTGACTTGAAGCTGGCTGTTCTTAAATATTCCTCTATTTCCAGCCAGAAATGTTCTTAAATTGTTCTTACTTTATAATGATTTGGAAACCCGTTTTCGCTAACAGTTGTGTTATTGGTTCAAATGTGGACTCTCTTAACCATCTGATGTATCAGTGTGCTGTCAATTTGCTTGTTCTGTGATTATTTGTCAGTCTCACATGGTTATTGTGTATAATTCTTAAATCGACCTTCAATTTGTCAGCCTCGGTTTGTTCTTAGCTTGTTCTTAAGTTTTGGCAAAATTTAAGGTTCGTGTTCTTATAAAATTATTCTTATAAAAAAAGAGTGTAGTTTGATATCTTGCTGTTCTAGGAGGTTTGACTTGAATTATCAAGTCGCACACTTAAGGCAATATTGATATCACTTCAACCATTTTAAAATCTTATAAAATAGCTTTAAAAATCGAATCTGGAAAGCCTATTCTTAAAGAATACTGTAACAGAGAAAAATTTAAATAAGGGAAAAAAACAACTATAACAAGCTAAATTTAAAAAAAATTATTCTGGAACCCTTGACACATAAAAGCATAAAACGTGTAAGGTTAAAACAGTTTTTGTCCTGAACGTCGACAAAGAATTGATGATCCAGCTAAGATACGTGCTCAGCATCGAGAGGCATATCACTCACAAAAAGGTATACGAGATTTTTATGATTTCAAAAATCACAGTGAACTTTTTGTGATTTTTGTGATTTTTGTGATTATCCAGTGATTCTTTTATCTTTCTGTGATTTTTCCTGTGATTTTTCTTTGTTTTTTTCAAAAATTGTGCGAGATTTTTTCGAGTGATATGCCCCTTACTCAGCATTACCCCGTAGCCGAAAAATTAGATATTCATATCTCTTAGACATTTAAACCTAGATATTCATTATTTGCCCACCAAATATCTTAGCCTATATCTTATTTGGCAATTGCAAGGGCCGGATCTAAGGGGGGCGTAAGGGGCGTACGCCCACTCTATTTTGGTAGAAAAATAATACAATTAGCTTGATAATACCTTAATTTCCCTTACATTATGTGTGCTGGACCCGGCCCTGGTTTTCCAAATCTTTATAGCACTTATATTTCTCAAACTTCACTTGAGTGGTTACTTTTCACCATAGTTTTTCACATATCATTTCTCAACATGTATTGGTAAAATAGATACCCATCATTAACCTCTTTTCTGATGGAACAATCTCGATCCACATCTGGGTTTGATGTTTCAATAGGTTCCAATTTCGTTCACTTTCTGATGAATTACTTTGACCAAGCTTTAGAAGCTTTAAAAGCTTTAGTAGTTATCATGTTCATTTTATATTCGATTTGCCTCACTTTCCTCAATTTCTATATCGATAAAATACTGTTCTGACGTACTACTCTGATGAGTGTCAGACGCAAAGCTTTAGTTGTTATTATGTTTTGCTATGTTTCCAATTTTCCTCACCATCCTCAAGTTCAGTAACAATAAAAAAACTTTTCTAAATAATATCGAAATCTTTGAGAAAACTAACAAAATTTTATGATTCTATGCATATGTAAGCTCACAATAAAGCTGTAAGATTGTACACACTTTAAAAAATATCACAGTACCAAAACAAATGAAAATGTGCACTGTAAAGAAAGACATGTGCAACGTGGATGGCAAACAAAGAGTTCAGGTGCTGATCAAACATTCGCAAAAAATCAAAAGTGTTTCGATATCCTTAAACATATAACCTAGAATAGCAAAATTCAACGAATCGTGATTACCACTAAATTGGTACCTCTTAATGGATATAAACACGTGGAAAAAAGCCATGTAATTCATTTAACGGGCCTATCAATATCAAAATTTATACATCTGCATGGAATTTGATGAGGATGAAGAGATCTAAAACTCTTCACAGGCAATATAGTGTCTATATTTGCTTACTGGCAGACACTTAGACTTTGTAACTGACCTTTGATTATTATGGCTTTTCAAATACAAGACATGCAACAATCTGCTCTGATAGAAATCAACGTTTTAGCCCGTTTGGGTTTCAAAATTTTCAAGAAAATAATTTTTTTAGCCAAAACGGGGTAAGATTAGCCAGGAAGAGCTAATTTCAAAAATATTAGCCCGTTCTAGCTTAGTATCCCTAGCTGACTGATGAGGATTGTCGTCTTTTGGTGGCAATTTTGCGATAGCTAATTTGATTGCAATTCTAATCAACAATCACTACAAAACAAGCTACTCGCCAGAAGGTAGCTACGAGACAATCCTTGATTGTCATACTTTGTTTACTGATAGTTGAGGAAAGACTCCAATCTCTCCTATTGAACCATGTTGTTTCAGATATTGCTTTTATGCAGAAATAGATTCACAGCATACATTGGTGACATCAAGACATGATATCGACATTAGTTTAGGGGAAGGGGGATCTCAAACGTTATTTTAAAGTTTGATGACTCTTTGATTGAAATAATGCCAGAATCGCCATTGTGTCTCCAGACCTTTTGGCGAGGAGTTTAGGAACACTAAACAAAATAATTAACAATATAAATAATTATACCCTTTTCCCAAAACGAAAAAAGAATAATGGCAATACTGAATCATGTGAAGGATTCGGAGCATTTTCTATCACTTGCAAATTTTGATCTTATAGCTAAGCTTGACCCCCTATGTAGTGCAACATTATCTTTTTTTCTCTGGGTATTAGGGTCATTTGTTGCAATCTTCATCTTTATGTTTAATGGATCCCTTGGGAGAGATATATAAAACATTGCTTTATTTGTTATCGTCTCGTTTTCATAGTGCATGCCAGTTTTATAAGGTTGAAAGTTATACAGCATATAATAACCAAATGTAGCAATGTGATAAAAACAATGAAAACACTGAATACATTTTTGGTTGTTTAGCAAATATCAAAGTTGACCTATTTGCCTTCTTTTTCTGACGTACAAATCAGTGTGAGATGAAAAGCTGAAGAAGTAATTCTGTTTCAAATATTTCAAATTTTTCTTATATCCATGAAATTTTACCCCTAATACGCTTCGCTATGTTTCTAATTCATCACGTAACTCTAATTTCAGTATCGACCGTAGACTATTGACTTCTTAGATCTTATCAATATTTCAAGTCCAACATTTCGGGCCCATTGGAATCGTTTTACTCATGTTTGTTGATATGGATTGTCAAGCCTGCGTCAATAGTTGGCCTATCAGTTGAAAATAAATTAGTTTCTTGGATAACTATTTCTTGTTTGGTAATAGAGAAGCTAGCTAATTGTGTGATATTGACGTAAAACTCGAGTGTTTAAGGAGCAGCAATTACTAGGAAATTGATGAAAGACGTCAGCGATGGCGGATGACGCTAACAACATTTAAAAAGATAATTGAAAATATGAGATAAGAGAAAAATAAATAAATGTGGGCTAATAAGGTCAGTGGGAGACCGCCAGTTAAAGTTGGAGAATGAAGGTTCGATGGCTGCGGGCTCCATGGCTGAGAGCTGGAGAAGTTTTGCCAAGGGGCAATCACTTTTGAAAATTTTATAGATTTCTAAGGTTTCCAGATATTTTTCAAGATTTTTAAGATGGTTCAAGCCGAATTTGAATTTCTAACCAAAAGTGTACGATTTCCAAATTTTTAAGAATTTCTAACCAAAAGTGTACAAGATTGAGATTTTTTTAGTGATTACCCCTCGTGTTTTGCATTTTGATTTTGAACAAAAATGCTGCTCTTGAGAAAAACGCTTCAATGTTAAACAACTAATTGATGTACATGATGAAAAAAGGTATTGGCATTGTGGAAATAGATAGCTCATGAAGAATCCGTTTATCACAGAAAGCTTTTTTAAATCAATGACAAACTTGGACTTCTCAACATGGAGAAGTATTGCACTGTTGACTGTATTTTAGGTCAGCTGGTAGTACAAGTTTAGTCAGTTCTTGTATACTTTTAGCATTTTTTCTTGGAAGACTGATTGAACCCCAACAATTAAAAATTCATTCTGTGCAATATTTTTCGGAAATTACTTTTAAGCTCTGGCTGTATACAGACCAGTTCCACTTTTATCAACTGAAAAAGAGGAAGGTTTAATTTTAAGATTTTTGAAACCAGAAAGAGAACTTTCTGATTTACACCTCTAAAACACGTGTAAACACGTGGCTTAGTAGCTACCTCTCAGACCGAAAAAAATTCACCTACGTTAATGGATGCTGCTCTAATTTAGGGGTAATCAACACAGGTGTTCCTCAAGGATCTGTCCTAGGACCCATTCTCTTTACATTATATGTAAATGACATGGCCAATGCTATACAAGTACAACCCAGACTTTTTGCAGATGACACAAACATTTTTGCATCTGGTAGAGATATTGATGCTCTGATTTATGACACCAACATTGAATTGCAAAAACTTCACACCTGGTTTAAAGCAAACCACCTCAAACTAAGTATAGAAAAAACATCTTATTGCATTTATTCTCCAGAACGGAACCAACCTTCACATAAAACAAATGTCCGAATTGGAGAAGATATAAAACGTTCAAGCTATGAAAAAATATCTAGGTCTAACAATTGACGAAAAACTTACATGGGAAAAGCACCTAGAAGAACTAGGCTCTAAGATTGTTAGTTATGCTTTAATTTTTCGCAAGGTTTGACACCTCCTAACTAAAAAGTGTTTGAAATCTCTATACAATGCATTTATTCAATGAAAAATATATTATGGGATTGAAATTTATGGTGATGCCTCCAAAAAGTTGATTAAAAGAACGCAGATACATCAAAATAGAGTACTTAAAATATTACAACATAGAAGTCACCTTGCTTCGACAAATATAATGCATAAAGAGTTTAACCACAGAATAGGGAGTAAGGTGACGAACTTACTCCCTATTCTGTGGTTTAACGTACTAAAAGTTTCAGATCAACATGAAATGAAAATCTTAAAGTTGATGCATTTGCATACGCACAACAAGACAAAACTTCCTGAAGTGTTACAAAATTTATTACAGACCAGATCAAGTGCTCATCGATATCCCACCCGTTCCAGTGATGATTTTATTTTACCAAAAACTGTAAATCGTTTTGGCAATCGAGCAATAACAGTCAAAGGTCCAAGGTTCTGGAACTCTCAACCTCGTGAATTGAAAAAGATAACCCCCCAAATAGGATACTTACAAGCTCTGAAAGAATACAAACTAGAATCATACGTAAAATAAATAAAAATACTTTAATTTGCTCTAGCAATTCAGTTTTCTTGTCTTGGCATTTCATAGCTTTTTTCTAACCACTAATGTATCTTTATTGTATTTAACCTTGTAGGGTAGTTGTTAAATTTTATAATGTTTTTTGTTTTGTTGTAAACGCCCCAGGCTCGATAAGCTTTGCTTCTCCTGGGGCGTATGAAATGTATGTAGTTAGTTTTAACGAAAATATGTTTTCACAAATGACTATCATCATCATCACCTCTAGGTATAAGATACCATTAGATATAAAGTACCATTAGACAACTCACAGAAATTCGGCTCATCGTTTATAGCCTTCAATAAGATTCATTGAATTCATTGTTTTTCAAATATCTAAGGTAAAAGTTACAAGTGTTAATAAACAGCCTCCTGCTCCTTGGACCCCTAAGAAATTATTCACCCTGATTTGTCATGTGTTATCCCCTAGTCTCAAGATATTTTGTTTTTGGTGTCTTATGGTTTTGTTACACTCTTTTTTTTTTATAAGAATACCTAAAATTTTTCTGAGCCTCAACTTTTCCATTGTTTATTCTTAAATTTCTATTGTTCTTTGGCGATTTTGAGCCTCAATATTCTTATAAATTCATTCGTATAAAGAAAAAAGAGTGTAATTCTTTATTTGTCTGTCCACAAGGCTTGTTATAACATGTTTGGCCGAGAAATTTAAAACTCTATATGTGCTTACTCCCACATGCTATATATAATGCATAGTGATATGCATAGTGATATGGAGATGTGACTCTAAAAATTGTATCTCCAGGTGATTTGAGCCAGAGAAAGTCAAGGGTGACCTGGACCTCCCTGTTGCACATAATGTAGAGGGCTGATGGACTCACATTCACCATATACTGATCTTGCAACACAGTTTCCCAGTCCTTTCTTCTGGGTCATAAGCCTTAATAAAGCCTTTCTAATCCTTCCATTAGTTTCAGTGTGTAGATTTGATACTGTATCTAATCTTTGCATCAACGTGTCAGTTGAAGAGGAAAAAATACCCAGTAGGGGAGCTCGTTGGTATTTTTGAGAAGGTTATCATAACATAATGATAATCCAACTCGCAATGTCTTTTAAATTGTGTTGTGTATGTTGGGTGTAGAGCAGTGGCGTCGCGTCGCCAGCCTTAAAACAGAGGGGGAAATGAGGCGTGGATTATAATTTTAGGACTATTACCATAGACCCTTAGTCTCTTAAGAAAATATTTTCATCAAATCGTTCAATAATAAATGACCATCTTTGTCAAAAGTGGGGTGGACATGTCCCCCCTGGTACTGCCACTGTTGTGAAAGATCCTGTCCCCCCCTTACTCTGTTCTTGTGTTACATAAAAACTTGAAAATATTTCTTATAAAAAGAGTTCAATCTCCCATCACTCCCAGTCTTAAGCCCAAATATCAATGTTCCATGCTTTTCAAATCTACTTCCAACGTTCTCAGCAAATAAGACTGTTATGCAACTTTGCCTGATATTACATTTCAGAACCCCTCCAAAGGGTTTTCGGGAGCAAGGGAGATTGCTGAATTATTCTCAGGGAGCTGGAAGCCTAGCTTTACATTTTAGGAATCAGTGAGATCCCTGCTGTGGCGCTTGGGTCACTATTTTCTAATTTCTAATTTCAATGTAATTGGAATTGGAATTCAGTGCCAAGCCAAGACAAACAACAGTGAAATTCAAGAGGCATGGAAATACACTAATTTTTTATAAGCAATTTCGGCTTGAGCTCAGTACTGAAAATTGCTTAGCTAGAGGGCCAATTTGAGTACTCACATTAGCTCAGCAATTGCTTAGCTTTTTATACTTGAAGATTTGTTTCTCAGAATGAAATCTCACAAGCTGTTGTACAACAAATGTAAATGGTATCTTGCATACAAAAGTTTACCAGGGTACTAATATCCACTAAAACCTACTTGCTGCTGCACAATTTTCATTGCCAATAGGATCATTAACAAAAATTTTCAAATTGCTTAGCATTCCTCGATCCAATACTGGAATTGCTTAAGTTTTTGTCATGTTGAGTACTGACTTGCTTATAAAGCAATTACTTATAAAAAAATACGTGTATACATTTTTTATATGAAACCTATCTTTGGTCCTTGTACTAAAAGTTTCTTAATTTTTCACCAGTTTCTAGTAATAAAAGTTTTTTAAATGTTTCTTTTTTTAGATACGCACTTAACATCAAACTTTGCACTTTTCCTCGAATTTTTCTTGTATTTAAGTTTTTAATACGACAATAAGACAACACATCATGGTGTACTTTCTCAAATTATCTAAAACAGCAACAAAACCCATTTACCATTACTCATCCTGAATTTTCCTCTTTTCTCATCGTTGACATATAACTTTCTAGCTCAGAAAGTCCTTTTATTTTTTTCGGAGTTTCTTAAAGATGTTGATGTAGTTCTAAAAGTTTCTTAAATTTTTGGGGATCTAGTACAGTCTTTTTTTTCTATAAGAATACTTAGAATTTTCCTGAGCCTCAACTTTTCCATTGTTTATTCTTAAATTTCCATTGTTCATTGGCGATTTTGAGCCTCAATATTCTTATAAAATTTAATCTTATAAAGAAAAAAGAGTGTACTAGGTTTCTTATAAACCGGTTTCTTATAAAAAACGTGTATGTAGGTGGAATGAATAATCCCAAAATTTGTTTAGAATTTTCTGTCATATCATTACTAGATTACCATTGTTAATCAAAATGCTTTATAAGAAACTCAGTACTAGAATTTTATTTTCCATAAAAACAATAAATTCTAGACAAAAGAATTGAACAATAGAAACATAGAGAAGAGACATTTTGGGGAGCAGTTATTGGGATCAAGAGAGAAAATACAAAACAAATAGGGATCAAAGGAGCATGTACCCCCTGGGCGCTCATTTAACAACACAAATTTTTTATATAAGTAATTTAAGCTCGAGCTCAGTACACAAAATTGCTTAGCTAGAGGGCAAGTTTGAGTACTAAAAATTGCTTAGCAATTGCTTAGCTTTTTATACTTGAAGATTTGTTTCTTGGAATACTATCTCACAAGTTTTTGTACAACAATTGTCAATAGTATCTTGCATACAAAAGTGGGCAGGAGTAATAAAATCCACTTTAACCTACTTCTCTATAGCTTGCTGCACAATTTTCATGGCCAATAGGATCAGAACTAAAATTTTCGAATTGCTACGAATTCCTCCATCCAGTACTGGAATTGCTTACTCTCTGGTCTCTAATAGACGTCCCCCCCCCGCTTATTAATTTTTTGAAAATTTTCCACCCAGGACATTCTTATTCCAACCCCCCCGCTAATTAATTCTGGCAACAAGTTCCGAACCAGACAAAAGCAACACAACAAAATTCAGTGAGTCCAAAGCTTTCAATACATTTTTGAAGGAAGGCACAATTTGAAAGACGAAATCCAGGCAAGATGATGATAATACCAATTCTAGTGAAGACAATTGCAGTAATTTAGAAGTTGCTAATGAAGATGAACATAACATTTTTGATATGTTAGAGGACATGTAGAAGCAAAACTTAAAAAGAAAAGTTCTTGTGCTATCGTTGTTATGTTATGTTATTGTTAACGCTTCCATTGCCAAAACGAAAGTTTCAAAAATTAATTTTTTCCAACCCCCACGGCTATTGATTTTTGAAGTATTTTCCAACCCCCCTATTATTCCAACCCCCCCGGCTATTAATTTTTTCGATTTTTTCCGACCCCCCCTACTATTCCAACCCCCCCGTCTATTAGAGACCAGAGAGTAAGTTTTTGTCACGTCGAGTGCTGACTTGCTTATAAAGCAATTGCTTATAAAAAAAATGCATGTAACTGCAAACTTGCCAAAATGAATCTTCAGTAGCAAAGCACTTTACCATATTCATGACTTTTTTCAACCCTTTTGTACTGATTTTAGATGACAACTCCTTCTTCAAAATCTTCTTGCTGATATTTTGACCATCACTCAAATCCCATGTCATAGATAATTTTTCCCTCAATTTATTATTGCTTGTTGATATGAGCTATGGTGTCAGTAAAATTTTCTAAATTTTGCCACCAAATCCTTGTATTTGTGAGCTGTCTGACACAAGTTATGGGAATTTTAGTTTAGGCCTAGCCCTCACAGCTTTGCAATTTTGCCGCCATTTTGAATCGACCTGTGCAATAATTTTGATAGCCTAGTGTATTACTACTAAAGGTGAAATCACTAAGGAACTTTATAATTTGCATATACTTATTTGGTGTAGATGTGCAACTTCTCTAATGACCATGTAACTAACTTTTACATTTTATAGGCCTAACCTAAGCTTCTTTGTGTTATAATATGTTTCATGCTTCCTTATCACAAGTTTATTGCTAAATGTTGAGTTTTAATGCTTTTCTTGTGTCGATACGTATTCCTAACTACTAAGTAAACACCTAAAATTAATGAACTACAAAGGGATTTTTAGAACTACAAAGTGGTCATAAGAGGTATCAAAATAAGGAACTGTTACTACTAGGCCCGGAGCTAGATTCCTTATTAAAAAGCGTGTACCAAATTTCTTGTTTAAAGAGCTACCCCTACCAACAAGGGCAGATTTTGTAATTAGCCAATCAGCGCGTTTGTTTACAAAATGACAAAATCTGGCGTTTGACGTCACAAACACAATAGAAGCTATAGGAGAATTCTTGCCAGTAACCCCCCTCTCTTCTTTCGGGCGCGTGCAAGCGGTTTTTGCAGCTTTTATCATTTTTTTTGGTTTTTCTGATTTAATAGAAATTTTACTAAAACCTCCCCGCTGGCATTTTCGATATGACGTCCATATCGCGAGAAATCTCAGTTTAAAATCTCGGCTTTTTCCTATCCTGTTTTTCATTAGGCCCACATGAACCTACGATCGACAAAAGCCCTTAATTTCCTACTGCCCTTGAATGTTTTGGTGATAAACTATTGAAAAAACCTTGAAAGTAAAACAAATAAGGTTTTTTGTCACCTGAGCAGGGATCACAGACAAAAAAACAGCTGGAAACCCTCCCCGAGAACCTTCGGAGCTGGCTGGCTGACTTGACTGGCTGGCTATTCAGATTTAGTATTTCGCGAAGAAAACAAATACAGAAAGTACGGCAACCTACTAAAATATTTCTCCAGACAGCGCTTAGCTTTTTCCCTAGATGTTTTGATTATTTCAATTGTGGGAACAATGACAACTGTTTTCTAATTTTGAATTTTCATTCATCAATTTCTCATTCATCAAATATTTTCTGGCAGGGCAACTAGGTACTTCATCACAATTTTTTGGCGGGAACATAACAATGAAGATGAGATGTCTGTTGACAAAATGCAGTTAGTTATGAGTTTATAACGATTTAAGTACCCTTTCTCCGTTTCGTTCAAACATAAACATGCCGAGATTTTCCAAGAAGTGCTCTAATCCTTTACATGATGATCGGGTGGAAGATTTTCATAATATCAAGTAGATAGATTCAAGAGCTCGTGGCTTGGCAAAAGTTGTCAATGCTTTAAAAGTACCGTAGCAGCTGGTGGTGGAGTAAGGATAGATTAAACGAATCCTACGATTTGCAATTTATGCCTGAAGAAGAAGTTCAGCAGGAAAAGAGAATTTACAAGAAACTTTAGTGATACAGAATGGTCAACTGTTTAGAATAAAGTTTGTGTTATATTTCTTATTCGTATAGAAATATAAGCCATCAGTAATATTGCACGTTTTTTATAAGAAACCTAGCAGGTTCAGGACTAGTTCCTATAGTCTAGTACTCAAAGTTTTTAGATTTTCTCAAAAAATAACAGGAAAATATTTTTAATCTGTACCTCTAACTTCTAATCTCATAGCAGGTTACTTTCTCAAGTGGTTTCTTATAAAAATAACGTTGTAAAGGGGTGTGAAAGGGCTACCCTTGCAGAAAATTACTGTCCAGGTTTCACAAGGAAAGCAAACAAAAACCTAAAAGCAAAAAAAAATCTAAAAACAGCAGGGTGTCTACTGGGAAGAATAGGGGAACAGTATTGTCCCTCCACCCACATTTAGAAATTTGGCAAAGTATTTAATCTAACAATGCCTCAATAATGAATACCAAGACCATTTCTTTTTCCAAAGGGAGAACAAAGCTCACTGTGTTTTTACGAAATTTGTGGGAGTATTTTTGCTTTTGGAAAATTTTCACTAGCTAATTATGGCCATGCAGGCACAAGTTCTTTTATAAGAAAAAAAGTCTCAGGCTTTCACCTAAATTAGAAAATTGATTTTTGCTCACCAGTAGAAATTTTAAGAAACTTTCAATGCTTGGTCTTGAGCTGAGTTTCTTACGTAAATTAAGAAACATGTAGTTCATTTTAACAAATTGGGTATAAGTAGTCAAGTTTGAGTTCAATACACAAAAATCAATTCAATATACACTCTTTCTTTATAAGAACAATTTTATAAGAACACCAGCCACAAATTTGGTCAAAACTTAAGAACAAGCTAAGAACGAACCGCACATAACTCCCACAAATTTCGTAAAAACACAGTGAGCTTTGTTCTCCCTTTGGAAAAAGAAATGGTCTTGGTATTCATTATTGAGGCATTGTTAGATTAAATACTTTGCCAAATTTCTAAATGTGGGTGGAGGGACAATACTGTTCCCCTATTCTTCCCAGTAGACACCCTGCTGTTTTTAGATTTTTTTTTGCTTTTAGGTTTTTGTTTGCTTTCCTTGTGAAACCTGGACAGTAATTTTCTGCAAGGGTAGCCCTTTCACACCCCTTTACAACGTTATTTTTATAAGAAACCACTTGAGAAAGTAACCTGCTATGAGATTAGAAGTTAGAGGTACAGATTAAAAATATTTTCCTGTTATTTTTTGAGAAAATCTAAAAACTTTGAGTACTAGACTATAGGAACTAGTCCTGAACCTGCTAGGTTTCTTATAAAAAACGTGCAATATTACTGATGGCTTATATTTCTATACGAATAAGAAATATAACACAAACTTTATTCTAAACAGTTGACCATTCTGTATCACTAAAGTTTCTTGTAAATTCTCTTTTCCTGCTGAACTTCTTCTTCAGGCATAAATTGCAAATCGTAGGATTCGTTTAATCTATCCTTACTCCACCACCAGCTGCTACGGTACTTTTAAAGCATTGACAACTTTTGCCAAGCCACGAGCTCTTGAATCTATCTACTTGATATTATGAAAATCTTCCACCCGATCATCATGTAAAGGATTAGAGCACTTCTTGGAAAATCTCGGCATGTTTATGTTTGAACGAAACGGAGAAAGGGTACTTAAATCGTTATAAACTCATAACTAACTGCATTTTGTCAACAGACATCTCATCTTCATTGTTATGTTCCCGCCAAAAAATTGTGATGAAGTACCTAGTTGCCCTGCCAGAAAATATTTGATGAATGAGAAATTGATGAATGAAAATTCAAAATTAGAAAACAGTTGTCATTGTTCCCACAATTGAAATAATCAAAACATCTAGGGAAAAAGCTAAGCGCTGTCTGGAGAAATATTTTAGTAGGTTGCCGTACTTTCTGTATTTGTTTTCTTCGCGAAATACTAAATCTGAATAGCCAGCCAGTCAAGTCAGCCAGCCAGCTCCGAAGGTTCTCGGGGAGGGTTTCCAGCTGTTTTTTTGTCTGTGATCCCTGCTCAGGTGACAAAAAACCTTATTTGTTTTACTTTCAAGGTTTTTTCAATAGTTTATCACCAAAACATTCAAGGGCAGTAGGAAATTAAGGGCTTTTGTCGATCGTAGGTTCATGTGGGCCTAATGAAAAACAGGATAGGAAAAAGCCGAGATTTTAAACTGAGATTTCTCGCGATATGGACGTCATATCGAAAATGCCAGCGGGGAGGTTTTAGTAAAATTTCTATTAAATCAGAAAAACCAAAAAAAATGATAAAAGCTGCAAAAACCGCTTGCACGCGCCCGAAAGAAGAGAGGGGGGTTACTGGCAAGAATTCTCCTATAGCTTCTATTGTGTTTGTGACGTCAAACGCCAGATTTTGTCATTTTGTAAACAAACGCACTGATTGGCTAATTACAAAATCTGCCCTTGTTACCCCTACCATTCATTTCAATTGTGATAATAAAAATATCCAGGCCTAAGCACTGTGATGTCGGAACGAAGTATGAGCTTTGAGCAGGCAAATTCAGGAAGCTTTGAATGTTTACAAATATGCAATTGATAGATTTTTGCTCACCTTTCATCCATCACCAACCGCAAGATATAGAAACGTGGTTTTAGTTGACCATGTAGCTGTGAGCAAATGATCTGCCAAGATTGACCATGGCTAATACAGGCCAATATTCAAGAGGAGAGAAAGTGGTATGGGCTTCCTGGGGGGCCTTTTGTTTGTACTAGAATAGGGTGCCGATTTTGGCATTACTGCCGGCAGTTTACAATTGCTATCCTGCTAATTCCATCAAAAATTAGTCCAAGTTTTAGGAACAATTCTAGAATACCCCCAAACATCATCTTAAGACTGACAAAACAATAGTAACCAACGTGAAAACAATAGGTTGTTAAGGCGTGAGAACAATGGTGTGGGGTATTCCAGACTCTAGCCAAGTATTAATCTCCATTTTCTAAGAAGATCTAAGCCCCCCCCTCTCTAAAAAAATCTTTGAAAACAGAGTCCTAGACCTCAAACACCTGTGCCAAAATAAAACACATGTGAAGAAAAGTCAAGGCTCCTTCCTCGACCCCACTATAATAAAAATGTGACTCACCAGCCGCAGCCAATACCGAGTCTGAGCTGAAAGAAGGTGGTTTCTTTGTGCTGTGCATAGGTTTCTTTGTGCTGTGCATAGGTTTCTTGGATGCATCACCCTTCTGTTTCGAGATCTCTGCATCTTCAGTGAGTTTCGCAACCTTGTTTTTCTCCACCGCGAAAAGGGCAACGAACACGATCGCAAAGATGACCAAAAGAATAACGGCGAAAATGATGACATTTTTTCTATTTGAACCACTTTTATATATGAAGTCATTATTATCAATGACAAGTTCTTCCTTCGAAACAGTGTGAGAAACCATTTTGACTTCTTGCACCGAATTCAGGAAGTTTCAATCTCTGTAAAGGACAGCACGAGACACCAGAAACATTTCAAATATTATCCTAACAGCGGGGGAGTTGCGCTGTTGACATACATGACAAAAGGTAATATAAGATCAAGTATATTTTTTCACTCGCTAGTTAAGTCACTCACTCAATCAGATCGAATCAATATTTGTTGAACAAAACACTGACGCAAGCATGGACCATCATGGAGTGAAGGATCATTGATCAGGAGGAAAACCAAATTCCATATCTGTTTTCACGAATAGTGTTTTGAAAAATATCTGTTTTTGCGGATATAGTTAAGAAAAATATGCGTTTTCACAAATAGTATTCTAAAAACTATCTGTTTTCAAGAAAAGTGCTTTGAAAAGTATCCTTTCTAACCAAACGTGTTTTGGAAAATATGCGTTACCACGGATAGTATTTCAAAAAATTTGTTTACACAAACAGTATTTCGAAAAATTTCCGTTTTCATAATAATACTTGTAAAATATTCGTTTCAACGAGTAGTGTTTTGAAAAATATCTGTTTCCGCGAATATTGTTTTGAAAAATATTCGTTTTCATTAATATTGTTTCGAAAATATCCGCTTTTACGAATAGAGTGCTAAAGTGATGACGTCACAAAACTATATTTTTAGAATTTTGGAAGTTTGGCTCCATAATGTGAAAGAGCTTCCAAAATTACATCAAATGGATGCAAAATCACCTCTGTATGTTGAATATTAACTGAGATATAACCATTTGAAAAATTGACTTTCAATAGGAAATCCCTGTATTTTTCGGCAATTTTTCAAATGGTTATATCTCAGTTAATATTCAACATACAGAGGTGATTTTGCATCCATTTGCTGTAATTTTGGAAGCTCTTTCACATTATGGAGCCAAACTTCCAAAATTCTAAAAATAGATTTTTTGTGACGTCACACTTTAGTACTCTATAGTGTTTTGAAAAGATCTGTCTTCAGGAATAAGTTATCAAAAAATTTCTGTTTCAATGAACAGAATTTTGAAGTATATCCGTTTTCACAAATAGTAATTCAGAAAATAAACCGTTTCATGAAAAGTGGTTTGAAAAAATGTCTGTTTTCAAGAATACAGTTTTGAAAAATATTAGTTTTGAGAAATAGTATTTTGAACTCATCCTTTTTCAAGAATATTGTGTTGAAAAATATCCGTTTACACGAATATCGTTTTTAAAGATATCAATTCATTCACAAATACTCTCTGGTCTCTAATAGACGTCCCCCCCGCTTATTAATTTTTGGAAAATTTTCCACCCAGGACATTCTTATTCCAACCCCCCCGCTAATTAATTCTGGCCACGAGTTCCAAACAAGACAAAAGCAACACAACAAAATTCTGTAAGCCCAAAACTTTTCAATACATAAAATAGAATTTCTAATGTGCACAATAGTATGGAGTGTCCAACGTTGTTAACAATCACATGTACGAATACAAAGATCTATCATGTGCATAAACTTGACGTTGCTAATGAAGATGAACGTAACATTTTTGATATGTTAGAGGACATGTAGAAGCTAAACTTGAAAAGAAACGTTCTTGTGCTATCGGTGTTATGTTATGTTATTTTTAAAGCTTCCATTGCGAAAACGAAAGTTTAGAAAAATAATTTTTTCCAACCCCCAAGGCTATTGATTTTTGAAGTATTTTCCACCCCCCCTATTATTCCAACCCCCCTGGCTATTAATTTTTTCAATTTTATCCGACCCCCCCTACTATTCCAAACCCCCCGTCTATCAGAGACCAGAGAGTAGTGTTTTAAAAGATTCGTATTCACGAATAATTTTTGAAAAATATTCGTTTTCAAGAATAGTACTTTAGAAAGAGTCTTTGGATGGCACAAAGCTTCAAAATAGCCAGAAATATCGGAAACATAGCGAAACGAACACATAGATTACTTAAGCTCTTCGTCTTACAATCTACAGAGTAATACGTCAGAAAGAGAACGAAACAGAAACCTAACTGATTTATATACCCAAATGTGGAGCGAAATAGGCCAATCGGGAAAGAGATGAATGATTGGTATGGTGCGGGAAAACCAATCAACAGCCAATGGTACTGTTCTGATCTGTTCTGAACTTATTATCAAATCTACCCTCATTAACAATAGATATCCAGAAGTTCTCATTTCGGCTTGCTCTCGTCATAAAATCGCAGGTTTCAGGGCTGACAAAAAGATTGGTACACAAAAGTGTCTTGATTATCGAAAACTATCTTACATTGGTAACGTCTCCTTGCGATTTTAAATACAAATTAATACAGCCATAACAAAGTGCTCCACTACGTTGAGCCACCGTCTCGTCTTCTCCTGTAAGGAAATTCTTCCATCTATCCCCAAAGGCAGTGTACCTACCTTTAAGATTACCAATACCACATTGATTAACAATACCACACAAAACAGCCTCGTGGTATACGAATACTCGTGCCGGTGTGAAGCCAGGTAGGTAGGACGCATATCTCAGCGGTTATGTGATAGGATTAAACAACACGTGCCGTCCAGCATACGCCACATAAGTGTGCCATAACGAGAACCACCATCTCGCGCCTCATAACCGAAAAGATCACTCAAACATGACACTGCTATAGGTCAACATTTGCTCGACAACCCAGAGTGTGCTAAAGCCTACAGTGAGAATTGCTTTCGAATAATTGGCAGAGCAAGATCTACATTTCAGTTAGGTATTTTGGAACCAGTCTACATCAAAACCAGGGATCCCCTATTGTGTAGACAGAAAGATTTCGTTTTCGCCTTAGGACTCTTGAAGTAATCTTATTGGTCAGCTCACTGTATCGTGGGTGTTGATTGGTTTTCCCACACCATACAAATCATTCACCTCTTTTCTGATTGGCCTATTTCGATCCACATCTGGGTATATAATTCAGTTAGGTTTCTGTTTCATTCTCTTTCTGGCATATTACTCTATTGAATGTCAGATGAAAAATCTTAATTGATCAATGTGTTTGTTTCGCTATGTTTCAGGTATTTCTGACTATTTTAAATATTATTTTTTAAATATCCTTCATTAACAGTGTTTTGGAAAATCATCCATCAAGAGAAAGGAATATGAAAACCAAATCTATCCAACATATCAAGATAAAACATTGAGATCATTCAAACTTACCTAACTTTAAAATAAACCATAACGTATCAGAGGGGAATGGTCTGGAAGCACCTTTGTTTGATTGTCGAATTCATTAGAATACCTCTAAAGGTGTACATAGGTCACATGTGAGAACGAGCAGCCGGGAGGGTTGGAATGGCAGGAGGGGGTTGTACAATCTCAAAAAATTGATAAGCAGGAGGGGGCTGGAATATCCTAGGAGCTCTGTGAGAAACAGAATGTAGCGACAGTGAGACGTTGAAATTACAGTGCAACAATATCACTGATTTCACTCTAAATTTTCAATCTCGTAGATTTTTGTTGTGTAACTCTTGGTTTTCTTGCGACTCGTTACCAGAATTAATTAGCGGGGGGTTGAATGGAAATAAGAATGTCCTTGAAGGAAAATTTCCTAAAAATGAGTAAGCGGGGGGGGACGTCTATTAGAGACCAGAGAGTACACAGTATTGAATATCTCCCACAGTACTGATGGTATCCTTCTACAGTACTGAACATCCTCAAATGTACTAATGGTTTCACCCCCTACATAACTGATGATATCACATACAGTATTGAGCATCCTCTAGAGTGTCGGTCAGGCGTCCCTAGGTGTTTAAATTCAAGGAGGTGTAATGGGTAATGTCATGCACATGTACATCATTATATGATTGAACAGAAACATCTTATGTCGAATTATTTATTGAAATAATCTAGTGTGGTTGAGTTCCAACAAAAATACGGTGTTAATAATCAAAAAAGGGACATTTCGGCTCAGATGCTCAACTGTGTCGATTTAAACGAAACAATGGCAAGACAAAAGTATGTGAACGGTGAAGCTGAAAAAAGCTAATAATGACATGCGACAAAAGGCTTCCAGACCATTCCTTGAAAACAATATTTCAACCAGCTAAAAATGATTTTTTAAAAGTCTGCAATTATAAACATATAAACATAAAGTTTTAAAAAACTTCTTAGACGCCACAGGCTTACAAGATGTAAAAAAAACAACCAAAATTCAGGACAAGGCCTATTAACGCGATAGATTCAATTTTTCAAATATACAAAGCACAATAACTTCAGGGTTTGCGACAGTATTACTCCAAAGTAACTCTTAGTTACCATCTTACTCTTTGTTACTCTTTCATTCTAGGGTAATTCCTCGTAACTCTCTTACTCATTGGTAACTCTTTCACTTTAGAGCAGCTTCTAATAACTCCCTTAATCTGGGGTTCGAGGGTTGATCAATAACGTACGTGTGATCAGGACAGGATAAGTGTTGGAGTGTTTTTGGTTTAATGTTTTAAAAATCTCTTTATTGCAAGGTTAATTCCCCATCACAGATTATGAACCACATTCCAAAACAACGCTGTTGAAAAATCTGATTAAGAAAAAATCTCATTTGGGAAGAAGAAATTGAGAAAAATGAAATTAAAAATATCCAATCCAAGTTTTTGGTTTTAGTTTGCCCTTTCTTGTTTATCGATATAACATTTTGGTCTGAAATGACTTTAAAACAATGCTATTATTCTAAGTATCCGAGAAAAAAAGGATTATTGAAAATAAACAACAATGGAATTCCACAGCGGTACTAAGCTCTGGGCCTTATCCTTTGAGATGTAAAAATTGAATTATTTTTTAGTTACATTACAACCCTTAGGAAAATGTTGGAGGCCATTCAAATGATTATCAACCATAAAATCGCCTGAAATTCTCTTTTCATTGCATTGACACGACGCCGTATCACCCTGCACTGCCATATCAAAAATTCGTGTTTTGCAAAACGGAAACGAGGTTTTATTGTCAAAAGGAGGTTTTGGAGTGGGGTCGCACCCGAAATAATCTTATTTTTATGAATTTAAAAAACGTTTTCAACGAGATCTGATTTCGTTTTTACTCATAAGGTCAACAAGAACAAAGTATACCGCTGGGCAGGGAAATATCGTTAAATCTTCAGGGTCAAAACAAGGCTGCACGTTCTAAATAGTGATTTACATCTCTCAAAGAGTTTAGAAATATTTTTCTTACTAGAACCATGTTTTTGCCAGTCGGTAGAAGATACCTTCAGCTGATTTAAAACATCGAAAATAGACAATAATCAAAAGAGAAAATTTGAAATGAATGAAGAGCAGAAGTAAGTAAAAGGGAGTATTTCATGACCTTATTGACAACTATATGAAGCAACTGGAGATTAATATTTATTCTGCATTTATCAACAGTTATTTCTATAGGACAGTCTTTTATCGGTGCAAACCTTCAATATAACCAGAAAAATACGGAAGATAGTGGAGCGAAAACATGGATTAGTTAAGCTTCTTGTCTGACACTAAACAGAGAAATACGTCAAAAAGAACAAAACAAAAACCTAACAGATTATCAGACCCAGAGGTGGATTCTGATTAATGGTTTACTAAAATGATATTTCCTTCAAGATTGCTACCCCTTAATGGTATACTCTTTTCTGGTCCACCCCCTCCCCATCTAGTCGGAATGCGATTTAAGTAATAGCTTCTAACAGCAACAATCGATTAAGAGCATTCTGATTGAAAAAACGCTTGTTGATATATTCCAAGGACTTGGCGTAACGATCAAGCTTTGGCATGAGCTTCTTCCTACGTTTCTTGGTCCGCCGATGCTTCATCATCGGGTCCGATCTCCGCTTCCGCTTTTTACCAACTTCCCATTTCGATTCGAACAGGTCTCTCTGCTTCGGATTTGTCCTCAGCCGCCTGCCTTTAAAGTCAGGTGATGCTGATAGCAGAGAATAATCAGAATCTGTTGATAAGCATACATCATAGTCTGATTCTGAAGTCTCGGAATCAGGCTGAAAGGATCTCCCTTTATCGAAGGATACAGGAAAACTTCCTTTGTACGCATTTTCACGTGGTGCAAACAATGTCCGTCTGTTCTTGAATACTCTATTTGGGCTCTTGAAATCGATGTTTAATCTTTCAAGACGAACTTTGCATGGAGATATAGAAGATATTCTTTCAATTAGGACATTACACGGAGATACCGAAATTAATGGGTCGGCAACAGCATTGCACTGAGTTGTCGAAAGTATTGGAACCATATCATCCACACGTGCGCTTTTTTCCTTCACAGTTTCAAATACCTTTTGAGTTTTAGGTAAGGTACGATGCTCAACATCTGTTGAATCAGATGATTTTCTTCTATTGAGAAGCATTGCCCTGGCATTACTTTGACCAGACGCATTTTCTTCATTACTTTGTGACTGCTGTTTGATTGCCTGATTACCCAGAGAAGGGATTCTTGCAGAACTGTAAAAGCTTTTGACCGGTTTGGTATTTAGACAAGAGGAAGTATGACTATTCGAAGGTTGGAATAACTCTCTTTTTATGCGAGAATATGGAGGTATGCTTTCTTCTTCGCTGGGGGACAAGTCAGAATTAATTCTGCATGTGGTAGTTTCACTTTTTGCGTTAGTTCTACTTGAAGCGTTGATCTTTCCATTAATCTTTGGCAACTTGGAATCAAGAACTTTCAAATTTCGTTTTTCAGGATGAATTTCATCCAAAACTCGAGTAGGCCCACCCACTCTGCGAGAATCAATCTTTTCGAATGAATCTGAAGGCTTTTGATTGGTTGACAAAAGTGTGTTCTTTGGGTTTCTGGCAATATTTTCATTAGTTAGAGTCACTCGACAAGGAGATATGCTGTTCTTCTTGTTACGATCTACGGCTTGTATCAAAGGGGAATCAGTTATCAATTCTGCTTGTGATGAGCTATTTTGGGCAGCAGATTTAATTCCATTACTGGCGAAATCTTTTTTCACAAATCTAGTCTTATGAGAACAAGATGAATCAACAGGGAGACCTCTGTCAACTTCACGAACAACTCCATCGGTATATAGTGATTTACTTTCTGCCACCTTCAAACTCTTGTCCCCAGTTTTCAAAAGAATATCTTTGAGACCGACATCAGGATCTCTCAAGAATGGTTCTAAGATGGAAGATAACCTTGGAGGTCTTTCTCGTGTGATGAGTGGAGCAAGATTATTGTCAAGAAAAGCCACTCTAGCCTTTTTATGTGCTACTTCATTTTGAGGGGGTATTCTAAGTGCATCGTTTTGAAAATCTCCGTTTCTTTTACCCAGTCCTACATAATCTGCCGATAACCTTTCATGCTTTTCAGGAGCAATCAATTGCACAAGTCTTTCTTCGGTGAAGGGTACTTGACTCTCTGTATTAAGTGTCTCTTTTCCAGAAGAAATTTTAGGTGCATTATCAAGAGAATTAGTGGATCTCAGAACAGAATGGTGTTGGTTTGATTTCTTCAGAGCTTTAATGTTTTCACGTAAACCCCCTTTGGGCTTGCTAATCAAAGCAGAAGAGACTTCATCGGTTGACTCAGTACATCCTGAATTCAACTGTTTTAACTTTGCAGTTCTTCTTTTGCAATTCTTCTTCAACTTGTTGATATTCGTAGATGAAATTTGTTTGTCATACTTCACAACAAGCGACCTAACATTTTCCTACAAAGAACATTTTTCACAGAGTTTTCATTCTAAATCAGTCTAATGATTTGGTCAAACATTCTAGTTTTAATCTAATAAGATCAATTTTGAAGAAGATTTTGTTTAATCTTCAGAGAGACAATAGAATGAAAAAACCATTGCTACTTCAGACTTTGTCAGAATTCTATTGATGCATTGAAAACATTTTCATTCAAATTTAAAACTCACCTTTTTCAATGTAACAGGATCAAGCTTGTCAAGTAAAACAACTTGTTTTCTTGTTAGATCTAGGAAAGACATCAGGAGAGCTTGACACATATATAAACTGGGCACTTTTGGACGAAAATCGCCCAGAAATCAGTGCAAGAAGCAAATCGTGCTCACTTGTGGCGACTAGTGCATTTTGACTAATTTTGACCCGCTGAATTCGAAAATCGCTGTTGCCAAGCCAAATTTCGCATTTTTCGCGCTCAAATTGCATAATTTAAATATGGCGGAATTTTGAAACTGAGATTTCTGTATATTTCTATGAAATTTTTCTCAAATGAGGTCAATGTGTTTATTATACGGTAAATCAATACTCTGAAGTCTGAAACCGTTAAAGATGACACAGTTTCAAAATCACCCCCTGATTTTCGTGAATTCAAAATGGCAGATTCATTGATGATAATGATGAAAATGTGATTTTTTCAATTTTTACAGTCTTAGGAATGATTTCTGACGATTCAAAAGCAAATTTGGGTTCTAAATAAGATAAGAGTATTGGAGTAAGAAATAATAACAATTGTTTGTATCAATCTGTAATGAAAAGATTAACAGAATATAAACAAGGATGGCAAACTGACTAAATCTTCCAGAAAGTCTATTTTCATGTGTCGTTTAGGGTTCATTGTTCATGCAAAGTCCTTCTGCCTCTTTCCTGCATCCACACATCGCAGTACATAACAATCCTGATTTTCGGCACTATATATATATTACTTTTTACTTTTCAAACAAAAGGAAACTCGTTCTGTTCTCTTAAAATGTTCTGCTCAGTTCTCTAAAAATTCTCACGAAATAAATTTCTCCGGATAGCTCAGTTTCATTAATTTGCAACAATCAATAGAAATTAACGATTCATATAACATTTATCTACCTAAAGGCATCGGAAGCTCCTTGAAGGGAAGGCAGGATGAGTAGTAAAGCAGGTGTTGTAGCCCAGTGGTAATGGCACTAGAATTCTAATCCTTGAAGGGCAACCTTTGTCTGTTCCAATCCACAAACGAATCAGAATCATGAACTACAAGTTGTCAACTAACTCAGCTGTCCATCCTTCCGAAATCGGTTAATGAGTACCAACCATATTTATTTTAGACTATCAATCCTGAGGGCACAAGCTGCAAGTTCCCATCAGCTTCACACTGCCATATATTCCAAATTCAGGATAACAAATAAATCTGCTTCCTTGCATGCTAAAAACAGCAGTTTTTAATATAGTACATCCTCTAAAAAGTTAGCAAGGTTATGTGGAATGTTTTTTAAGATTAGAAGCCTTGTGCCATTGGATACTTTGATATGCTTATATAATGCTTTATTCTTATCGTTTTTGCAATATGGAATTACTGTATGGGGAAGCACTTGTACAACTTATATTGATCCCATTTTTAAATTACAAAAAAAAGTTGTCAGGGCCATCTCTTTTGAGCCTTATAACTCACACTCTTCTCCCATTTTCAAAGATTTGAAGATTCTTAAACTCTCCGATATCTTTCATTTGAAGCTTTTAACTTTTGTCTATGAATCGATTCACAAAATGTCTCCTAGTTGCTTCCATAATCTCTTCTGTTTGAGTTTATATGTTCATCAATATTCTACTAGGCAAGCTAGCAGAGGCAATATCTACCTAACTCAAAAAAATACTGTTAGATATGGCTTGAATTCTCTAGGTTACCTTGGTGCTAAACTCTGGAATGAATTGCCTGATGATATTAGAACTGCTAAATCCAAAGCATTGTTCAAATCGAAACTAAAAACACATCTGATCAACAATTTGTAATCGTGCTCCTGTATTCCTTCACCCTTTCTGACAATGCTATGAATTCAGAACAACCCGATTTCATTATTCTCAACGTGACTGAACTAATGATTATGAATTTTATCCCATAACCGTCAACCTTAGGCTTAATAGGGGGGCTCTCTTCTCGTTAGTTCATCTACTTAGAGAGTTCCTCCTCTAAGAAATTTCATACATAATTAATATTACATCTTACATTATTTTCTTTTCTGTTTTTTGTATTTATTTGCATATTGTATGTAGTTTATTTTACTTTTTCAAATTTGTATTGTGTGGAATTTTAAATTATAATGAAACTGAACTGAACTGAAACTGAACTGAACTATTTTATCCAAACAGGTTGAACTCAAATTTTTGTTGGGCCCTTTCGGATACGCAAAAAATTCGGATAATCGAGGAAGAACATTTTACCTACTAAACTTACTATAAAGGTTATCATCATCGTCCTGAACAGTCACAGGATGCTCAAACTGAATGCAAATTGAAAAGCTTGGCAAACGGAAAGACCAACAAGAAAATTAAGGCAACAATTTTTTGTAAATTTCAACAACCATTTCTAATAACTTGTTGTCGAAGCTCCTTGATAAATAAATGTGTTATTTTTGTGCTTCCGTTGGATATGACTTTCATATTGGGCAACAGTTTGAGCAGACAACGGATATTTTCGATTGGTTTCTTAAGAACTAGTTTGCAAAAAAAAATTTTAATTAAAACTTTTGGCGTTCGGATAATCGAGGGTTCGGATAATCGAGGATGTACGGTAGTTGAAAAATCTGGCAGATAGCGACATAAGTAAGGCCCTCAAGTCAAGTGTGGACAATGGCAGCTTGAAATGCTTTTTCTGAGACACAATAAGTATATTTCTGAAGCTGGAAACACCCATTCTCTTTCCCTTTTTTTGCAACATTTTAATGGTTTGCGAATAACAATTAGGAGATCTGAATCTTTACGGTGTTGAAACCGTCAGAGAATGTACCTTTCAAAGATATTATCTACATTACTTCAATAGTTCTTGCAATCAAATAATAAATTAAGTCTAACTATCTCCATGAGACACTTCTCTGTTCTTGCCTCTGGCGCTAGAGTCTAACTCAAAAAACATTAGGTTCTAGCACTTTTACCTAACTCTTGAAATTATTGTTATATAGAGTATGATATTTCTTACCTTCTTTAATGGTTTTGAGTTTCTTGAAACATTCGTCAGGGTGACAATAACAGGCAGAAACCTATAATGTTAAATACAGAGTGTATGATATTCCAATCTTGCCAAAGAAGTGCATCATGTAAAGCTGAGGTCAAGCTTGGTCGTGTAAGCTCAATATCTGGATGGGTAACCTTAAAGACGTTGATTAAGCAGCTTATTTCACCGTCCTTCAGGTACTTTAAAACGGATTTCAGCGAATCGACCATTTTCCCAAATACGTCATCTCTATAGAAATTCATCCTAAAACAACCTTGGCCTCGACATGATGCGTAGCTAATTCCCAAAGCATGTATTGCTTCTAGCAACAAGGGGAATTGCTTTGTGAGTTTGAAAGCTATGCATGCTTTGGGATTTTGCAAGCCATCATGTCGAGGCTAAGGTTGTTTCAAGATTAATTTCTAAAGAACTGACGTAATTGTGAAAGAGGTCTATTGGAAAATCAACCTCTGGTAAACTGGGGTGGATGATTTGGTTAAAAATGGTCCAGAACTAAACATCACTGTTATTACAGTGGGTTGGGGCAGTAGCTACTGTAGCATAAAAGAAATAAACATGTAGATATTCATCTATAGCTGAGATGAAAAACACATGCTTGTGTTATGTGCTATGAGTACTGCTAGAATAGACGCTTTTTTATAAGGAACCATCACCCCAGTCCACCTCATGGCGACGCCACTGTACACAGTCAGAAATTTAAAACTGCAGGAAATGAATACAGAACTCTAAACAGCATCAAATGAATTTGGCAAAATATTTGCATACACGCATATTTTTATAAGCAATTTCAGCTCGAGCTCAGTTCTGAAAATTGCTTAGCAGGAGGGCAAATTTGAGTCCTAAAAATTGCTTAGCATTTGCTTAGCTTATTTAAAAATTTTGTTTCTTAGAATACAATCTCACAAGTTGTTGTACAGCCAATATCAATGGTATCTTGTATAAAAAAATGTGCCGGGACACTAATATCCACTGTAAACTTCTTCTCTATAGCTGCTGCACGATTGCCAATTACATTGTGAATTGGATGAGAAGTTTTCAAATTTCTTGGCTTTCTGCTATCCAGTACTAGAATTGCTTGAGTTCTTGTCTTGTTGAGTACTGCCTTGCTTATAAAAAAATATATGAAGTGTAGAAAGTGAATACTAATATAAATATGTTTTATGATGGATTCAACGAATGGCAAATAAGGTTGTGTTAAACCGATGTATGGTGTACAACCAGTCTTTGGATTGTACAGAACTTGAAAGCTTTTCGTCTGACACTCAACAGAGTAATACATTAGAAAGAGAAAAATCTGTTGGGTTTCTGTTTTGTTCTCTTTCTAATGTATTACTCTGTTGAGTGTAAGACGAAAAGCTTAAGTAATATATGGGTTCGTTTTGCTATGATTCCGATATTTCTGGCTATACCTATATATACCTAGGCCTTTAGTGCTTCAGCATTTTTCGCACATGCCAGTAGGACGTCAACATAATACAATAGATACCAATGATATGTACACTAGGCTATCAAAATTATTGCACAGGTCGATTCAAAATGGCGGCAAAATTGCAAAGCTGTGAGGGCTAGGCCTAAATTAAAATTCCCATAACTTGTGTCAGACAGCTCACAAATGCAAGGTGTTGGTGGCAAAATTTAGGAAATTTCACAGACACCATAGCTCATATCAACAAGCAATAATAAATTGAGGGAGAAACTATGTATGACTTGGGATTTGAGTGATGGTCAAAATATCAGCAAGAAGATTTTGAAGAAGGAGTTGTCCTCTAAAATCAGTTCAAAAGTGTTGTAGAAAGTCATTACTATGGTAAAGTGCTTTGTTACTTTGTTGCTACTGCTTTGGGGAATCCCATGGGTTTTGTTTCTTCTCTGTATGGTGACTTGAAGGGAAAATGAAGGATGCTCAAAATATTTCATGGGTGGGGGAGAGTAATTTTTCATCTTACATCCCACACCTCAGTTGCAATTTTGTCATTCTTCAGGTAAACATGTTGTTTTTTCTCCTTCTTATGCTCCTTTAATTTACATTATGAAGTATTTTACTTGGTAATTGACCCAAAACCCAGGAATAATAGTTACAATCTAATGTATCTGATAAATTTCTTTATTTATAAAAATGTACTTCAAAATTCAAGGTCTCCTCCTTCCCTTAAAATTTTTGAGACTTCGTACTTATTTCTTTCCTCACAACAGGGGCAGCTAGGACAAGACTCATTGGGCTCCTCAAAGCAGTAGCAACAAAATAAAAAAGCTTTTTACCACATTAATGACTTCTGAAAACACTTTTGCGCTGATTTTAGATGACAACTCCTTCTTCAAAGACTCCTTGCTTCTATTTTGACCATCACTCAAATCCCAAGTCATACATAATTTCTCCCTCAATCTATTATTGCTTGTTGATATGAGCTATGGTGTCAGTAAAATTTTCTAAATTTTACCATCAAAACCTTGTATTTGTGAGCTGTCTGACACAAGTTATGGGAATTTTATTTTAGGCCTAGCCCTCACAGCTTTGCAATTTTGCCGCCATTTTGAATCAGCCTGTGCAATAATTTTGATAGTCTAGTGTACATCATCACAGAGCTATCTACGAACTCTCTTTGAGACTACTACCCTCTTGCTATCAAAAAATTTCGAGTTCTTTAAGTATTGTCTCTAATTTTGTCAGAGAATTCCTGTTTTTGCCCCCCCCCCCTGAAACTGAAATCCCAAGACACCTCTCCATGTATTATGGTCCATCATACGAGTGCAAGATTTTCATTTTATAGTTGCTACCTACTAGGACTTCACCTATAGGCCTACTTCTCAGGTCTAAAAGGAGACTTCACTACCGTCACATTAGTAGCCAAGAAAGGCAGCGTTGTAGTAAAAACTCTAATTTACATTTGCCTTTTTTACTCTCTCAGAGCAACACCCATCAGCACTTTAACCTAATTCCGGGTCGTCCTTCACTCCCAAACCGAGAGAAGTTTAAAATAAGCCTTTAGGACAAGCCAACTGACATGCCGATCGGCGAAAAGCCCTCGACATATTTTTTACTGGAGGAATAAAAATAAAGTGGGCCTAAATAGCAGCTATCTGGTCGTTCTAATGATCTAATTAAATATGTAAGAATATCTAATGTTTTCAAAATCACGGCAAACCTTTTTGTCTTGGAAGTAAAACAATAAAGCCATTTCAAAGTGAAGAACTGCATCGCAGCCTAATCGATGTTTCGTGGCTCGCCTCCTGCAACCTTTTCTTTTCCTTTGATTCACGAAAGTGTGCAGGGTTGCCACATAAAACAGAATCCGAGTTTGGATGAAAGAAACAGGATTAATCTGATTTATGTAGCAAGGCTTGAGAACTAGTGGAAAAGCAGTCAAATTGTGATCTTCCTTTCCAATCAATCGCCTGTGAAACACGATAAAACATAATGACAAGCGAATGAACACAAAATAACAGGGCAAAAATAGATGTAACAGTTATTATCAACATTATCATAGATGGAACAGTCTTTATTACAATATTCCTCGATTCCAGCCGATCAACGGTTGGAGATTTTTACCTGAGGGTTTGAGAAATATATCTCCTGTTCAAAACAAAGTGCAAAACTCTTTTTGATGGACAAATTTACAAAAGATTCTCATATCAAGTATGGCTTCATTATACAATTAAAACACTATTTATTTATATCTATTGAATTATTTTTCTCTTATTTTGAAGGTTATGAAGGTCTATTTAATTTATTTTTCTTTTGAGTTGGTAAACCAGACTTAAAACAAGCTTATGCTTAGTCCTGTTATTTACTTTAGAGATATTCATACATATACAAACAAGTATGGAACCACCGAAAGGATGGACAGACATACATACATACATCATAGATCAAAGGCACTATCTATAGGCCGGGATGGCCGAGTGGTTCGATCACTTGACCCATGCTCGAAGGGTCCTGAGTTCGAAACCACCTTCAAACCTGTCATAAAGTGTGAGGAGAGAATTAGCCAGCTCTCTGTAATTCCAGGCAAAAAGGCAAAAGGAATCATGAGGTGTGGTCACATCGAGAGGAAGGACAAGGGTCGCACTGCTCGATTAGTTTACCTATTCAGTGGGCCCTTTGTGCTTAGCACATAAACCCATACCTTGCGAAGATAGCAAGCGTATGTGCCTATCAACCTATCAACCCATCAACCTATATTGTTAGGTATGGCAGCTAGATTACAAACAAATGAATTGAAATAAAAATCTAGGAAAAAAGTAGAAGAAGAACAAAATAAACAGTTGATAAAACTGCATCAACAGGGGAAATTCTTAATTTTTTTTCGAATTCCTTGGAAATCGGCTTACCTGTTAACAGTCCTTTATTTTTTGTCACTAAAATGTACATACACCATTTCAATTGGAATATTTAAAAATTAGCTCAAATTAGGGCAATGCTTTACTAATCTAAATCCATATTTCGATTTAAATCTGAACCGATCTTTTCAATCCCAGGAGGTTTGAACAATCCAGATTTCTAAAATTTGATTCATATGGTCTTACCTGGCAGCCCTGGAAGTATGTTCGTCCGCACATGCGCATTACATATCTGTGTCCACTTGACTGAGCATGACAGAGACACGTGACTTTTCCAACATAAATAATGAATCTTGCTGCAATATTGCGTGGGTCATGTAAATTATGGATGATTTCTTGATTTCGTAACTGAAATTTTGAGTGAATTAAACTCTGGCCTTCACCAGCTTAATACTCAGAAAGAGAACAAAATGAAACCTAACGAATTTGAGGCCACAAGGCGGTTTGAAATTGGCAAATTAGAAATAAGGTGAATGAATTGTATGCTTCAGAAATGACCAATTATCAATGTTAGTCCAGCCAAACCTCTAGTATCAAAAATACAGGTTATTTGTTTGTTTTCACCAAGTAAAGGCTCGAAATGAAATTAATTCTTAAAACAAAATACATATTTGATTTGATAAAAGTATTAATATTAGTACCTGGAAGTAATATTTTCCGTTTTCTAATGATTTAATTATCTCTAATGATTTCCTTCCATAATGATTCTAAATATTTTGACTTCAATGTCGTTCACTGTTATCAGAGCCACCACATTGAGTTTGCTTTCCCTTCATAAATGCAAGCAAGTCAGCTCATTCACGTTTCTTCTTTATCCCAGCAAAGACGAGTTTCGTTCCTGGAAAGATCTTCTTTGGATTTTCCAAGAAGAAATAAAGCCATGCGTAGAAGGATACTTGTCAACTTTCTCTGTCAGATACAAGACAGTAGAATCTCTGGTCAGTTACAACAGATCTATAGAAAGGAAATTTCCTTTCTATAGACCCTGGTTACAACACCTTCAACATCAGCCAAACATTTGGAAAAAGCCTGACGGTTAGTTTAGATTTTGGTCAAAATTGCCTAAAATAAATGGTTCCAAATAGGCTTTTAATCCAATTCGGACTGTCCAGAATTTATTATTAATAAAGCCAGAAATACCGGAAACATAGCGAAACGAACACATAGATTACATAGGAGCTTTTCGTTTGACGCTCAACAGAGTAATACGTCAGAAAGAGAATGAAACAGAAACCTAACTGATTTATATACCCAGATGTGGATCGAGATAGGCCAATCAGAAAAGAGGTGGTCGTTTCGTGGATGTGTTCGTTTCACTATGTTTCCGATATTTCTGGCTATATTGAAGTTTTGTACCATCCAAAGACTTATTTTCATTAGCCTTAAAAACAAAAAGAATCATTCAAAATGTCCCTTCAAAATCAGGCAAAAATTGGAAAAAGCCTGATCGTTAGCCTATTGTTTTGGTAAAAATGGCCTAAAATAAATGGTTCCAAATAGGCTTTTAATAAATTCAAAGAGTAATCAGGGATTCATATTAGGCTATAATGGCCTCAGTAAACACATAAGATAACCAAAATATTGTTCATCTTAATAAGCCAAAGACTAGAAAATAGCCTGAAGGGTAGCCCATGGTTTTTGGTAACAGTTCCCACATTAAATGGTTCCAAATAGGCTTTTTATCCACTTAGGACTTTTCAGGGAGCATTTTTAGGCTAGAACAGCCTAACGAAACCGATAATCATCCGAAAAATTTCCTTCAAAATAAATGGTTCCAAATAGGCCTTTAATCCACTCAGGACTGAGGACTGTTCAGGGAGCATTATCAGGCTTGAAAACGGTGTAATGAACAGCCTCAACCGTACTTATGACAGCCCTGAAAGTGTAATGTTAGCCGTCTATCGTCTAATGATACTATTCCCCCAAGGTACTGAATACCCTCCTTTGTGGTGAAGACATCCCTCCATAGTATTGATGATATTCTCTACGGTACTGTACACCCTCCACAGTACTGCACATACATTACTCAGTGTGATTTTTGAAAAAACGTTGTCTCAGCTTAAATTCATTGAAAAGGTTTAGGAAAAGCTCTATAAATGTAATCAGATCAGCAGGAATGGACTTCAAGATACTTCATGAAATCTAGCTTAATAGCATATCATACAGCACACACAATAAAAATTGTTAGTTTCTATATAATTTATAAAGGGAGATGGTTAGAAACCCATTGTTGTATCTTTTTGGGCCAGTTTTTCAAAATTGAGAGTGTACAGAGCATTGTTTTACCATTGTTTCAGGCAACATAGTCATGGTTTAACAAATAGACCAAAGTGCCTATTTCTGTTCTTTATGCCAAAATATTCGCTTTCAATAAAAAGTTTTGTAATGTTCGCCACCATTTTGATGTAGGCAATGTATACATGATTAATTCTAACTGTCAGGAGAGAGGGGTAAGGTATAAGTTGTGCACTTTCAGGTGCTGTTCAACATCAAATGTGAAACAAAGACGTACAACGATAGGTTTCCTAACAATCTACTTCTATAAACTATGGTTTTTAGTCGATTGCTGTATTTCCTTGAATAGCAAATAAGGCTAATAGTAATGAATATCGAATTTGCAGGGGTATTTCCTGCAATCTCTAGGGACAGTTTTCTCCTCCAGTTACCTACTGAAAAATGCTGAAGGCCCAAGTACCAGTGGCAGTGCCAGGGGTAAGGTCGCACCACCCATTTTTGCCAATAATGTTTCTCTGTTATCGATCAAATCCTTTGAAAAACATTTTAAAGGGGAGGGGGCAAGGTTCTGAAACTCTTGACCAACCCTATTACGCTCTTTGTTTGAAGGAGATCCACCATAAGGGACACGCTCTGGTGTAAAAACATTCATTAGTTGAAAATACAAAGCCAGAAACGACGTGAAAGTCTTCTTGATTGTCCTGGAGGAAATTGGCCTGCTGGCAGACTCGACTGTGTCATTTTCTTCTCAAAGGAAATTCAGTTCAATTTCAATTTAGTTGAATTTTTGTGTGTTATTGGTCCTGTAGACTTATAACTTGTAGACTTAGAGTTACTAGACCAATAACAAACAAAAATTCAACTCAATTTAAATTCAACTGAATTTTCTTATGAGAAGAAAATGACAAAGTCGAGTCTGCGAGCAGGCTAGGAGGATATGAGATGAATATCAGAATTTCTTTTAAACACGTTCCGAAATTGCTTCAAATATGTTTCAAAAATGCTTCAAATATGTTTCAATTATGTTCCAAATATGCATGGAATGTGTTTCAAGTATGTTCCAAATATATTTCAAATATGTTCTCGATATGCTTCAAATATGCTTCAAACATGAATCATCTAGTAGACAGTATGAAGCAATACGCAACTAGAATGCCACTATGTGAAACAAGGTTTTTGCGTATTCGCAACGAAACTTGTCATTTGTAAACAAAAATCTCCTCAAAAGCATGTTTGTTCAAACCAGGTTTGTAAGTATACAGTGTTTTCACAACTCTTATACCAAATGCTAGCCTTGACCTTCAGGTAGACCGCATCTAGAGAGTATTATCCCTACAGATTTTATGATGTATCCCTATATGCAGTGGTTTATTGTTTTGGACTACCCTGTGTAGATCTTATCTCATATCAAAGGAAATACAGCAATGGTATTCAAGAGAACCCATGACAACATTTCTAATTGTTCTAATATTCAAACGAAATAACTCGCAAGTTACTCAGAATAGTAAATTCTCACCCCGTAACCCCATACAACTTCTTTGCTCCGTTATTCAACTGCTCTAAGACTATGAAACAAATCACAGTATGCGGGCCTATCCGCAGGTAGCAGGGCGTGAAGCCTTTCCACATGGCTGCAAATCCTTCTTTTCGAATTACTTTCACCATCACGTCCTAAGTAAGACACAAAATCATTCAAGGTACTATACAAATTGGTAGTGAATTGAAACGACACGCAACGATAATGAAACGATTTGCAATGATAATAAAACAATTTGCAACGATAATGAAACATTGCAATGATAATGAAACGATTCGCAACGATAATGAAACATTGCAATGATAATGAAACGATTTGCAACTATAATGAAACATTGCAATGATTTTGAAACAATTTGCAATGATAATGAAACGATTTGAAACGAAAATGAAACGATTTGCAATGATTTTGAAACAATTTGCAATGATAATGAAACGATTTGAAACGAAAATGAAACGATTTGCAATTATTATGAAGTGATTTGAGACGAAAATGAAACAATATGTAATGATAATGAAACGATTTGCAACAAAAATGAAACGATTTGCAATGACAATGAAACGATTTTCAATGACTATAAAACGATTTGCAATGATTTTGAAACAATTTGCAATGATAATGAAACGATTTGAAACGAAAATGAAACGATTTGCAATGATAATGAAACGATTTGCAATGATAATGAAACGATTTGAACTATAATGAAACGATTTGCAATGATAATGAAACGATTTTCAATGACTATTAAACGATTTGCAATGATTTTGAAACAATTTGCAATGATAATGAAACGATTTGAAACGAAAATGAAACGCTTTACAAGATTATGGAGCGGCCTGCAACGAATTAGAACGATTGGATTTGCGAGGATGATTTGAGTATATAAGCATTTTCTTATGCAATAAAACAAAAACTTTTCCTATTACTAAATAAACTGATAGCTTTTCATTCAATGTCACCATTTAGATGAAGGTAGACTCGCCCCCTGTTACAAAAAAGTCTGGAAAAGAAGCGAAATATGGTCTTTATGGTCAGGAAGAAGTATTTGATAAGCTAACGAGCACAATTTTTTGAGCCTATAGAATAACCGCTAAGTCTTACCATTGCACCTTTGTATTCGGGTTTACCATCGATGACTTTCATACTTTGAATTCTGAAAAAAACAGAGACATAAACTTGAATTCATCTTATATATATCAATATCCATCCCAAGTTAAAGTAAGTAGGTTTATTCTTAAAGTGAATAGACATATGAAAAGACGGTTATGAATAGGCGAGACAAACCCCCATCAGCCGATTTCTTCCTTCCTGCACAATGAAAACGCGGGCATCAAAGTTGTTGAATACAATACATTTTATTTTCCGCATGAAACGGGCCTGCTTTTAACCTTGCTAATTCCCTTTTAAACGGGCCGGACTGCAAAATATTTCCAACAGCAGGGGACCCCTTGTTTAACGTCCCTTCTTAAGGACTCCCAAACTAGATGCCTCAAAGCATTTGAAGGCCTTTCGCGTATGACGAGAGATTCAAGAGCGCGTATTGAAGCAATACGATGATACAAAGATATTAGATTTGAAAGAATAGAATACCGAGAAATATTTCAATGACATTGAGTGGTTGCTACGTTCTCATCTTGGGTAATGTCTGCGAGGTACGGTGGAGGTTGTTCAGTACTGGGGGATATCTTTCAGTAATGTGGATGATTAAGATCCAATACTTTGGAGGGTTACTTTCAGTAGGTTAAAGGGTGCTCAGTACTGTTGGGGGATTCCATCAGTACCCTGGAAGGGTAGCACCTAGTACTTTATGGGGGATATCACTGTGCTGATGGTATCCCTACACACTACTGATTGTATCCCAACACTACTGATGGTATCCCTCCAAAGTTCTGAACAACCTCCTCAGTACTGAAGGATACAACTATTAGAAAACCGGCTGTTCAAAACACAGCCATTAGAAAAACAGCAATTAAAATCATTGGAAAATAGAACCCTGGTCGATGCTAGTTTTGAATAAATGAGAGCAAAATGAATGAATGAATTATGATAATCAATTGAATGATGAAGGAGATTTTACCTAGTTTTGGCAATATCCGGAGGTAGGGAAGCGAAGGTTGTTGCAAGACCACTAAGCATACTTGCGCAGAAGTGACAGAAAATGTTGTCATGAAGATATCCTAAGAACAAAATTCAAACAATCAATCGTTGTTCTAATCATGAGCTAATCTATAGAGGTTAGACTATAAGAGATCTTTAATCAGTATACAGATCTCAAGGATGGCTAGAAAAATTGGTAAAGCTAAGCATAATGATAAAACAGCTTGCGTCTGACACACACATCAGAGTAGTACATCAGAACAGTCTTTGATCGTTACAGAACTCGAGGAAGAATGGGAAGAATATTGGAAACATAACAAAACATGATAACTATTGAAGCTTTACGTCTGAAGCTCATCAGAGTCAGCGGTGATTTCTAAGAAAATTGACAAGGGGCTCTTAAAGCAAAAACCACCAGAGTGAGGGTGACTTTTGTGACCACACACCCATTTTTCATTTGTAAACAAAACAAAGAAAGTATTGATAAATACATGATGTTTTTTATCATTGTCTCCTAGAGAAACCGCGCACGACAGAAACAATTGAATATGACACTGGACATACGGGAATTAAATAACATCTTACGTGCAACTGACATCAGAATTATTACTATTGAAGCCTTTGAACTTTAACTTCTTGATAATGGGAAATTTTCCAAGAAATAAAACCAGAAATCATGAGGCTGCACTGCTTTAAAATTCAGCATATGTTTAAACAAGGGGAGGTCCGAACTAGAGCAGGTATGGGGAGGAGAAATGGGAAACATAGTGAAACATAATAACTTCGATAGCGACAATGAATTGAAATTTTGAAAATCAAGTTCAAAAGGAATCAAACCTGAGGATAACAAGCTCTGTTTTGCTTGAGAGTACGTCACTAGCTGCGCAGCATTGACGAGCATTGCACGTGTAACAGTCGGTAAGCAGCCCTAGGGAAAAAGAAAACCATCATTAACCAAAATATTTCACCTAGGACATAATGAGTCTCTCCACATTAAAAACAGGGATCCTAATTGTGTAGACAGAAGATGATTTTTCTCACTTGGACACATTCCAAAGCATTTCACTTAGGGCGTATACAGTTATATCAAAACAATGGATCCCAAATATTAAAACAATGGATCCTAAACACTAGGACTCATTCAAAAACATTTCACTTCGGGCATATTGAGTCTGTCTACATTAAAACCATTGATCCCAAATTGTGTAGAAAGAAGGAGTTAATTTTCATTCTATGATTCTTTCAATAACTTTTTTGTCTAACGTGATTTTAGGTGGTAACTGGTTATTTCTTACTATACCATTCACTTCCTTTCGGATTGGCCAATTTCTATCCAAATCCGGGTAAAACCATTTGTTCGTTTTCCTTCTCTTTCTGACATATCACAAAGATTCTGATGAGTGTCAGACGCAAAGCTTTCGTAGATATTACACTGTCCTATGTCTTTCCATTTTCCCCGCCATCCTCGAAACCATTATTAATGACACCAATGATTTCCTTCCAAACCCCAAGTGTTTGTCAACATCATTCTTTATCAGGTACTCAGTGACAAATCTATTGTCTCTAATGAATTTACAGCATTTTCATATGGAGTTACAATCCCCACCAAAAGTAGTTGGAACTTTAAAAAATAAATAACTACTTTTTTAGCTTTCGTTGCATTTTTCTTCCAATTAAACCCCTCCCCCTCAAAATAATGTTGTTTACAGAAGGGACTTTATGAACCCACACCAAACACTAGCTGAATGCTATTGTGCTAGGTTTTGCTATCAGAAACAACATTTTAAAGGGGGTGAGGGGAGGGTACAAAACTTTAAAAATCATGTAAGTGTTCCAAGACATTTGGTGGGCATTGTAGCTGACATTTTTGACTCACCCTCCATAAAGTTAAAACCCCTTCTTCGCGAACTACTCTAATCAGTGCATCAAAAACATTCTTGTAACGGCGTTGTTCTGCTGGTGGCAAGCTAAGAGAGAAGAAGCGAGACCATCAGAATTGTGTTTTGAATACCCAGAGAGGTCACAACATAGGGTAAGTAGGTACACTGTTTTTTTCTATAAGAACCAGAAGAATTGGTTTGAAGCTGGCTCTTCTTAAATATTCCTCTATTTTCAGCCTGAAATGTTCTTTGATCGTTCTTACTGTCATAATGCTTTGAGAGCCTGCTTTCCCTGTCTGTTGCGGTAATTGCTGTAAATTTTGACTGACTGACATATAAGTGTCCTGCCAATCTGCTTGTTTTGTGATTATCTCTCGGTCTTTAGGTTATTTCTTAAAATTCCTATATTGAGCAAAATACGGCCAGCTTTGGTTTGTTCTTAGCTAGTTGACTGCAATTTCCGTATGCCATTACTAGTATAGGGTTATATGGTTAGGTTACAAGGTTATTGGGTATTTAGGGTATATATGTATAGAGTTAGGGTATATGGGATTGTAGGGTTAGGATATATAGGGTTAAAGGGTTAGGGTATAAAGGGTAAAAGGGTAGATCATGTAGGTTTAGGGTGTATATGCGGAGCTGTAAAGAAGTAGAGGATATGATATCAAAGTCAAATCAACGGTGAAGATGGTACTACCGGCCATCTGACGTCATGCGGATAAGAGCAAGCTCTGCTGGTGTTCCGATGAATGAGCCAATTGCACCAGCTGTCATGGCTGAAAGAAAAAAAGAAGCTTGTACTCTTGAAACCCAAATAAACGAGGGTAACAATAATTGGGGGGGGGGGCTGAAAAATAGTCAAATGTATAATACCATTGGGGCATTAGTTGGAGGGGGAGCTGCTGCTTCCCATGCAAAGTGAGGTTTGCATATGTTGGACATCATCAATTTCCTATTTCAAAAGAAGGCTGAAAGTACTCAATTCCCACTAACAGAGCTTCTGGTTACGTTCCTGGGAGAATTTCGAATTAGTCAACACTTACCCATTCCAAGCTTCTTAAAAAACGAGGGAGGAGTTCCATCAGCGCTAAAAAGATGAGAAAGAAGTACAATTTGAAATGAACAGTCTTTGAGATAATTTGTGAGAATGCGAATCCTACTTCTTCTAAAGTTTGTTGATCAGCACAGAACTTTAGGATGGCAAGTACTGAATTTCCTCCTAAGTGATAAATGGTATCCTCCTATAGTACTGATGATATCCCCTTCACAGTACCGAATATCCTCAATAGTAACTGTTCAACCTCCACAGTACTGCAAGACATTCCCTAGAGTGATATTTACATATTCATCATTCATTAATACTAAGTAAACTTATTGTTTCACACCTCTGAAGATGACCTTTGAATTAAAACCCTTGAATAAAGAATCATGATTCTTATTTCCCAATAAATATCATGATTCTTGGACGAGAAACAAGGAGGGAGACTGGCTCTCTGTACCATGATTCTTACTTATAAAATTTACTCACCCTTTGAAATGTTCCATCAGACTTGTGAAGACTCCTAATCGCGTTGTTGTGTATGATGCTTGTCGTAAAAGACCAGCAGATAAACTAAAAACAGATAACAATAATAGGTTACAATTTTCACCATCTATCTCTTAGCATGACTCTCTTCTCCCCCAGCTACCACATCATATCCCAAATGTCCCCTGAAGTACCCCATCCTACACCCTAATGCTCCCGAATATTATCTCTTTATTCAACTTTGTTGCCTAAAAAGAAAGTTAGATTGCAAGCTATTTCGGATATTTTGTCAAAAATTGGACAAGATTGAAGCAGAATTTGGAAAAGATAGTCAGTCTATTCATCTCAACAAGCCTGTTTTATTACTTTTGCACTAATTGGGAGATGTGTTAACATATATCACTCTACTTAAATAAATAGAGTATCTTTCTGTGAATCAAAATAAAGACGTGGTACATGCAAAATTAATACTCTTACCTCCAATAAATATGGCGGAGCAACTGTCAATCAAAGTGTTGAGAGAAATATAACAACGAGTTTCTACGTGACCAAGCATCAAATAATTATGAAATTTAAACCAATGACAGAAAAATTATTCTTTTATCCAGAAATTGTTTTCATTGTCTCAAGACTTTCCTGCCTTATTCAAAACTTTAATTTTTTCTGGAGGCTTGGCAAGCAAGCAATAACTTCAAAAGTCTTGAAAATTATTTTTGAAGTTTGTTGATAAGGAGTTTTTAAGTCGCATGCTATTTTAGAACAATTTTCGTTATTGATTGTTCTTTAATCCATGTCGAGTTTATTTAAAGCTATTTCTATCAAAGAACTTCAACATTTTCAAAGAAATTGACATCAAGTTGAATCAAGTGATTGACTAGACCCAAGTTGACCTTTTATGGCAAGACGGCAAGTAATATTTATATGAAGTAGGTTATATGGCATAATTTGTGACCTTTCCTACGCATAAAAGGCATCAGAGAACACCCCTATTAATATTGCTTGCATCATTGAATTTTCTTCCAAAGCTTTTGGCAGTAATAAGGAGTTATCATGTGGCAAGTGCACTTGACAGGTTTTTCAAAATTCACCTCGTCAACCTTGCTGATGCCAAATATGGTTTGGTTGGCTTGGCATTTTCTGAATTGATCGAGACGAGCTCACTCTTGATATTTTATTGTCATTTATGTTATTTAATTACTTTTGCAATTCTTCAAAGTATATCCATAAAAAGAAAAACCCAACCTATGGCTATTTTTTGTGAATCACTCAGTCTTCAAATAAAATATTCGAGCATATCACCACGCTTAAGATTTTTAATAAAACCTTGTTTATATTTAAGTTCCAAATAAAGTTTCTTCACTAATTTATCAACAAGTTGATGTGTGATTCAGCTCATGTGGGGGGATAACAAAGGGAAAGAATAAAGATCTAGTTTTGTGTCTCACTATGAAAATAACTTAATTTAGGCCTAAAATTTGGAGCGTTTCCATATTCATTGGAGGTAAGAGTATATTACGGTAGTATCGTACCCATTATAAGTAGCAAGGACTCCTTCGCTGCGAATGATATTAAACAGGGCATGAAATGAGCTCTTGTGTGCTTTAGCTTCCCCGGCAATACCTGTGGATTACGAAAACAACACATCAAAAGATTGAGTGGAAAGAGAAATAAGAAATAGAAGTCAAACATGTTATGCTTCAGAATCAGTTTTTATGCAACTCTCTTTTTTTACAAGGATAAATTTCTTAAGAATTTTAGGGCATAAAATCATCTAAGAACAATGGCGAGTTAGCAATGAACAATGGAAAGGTTAAGGCTCAGGAAAATATCAAGTATTCTATCAAAATAAGACTTTCCAAATCCTGCTCTTACTGTGTAATGGGCTATCTTTAACTGCATAGTTGTGAATTTAAAAATTTGACGTAGTATTGGAGGATGCTTTCATTTAACAAAAGAATAAAAGAATCTAATTGTTTTTTCATGAGAAATTTCAATAATAGGTTGCATTTCATTGAAAAAATATGTGTCTTCAAACAAAACTTTAATAAGAGTTTGTTAATTGCAGGTAAACTGGGGCACATGGGTCCAATTTAGCTCATATCGAGTTGGAGTTCTTTCCTGTGTCCATCAGCTACATAATCTTAATAACAACTAATGTTGTTTATTGTAATATTCCATTAATTTTAATCAATATTCTGTATCGTAACAAATATCTTGATGCATATTGTAATTAATTGATTTTATGTTGAAAAAAGTTTTGATTTGATTTATATTTTTGGTAATCTAGGTAAACGTGATTTACCACTCATCTGCATTCTTGTCTTCACAAGATCAAGCGGCTGGACAAAGCAGGTTGCAATCATTCTGGAAAAAAGAATCAAGTTCTTTATTTGTGTCATTGGTATCAGCTACGTTTAAGGGTGTTGTGTCCGATATCTCTGGCATTGAGCAATACACGCTTTTTACTTTTATAAGGAACCTACCTCAAGGCCTAGCACTAAAAGTTCCTTAAATTTTTATTGTTCTCTATTGTTACAGGAAACAATAGAACTAAAAGAATCCATTGTATTTTTCAAGAAAGTCTAGTTCTAGGTTCCGTATAAACAGGTTCCTTTTGAGGAAAAAAGCGTGTATATCGAGAATAATGGGAGAGCAATAGATCTATTACCTTTAGACAACTTGTGTGGTGTAACATCTCTGCCGTAACAAATACTAACAGCAAAGTATCATGAAAAGCTCCTTAAAACGAAAACCACCCAGAACCAAGTCAAATAGTATATAAAGATAATGATGATTCTTTTCATGAAATTTTATTGACCTGCTGGCTTTACCTTACCATCATTAGGTTTTATTATTATGACTTATGACCTGACCTTATAGGCCGTTCCCCCATCAGTATGGAATATAAGCGGTGTGTACGGCACATACACACATTTTTTTTTTAAAGTAATTGCTTTATAAGCAAGTCAGTACTGGACAAGACAAAAACTTAATAAGCAATTCCAGTACTGGATAGATGAATGCTAAGCAATTCGAAAATTCTAGTTCTGTTCAAATTGGAAATGAAAGGGGTAGCAGCCATGGCAAAGTAGGTTAAAGTGGATATTAGTACTCCGGCACGCTATTATTATTGTAAGCAAGATAATGGAAATTTTTTGTACAACAACTTGTGAGATAGGTTTCTAAGAAACAAATTCTAAGCAAAAAAAGTTAAGTATTTGCTATGCAATTTCTTGAACTCAAATTTGCCCTCCAGCTAAGCAGTTTTTAGTACTAAGATCGAGCTGAAATTGCTTAAAAAAATGCGTGTAATGCAGAGGACTAAACTAAGGATTTTACAATCATGGGTTCAATTTGTGCACAATATCTATTTGTTTGTTCAGGGACAAACATTGCTGTGTATTAAAAAACTTCCTTTTAGTGGTTCACTCCTCCGCCAGGTGCACAATCTATTCCATACTGCTATACGGCTATGCCGTGCTATACCGTGCACAACAATAAATTCCATTTAAACGAAGAAAGTCCACAATACTAGGCTTTGTGCCGGACCTTTCGATGCTTGCGGCGAAGTTCAGTCCTGAAGAAGCCCTGTATGCCAGGGCGAAATATTGACAATATTTGTATCTATAAAATATTTAATCTATCTACGTTTCTTCTGTGTGTGTCGTTTTGCGTTGTTCCTGTCTCGCTATACAATACATTCCATACTGGCCTGCGTGTCCCCTTTTTGAAAAGCAAAGTGGGAGTGTCCCAGGCCTATTTCAAGATGTAGGTGATGATGGGAAAAATATCGAAGACAAGTGCATTGAAATTAGACTCCAACAACCCAGAGGGTAACCTAACACTTATAATAAGCTGTGGTGTATAGCTTTCCAGGCCTTTAGGTAGGGTAGACTAACGCTTGGGCCAACTAAAACAAAAGAATAGAAATTTCGAAATATACTCATACTGGAAAAGATAGAAGGAAAAAACTTACCCTGCTGCACCCCCCATCATGAACCTTGCATAGTTAGGTATCTTGGGCTTGTCTACTGCCATCTTTAACGGTCTTTAAAAACAAAAAACGCCTGCACTTTACTTGGATGTTATGCTAGGCCATTCCCTACACTGAAATCACTGCACTTTAGCCAGGAAATGTGGCTGACTAGTCGTAAGTGATAGAAATCATCAGGCAAACCCATATGTGGTGCTTTCAGTAGTCTATGCTAATTGCCTGATCAGAATGAACAAGGGTTCAATGAACATGGGTCCCTATGAAGCCCGTATTAACTCTTTTGGAACTTGATTGAACCCTTGAACCCTCTGTAATACTAATCAACCTTCCTTAATATCTAACATCTCAACCCTTATGAACGCTTCTGAAACTCTCCTTCACCCATCGATGCTACTTGAGCTACATGTACATTCTGGTCCGGAACTTAGCACTACCCATATAGGTCCATTCACCCTAGAATTTACCTGATGATATCTATCACTTGTAGTTCTGGTCAGCGGCAATTTGAACGTTTACGTTATTGCACGCACTATTGGCTAATAGATCACATGTTTTTATCAATCTTTTTTATTAGAGTTTTATATCAGACTCAATACAAAGTAGTTTCCTTTTTCAGTTGTTGTTGAAACAACATTTTAATGGCCTCAAACTTTTCGAATAGCATTGGTTTTATGAATACAAATACCCTATGACGTCTATGATAGAGCACATGGAAACAAGGGGTGGTGACAGGTAATAGTTTTTCGTTTTTCTTTCCTCTTTAATTTTCACTTTCTCTCCTAAATTTTTAGCAATCCTCCCTTTTTCCTTAATGTATCAGATCTACACTTTTCAGCAAGTACTCGACAAGACAAAAACTTAAGAAATTCCAGCACTGGATAAAGAAATGCTCAGCAATTTGAAAATTTTGGTTCTGATGCAATTGGCAATGAAATTCCCGCAGTATTTATAGAGAAGTAGGTTATAGTGGATATAAGTACCCTGACAAACGTTCGTATGCAAGATACCATCGACATTTGATGCACAACAACTTGTGAGTCAGTATTCTAAGAAACAAATTTTTAAGTTATGCAAGCCAAGCAATTTTGGGTACTCAAATTTTCCCTTCAGTTAAGCAATTTTCAGTACTGAGCTCGAGCTGAAATTGATTATAAAAAGTGTGTCTATAAGCAGAAAAGAGGCAAGAAATAACACCTTCATCTCTACAAGCCTGTTTCGTGATTGCTCACTCATCAGAAGGTATACTAATCAATTAATCATACATAGATTTATCAATATCTAATTCATACTTAATACAAAAAATATCAATTATATCTTACAGTTTGCAGCTTAGCTACAGTTTAAAGTAAGTCCATCGTTTTTATAAAGAACTTAGCTCAGGATCTAGTTCTTTAAGTTCCTTATTTCGAGACCTTATTTTGACCACTTTGTACTTCCTTAGTAGTTCCTTAATAATTCCTTAATTTCAAGTGCTCATGTAGTGGAGAAAGATAGATGTATCCAAACTGTAAAGTTCCTTAGTGATTTGACCTTTAGTTTTAAAAGTTCCTTAAGTTTTCCGAACTTCTACATGTAGGTTCCTTATAAAAGGTTCTTTATAAAATAAGCGTGTAATAGGACTGGATCTCTCATTTGTTACGCAACTTAATTCATACTAATTATCCTAATTATCATTTCATGCCTTATGCATATTTTGTTCTAATTATGCATAAAATCAGTCAGTTCATAACCTCTGAACGAATAGCACTTCTCTTGTCACGCTCCTAATACTATTCTAGATAATAATGCATACTGTTTTAGTTGAAGGGGGAAATCAGAAAGACACGATTAACGGGTAGGACTGTGCCACCCCCAATATCAAAAAGGGAACCCATTTGATCAGGTATGAAAATTTAGCTTTGCAGAGATATACTACTAGCAAAATATGAGTGTTTCTTTCATTTAGGAATGGCTAAAAATATTATAAGGAACGAGTTTTGTCAATGAAGCAGCATTCACGCCCTAAATCTATACCAAACAAGATATAGAAACTTGTAGAAATCACAACCCAACCCTATACCAATTCTCCTAAAATCATTACCCGATTGGGTATAGCCCTTCTAATAAGTGCCCCCTTCAGAAAACGGTAAAAAAATGATAAGTGAGTCACTATCAACAAGTCACTTTTATTTATCAGTTACCAGCTAATAGTCGATTTACTCAAAATGGCATTTTACCTGTTCAAAAATGCACTATAATGATAATGTAGCAACGTATGACACTGAGGGCATTTCACTCATCCTCAAAGCGTACGAATTATTTGCAAAACAAAGGGATTTTCAAAAATTTTCCATGGACTTTAATAAAAAAGATAGGACTTGTGAAAAAGTGGGCGAGAGTTTTGGAGAGTGATTTGCTCCTAGGATGAGAAAGCTTATTTTTCTACTTGCAACAATTATGGCAGATCTCATACCACGCAGTGCATGATGGGAAAATACCCCTTAGCAACAGATAACAACCAGTACGAACGTCTGCAGCTTGACTAGAACTATAAACATTTAGGCCATTGTGATAATTATGTGCTACTGAGCGGCTTATAATCTATGATAATAATAATAATATAGCCACAATAACGGCAAAAACCTTTTTTCTCTTGTTTACAACAAAAACACTTTTAGTTCACTAAAACATAAACAATCCTTACACAAAAAGTCTCTTAAGCCAATGAATTTGAGACTATTTTGTGTGAAAAATTGTGCAAAATATATCCCTAAAAGTGTCTAACGGATGAAGTTGAGGTTGATTGGCTGTTACACTATACACACTTTGCTGCAGCTAATAACTGTAGTTAACGAAACTCACATTAGAAAATATCGGTGCAGTACTTTGGAGGGTGCTCAGTATTGTGGGGGGACACCATCAATAAAATGGACAGTGTGCAGTACTTTGGGTGATATCATCAGTACCGTATGGAGGATTGTCAGTACTGTAGGGGGATATCTAAACTGCTATGGATGGGGTACCATCAGTATTATGGAGGGATACCATTCAGTACTGTGCAGGATCTTCGGTACTTTTGAGGGATACCATCAGTACTGTTAGGCGATACCATCAAGTGTGCTCTTGGTTTCCGTCCACAGTACTGATGGTATCGCTCTACGGTGTTGAACACCCTCCACAGTACAGCACAGACTATTCCTGCTGTGATACTATATAGCTACGACAGAACACAAATAACTACACAACACAGGTAACAGCTATTCAACTACACAGAACTATCAATTGAAATGAAATTTCCCTTGTCTTTATTCACTCCATTTTCATTCAAATCGACGACTGTTTTTCCAGTAATAACATCCAGCACAACATCTGCCTTTTCAATCAGCCGGTCCTTCTCATCCCCACAACTTTCCGCACTGCTTTTTAAGTAACCAGCATCATCCAAATGCTTCCGAATCTTCGGATCATTGACATTAGCGAACCGGACTTCGACATTGACCAACTTGCAGTCGGCGATGATCTCGGTAAAACCATGAACAACCGTGTAGTCGATTTCCAGCATGTCTCCGCAGTCGAACACCACGTCTTCTATAAAAGTCTCTTTTTCAAGCAGCCCTGAGATCCTCTCTCCGATAGCCTCGATTCCAGTAAACCAAACGCCTCCTTTTAATGCGACAGTGGCTGTCTTTGTTTCCTTATCCACTTGGGTGCTGAGCCTCGGATTCACTTCACGATAAAACACAACAGCAATAGATATGACCACACCGGCAACAATGCCAACCTCGATTTCATATAGGCAACCACAGAATGTGATAACCCAAACGATGAAGTCCCCTTTATTTGTGCGCCATAGTTTCCTTGCGAGCTCGTGGTCGATTAGATTGACGACTGCTGCGATGACGATGGCTGCGAGGGAGGACATGGGCACGTAGCGAAACAACGGACTGACAAACTCTATTGCCAATATCACGGTTAGTGATGTCACGACACCTTTGGATGATAAATAAAACTATATTCAGACTAAAGAAAAGATCTTGAAAAGAAGTACGGGAACCAAACTGCTGTTGAGCTATTTTTCTCTAAACTGGATAAGTTTCGAATTTAGACCCATGAGTTTTAAAATCTCACCCTGGGGAAAGTTATGTAGTACTATGGAGGGTGTACAGTATACCTATGGAGGGATATTATCAGCACTGTAAAGGGACACCGTCAGTAATGCGGGAGTTTACAATCAGTACCGTGTAAATACACCACAAACAGAGTGGAGATAATACCCACAGTACTGATGGTATCTCCCATAGTTCTTGACATCCTGTACAATACAGCACACACATCCCCTATTGTGACTATCGACTAATAAAAATCTTAGTCATCCATGCTTTGTAGGTTGATTCTAAAACGTTGTTCCAGGTCCAATTGTTTAACAAACCAATTACATCGCAAGAAACCCCGAAAATCAAATTCAAGTTCTAAGCATGTAACAAACTGTGGTCTGCTAAAGAGCAGCATACTTACTTCTAGTGTGCAATGAAAGGCAATAAGTGCAAGGATAAAATGGTTTGTGCAATGATACATGGTAACAATTAGTTGGAAAAGTAGTTGGCTTTAATTAGCTTTAGTACAGCTATTATGCATCAGCCAACTGTAAATAAAGTATTAATAAAAAAACAAAAAAATAATGACAATGTGTAGTTATTGTATAATTCAATTGCAGATGAAAATCTTTGAAACATATCTAGATTTGAATAACAGATATTTTCTTAGATCTGTTTATCCAAGCTTGCCTGTTAAAAGACATCTATGACAATATGATTAACAAGATCCTTCATTTTTACTAAGATACATAAGACAGTAGCCTTTAAAGTTAAGCTTTTTTTCTTTTTTTTAATTTTTAGTGTTGCCTTCTTGTTGATCCACCTTTTCTATAAAGATATAGCTTTTCAGGCAAGGTCAGGAAAAAATTGCCTTAAACACTACTGGCTAAATTCTTCAAAGAATCAGTGATCAATTTTCCTTGAAATTAGGTATCGGTATCGGGGGGGCTCTCTCTCGATTAGTTAACCTATTTAGAGAGCTTCTCCTAAGGAATTAGGTGTTGTAGTGTAATGTGTAAGTGTAGAAAATTGTATTTAGGATGGACTGATGAATGAATAAAACTGAGATAAGAAGAGCATTCGTTCTGAATATCAACAAAAACATACCCGTGATTGGAGTTACAGAGCCACTCATATTGCTGATAGCAGATCTAGAAAAACTCGCAGTTAGAGGAAAGCAGGAGAAAAATGAGCCAAAGACATTCCCAGCTCCGACAGCCAATATCTCTTGGAACGAATCTATTTTGTACTTGCTCTTCCTGGCCAAGGCCTTCGAAGCAGCGATGGTTTGAATAAGAATGATCAGGGGAAGGATGCCTAGGCCAGAGCCGTAGCCTTTGATCAGGTCTTTGACTTGCAGGGTTTTGTTGTTGGGTGCGGATATGGTCTTCAGAGGCATCTAGAAGTAGACATCATCGTGAAAGGTCTGAGATATATTCTCGACGGGCATATCACTCACAAAATAATTTACGTGATTTTTGTGATTTCAAAAATCATTGTGTTTATTTGTGGTTTTGGTGATTTTTTGTAATTTTTCTGTGAGTTTTTTCTATCTTTCTGTGATTTTTGTGATTTTTTGTGATTTTTCTGTGATTTTTTCAAAAAGGGTACGAGATTTTTTCGAGTGATATGCCCTCGTATATTCCTGCTTTATGCAACATACCATGGGTGTTGACACTGACGGTCAGAGAAAACGAGGGAGACTTAAAAGAACATGGCTTGAAAAATCCTTTGAAACATAATAAAAGCTTTGCCTCTGATACTCATTAGTAGTACTTCATTATAGGAATAGAAATGAAACCTGGTGAGTTATTTTACCCGGAATCGAATCAGTGAGCTTGAGAATGGCGAGAAAAATTGGAAATGTAGCAAAAATGATTACCACAGAAACTTCGTCTCTGACACTTATAAGATTAGTACGCCAGGAAGAGAGCAAACATGAAACCTAACGAAATATTATACACTGAGGGGTGGATCGAAATTGGCCAATCATGTTTGAGAAAATGTGTGATTTCATAACATTACTGCTATAATACCATTACTGGGGCAGAACTAGTAAAAGCAGGTCTGATTGGTTCTTCCATTCTAAAGGTTACAGTACACATGTTTTTCGTTCTTTAGAACACAACAGATATCCAAAAACACAGAATATCAAACAAAGAAAATAACCCAAGGAAATTTCATGGATTATCCAATAGGAAATGGTTTAACTATAGCTACTACAAGACCCCACAATATACAAGCGTTTCAAAATATTAAAGCTCAGAAAAGGGAAGGGAAAGAATTCCGACACCCCTGGAAGGAGAAAGTACCCCAGACATCCCTTATCTAAGTTGAGATGAAACTTTACCTTGAATTTCGGTAGTCCAGCAGGCAACTCTCCAACTGTGATGAAAATATCCCCGAGACTGGCACAGTAGAATGCATACGACACCAGGATAGCCAGGATAGCAATCACTGCGTTCCGGCCTATACCAATGACCCGGACCACCTTCACGCCGTACTTCTTCCATTTCTGAGTATCCGGACCGAGGTTCCACTCTCGCTTTGCCAAGTGTTGGAAGATAAACAGGAAAACGAGGCAGATGAAGCCCATCGTGACGTCAGCAGGTCTTGTGTGTTTGATATTCGTGAAGAAATGTTCCAGCTTCAGAAAAATCATTCTAGGTGACTTCCCGAGTCCGAACAAATACCGGAGTTGGCTGGTTGATATTATGATCGCCGAGGCAGACACGAAGCCACTGATGACCGGATAGGCTAGAAACCGGACGACAAAGCCAAGTCTGAACAGAGCAACCGTTAGCAGGACGATACCAACTAGAAATGCGAGTGCAGATGCAATTTCCGGGTTCGTATTCTCCGTTATTGAGTACCGGTTCGTCAGCAATGCGGTGATGACCGTCGTTCCGATGCTAACATCTTTGCTGGTTCCGAGGAAAATGTAAACAAACATGGCAGCAAAAGACGAGTATAAACCGTACTGCGGTTTCAGACCGGCGATAGTGGCATGGGCCAGTGACTGCGGGATTATCATCAGTCCGACCGCCAGTCCAGCGATGCAGTCCGCCTGGAGCTTCTTGAGATTGTACAGGGGTAGCCATTGAAGAAACGGTAAGCGTTTTTTGATGGCGGACGGGTTGAACTTAGGCCGGCATCTTTTCAGAGCTTCCTTAGACGCTTGCATGGTTAATTCTGATGGTTAGGAGCTTTCAAGAAGGAGATAAACTATAAAAGAAGATGCAAAGTGTTTTACTGTGACTGGAGAAGTGTTTTGATAATGAATATCGTTTAGTTGAAAAAGTATCATATCTGCTTTGATCTTTCTTTTTTCCCATACTCAAGCTGACCCTTTTCTTAAATTGCTCTTACTTTGAAAATGGTTTGGGAGCCTGTTTTCGTCTGACATACCATATGCACATTTCGCGCAGTGGCCATTAGAGTTTCAAACAAAAGCATGCGCTATAAGCCTCATTTGAATTGAAAGGTATTAAAACGAGGCCAAAACTGCAAGCTGTAGTGATCACTGTATGAAAGATGCTTATTGCGGTGCCGATATGCTTGTTTATACCTAATTGTTACTCTTATCTCTATAGCATTGCGTTGCCTATAACAGCATCATACTGCTCGGTGTGCAAAGGTACAGAGCGGAAAGATGAGCAACAAGAAAGGAGACTGGATCTCTGCAACTCAAAGTTTCATCCTCTCGCAGTCATTACGCAAACTATAACAGACAGACTATACGTCAGATGATTTCGAGAGCATGAAACTTTTAGTTACAGAGAACTAGTCTCCTTTCTCCTTTCTCACCAACTTTCTCATTCTTACTCTAATAGTTTTTGAGATAACTTATGTTGAGCTAGGAATGGTCAGCTTCCGGTTGTTCTTGAGTTTTGGCAACGTTTTAAGCTGTAATATGGATTGTTCTTATATGGAAGAGCATCACAATACCTGTACCAATTTGCACAATTCTCGTGAACCCTCGTATTTAATAAGAAAAAAATTTATAAGCAACAGTAACTGGCCAGGCTTTGAAAAATTAGGTAAGTTTGGAAATAGATTTTGTGTTCATCAACAGGACCGGTTGAAACTGTCCATAGTTGGTCGGGTTCGAGATGAACCAGTGGGTCTATTGCAAACCCAAGAAAATTTTGAAATCTAGATTCTCTCAGATGCAATTTGGTCACTTTTTAATCAGAATTTACGTAAAAATGAACCAAGATTTACGGTTAAATGCCTTGTGGAGCAATATCATTTCTTTGAAAAAGGGTGTCTTAGTCCAAAAATTGGTCTGGCCAAAGCCGCACCAACCGGACCGGTTCCGCCGGGCCTGATCAAAGATTTAAGGAACGTTTTATGTCGTCTTCAAAAAAGGATGTTTAAAAACGTGAAATGCCCTTCATTGGCACAGGATCATAAATCAGCACATCTCTTCTGGTGATTTTTCTGGATGTATATGCATAGATGAGATTTATATGGTTAAACCTAAAGTTTTTCATATCAACACGAAGTCGAGGAAAACAGGTTTTCAGGTCAAGAAACTTGTTAAGAAACCAAAGGGAGAAAACTAGGAAACAATGGTTCCAAGATTTAGCACAGTTTCTCATATAAGAAAATGAGTGTGGGTCTAAAATAAGTCAAAATTGTTTCATAAAAAACTCTTAACCAAATTATGATATCAACACTCACTATGTTTGCTATAAACTGCTGGTTTTGCAGAAAAGATCAATTCTTTACAGCTTTTGCCTACCCTGAAAATACCCAAGGATCACGTTTCTTTTTCTGCAAGTAAATTATTCATTAAAGCAGTACTCGACTTACTAAAAAGTTTAGAAAGTTCAGTACTGAGTTTTCATACCTAAGGAAGTTTTGAAATTAGTTCCTGTCAGGCCAAGAAAGGGGAAAACAGAAACCCTTGAGGATTTCGTACTTAAACAAGGAAGAAAGTCTCCCCTCGAAATCTATTTCTAATATGATCCAGCCTTCTATGATAATTTCCCAATGCATTTGTTGGCTTAAAACATGCATAAAAACTTAAGTCATAGCTATTTTGCTAAGAAATTCTTAAAAAAGTTTTGGTATTGGCATTGCAAGAAAGTCTTAAGAAAGTTCCAGTACTGTAATCATTTGAGACTTTCTTATAAGATAAAAACGTGTATCTTAATTTAAATCACAAAACTCACGAGAGCCTCCTCGAAATAGACAAACTCAAACTTCAGTAGAAGGAAAAATAAAATTCCATGTGATTCAACAATAATTGTTTTCTTACACATCCTACAAACAAAACTTCAACAGTGCATTATGAAAAAATGAGGAAAATATGCTTAAAACGATTGGAATGGCAAATAATTTACATTCAAAGATGGGACTTTCAATTTATTTAATCATTTCATATTACATTTAATCTTTTCGGAATGATTCAAAACAAGTTTTCGAGCATTTCAAAGTGAAGCAAATTTAGGGCTAGATAAAATGTTACTAAAAATAGCATGCTGGATTATGGGATTAAAACCTACGTAATAGCTCAAAATATCGTATCGATAAAACTGATTTATTGAATGATTTGTTACATAAGCTTAATAAAACGAGGCTACCAGGAGATCCAGGAGTATTATGGAGTAGGGAGAGGGGGATTTTACTTCACACCAATTGTATCGACTGATCGAGCTCACAGCAACTCTTCTTGATTACACATTTGACAACATCCATAATTCTATCTGAATAGGAAAGGTGACTTTTTGTGACTTTTCACCTTCCAAAAAGCCAAACATGTCGCCACCCACGCCTATCACTGGACGGATGTTGATGTTTATGTCTATATTCATACATTGATGAAACATCGAAAAATAAATCCAAAGGTGTGAAATCTTTCTTCGTTTCAAGAAAAGTCATCGTACGATTGAAATGGGAAACGAAAGATCAGCAACCTTTTTTCTCCATCTATTTTGAGCCAATTGTGAAAAGGACAGAATTTCAAGTTAACGGTGGTCCTCTACCTCCTCTGATCTCTAAAAATCTTGTTTCGGTTTGAGAGTCAAAGGTGCTTTCTTTCCGAACAAAGGAAGTTCCTCACTTCTTTTTATAACGAAGTAGTGAATCTACCTTCTTCTTGAGAAAATCTCTTCCCACACATATGGAGGATCCCCTACGACAACGGTACTCAAATATGCCAACCAAGGAATTGAAATTCCCTCAAGGTACTCAAAGATGCCTTCCAAGGTATTGGAAATCCCTCAAGGTACTCAAATATGCCTGTAAGGTATTGAACATCCCTCAAGGTACTGAAATATGCCTTGTAAGGTATTGAAAATCCCTCAAGGTACTCAAATATGCCTACCAAGGTATTGAACATCCCTAAAGGTACTCAAATATGCCAACCAAGGAATTGAAATTCCCTCAAGGTACTCAAAGATGCCTTCCAAGGTATTGGAAATCCCTCAAGGTACTCAAATATGCCTGTAAGGTATTGAACATCCCTCAAGGTACTCAAATATGCCTTGTAAGGTATTGAAAATCCCTCAAGGTACTCAAATATGCCTACCAAGGTATTGAACATCCCTAAAGGTACTCAAAAATGCCTACCAAGGTATTGGAAATCCCTCAAGGTACTCAAAGATGCCTCCCTATGCACATTATGATCTCCCCACACTACTAAACATCCCTTAAGGTAGTCAAAGATGCCTTCACACTGTATTGAGCATCCTTTACGGCACTCAAACACCTCGCCACGGTACTGAACATCTACGCAGCACTTCTTATCCCTTATGTACTGCACATAGGTAAGAAATTCCAATCCGCGCCGAGTTTCACCAGGTTTTTCGGACTTGGCTTGCATTTACCTGCAATGTTCAACCCACAGGAATTCCTCCTTTGGCATCGAGACATAAAAAAACGTTGAATTTCAATTTGACTTCCATTCCTTTCCAATAGTCCGCCCATCTCAGGTAAGGAAGAATTTGCAATCATGAATTTATGCCCCAAGGCATAATCTCCAACCGGATTGAAAGAACTCGCTTCGACTTCGATATAAATTCAATCGGTGTTCAAATGTTTCCAATTCATTTCCACATCTTTACTAGCATACAATATACAAGTATCAACGTAATTGGATACTAAATCGGAAGTTAATGCCTGTTGAAAGTCATTCAAACACAGCAGAAAAGATAAGAAGAGGATCTAGTATGGACACTTGAGGAACACCACACAATTATGAACGATGATATAAAAGAATTCGTCCCTAAATTCACAACGAAGTGCCTAGAGGCTAAATATTGTTTCAGCTGTTAGAGATATTGAACCAGAGGATATATGCTTGGAAGAGCAAAATGAGAAAAATGATAAGAGCCTAAATAACAGCCCTATAGCAAGCAAAAGTAAAATAATCATTTTGATATTCCTTCAACTCGTTAAATAACACAGACAGTTTTGAATACTATTTTCGTTTTCGCCACGGGGCTTATTCAGTGGCGTAACGGAGGCAGGCCCTAGGAATTAAGTACGATGGGGCTCTTAACAGATGAGTGGGATAACCTCACAGGCACAGTATCGTCAAATAAACGAAATAAAAAAAATTTGAGGCTCGTTTTGCGCTTGGGCCCTAGTTTCGAACAAACATGCCCTAAACTGCTTTACACCACTTGGCTTGTTCAAAGTTTGACGACAATGAAATGGAGAGGGTGGTGTGACAGGAATGTGAACTTCGCCTATAAGGTGATCGATTTATAGATCTTTGGAATTCCTCTTTTAATTTTTTAGGACATTAACTATTGGAAGTAAACTAAAAGGCAAGAACGTTTCAAGCACTACGAGAAAAATCAGAAACTTTGCAAAAAAGAAGAGTGCACAATCCTGATTTTTATAGTTACATTCCCTAAGGAATAATGTTCTGACTTTTATGCTTGAAATTCAAAAGCGAGATATCTTTGTTGACTGATTAATGTTAAGAGTCTGTACACCAGCAACCTTTTGTGAGGAAGCCTTGACGTCGAGTCGAGGGTTCGAAACAACCGACGGAATGTCTAATGGGCAGTCGTTTCCATTTATGAGCTTCCACATATGTAGTGGGTGATGCATTGAAACTGCCATCCCCATTCTTGAAATAGGGCCTCATGTGACCTTTCGTAGATTGCACCACAAACATCGACTCACTCATAGGTAAAGTCAGTTAACTTAAAAATATATTTATATTTGTAATGTACAATGAAAATTTAAAAATCGCTTAACATCTAGAAACAAAAAAAGCTCTTGAGCTTGGCCTTAACCCATGATCCTAAAGAATTGACCTGGTACACATTTCTCTTCGATATACACATTTTTATGAGAGCGATTTCGTAGAAACAAAAACCTTAAGATTCGTCTGAATGGAAGAAATATCTAAAGACAAGCCCAGGATAAGGATTCTCAACTTTAGATAAAAATTTTAAGAATAACAAATAGACTGAGAAAAAACATCAAACATGTGAATTGGCAGCACTCTGAAATTTCAGATGGGCCAGAAGAGCCAAAATTTGTGACAAAAACACAAAATCAACAAAACACGCTTCCCTACCATTACATAACTAAGGCAAGAATTAATTACGCATATTCAAGCCTGAAAAGAATAGCTAAGAATAGGCAACTTCTAATTCTGTACAGATTCTTATGAAAATATTGCGTATGACTGACCTTACACCATAAAGCAATGCAGAGAGGTTACATTTTTAGACTCAGCTACACACGTTTTATAGAAAGTACTGTAAAAAAAGAACCTCATGTAACATTTTAGCCTGAGGGTTGCAAAGTATTTTAGGATAAAGAGCAGCTAGCCAATAATATTTTAACTGGAACTCATAAAAAATAAATCGAAATTGATGTAAAAATATTTATTCTAATGTTGGTGATGGTCGTTCTTTGGTATATGGATGAATTAGATAGTTAGAAGACGACAATATCTTCAGAATAAGTCATTACAACATGGTATGAAATGTGAAATAAATGTACAATATGAAAATATGGAATGAAAATGAATTACCTTTTAATACACGTATGGTTGATTTCCTGAGAACGTCTGGTCTGTATGTAGTCAACTCTTGACTGAGTATTTGCTTACAGAAAATACTGAACTTATAGAGTCAAGTGACGCACAATGGCATATTTGGCTGTGACATTGTATTGGATGAGAGTTTAAGATTGTTTTCTATATGAATGAAATTCCTATCGGTTTGAACTTTCAGGATAGATAGAGCCCCCCGGTCCGGTATTTCCAAATCCCTTCTTCCTCTAATTGTTATGGTAAATACCACAGGGGGAGCTCCCCTCAGTACGGGACGGGGAGGTCAGAAATTGTATGGGTTTTGGAAAACGTGCCTAGTATCCTAATATACCTGTAGGTACATTTGTTTATGTGTTCTGCGGAGGGAAACCACCTTGTGGAGGTAATACCAAACATACTAGAGGTATCTATCCACAGCAATGAATCTCCTCCACAGTACTGATGATCATATTCCTACACAGGCCCTCCTCAATACTGACGGTATCCCTCCAAGCAACAACATTACAGCTTTTTGCTCAGAACAATTACTTCTAGTGGCATATTATCTATATTGATCAGATATTACCTTACCCATCCCTACAAACATATTACCAAACATATATACAAATCGTAGCATGCTAACAGCATCGATGGCTTACTAACTATCTCGATGAGAAAAGATTTCTGAAAGTTTGAATTTCATTCAATTCTGCAAAGCATGACAACATCTCAGCCCTATTGTCTAGGTTATAATTACTCAGCTATTACTTTGATGGGACCACTGATTTAGACTGAGCAGACCGTTTGTTTATTATTCGATGAATTATTTCCATGATGAACTGTATCACTCGACGATATATAACACAATCACGGTGTCACGAACCCGTACTCGCTGATATATGATATAATATGCATATCACGACCTCTTTCCGCTGTTATATAATATAATCAACATGCTACGACCCCTATTACTCGTTGTTATGTTATATCATTTGATGATATGTAAATGAAACATTCAGTGTAAAATCATGGACACCATATCGAGAGTAACGGGACACTGACCGATTAATCTACCTATTCAGTAGGCCTGCTTCTAATGTCTTTATCATTGGGCACCTCGTCAGTGGCCACTACGTAAGGTATCTTAGTAGGCCAATAATTTGTCTTTATCATTGGGCTCCTGGTCAGTGGGCACCTAGTCAGTGGGCACTACGTAAGTTATCTTAGTAGGCCAATAACATGTCTTTATCATTGGGCATCTCGTCAGTGGGCACTACGTAAGGTATCTTAGTAGGCCAATAATATGTCTTTATCATTGGGCATCTCGTCAGTGGGCACTACGCAAGTTATCTTAGTAGGCCAATAATATGTCTTTATCATTGGGCATCTCGTCAGTGGGCACTACGTAAGGTATCTTAGTAGGCCAATAATATGTCTTTATCATTGGGCATCTCGTCAGTGGGCACTACGCAAGTTATCTTAGTAGGCCAATAATATGTCTTTATCATTGGGCATCTCGTCAGTGGGCACTACGTAAGGTATCTTAGTAGACCAATAATATGTCTTTATCATTGGGCATCTCGTCAGTGGGCACTACGCAAGTTATCTTAGTAGGCCAATAATTTGTCTTTATCATTGGGCACCTAGTCAGTGGACACTACGTAAGGTATCTTAGTAGACCAATAATATGTCTTTATCATTGGGCACCTAGTCAGTGGACACTACGTAAGGTATCTTAGTAGACCAATAATATGTCTTTATCATTGGGCATCTCGTCAGTGGGCACTACGCAAGTTATCTTAGTAGGCCAATAATTTGTCTTTATCATTGGGCACCTAGTCAGTGGGCACTACGCAAGTTATCTTAGTAGGCCAATAACATGTCTTTATCATTGGGCACCTAGTCAGTGGGCACTACGCAAGTTATCTTAGTAGGCCAATAATTTGTCTTTATCATTGGGCTCCTGGTCAGTGGGCACCTGGTCAGTGGGCACTGCATAAGGTATCTTAGTAGGCCAAAGACATGTCTTTATCATTGGGCACCTAGTCAGTGGGCACTACGCAAGTTATCTTAGTAGACCAATAATATGTCTTTAACTTTGGGCATCTTGTCAGTGGGCACTGCGTAAGGTATCTTAGTAGGCCAATAACATGTCTTTATCATTGGGCACCTAGTCAGTGGGCACTACGCAAGTTATCTTAGTAGACCAATAATATGTCTTTAACTTTGGGCACCTGGTCAGTGGGCACTGCATAAGGTATCTTAGTAGGCCAATAACATGTCTTTATCATTGGGCACCTAGTCAGTGGGCACTACGCAAGTTATCTTAGTAGGCCAATAATTTGTCTTTAACATTGGGCTCCTGGTCAGTGGGCACCTGGTCAGTGGGCACTGCATAAGGTATCTTAGTAGGCCAAAGACATGTCTTTATCATTGGGCACCTAGTCAGTGGGCACTACGCAAGTTATCTTAGTAGGCCAATAATTTGTCTTTAACTTTGGGCATCTTGTCAGTGGGCACTGCGTAAGGTATCTTAGTAGACCAATAATATGTCTTTATCATTGGGCATCTCATCAGTGGGCACTACGTAAGGTATCTTAGTAGGCCAATAATATGTCTTTATCATTGGGCATCTCGTCAGTGGGCACTACGCAAGTTATCTTAGTAGGCCAATAATTTGTCTTTATCATTGGGCACCTAGTCAGTGGGCACTACGTAAGGTATCTTAGTAGACCAATAATATGTCTTTATCATTGGGCATCTCATCAGTGGGCACTACGTAAGGTATCTTAGTAGGCCAATAATATGTCTTTATCATTGGGCATCTCGTCAGTGGGCACTACGCAAGTTATCTTAGTAGGCCAATAATTTGTCTTTATCATTGGGCACCTAGTCAGTGGGCACTACGCAAGTTATCTTAGTAGGCCAATAACATGTCTTTATCATTGGGCACCTAGTCAGTGGGCACTACGCAAGTTATCTTAGTAGGCCAATAATATGTCTTTATCATTGGGCATCTCGTCAGTGGGCACTACGTAAGGTATCTTAGTAGACCAATAATATGTCTTTATCATTGGGCATCTCGTCAGTGGGCACTACGCAAGTTATCTTAGTAGGCCAATAATTTGTCTTTATCATTGGGCACCTAGTCAGTGGGCACTACGTAAGGTATCTTAGTAGACCAATAATATGTCTTTATCATTGGGCATTTCGTCAGTGGGCACTACGCAAGTTATCTTAGTAGGCCAATAATTTGTCTTTATCATTGGGCACCTAGTCAGTGGGCACTACGTAAGGTATCTTAGTAGGCCAATAATTTGTCTTTATCATTGGGCATCTCGTCAGTGGGCACTACGTAAGGTATCTTAGTAGACCAATAATTTGTCTTTATCATTGGGCATCTCGTCAGTGGGCACTAAGTAAGGTATCTTAGTAGACCAATAATATGTCTTTATCATTGGGCATCTCGTCAGTGGGCACTACGCAAGTTATCTTAGTAGGCCAATAATTTGTCTTTATCATTGGGCACCTAGTCAGTGGGCACTACGTAAGGTATCTTAGTAGACCAATAATATGTCTTTATCATTGGGCATCTCGTCAGTGGGCACTACGTAAGGTATCTTAGTAGGCCAATAATATGTCTTTATTTCGGGCATCTCGTCAGCAAGCACCTCGTCAGTGGGCTCTACGTAAGGTATCTTAGTAGGCCAAAGACATGTCTTTATTCATGGGCATCTGGTCAGTGGGCACTACGTAAGGTATCTTAGTAGGCCAATAATATGTCTTTATTTCGGGCATCTCGTCAGTAAGCACCTCGTCAGTGGCCACTACGTAAGGTTTCTTAGTAGGCCAAAGACATGTCTTTATCATTGGGCACCTAGTCAGTGGGCACTACGTAAGGTATCTTAGTAGGCCAATAATATGTCTTTATCATTGGGCATCTGGTCAGTGGGCACTACGTAAGGTATCTTAGTAGGCCAATAATATGTCTTTATTTCGGGCATCCCGTCAGTAAGAACCTGGTCAGTAGGCAGTACGTAAGGGATCTTAGTAGGCCAATAATATATCTTTATGATTGGGCATCTCGTCAGTAAGCACCTGGTCAGTGGGCACTACGTAAGGTTTCTCTTAGTGGATCAATGATATGTATTGAACAGTGGGCAACTTGTCAGTGGACACCTTTTCAGGTATGGTAGCCCTTTGATTCGGAGTGATTTGGTTCAGTCCACCATTTTCTTGGTGGTACCACAATAATTATAGAGGAGTCTGCCATTGATATAGTCCCCAATTGCCATGGTTGAGACCACTATTGCCTTGGTAGGGTTTATCATCGGTAAAGTACATCATTGCATTTGTTGAGGCCACCATTGCCTTGGGCTGAGGTCACCAGAATTTAGTTTGAGGTCAATTTTACTTAGAGTATGGCAACTATTGCCTAGCTGGAGTCCACCATTGCTTTGATGGCCACTACGTAAGGTATCTTAGTAGGCCAATGATATGTCTTTATCATTGGGCATCTCACCAGTAAGTACCTCGTCAGTGGCCACTACGTAAGGTTTCTCCTAGTGGGTCAATTGTATGTATTTAACAGTGGGCAACTTGTCAGTGGACACCTTTTCAGGTATGGTAGCCCTTTGTGTTAGTGGGTCCCAACAGCCTACGAAGATGATACGCATCTTGGCCTTCCAGCTAATAATTTTCTCACTTTTTTACTAGTTTTGTATAGATATCCATGTACATCCCAAGATAGGAAATGGATGTCTGACATGATGGAGCACTATCTTTCCCTTGAAAAGGTGGAAGACCTCTAATAATATGTCAAGGTTGAAAGTGATCATTGCAATTTGGTGATATATGGTCAACCAGTACCTTGTGGATTCCATAATTGCATTGACAGAATCCATCATTGCATTGACAGAGGCCACCATTACTTTGGTTGAGGCCAAAATTTCCTTGGCAGAGGCCACTATTGCTTTGGTTGAGGCCAATATTGCCTTAGCAGAGGCCACCATTACTTTGGTCAAGGCCACCATTATTTTGGTTGAGGCCACCAAAATCCATCATTGCATTGACAGAGGCCACCATTACTTTGGTTGAGGCCAAAATTTCCTTGGCAGAGGCCACCATTGCTTTGGTTGAGGCCAATATTGCCTTAGCAGAGGCCACCATTACTTTGGTCAAGGCCACCATTATTTTGGTTGAGGCCACCATTGCCTTGGCAGAGGCCACCATTACTTTGGTCAAGGCCACCATTGCTTTGGTTGAGGCCACCATTGCTTTGGTTGAGGCCACCATTACTTTGGTCAAGGCCACCATTGCTTTGGTTGAGTCCACCATTGCTTTGGTTGAGTCCACCATTACTTTGGTCAAGGTCACCATTGCTTTGGTTGAGTCCACCATTGCTTTGTTTGAGGCCACCATTACTTTGGTCAAGGTCACCATTGCTTCGGTAGAGGCGATCATTGCTTTGGTTTAGTCCACCATTGCTTCGGTAGAGGCCACCATTGCCTTAGTAGAAACCATGATTATCTTGATGGAGTTTGCCATTGCCTTGATGAAGGTCATAATTGTCTTGGTGGAGGGCAACGTTAATTTGACGAGATTTACTTGAAGTCACTATTGCCTTGGTAGAGTCCACCATTGGCAAAGTCCACCATTGGTAGAGTGCACCATTGCCTTGGTTGAGACCAAACTTGCCTTAATGGAGGTCACAATTGATTCGGTGTGATTTGGCACAGTCCACCATTAATAGAGTTTACAATTGCTTTGTTTGAGTCCACCATTGGTAGAGTCCACTATTCCCTTAGTTGATTCTATACTTACCTTGAAGGAGGTCACCATTGATTCGGAGTGATTTGGTTCAGTCCACCATTTTCTTGGTGGTACCACAATCATTGTAGAGGAGTCCGCCATTGATAAAGTCCCCAATTGCCATGGTTGAGACCACTATTGCGTTGGTAGGGTCTACCATCGGTAGAGTACATTGTTGTATTGGTTGAGTCCACCATTGCCTTGGCTGAGGTCACCAGAATCTAGTTTGAGGTCAATTCTACATAGATTAAGCAACTATTGCCTAGCTGGAGTCCACCATTGCTTTGATGGAATCCACCATTGCTTTGGTTGAGACCAGCATTGTTTCAGTAGAGACTCATATTATTCAATGATATCACTGAACCCCATCTATTTCTACAAATTGATCGATAGACAGGTAGTCATTGGGCCTCAATCCTTGCAAAATTCAAAGCTTTTAACAACCAGTGACGTCTGCAGTTGGGCACGTACGTCAGTTTTATCAATTACCTCTGTTATAATCAATAAGACATCAACAAGAGAAGCCCCAGATAAGACGAGATAACCTTCACCAGGTTAAATCCAAACTTGGCGTCCAATCAATGCTCTAATCGTGTTCATGGGACATGGGGCGTATTTGACTGAGCCGGAGTTGATGTCTTTCTCGACCCGAGCTGTGATTTCAATACGACACGTGAAGCAGTTCACTCTGAGAATGTTTTCCATCGACTTGAGGCTTACCAAAAGCACACAAATCCCTTATCTTATCATCAGTGGTGCATTTGCTGAGCGAACAGCACTTAAGATCAGTTAATGAATCGAGAAGAAATGTAGCAAAATGTTATTTGAGGAATACGACTCTATACTGGCGAGGAAAAACATAGCAAAACATTATGACTAACACAATTCTACCAAATAACAACTAAATAACTTCTAAAAAGTCTGATTTATAACTACTAAAGTCTAAAGCGCAAAACCATGGATCCCTTGTGTGCTTAAACCTGGCGAAGATAGTAGGCGTATCTGCCTATCGACAATCAATATGTTGCTCATTTGTTAATTGACCCCTATTTAGCTTGCAATATAAACCAATACCTCACAAATATATATATACATATCAAAATTTGCCATCATGAAATGATTTAAAGACGTATATATAACATTTGAAATATCGAAAGCTTTTCGGTTACAACCTTCCTTAGTGTTGGATGTTAACATTATAATTTATTATTTAACATCTAGCACTGAAATGGTTTTTACCCGAAATACATTTGCTATTCTAAATTCTTGTATATGCGTTTTTAGATCTCACAAATAAAGTAAGCACATTTGCCTGTCAACTATCAATGCAAAGAATTAGTCTACATGTTCATTTGACCTTCGAACCTAGGGCATAAACCAGTACTTTCCGAAAATACGAAGCGTTTACCTCATAAGTCAATACCCTGCACATACCTAACCAGTCGGCGCATTGGTTAATAAACTATCAATGCACAGCTTCGATTATTCTACCTATTCAATGGGTCATTCGTGCCTTACACATAAACCAATACCTTATGCAGCTAGTAAGCGTATTTGCCTATCAACTATCGATATACTGCTTTGATTAGTGTACCTATTCAGTGGGCCTTTGTGCTTTGCGTATAAACCAATACCTTACGAAGATAGTAAACGTATTTGGCTATCAACTATCAATGCACTACTTCGACTAGTTTACTTATTCAGTGGACCCTTTGTACTTTTAATATATACTTATACCTTATGCAGCTAGTAAGCGTATTTGCCTATCAACTATCGATGTACTGCTTTGATTAGTGTACCTATTCAGTGGACTCTTAGTGCTTAGCACATAAACCAATACCTTATGCAGCTAGTAAGTGTATTTGCCTATCAACTATAAATGCACTGCTTCGATTAGTTCGGTATTCAGTGGGCCTTTAGTGCATTGAACATAAACCAATAACTTACGAAGATAGTATGCATATTTGCCTATCAACTTTCAGCAAGTAAGTGCCTAATCGTTTTCTTGCTATTCAGGGGACTTACCGCAAAAATCGATACTTAACGAATACAGTAGAGTATTGTCCATCAAACTCAACTAGATGACTCTTATTATGGTGCTTTTCCCTTGCCATGAGCGTATATCAAAGGTGCACTGAACTGAACGTGACTCAACATTTTGCTTTGTTGCCTGTAATATGCATTGCAGTATGGAATTTCAGAAATTCATCTCGAGGCTGAAAAATGCTGGTAAAAAATGAAAAGAGCGGGACATCGTGGAGAGGAAAGAGTTGACATAACTTACTGACGTTACAAACTGCAATGTAACTGTTTTGAAGTTTGTGGAAGAAGATTTTATCTCTACTCCCAGCACAACAACGGACAGTTACATGCAAAACACAATGAAAAGGAAATAAAGGAATTCGAATCCAGCAGGCTTGTCTAGACACAACAGTGAGTTTTTCACAGTTCTGGCAAACGCATAGAGATGAGTGAAAACGATAAAACTGCGTGAATTATGGCTTCAATGTTTTGAATGTCTGTTATTTGTTTCAAACATGCAACTAGCAACATTTCACGCTGGTGACGTTATCAGGCTTACAAACTAACACAGCAGAGGTTTAGAAAACAAATGCTTTGGATGTACCTTGTGCGTAATAAAGCTATAACTTCAAAATACAATCTAATCTCGTGCAATGCATGATAGGAAAATGCCCCTTGGCAACGCATAGCTACCAAACTGACTGCATTTTGTCTGTAGTTTTGAAAGACTTTTTCGCCGAGTTTATGTTTGAGTTACCTTTTTTTACAAAATTAGGCCCTCGTATTGTCACTATCGCATTAGACAATATTCGTAGTCTTACAGCGGTCAATACAGCGGTCAACTATTCCCTACAACAAGAAGATCCTAAATCGTATCTAAAACGCCTAGACTCTGGCTTAGCTCAAGCCTGACAACTTATCTACAATCCCCGCCAAGTCTTGAAACAATTGTATGATTTTTACAGTTTCTGACATTTTTCCCCTCTTCTCTACCTAACAATCTTCATTCTGATAACAAACATTATCGCAATAACATTCCATTAGTGTTTGGTGTAAGCTGACAAAGTTTCTTTTGAAAATAACAATGTTTTGAGGTGGGAGGGGGGTTTAATTGGAAATAAAATGATAGGAAAGCAAAGAAGGTCGTTATTTGTTAAGAAAAATAAGAGTGTTCCAACTACTTATGGCGAGGAAGGTGGCGGTTTCAATCATCTATTTCTCTTTAGGAAAGGTCTCGCCGGGGATGGAATATACTATTGCTTTCGTCAGATTGTGAGAGCCTTTGCTATGGCCTAGCCAACATGACCTTGTTCTATCTACTAAGTGCTTCAGAGGACTTTGTACTTAATGTAGATCAACTGAATTTGTGTACATTAACAAATTTTCTAGTAAATTATCCAAAGCACTGGCAAATAAAGAAAATCACTACCCACCTAGAAAATGCTTCAAATTTCAAAAGACGCCATTTTTCATCCAACAACAGCTTTCAATTCATCTAGGTGATGCAATAAAACTTAAAAACCTTTTGGCTGCTCCTTCGCACAACCCGTGAAACGCAAAAATCATTTGGTTAATTCAATGGCGGCTGCGTGGCAGCAATATGAATCTATGAATTCAATGGAGTCTGTGTGGTAGCAAGATGAATCGGTTGATTACTATTCATGATAAGCCGGCTGAGCAAGTGATTAGAGTTGATATCTATTGTTGATCACAAACTACTTATAAAAGGTTTATGAAAGGTTCAGAATATCAATACCTTCTTTAGACTTTTGTTATTGTTCTATTACTTCAAGCGGCTGGCGAGAAATACTGGAAACATGTCGAAACATAATAGCTAAAATAGTTTTGCGTCTGACACTTATCAAACTAGTACGTCAGAACAGTCTTTAATAGGTACAGAACTCTAGGATGATAAGAAATGTCGGAAACATTGCGAAACACGATGACTAGTAAGGCATTGCGCCTGACATTCATTAGATTAGTACGTCAGAAAAGTGTTTGATTGGTACAGAACTTGAGGACGGCAAGTTAAATCGGAACCATAGTGAAACATAATAACAACAAAAGCTTTGCGTCAGACACTTGTCAAACTAATACGTCAAAACAGTCTTTGATCGGTACAGAACTTGAGGATGATAAGAAATGTCGGAAACATTGCGAAACACGATAACTAAAGAAGCTGATATGTCAGTAAGAGAACGAAAATGAGAAGTAGCAAATTGATATAACCAGAGGTGCAATCATTCTCTTCCAGCCATCAAAGTCAAATAATTTTATTCGGATTGTACTCAATTAGTTATACAAACTCGTTAGGTACAATTGTGTATCTCTTTCTGACTTACTAGCTACCATGATTAGTATCAGATGCAACGCTCCAGCAGATATTATGTTTCGCTATGGTTCCAGTTTTCCTCGCCATCCCCAAGTTCTGTATTGATCAAAGACTGTTCCGATGTTCAACTCTGATGAGTGTCAGATGTAAGGCTTCAGTAGTTATTATGTTTGGCTATGTTTCCAATTCTCTTGGCATCCTCAAGTTTTGTACCGATCAAAGACTGTTCCAATGTTGAACTCTGATGAGTGTCAGATGTAATGCTTCAGTAGTTATCATGTTTGGCTATGTTTCCAATTCCCACGGCATCTTCAAAATCTTTACTGATCAAAGACTGTTCCGATTTTCAACTCTGATGAGTGTCAGATGTAAAGCTTCAGTAGTTATTATGTTTGGCTATGTTTCCAATTCTCTTGGCATCTTCAAGTTTTTTACTGATCAAAGACTGTTCCGATGCTCAACTCTGATGAGTGTCAGGTGTAAAGCTTCAGTAATTATTATGTTTGGCTATATTTTCAATTCTCTCGGCATCTTCAAGTTCTTTACTGATCAAAGACTATTCCAATGTTCAACTCTGATGAGTTTCAGATGTAAAGCTTCAGTAGTTATTATGTTTGGCTATGATTCCAATTCCCTCGCCATCCTCAAGTTCTGTACTCATCAAAGACTGTTCTGACGTTCAACTCTGATGAGTGTCAGATGTAAAGCTTCAGTAGTTATTATGTTTCGCTATGTTTCCAGTTTCCCTCGCCATCCTCAAGTTCTGTACTGATCAAAGACTGTTCCGATGTTCAACTGTGATGAGTGTCAGATGTAAAGCTTCAGTAGTTATTATGTTTGGCTATATTTTCAATTCTCTCGGCATCTTCAAGTTCTTTACTGATCAAAGACTATTCCAATGTTCAACTCTGATGAGTTTCAGATGTAAAGCTTCAGTAGTTATTATGTTTGGCTATGTTTTCAATTCTCTCGCCATCCTCAAGTTCTGTACTCATCAAAGACTGTTCCGATGTTCAACTCTGATGAGTATCAGATGTAAAGCTTCAGCAGTTATTATGTTTGGCTATTTTTTTCAATTCTCTCGGCATCTTCAAGTTCTTTACTGATCAAAGACTGTTCCGATGTTCAACTCTGATGAGTGTCAGATGTGAAGCTTCAGCAGTTATTATGTTTGGCTATGTTTCCAGTTTTCCTCGCCATCCTCAACTTCTGTACTGATCAAAGACTGAAACAAAGAGTCCCGGCGGAGTAGCAATGACGGCTAAGGATTTAAACATAAATAATGGTTGGCATATCATGGTTAGTTTGCTTTTATCTACATCGATTCTGACGTTATACTCTAATGAGTGTCAGACGCAAAGATTTAGAGGTTATTATACTTCAAGTCATGTTATTAGATTCTCCTCTTTTGCTATGAAAGTCAGTATCTCCTCCCTTTAAATCGCGTTCTCTAAAATAAGGTATATCTTTCTATCACAATGTTCTCTTCCAATCTAAGACCATTCCTAATACTGGACTGCGAAGAACAATTGACACTAAGCATCTCATCCAAGGCCTACAACAACATCACCAAGAAGTGTAACCATTGCCTGACAGAGAAACTTTACCAAAGCAAATAATGACTCACAACTCAAAAAACGCTCTGACCAAACATCCAAATACTGACATGAAAACAATTTTGTCGGAAGAACAATAAGATAACTAATCAAATTCAAATATGATGTAAATCATTTCATGGCTAATCAATTTTACTTTACATCTATACTTTCATTAATTGGATTTCAATATTATAGCTAATGCTGTACTTTGAAACATTTATTGTAAAAATAGCTCCATTTATTTTATTCATACCCTTTAAATATTCCATACAACACAATAACTTATTGTCATACAGATTTACGATAAAACATAAAATAGCTCTTTAAACATCCTGCAAAACTTTTTCAAATACAAAAAGATGCAACATTTCAGATTCTACAAAATAATCTTTTAATTCATATAAAATAGATTGTTCATGGGGAACATTGATTTTGAGAATGGATCCCTTTATTTACAATTGTTAGTACCCTTAAAATAACTAATCTCTTTCCTTGTTTTTACTCTATCCACAGTATCCATGGAATATACATACAATGTCATATATATTGACGTACAAAGTCTTTTATAAGGTTACAAAGGTTAAAATGTGTACAAAGGTTAATATTTGAATCTTCTTTATCTGATACATTCTACAAAACCTTTACAAATACAAAATATTTACGCAACAGACTACATATTCTGCAAAACACTCTTTAAACATTTGATTCGTACAGAATAGATTGTTCTTCCGAAACATTCTGCTCTCGTGTCTGCGCTGCAGAAGATATCAACCCGGTTTTCTCTAAAATACTGATAACCCGTTTGCTTTCAAGATTGATAAATTGAAGCTTGACCCCCTGAGCTTTTAAATCAGTCTTGAGTGTTTTTAGGCCCATTGCTATAGTGTAATCAATCTCGAACAGATTTCGGCAGTCGATAAGAATTGATAAGGTCTCAAAACTGGTCCGATCCCTGGAGTCGAAATCTGATACAATGTCCTGTATTTTGGAAGTGATATGCTCCGTACCAGGAAACCATAGCCCGCCTTTTATTCTCAAAGTTACAGAATATGGCTCATTGTCGTTGGTAGAAATAGAAACGCGCGGTCTCAGCTCCCTGTACAATATCAAAGCAATACTTACTACAGCTCCACTCATGATCCCGAATTCCAGTTCGAAGAAACAACCCAGAAATGATGCGACAAATGGAAGCAGGTCCGCGCGGCTCGTTCGCCATAGTTCCCGCGGCATTTTGAACTCGATCATGGTAAGGACGGCAGCGATAACCATTGCAGCGAGTGCAGTCATTGGTATGAATTTGAATACGGGGGTGATGAACTGAATGGCCAATATGACGACAGTTCCACATATGATTCCTAACAAAAATTAATGCTATCATTTAGATATGACTTGAACATTATTGCAAATAATTTGCAGATGGGATTTCCAATCTGCAGATAGACGGCCACTGTCAAATGCTGCCTAGATAACTAGTTTAAAGAGTAGGATTCTAATCAGCAAGACCTCTGAATTCAGGCCTCAGTTGCTATACTAGCTGCATTGCTAAGGTAATCAATTTAATTGCCCAAGAAAACCAATTAATCAACCTTACAAGCCATATGAAATACAAACAAAAACCATATTCAAATGGTTTTGTTCGGGATGCAATAAAAAGTTAGGTAGAAAATTTTGTCTTGCAAATTTCAGATAAAGTTAATTCGATAATCAAAATTTGCTACACTGAACCGATATGGCATGGCGAAACCGTTTCCCAAACCCAGGGAACAATAGCAGTATACCATCACTGGATAAGGCCGACAGATAGATTTGAGAGGAAGCAGGATCTTGAGATGATTTGTGTGGATCAAAATGACCAAAGAAGGACTAGAAACCATGAGCTAATGACTGGAGCTCTAGTTGGCTACCACTGTGCTAGAGGAATTGATAGGTTTGATAGGTTTGATAGGCATATACGCTTACTATCTTTATAAGGTATTGGTTTATGTGCACAGCACAAAGATCCTTCTACGGAATAGGTAATCTAATCGAGCAGTGCGACCCTGGTCCTTCCTCTCGATTTCACAACACCTCGTGATTCCTTTTGCCTATTTGCTTGGTATTACAGAGAGCTGGCTAATTCTCTCCACACAAATTTGTGACAGGTCTGAAGGTGGTTTCGAACCCGGGACCCTTTGAGCAAGAGATCTAACCACTCGGCCATCCCCGCCACTAATTGTCTCCTTTGCAGTGATGATTGACTGCATTGGCCCCCCTATTGTGGGAAAACCTTTGTCTATTGGCAAGTTGTGTGCAGTTGTGACATAATATAGAAAAATATGATTTGTAAATCCATACCTGATGCAGGCGTGGCAGCTCCACTGACGCTATTAACAGCCGACCTCCCGAAACTGCCAGTAATCGGCATTGCAGCAAAAAACGATGCCAGCACATTACTTATACCAACAGCAATGAGCTCTTGCGAAGCATCAACTTTATATTTGTTTCTTATTGCCAGCGTTTTAGCCACTGCGATGCTTTCAATAAACATTACCAACGGTACAAGAGCTAATCCTGAGCTGAAGGATGAAATGACGTCACCTGGGTCAATTGTCTTGTTTGCAGAGAATCGAACAGACTTGAGAGGAACCTTCAAAAGAGAACTAGGGTTCTTTAAGTTAGCCAGAAAAATCGGAAGCGCTACATTATTTTATATTAAATCAAAATCAAAACATGTTGGAGCTGTTTTGATGGATCTGTCAAAAGCTTTTGATTGCTTACCAAAAGACCTTCTCATTGCCAAGCTAGAGGCGTATGGTCTTAATCCTCTAGCACTAGATCTTCTTCTTAGCTATCTTTCTAATAGGGAACAGAGAGTTAGGGTAAATGGTGCCTATAGCTCATGGGAGGCTCTTGAAAATGGAGTACCGCAAGGATCAATATTAGGACCACTACTTTTTAACATTTTATTTAATGATATTTTTTATATTGTTAAAGATGGATCCCTCTGTAACTTTGCTGATGATAATACAATATTTGCTGACGCTGCAAATAATAATCAACTTGTTGAAAAAATAAAATCAAATGTACAAGCCTGTACAAAATGGTTTTATGATAATAAAATGTCAGCAAACCACTCAAAGTTTCAGTCGATTACAATAGGAAAAAAGAGTAAAGACTTGAAATCTTTTGCGATAAATGACAATTTTGAAATCTCAACCACTAGCGAAGTAACACTATTGGGTATTGAAATTGATAACCAGTTAAACTTCGACAAACACGTGGAATTAATCTGTCAAAAAGCATCCCGACAACTGAATGTCCTTAAAAGGCTATCAAACAACTTAGAAGAAAAAGAAAAACGTGTCCTAGTAAACTCCTTCATCCTGTGCCATTTTAACTACTGCCCCTTAATATGGCTTTTCTGCAGTAAAAAAAAGTAAAAATAAAATAGAGAAAATAAATGAAAGAGCGTTGCGAATAATCTATAAAGATTACTCACTAAATTACAATGAGATTCTCAAAAAAGATAAAGATACAACTATTCATGTAAAAATGATCCGCACATTGGCACTGGAGGTTTATAAAACTCTCAACAGACTAAATCCCTCTTTTATGCGAAAAATGTTTGTAGAGAAGCCTACAAATTATAACCTTAGAGGAGTAAAAACCTTAGATATTCCAAAAGTCAATACCACCATATATGGAATCAAATCTCTTAGTTATCTTGGACCCAAAATATGGAATTCACTACCAGATAACATAAAGATGGCATCGTCCGCCAATAACTTTAAAATGCTTGCGAAAACCTGGTTTTTCGACAACGAATGCTGCTGCTCTTTCTGTCAGAAATAATCTGTCATAGGAGTGGTCAGACTTAATGCAACTCTTTACGTTTTGTTGCTTTATGTTGGTTTAAATTAGTCATCCTTGTACTATGTAAATACTAACACTAAATAATTCATATTATTATTATTATTATTATTATATTATATTATTATATATATAATATTATTGTGTAGACAGAAAGAGTTCGTATTCGCCTTAGGACTCTTGAAGTTATCTTATTGGTGAGCTCACTGTATTGTGGGTGTTGATTCGTTTTCCTACACCATACCAATAATTCACCTCTTTTCTGATTAGCCTATTTCGATCCATATCTGGGTATAAGTAAGTCAGTTAGGTTTCTGTTTCGTTCTCTTTCTGACGTATTACTCTGTTGAGTGTCAGACGTAAAGCTTTAGTAATCTATGTGTTCGTTTCATTATGTTTCCGATATTTCTGGCTATACTGAAGTCCTGTACCATCCATAGACTGTTCAAATAATAACAAGTAATAATAGTATGACTGATTCACCAGAGCTTTCCTCACAGGAAAAAGTGTGGGAAAAGTTGCTAGAAAGTTTTTTGGGTGAATCAGGCTAAATAAGGTATTTAATTGCTGATAAGACTTAGGTTGATGATTTGAGCTTCCATTTAGAATAAGAGGGTATAGTTCTTTTATTCTTAATTTGGTATGGAACAATAGAGAAACAGGAAAATTCAGAAATATAGTGACAATATGATAAGCCTTCTGTTGATATTCGACGGAGCAATTTGTGTAATTTCTTCAAGCTAGCGCCTACAATCGAATTTGTTTGATTTCGCCTCAATCAGTGGTAGGGTGGCGATGGTCCCCCTGATGTGTGAAATATCCTGTGCAGTTGTTAAAAAGCCAAGATAGGTTCTTCTTCACATTCAGTGAGCGACGGCGCAATTTGTATGATTGATATGGGTTGCTCTGCTTGAGTGCCCTAGTTGCTCAGTGGTAGTGCACCGGAGTTCAAATCTAGAAGTCACGGGCTCAAGTCCTACATTGGTCATTTCTATTCACATGAATGATCTTAATAGAGAAAAATAGTTCAACACACCTGAAAATTTGGCAGCCCCTTGGGGAGATCTCCAGCAAGGACAAATACATCTTGATGGCCACTTTTGTAAAACACGTACGCAACAATAGTGGCCATTATTGCGACTATCGCACTTTTCCCCACATTGACGTACCAGAAGATCTTGTGTCCGATAAGGCATCTATTTCTCGATCTCTCAGCTTGTCGTTTGCCGATAACATGAAGAGATACCAGGAATGACAAACAAGCCAAACCTAGAACAGTGTCACCTAGTCGAATATTCTTCACGTTGACGAACAAATGTCTCAATCGCTCGAAAAAGGAACGTGGTGCTTGTCTTAGGCCAAGAAGGTCTTTCAGTTGGCTGACGATAACAACGATTGCTGCGGCAGATATGAATCCACTGAAGACTGGGCGGGAGATAAACTCAACGATAAAGCTCAACTTCAGCAAACCAGCGATCAAGAGAACGATTCCAGCTATGAAAGCCAATATCGCCGCGACTTGAGGGTTTTGTGACGAGTTGTAGCGATCCGCTATCAAGGCTGCTAAAACTGTAGGGCCAACGTTCATATCTTTGCTGGACCCTAGTAAACAGTACACGAACACCCCCGGGAATGATGAATATAAGCCATGTTGTGTAGGTAGGCCAGCTAAAGATGCAATGGCGAGAGACTGGGGGACGACCATTAATCCCACCGCAACCCCACTAATGATGTCACCACGTAGTTTTTCCAAATTATACGAGCAAATCCATTTTGATATGGGAAATCGATTTTTCAAGTCATTTTTGGAACATTTGAGGTAATCCAACAGGCAAGATCGAGTCCGTGGTTGTTTAGGCATTATTTGATGAATTCTGCTTCAGTAGGGCTGGCTTTGATTTTTGAAGTTGTTATCAAACAGCAATCATCCTACAAAATAATATATGAATCGGATTTTAAAAGGAATACAGCACAATTATGTTGTTAACAAGGGTGGAATGGAGAGTTCTTCAATTTCACTCATTTAATTTCATAGATTTAAGGCTGTGCTTCACACTGAACACTGGTTGTAAAATTTTACAATAGGAATCATTTGAAATGAAATTTTGGTTAGCGTCATAAATACAAGGGCTTTATTTGTAATTTTTCGCCAGCTTGCATTACTAAACAGGGAGGTGGAAGAGGAGTCTTAATCTCTTTAGCAGTTTCTTTTCATCGACAACTTGTTAGGATAAACAAACTAACTACTGCATTATTGCTAACTAACCACTCATTTCCATAACGGAATATTTAGTTTCTCCCGTCTCTCCTCAGTTTCTTTCCCTTTGTCAAGCATTGACAATTCTCCATTTGTAGTACAACTCGCATGATCAAAATATTTTCACGTTTGAAAGCAGCCTATATTGGGTACAGCATGAAGCTGCTGACTAATAGGAAATAATTTTGCAGCTCTCTGTAATTCCAGGCAAAAATCAAAAGGAATCACGAGGTGTGGTCACATCGAGAGAAAGGACCAGGGTCACATTGCTGGATTTGGGCCCTTTGTGCTCTGCGCATAAATTAATACCTTACGAAGACAGTAGGCGTATCAACTACCAATGCACTGTTCAACTACCAATGCACTGCTTTACTTAGTCTACCTATCGACTGGGCCTTTAGTACTTTTAACATAAAACAATACCTTACAAAGCTGGTAAACGTATTTGCCAATCAATTATCAATGCACTGCAATTAGAATACAATTAGTCTACCTATTCAGTGGGCCCCTAGTGCTTAGCACATAAACCAATATCTTACGAAGATAGTATGGGTCGTGTTTTACGCCGAACACGTGTTTTACGCCGAACAAAGACCAATGAAAGGAAAATTCAAAATTATATTTTACAGACGTGTTAAATCCTTGAAATGGATAAGAAATTAGCTACTATCATGAACAAATTCGTCAATTACGATCTTGGAAAATACCAACATTGGTATGCAGATCAAGTGCTACCGCAGTTTAACAGACGTGATCTCGCACATGATGTTAAGTTGGATATTCGATTAAGCGCAGTGACGCCTCTGCACGCCATGTGGATCATTCAAATGTAATCTAAAAAAAATGGAATCTAATGGAATCTAAAGAGTTCATAATTTCCGGTTTACGGAAGACACATATTACTGAAGTAGATACCTAAGCGTCAGACCTATCCCATTGGTGCGAAAACCTATTTCAAGACATAGACAAATGATTAAGTAACTCTTAAACTAAAGAACACTAACTTTACCAATCAATAGTAGTTTACTTTCTGTTTTGTTGGCGTTTCTCTTCCAATTTTGGTTAAATATACATCATCATATCCAAATATCTCCTAAGATAAGCTGCAAGTTAGCAAAAAAATAATTAAAAAATTAACACCACTTTTAGAGAAGACGTTTTAAAATATTTGGCCCTTTTAACGCCGGCCGTTTCTACACCAGCCTTTATTCCGCTGCACAAGGAAAAAAAACGTCATTAAGCCTATTTTTCACGTGGCGAAATTTGTTGCTCGAACAACATTATTTCGCGCGAACATTTTTCTGGGGATGCGTAGTGCGGAAACACGTTTTTCGCTCGATTTTTTTTTCTTCGCTCAAAGAGTTGAAAACATTCCAACTCTTGAAACATTTCGCTCGAACTTTAAGGCAAAATGGCTGCTCAAAACTATTTTGAAACTGTCGAAAATCAGCTTAGAAAATCAGGAATTGATCTTGGATCTCTTTTAAGACAAGTGACCTCACAAAATAGTGAAAACAACGATTCGCAGATGGGCGATTTTTCTTAAAGTCTTCTAAACCATAAGATGGAAAACATGGAGCCAGCAAAGAGTTCCTTCGAAGTCATTAAGAAAGAAACACCGGAATTTTTTTTGAGATGGAGAAATTTATCGAAGCATTCAAAAATTTACCCTGCTTGTGGAATACGTCACTATCCTGTTATAAAAGACAGAACAGAAAAGCAAAATGCTTGAAAAAAGCTGGCAGCTTTATTGGATAAAGAAAGTGAGTGCTTTTACATATCGTGTTGCAGGTAGTGGAACGATGCCAAAAAATGTTTGAAATTGCATTCCACTGCCATTTTTCTTCAACTTTTTAGTTCATGTGGAAATCACAGCAAATTTTCGCGCGAACATTTTCGATCGAACTGTTGGAATTCGTGCGACAGATTTCGCCTCGTGAAAATTAGGCTTTAAGGGCGGGCGTAAAAAGGGCCGATAAGGTATAACAGTTGGTCGACTAAAAATTGCTGCAGCAGCCAAGAAACTAAGGAATGATCTGAAACCACTGAAACCAAAGAGGTTAGAAATCAATGAAAACGATATAGGCTGAGTCGTTAACGCTCGTGAGAAATCGGATTTTTACTTTTGGTTTGGAAAACATTGTGTTACCATGGCAACATCAAAACATATTTCTTTATCAGTTGATAACGAATCACAAAATGAAGGTTTTGAATGGGACTCAATATCAAAGCGAGAAAAACAAATTAAATGAGATACTACAACGGAAAGAGCAAATTTATCAGACTGACCAGTTCAATTGGAAGTTCTTCGAGTTCACCCAAAGGTGCCGTTTTAATGGGCCATCTACTTCCGAAAAGATAAAAAATTTTTTCGAATCTGAAATCAATAATGATTTTTCACGCTCTCTGGCCTAACGTTATCTTAAGTTTGAAGTGAAAGAAAAAATGGCTGGATTCGAGCCAGGACGTGCGAAAGTACCACAAATCTTTCTTGTACCTTTAATCAGCAAAATAACCATTTCTAGACACAAATTATTCAGTCGTATAGCTAATCAAGTAACATTGTACCCAATTTTCAAAATCTCAACCAAGGAAACCCACGTGACCCTAGTTAGCTTGACTTTCCGGTAGGCTTCCCAGCAAAAAGAAAAGTTCTAAGCCCCCAAATTATCCAGACATAGAATTCATTAAGCAAATAATACATCATGTTGCCGTCGAAGACCCTTGGGTCCGTGGACGATCCTCGTTATTTACAGCATTGTTTATTAGTCGTTGTGAACGGCGAATAGGTTGCTGGTTGGGCTGTCCTTTGCGTAGTGGAATGCGTTGCAAAGAGTTTGCAATCATTTGTTGCGTGCTCAGACCACACCATTCCCCAACAACATCAACGAAACGGGCACGTGAGCGACCTCGACCTCGCTAACAGCCGGTTGGCATGATACCCCAGTTACAAATGATACCCCAGTTACAAATTCTTAGGGTCGAAAGTACCCCAAGATCCTTGTGACTCCTTTCAGTTTGACTTTTCCGTAAGCCTAATCAGCAAACGATAGAATTGTAGACTTCAAAATCATTCAGCTACATATTTTATAAACAACAGTTTACCCCAGTAAAAGAATCTAAAGATAACAATAACTCCCAAACCGCCTGCAGAGCATTTCGTTGAGATTACTTATAAAGTAAGACTGATAAATATCTGATAAATCCGGAATCGAAACTACCTTCAGACCTGTCTCAAAGAGCGAGGAAAGAATTAGCCAGCTCTCAACAAGGGGGAAAAATGTAGATATGCGCGCGCATTTTGAAATCGAGGCTGATATTTCGCGCCGGAACACAAGCAAACGTCAGATGCACTGATGATGGAAAAAATGCTCCACAGCTTTTGGAATTTTTCGAAAATGGCAGGCAGGATGAAGATGAAAATGGAAGTCAGCCTGATACATAGATGCAGCATGAGAGTTAAAGCACTATTTGAGTTGAAGATGATAAATTATATCTTATGAATATGATGACCCTACGGGCGGATTTCAACAATTCGGGGCAAAAAGATATAGGGTATAGATAGTTCTAAATAGGCCTATTATATGCAGAATTGAATTCTCTATCGTTTGAGGTATGGAAGAAGTTTCTACGATGAATACTTAAGGTGTAAATCACAATTTTCAAACGCGATAATGTTGATAAATGCGTAAACTCATTTGTCACGGAACCGCAAAGTGAATCTCTGGAGAAGGGGATTCCCCTGCGACAAGCGAGTTTACGCAACGCACCATCTTTCCTGAAAGTCTAAGTTCGGATGAAAATCCATTTTTAAAAAGGTGGAATAAAGTCTAATTAAAGCCGCATTTAAATCAAGGAGACACCAAAGAAAGACTAGGTCTTAGAAAAGTTCTTGTTGGAGGTAATAGCAAAAAATTTGATAAATTCTGGTCGGAGCTGCGGTTACAAGTGGATGTTTTGTTATGGATATCATAGTTAGGCCGATAAAAGATCGCAACATTATCGCGTTTGAAAATTGTGATTTACACCTTAAGTATTCATCGTAGAAACTTCTTCCATACCTCAAACGATAGAGAATTCAATTCTGCATATAATAGGCCTATTTAGAACTATCTATACCCTATATCTTTTTGCCCCGAATTGTTGAAATCCGCCGGATTCTTGATTCTCTGAAGATAGGCCCATGCTAAACAAGACCAAGTTTACCTAGTCTATTGGACTTTATTTGCTTTTGTATGATGGACAGCAGGGACCACTAGGCCTTACAGAAAGGAAGAAATGAGACAGTACAAATGTACTCATTGTTGTACAAGGACTATGCAGTGGCATGAAAAGCCTCAAAATAGTGGGGTAGTCTGGGGGGCATTTCTTAGGGAAATTTTCAAATCACTCCTGAAACATTCATGATAAAATTTCCATTGCATCTTTGCAAAAAACATTACTGCAACTCTTGGGTTCTTACCATAGAGCTTGACTTGCTTAGACATTTAAAGTTTTACTCTTAAATTCCCATAATCTTTTGAGACTTTTTCATTTAGTAGAGAGGCAAAGGAGAAAGCATAGTATTGATATCTAACTTCTAAGAATGAAAGTCTAATTGTGATTAGAAAATATTTATTGAAAGGACTATTAAAATATAACATTGTCAAGATGCTTTTTCTTTTCTTTTAGCTTTCTTATGTAAATGTATAATATAATGTATAATTCTGTATTCAAAGAAGTTCCTTTTTCTCAAACACCAACTGCTGTTTTCTAGAACTGGTTTTTCACACAGGCAGCAACTTCTTATGGGTTTTTGTCATGTATTTTCTAAGTGCACAGCCAATTCTTAATCTGATGCTGAATTCTAAAAGAGATTGAATATATGTTACTTGCAGAGCTCTATACAAGGGTCTTTTTTGGAAGTGTAGAAAATTTATTTGAAAAATACATGAAGAACCACCCACTTCCTTGCATAAAGTAATTATTGATTGGTACCATGTTTTTGTACAAAGTCAAAAGCTTTGATCTTGGCTTCCCCCAAAAGAAGGAACAGAAAATAGAAAATTGCAAAGTAATTTTGAGAGCTCTCAGGAAAGCAAAATTTTAACTACTGAGCCCTGCTAGATTTTATGACTATTGAAAGCAAAAATACTGTTAGTTATTGTCAGTCAATTCATTTGTGTGTATTTAGGAATTTTAGGCTGCACAATATCCTTTTATCAGTGAGAAAAACAATTTTAAAAGATGAGCAGGCCTAAGTCACGTGATCATTGAAAGCGACAGTTGAACGTAACTTCGACAAATATTGAAGAACTAAAAATCAGTTTTTCTTAATGATGGCGAATTTTCCCGAATATGCACGTATGTTTTATTAAAAGATGATATAATCTAGTTCTGAAAACTAAATTTTCTTTTTGGTTTCCCGGTAGGGTTTTTAAGAAAAATAGCAGCCAAGTTGGTGCAATCTGGCTCCCTTGGGAAATGCGATAAAACTCATTACGCAAGGAAAAGAAGGCTAAAATTCTTATAACGGTCAAAATCTGAAAATTGCTTGAATATTATGATAATTCAAGAGTTTTGCTACCCTTTGAAGCCTAAATATTTCCTTCAGCTCGAATATTACTGAAAATAAGGGCGAAAATATCTTCGCAGGTATTAAATTAACTTTTCGCCAGATTCTCGACAACCCAAGATTGACAAGAAAACAAAATATGATGCCGGATTTTCCCACATATGCCACCTACTAACTACAATCGAAAGAGTAAAGCGTAAACTTACCTTAAAAGAAAAAAACAGAAGGTTTCGTGGTGCAGTTTTTTTTTAATCCAGAATCCAATTTTCGTGTAATTTCGGCATGATTTAGGCCCATGTTATGGGATCTTTTCGCTCCGAGCTGCTCGTCAAGCAATGATTTGATCAGGACCATGAGCTCCGAAAAAACATTTTAGAGTCCCAAGATATGATTGAAATCATAAATCACAAAGAAAATCCACATGACCTCACAGGGAGGGTCGGAGAAGTGTGCATGGTCATTTTTAGCTCACGCAGCTCCGATGAAGCATGTTTACAAAAAAGAAGGGTTCGCGGGCGCATAAGTCAGCGGTTGAAAACATTTTTCCCCCTTGTTCCAGCTCTCTATAATTGCAGGCAAAAAGGCAAAAGGAATCACGAGGTGTGTTTACATCGAGAGGAAGGACCAGAGTCGCACTGCTCCATTAGTCTACCTATCCAGTGGCCCTTTGTGCTTAGCACATAAACCAATATCTTACGAAGATAGAAAGCGTGTTTGCCTATCAACTATCAATAACTATCAACAGTTTTGCTACATGGCCAATATAAAATTGAATTTAGCTATAACCCAGCAATGGTCAATGAAAGACCTAAAACAACTTATTGAGCAAACCAAACGTTTGGCAATGAAAATAATGTTATCAAGAGCAAGAGTCCATTTTTAAAAGAAAGATAAAAAAGGATTATAAAGGATTGGCATAGACCTTGATATTTTCTGGTAAAGCAAACTTGAGGAGGGTAAGATTCGAAAAATCAAGTGAGATGATTTGTGAGAATGAAAGTGGTGGCAGAGTGCCCCCCCCCCCCAATAGACTAAATTGTAGGAAATTTAACCCTGTTCTCTGCAATTTTTATCATTTTTTGTTTGTGTTTCCTTGAAAATGTTGTTCAACACCTTTTTGTCATAAATTTTAGACTGTTTGCCCCCCTTACCCCCTGCCTGAGTAGGCCTCAAACACGCAACCTCTAGATTAATGATCTTGTGCACAATACCACTGCAAAATCAGAGCTTTAAGAAACCCAAGACCCTAATAATCCAAAAATTCAATTGTCCACATCATGGTCCCTAGTCTTCCTATTGTTCTTGAACAATGGTTGCCCCCGCCCCAATAATTTCTCCCAAGCTACGGCGCTGGCGCACTAGAGTTTACCAATCTAGAAGTCTAGAGAATTATATCTATTAAAAAGAAAATTCAATAATTGATTTCTTTATAGCAGAAGGAGAAAACCATGCGGTTAGCCAGTTCAAATGAAGGAGGAAATTCGTCACAAACAGTCTGAAAACTCTTGGGTCATGATAGATTGATTTCGCACATCAGATTGGATAACTTAATTCTGTTATGATGACAACTTTCCCTCTGATCTCTCAACTTAGCTGTTATTGTCTTTCAGACATCAAAAAACCAAAACAAAATTATTTTAACCCTTTAACCTCATGAATTATGGGTTTTCATGATTTTTACTGAAAATGTGTCAAAAATATTACATACTGCCAAATAAAGTTGATTTGAGCAAAAAACATTGTTAGAAGGAAAACTCTAAATAAGGCTTTTTTCTTCTGTGTAATCCATCCACTGACATAATTTGGTTTTGCTCTGGAGATTGAATCAAGAAATATGGGCTAGAGGTCTTGAATTGGTGAAAGATTAGTGCATGTTTGTCAATTTTTGCTGGTTTGTTGCCTTGTCCTCTCTTAATTGACTTTTCGGCCTAAAATAAGCCAGACTTAAAACAACACCAGTCCTAAATCTTTATTTTCTATCACTGCCAACCATGAATTTGAATAGTAAAGTAAAACATAAATGCAATTTTATTGCAAACAGTTAAAATATCCTATCAATTTATAAAGTTCTGATCACTTTCAATTTCTGCTTTTATCCTTTATCGCCTTTGTGTTTCAATATCAATTTCACTTGCCCAGTCAACACCTATGTCTATTGCAGTTTAGTTAGGGTTAAAACTTTAGATCTTACTTTCATTTGTAACAGCTGAAGATGATTATTGCTATAATCGAAACATGTTCTTGAAAAACGTTGTTTTCTTTCTCAAAATTTATATAAAGTCAAGCGAGTTACAAGTTAATGTTTTGTTAAGAAAAATATGATAAGTTTCTTAACTTTCTTGGTTCACACAAAATCTACTACTAATATATCTTAAGTTTTGAAAATCCGGCCTCATGGTTTCTTAAACACGGTTTCTTACAAAAAACAAGTATTTCATTCATTCACTAGTCCTGTTCATTTACTCCTGAGATGCTTTCCTCACTCCCTTTTTCCTCTGCAAAATCTGATAACATGTTACCTGGGCCTGATTCAAGTACAATGCAACCTGATAAGTGGAATGTGGGTACTCCTGCTGCAACTACAGACCTGCCAAGTTTGGTGGGTGCAAAACCTTGAGATTTCTTAAAAATTTCTTTAAAAACCTTGAGATCTGTAAAAAAACCTTGAGAAAAGTTCAAAAGTTTATAGGGATCACCCAAAACCACTCGAATAGGGTATTATTGGTCCCAATTTGATTAAATTTGCTCTTGTACAACTTTCGCTTTGTTACCATGTTTTCTTGGACTTCCCTTTGTTTCGCGCTGACACCTTAACAATTCAATTCAATGAAAACGCTTCACAAAAGCAGTGTTGCACAAACTTGTGAAGGAGGCGAAGGAGGTAAGAAAGCATGATTATGCAGACAGAAAAGAACAATTGTATCTCAGAACGAATCTGTGAGCTAAATATGCAGAAAAACTACCATTTCTTTGTCAAAGATGGCAAATTGGGGAGATTTTTTTGATTTACGAATTTACTGTGAGAATTTCCTGACCAACCGTGAGATCGTGGGATTTCTTTAAAAACCGTGGGTCCCACGGCAAAACCGTGGTACTTGGCAGGTCTGCAACTATTAGGGTACCTGCAATGGGTGCTCTTTGACCCCTGCAAAAATCTATCACTTGCCTGCCGCTGGGGCTGGCTTGACTGATTTTGAATCATCAATGAAGAAATATCACTTCAGATCATATCAGGGCAAAGTATGGTCAGAAAGTAAGCATTTACAATCATTTTGAAGTATTTACCACCCAATGCAACTATAGCTAGCATCAGCAGTGATTGATTTTCCACCGAGGCCATCTCCTCCTGAGGTACGAGAAGGAATTTGAAGAATTGAATTGGATTGAGTTTACGGTTGGTTTCAAATTGAATTGAATTAAGTTTACATTCTGCGATGAACCTTGTGACCTTGTCTTTTCCCTCTTGATTTCAGAAGACCTCTGCCCGGATATTTGCGCTTCGGTAACACCTGTTTTATGGATAAAAATAGTTTTCTATTAAAGTAATATTAAAACATTATGTTATTCTGATAACTATTGATCAGTCTAGTGATTATCATACTCACGAAAGCATGCGTGAATGTCTTTGCTTTGTTGTTTTGCTTCTCAATTGTGCCCTCCATTGTTTGTTTTTGGGCCTAAATCAAATAAACGCATTTTCTAAACAAAGTAATTTTAATAGGTTAAAAACCAAAAGAAACGTTAAAGCCATTTAGGGCTCTAAGTTTCCAAGGTCCTCAGATTTCGGGAGATACGTTTATTCAATAGGCACTTGTTTGTTTAATGTTTTAAGAGCTATTTTCTGTTTTACGTCTTTGTCCTTGGTGCTTAAATTGCGTTTGAAATACCAGTTTTGAAAGTGCACTTATTTTATGAAAGAAAAATTATTTTGAACATCTTTGTGATGAGCCAGTAACCCTATTGTATAAAGGAATGAAACTTTTTTAAGAAACTTAAACATTCTTCCCAGTAGCAGTACAGGCATTTTCTCAAAATTTTATCTGGTTTTCCATTGCTAAAGAAAACAATAGAACAAAATAATCAATTGTTCTTTGTGAAAAAGGATAGTACTGAGTTTCTTACAGACAAGTTTCTTATAAAAAAAGTGGGATAGCACTTGCACACCCATAAGGGACAATGGAACAAAAGGTTAGAGCAATAGAACAAAACCAAGGCTATTGCACGGAACACATAGAACCTAGGAGAAAGTTTCATGCTTTTCACTTTTCTCAGACAAGTACCCACTCTGAAACATGAAAGATTGAATAAGGCCACCCACAAATAGGTGAAGTAGTTAAACTTTCCGAGAGGGTCACAAAAAGCTAATCAACGTGAAAAAAATTGAAGTTTATATGTTTCCATGTAAGCACTCAATACATTCTTACACTTAAATTGATATCAAATTTTACTGCTTTAAATGTGTTTTTATTCAAACTGTAGGGAGACAGTTATTTCCTCAGAACAACCCTTTGGAGTCAGGATTAGCAACAGTGTCATGTCAAATGTGTCTACAATGTGTTCCTGGTTGCTGAAAAGCTTGAAATTCTCATCTGAAGACCTGAAAAATCGATTCCCCATCTCAAAATGGATTTGCTCGTACAACCTAGAGAAACTGCGCGGGGACGTCATAAGTGGAATTGCAGTAGGCCTCATGGTCGTGCCTCAGTCGCTTGCCATCGCCTCATTAGCAGGTTTACCTACACAGCATGGCCTTTACTCTTCATTCCCAGGTGTATTCATCTACTGCCTACTAGGCACAAGCAAGGACTTGAATGTCGGTCCCACAGTGCTATCTGCATTAATGGTGGATCGCTACAACCCGTCAAGAAGTCCCCAAATCGCCTCCCTTCTCACATTTGTCTGTGGAATCGTCTTGTTGCTGGCTGGTCTGCTGAAAGTGAGCTTTATTGTTGAGTTCATCTCCCGTCCGGTATTCAGTGGATTCATCTCTGGTGCCGCTATTGCCATCATTGTCAGCCAGTTGAGGGATCTTTTGGGTTTACAACGAGCACCACGGACGTTTTTCCAGCGATTAAAGCATCTTGGCATTCATATCAGTAACATACGGGCTGGCGATGCTGTTCTGGGCATGGTTTGCTTAGTATTTCTTGTCTCTCTTCACTTCATTGGCAAGCGTAAATCGAGGCACTCTAAGAATAAATGCCATACCTTCTGGCGTAAGGCTTTCTGGTACATCAATGTGGGGAAGAGTGCAATTGTTGCAATCATTGCTACGGCCGTGGCGTATGCTTTTCATGCCAGTGGCTATAAAGATATATTTATTCTTGCTGGCGAGCTGCGTAAAGGACTACCTGATTTACAGGTGAGAGCCATTCTTATTCATTATTGTTATTCTTTTCATTTTAGATTTACATGGAGATGTTGTTTTACAATAGCTAAAAAAGTTCATAGTTTTAGCTGATACCATCTATAGCTAGCACCATCTATAGCTACAGTTGATAAAATATATAGGTACAGTTTATACCATCTATAGCTACCTATCTATAACTACACTTGAACCTTGTTCAAAGGGTCCCTGGTTTATAGACCACCTTCAGACCTGTTAAAAAAGGGTGAGGAGAGAATTTGCCCACTTTCTGTTCCTCCAGGCAGAAAGGCAAAATGAATCACAAGGATTGGTCACATATATAGAGGAAGGACTATGTTCGTGTTAGGCTATAATTTTACACTCCTTTTTTTCAGTAAAATTGATTCAAAGCTGGCTGTTCTTAAATATTCCTCTATTATCAGCTTGAAATGTTCTTAAATGTTCACTTACTTTTACTATGATTGGGAAGCCTTTTTTCTATCAGAAGTGTTAAATGGTTAAAAGTTTGACTATCTTAACCATCTGACATTATCTTTGTGCTGTACATCAGCTTGTTTTGTAATCATTTCTCAGTCTTATGGTTATTTCATAAAACTTTCATATTGAGCCAAAAATGGTCAGCCTCTGTTTGTTCTTAGCTTGTTCTTAAGTTTTGGCCAAATTGAGGCTTGTGTTCTAATAAAATTGTCCTTATAGAAAAAAGAATGTACCCACATTGTCAGCCCTCTGTGCCTTGCACATAAACCAATAACTTACAGAGGTAGTATTTGTGTATTTGCCTATCAACTATCTTGTAAATGACATCATAGCTACAGTCAATACCATTTATACATAGTCACAGTTAACTATTTTTGTCCAAACATTTTCAAAATAATTTTGTAGATCCATTGCTTTTGCAGGTTCCCCTGAAGCCAATACAGATATCCCTGAATAAAACCATTAGTGCAAGTGATGTCATGGCGTCCTTCGGCTCTGGGATAGCTCTGGTGCCGTTAGTACTATTCATAGAAAGCATCGCAGTGGCTGAGGCATTGGCGATTAAAAATCGATACCATGTCGATGCCACACAGGAACTGATAGCAGTTGGGCTGAGTAATGTATTTGCCTCATTCTGTGCTGCAATGCCAGTCACTGGTTGTGTTGCGAGATCAGCAGTTAACAGTGTTAGTGGAGCCGCAACTCCTGCTTCAGGTATACCTTTATTGATTCCATTCTGCTTTCTTTGCGTTTTATGCCAAAAGACATCTTTTAAAGATGGTTTATCAATTAATTGCCTAGCAAGTCACATGGATTTCTATATTTCTACAACAATTTACAACACTTAACACCACTGTAGCAATAATGCGAGAACCAATTTTCCTAAGTTTAGGAATTATGGAATTAGAAAACTTTAAAAAGTTAGAAAGTTACGAAAGAAGATTTAATATCGAAACGCCTGCAACCATGTTTTGTTCTTGTCTTATCACTCTACAATACTATTCAAGGCACAGAGAGCACTCAACACTCATGTTCTGCAGAAGTGTCAAGCAATGTTTATTGAAAAAGCTGAAATCGTTTTGTCAAGGCTTTAAACCTATTCAATATGTCAGACCTTTTCAATATATGATCTGCTAATTTTCTAAAACCACACCTTAGAAGAAACCTTTATGTATTATTATATTTTCAGGTATCATATGTGGAATTATTGTTTTGCTGGCAATCCAATTCATCACCCCTGTTTTTAAATTTGTTCCGATGGCTGCCCTTGCAGCAATGGTGATTGCTGCTGTTATAACGATGATTGAAATCAAAATGCCGCGGAAGTTGTGGCGGTTAAATCGGGCAGATTTACTGCCATTTGCTGCCTCCTTCTGTGGCAGTTTCTACGAGCTAGAAGTCGGAATAATGGCGGGAGCACTAGTGAATCTCCTTCTGATGCTTTACAGGGAATTGAGGCCACGTGTTGCCATATCAACAAATGAACAGCTGTGTATTGTAACCATGACAATAAAAGGTGGGGTGTGGTTCCCGGCAACATCACATATCAGAAAGAAAATTCGTGATGTTGTGCATGACTTCAATTCTAAGGATAAAACAGCTCTAGGGAAATTATTAATCTTAATAGAATGCCAGCATTTTTTCGATATTGATTTTACAGTTGCAATGGGCCTAAAAGAGCTTATTACTGAGCTGCAGGAGGACGGGGTTGAATTTGAGTTTGTTAACATAGAAAGTGTTCGTGTCAAGAGAGTTTTACAAAAAACAGGGCTTATACCTCCACCGTTAGAAATATCAAAAATAGATCATAGTCCTGAAGAAGAACAATTTATTTCCTATGAAACAAATGTTTAACCATAGTCAATAGAGCAAATGGTTCTGGGAAAATTTGGTTGTTTGTCTCTGTTAACAATATTCAACCATCAACGTACACAAACTGCTTGTCCTATTTTTGTTTAGTCTAAATTAACATGGTTGGGCAACTGAATCCAAATATCCATTCTTAGCTGATTTCTTTAAGTATTCTCATTCAGAATCAAGTATGATAAAATCTGTTCATTGTGAAGACTAGTTAAACATCACGATGAAAAGGAAGAAACAAAAAAATACCTACAGACCATTCTCCTCTAATGACTATGGTTTAAGATTATTAAGCTTTCCTTTAATTTTTAATTTTTTATTTTTAAGCAATAAATCTTATATTAGAATTCTATCACACATTTATCCACGCACACCATTATTCATAACATTTACTTAATATTCTCTGCTTAGCCTCTCTTTCAATAAAGCCTCCCTCTAGCAGTTTTTAAATATTTTTTACTTTTGACCAGTCCCCTCGCAATTAACCTCATATTCTAGTAATCAAAGGTGCTTTATAACTTAAGGAGCTAAAAGAGAATTCAAAATTGCAGCATCACAGTTTGTATATTCAAAGTAGCAAATGTCAATCAATTTCGCATATTTCATATTACTCTTATAACATATTTAACCTTGCAATATTTTAATCGCATTTTAGTCACTTATATTTCTTCACTCATATATATTCAATATCTAAATTAATTTGTTGTTGTCTTTATTCTTATCAGCCTGTGTGTTATCCAGTATCACTTCTATCAAGAATGTAAAATTGCTCAACATGTGATCTAGCCTAGTTGTAAAGGTGCTGAATTTCTAGTCCATGAAGGAGAACCTTCATGGGTTGGAATCAATAAACAGTGAACTACTCTGTACAGAATCATGAACTACTACAAGCTGTGAGCCAACTCAGCTGTCCATCCTTTAGAAGTCAGTAAATGAGTACCTATGATATTTGTTCAAGAAAATCAATACGGGGACTATCAGCTAGAAAGGGGCCTGACTCTGACCTTGGTTAAAAATACATTTGAATATTCTTATAAAAAGGCATGTAAAATAGAATGCAGAGCGGGAAGAATTTTCAAATAATCCAAGGTTACTGCAAAATATTTATATAGATAATAACAATTAAGGAAAGCTGAAATATCTCACATAATAATAATTAATGCTATTTCAAAATCAAAAATTCAATCTCTAATTGAGATCATGTCTCGTGACCAAATACATATTTTCTAGTCTCACCATCTTTATTTCTTTGAACTGGGATAGCAAAGCCAAGCCTATTGTGTTATTATAGTAGACCCTACGCAATATGTAAACTCTACAAAGCTAACTTGTCAGAAAAAAGGTTCTATCACGCCCTTTTCATCATCAACAATTAATATGTTTTCTCTCTAATACATCAATTTTCACAAAATTCAACTTCCAGTGCACACGCAAGTACTCGAATGCAAAAGTCGGCCTAAATTTTGCTTGATAATAAACATTTGAAAACAGTTGTTAATTTCATTTGATAAGAAACTTAATCTGTTCAAGGTAATAAAGGTATTATTTCTAAATTGTAAATTCAGGTTATGAAAATGGCAGATTTGAACTTATCGGAGCTCCAGAGAACGTCTTTAATATATGATCGTTCTTTTGTAAAACTGAAAAGGCGGCCTAACTTCAGTTTTCAGTGTTCAGTTTCTAACTTGTTCTTCGTTTACTTGGGTTAGAGAGGGTTGCAGCCTTGCTTGGGTTTCAGTACATTTTCGGTCCTATCTTCCGCTACACGAGGGTTGCATAAAACATTATTGCATATTCGAAAAGCTTGCATTGCATATAGGTCAAATTTCATCAAAGGTGTTCCGTTACGTAAAGTTCAAACCCGCCATGAAAATGTCAAATTAATAAATGTTTCTTTACCTTGCTCTGTATTTCAAATTCATTTCCTAAACCAGGCAGTCACAGAAAGTTGTCCGCAGTAAAAAACGAAACTAATCTTTCAACACTTGGCCTTTGGTTAACATAACTTAGGCCAGGAATTGGATGTTCGGGTGCACCTCTAAACAACCTAGCCTCGCTTTGATGGTGTATTTAGAGATAAATCGGAGGGGTTTGGGTTAATGTAGGGGATAGGGGATGGGTTTTCGGGTGAGAGATAGGGTTAGGATCAGGGTAAGGGATAGGGTTAAAGGTAAGGTTAGGGGGTTTTCGAATGAGTTTAAAATTAGTTTCAGAGAGAGGCTTCCAAGGTTGTTTTGATGCATCCTAACAATTGCTTACTCACTTGTGCTTTTGCACGATTTGTTGTTGTTCTTCAAAAGTCTACATATACATAACAATATCGCCAAATTTGACACAGGGGAGGAATAGGAATTCCACATTTTTCAGACTAGAATTCCCGGATAAACTCTATGTGTTTGCCATGACATTACACAAGAAAGGAGCATCATTAACCCCTCTCAACCGAGTGGGTCTCTGTATGGGTTGATCTGTATTTTGCCATAAGTTCAACCAAATAATTGGAATTTAATGTGTTATCATTTATGATAAAATGGGCCTTCTTCCAAAAAGCATGCGAAACGAAGTAAATTCTACCATAAAAATCCTTACAAGTGGGTGCATCTTTAGAAGTCACATGGCATCTTTGCTTAGTAAAGGAGTTGGTCTCTATACAGGGTCTTTTGTGCAATGCAAAGACATCAAAGACAAATGAACCAAGCTTGTAGTAACTTTCATTTTCGTATTACCTGTGTACCAGAGCGTGAAGAGGGATATGTCAGATCCCAATTGAATGAGCCCATTTTCCATTTTTTCCAGTCCCTTTCTCGAGACTCTGTTTTCTAAGCTGGCTTTCTGAGCAAAATCGACAATGCTGTTTGTTCGTAATAAGCTTTTAAGTGAATTCATCTTGGGAAAATTAATCACTTGGAGCTGCTGATGTATTTGGTTAATTGTCGGGGGTATTTTTCTAGGTTTAGGCTTTGCCTAATTAATTTTGTTCCAAATTCATTTCCTAAATACATGAATAGTATGCTGAAAACTTCACGTTTTTGATTAACCTAAAACGATTTTTAATTTTGATGTTAGGTAATGTTTTCTTGTTTACGCTCTTAGGCTCAAGGCATTACCTAATTCATTCAACTACCTAATTATTGTGCTGCACCTCCTTTTCTCAAATACTTTTGATCTATAATTTTTTTGTTTTGGGGAGGTATAACCGGAGGTACAACCGGAGGTATAACCGGGCCCCCCTCCTTCGATTCGCGGCTGGGGTATTAAGAGTCGAATCTCCTAATACGGCAATGTCCCATCTCAATAAGTCCTATCTCAACCATGCATAAAATCTGTGCAGTACTTTTGTAAAGGGTATTCAGTAATGTGGAGGATGTTCATTACCTCGGGGATACCATCAGTACGTTGAAAAATGTCAAGTGCAACTGAGGTATGATATGGATATTGAGATCCCATTCAGTGCTGTGGAGGGATATTATCAATGCTTACTGAGGGAATGCCATCAGTAGTACTGTGGAGGACATTCAATATTGTGAAACAATACCATCAGTATTGTGTGGAGGCATCATCGGTAGTGCAGAGCGATACCACAATACTTTGTATTGAATATTCTCTGAGGTACTAAATATTCCAATGCACTGATGATATCCCTGCAAAAATAAGCACCTTCAACAGAGCTAAACATACTCCTCAGTACTGAACATCCTCCAAAGTGCTAAACATACACAACAGTACTGAACATACCCTACTACAGTACTTAACATCCACCACAGTACTGAACATTCTCCACAGTACTGAAAATTCTCCTCAGTACTGAACATACTTCACATGACTGAACATCCTTCACAGTACTGTAAATCCTCCACAGTACTGTAAATCCTCTACAGTACTAGACACCTTAGTACTGCACAGATGTTCCAATGGTGTCACCATTCGAATGGTTCAGCTGATTTTCAGGATGGTTACGAATCCATAGTGATTACTATTACCACCACTTACACCAGTACAAGAGGTTCCAGAACTGGAACAAAACGATCCACCACCGCCTCCAGCTTGCTTAGAATGACTTCCTGAGCCACCACCAGAGTAGCCACCACCTGCCCCAGATGCTCCATTGTCCTCAGCTCCACCTCCTCCACCACCGAACCCTCCTACTGCTCCAGGAGCTGGTCCTCCATTTCGTCCACTGTTCATATTACCAGCCTCACCTCCACTCCAGCTACTCGTTCTTGATCGCCCTCTAGCCCCATGCGAGGAGCCAGCGCGTCCACCTCCTTCACCGAGCCATCCTGCTCCTGCCCCACCATGATAACTTCCTGAACTGCAGCATTGTCCTGGTTGTCCATTTTTGCCTCCAGCCCCTTTTTGAGCCGTGTTCAAGCCAACGGAGTCAGTACCATCTGTTGTCTGGCTGCCATCTACCCCATTCCAGCCAGATGTTGCCCCACCACCTCCTCCAGCTGCTACCAGTAATACGTTTGCTGAAGTATAGACGAAGCTTCCCCCACCTCCACCCGTACCAGCATTGTCTTCAATCGATTTTCCGAGCGAGGCTGCAGTTGATGTTGTTGATGGTCCACCGCTGATCTCGACCGAGTTTCCACCTCGGTGACCGACAACAATCTTCAAAGCAGTCCCGGCTGTAAGCGTAAAGACACCTTCCATGGTGGCTCCATTGCCTCCGCAGAAAACACCAGGATGTGAGCCTTCTGAAGTCACATGTGTTCCACCTTTGGCGCCGGCTGCCTTTATGCGGTAATTACCGTTGGAAGGTATGGTATAATCAAGAATATTTCCAAGTCTCCCGGTTCTACCTTCGGTTGTGAATGTCACTCCGGAACCTGAAAAAGTTATTCAAAATGACCATCTGTGTAGAACAAGCTCAGAATTGGTGTCTGTTTCCTCGATTCTTTATTTAGGGAACTTTGCAACCGGACTCTTTGCCCTAGGATACCCCAGGCCACTACTTTGTTACTCACTACCGCTGCCCTTTTAAGTTTCTAGCGTCTTTCTCTTGTCTTCTCGTTGGCCATCATAGTGTGGTTTTTGTACCCTTATTCATTTTGATAAAATTGCATCAGACATGCTTATTGAAAGTGTCATTTACCGTTGGAACAAAATGACTACACGTCCTGCAGTGAGTGGCGAACTGGTGTAAACTTGAGGTAATTAAAAAGCAACCACGGGTAGCAGAACTGGTTTTACGGAGCATGATCCAGACCCCCTGGATAAAGGAAGTTGAAGATAAAGAACAAACGACAATGCATCGAGAAGAGCGAAGAGAGAATGTAGCTTTTTAGGACATGTAATGATCAAGAACCCCACATGTTGGTCTTAACCCTTTTACGCACTTTTCCTCCCTAATCACAATAATCTTTACAATTCTACCGTTACCCGGATGTCACCCCACCGATGTACCCTTAACAATCGGTTACTGAGGATCGCATTTAGAAGTATCGAATACCAAGTGGTAAGAGAGAAAGAAGAAGGAAAATACAAATGTAGTGGAATGAGATTTGCAACTTGTTAATGCAGTGGAACGGGTCTTGATTCAGTGATATTAGCACTCTTAGGACATGTTATGAATGAGAGAGACATTGAATACCAAGTGGTAACAGGGAAAGTAGAAGGAAATTGTAAATGTAGGGGAATGAGATTTGCAACTTGTTAATGTAGTGGAACGGGTCGTGATTCAGTGATATTAGCACTCTTAGGACATGTTATGAATAAGAGAGACATTGAATACCAAGTGGTAACAGGGAAAGAAGAAGGAAATTGTAGATGTAGTGGAATGAGATTTGCAACTTGTTAATGTAATGGAACGGGTCTTGCTTCAGTGATGTCAGCACTCTTAGGACATGTTATGAAGGAGAGAGACATTGAATACCAAGTGGTAACAGGGAAAGAAGAAGGAAATTGCAAATGTAGTGGAATGAGATTAACAACTTGTTAATGTAGTGGAACGGGTCTTGATTCAGTGATGTAAGCACTCTTAGGACATGTTATGAATGAGAGAGACATTGAATACCAAGTGGTAACAGGGAAAGAAGAAGGAAATTGTAAATGTAGTGGAATGAGATTTGCAACTTGTTAATGTAATGGAACGGGTCTTGAATCAGTGATGTAAGCATTCTTAGGTCATGTTATGAATGAGAGAGACATTGAATACCAAGTGGTAACAGAGAAAGAAGAAGGAAATTGTAAATGTAGTGGAATGAGATTTGCAACTTGTTAATGTAATGGAACGGGTCTTGATTCAGTGATGTAAGCACTCTTACGACATGTTATGAAGGAGAGAGACATTGAATACCAAGTGGTAACAAGGAAAGAAAAAGGAAATTGTTAATGTAGTGGAATGAGATTTACAACTTGTTAATGAAGTGGAACGGGTCTTGATTCAGTGATGTAAGCACTCTTAGGACATGTTATGAATGAGAGAGACATTGAATACCAAGTGGTAACAGGGAAAGAAGAAGGAAATGGTAAATGTAGGGGAATGAGAATTTTAACTTGTTAATGTAATGGAACGGGTCTTCATTCAGTGATGTAAGCACTCTTAGGACATGTTATGAACGAGAGAGACATTGAATACCAAGTGGTAACAAGGAAAGAAGAAGGAAATTGTAAATGTAGTGGAATGAGATTTGCAACTTGTTAATGTAAAGGAACGGGTCTTCATTCAGTGATGTAAGCACTCTTAGGACATGTTATGAATGAGAGAGACATTGAATACCAAGTGGTAACAGGGAAAGAAGAAGGAAATTGTTAATGTAGTGGAATGAGATTTGCAACTTGTTAATGTAATTGAACTGGTCTTGATTCAGTGATGTAAGCACTCTTAGGACATGTTATGAATAAGAGAGACATTGATAAGAAAACAAGGTAGGGGAAGGCAGAGACAAACATTTCTCGGAAGATCTGGCGTAAACATCATTTGTTTGGTTTAAAACAAGAAATGCCATTACGAAGTGACAGTGAATGTCAAAATTCAATAATGTACTTTACGACGACAACGACGAATAGTAAGATTTGAGGCTTTCACACTTTGAGCATACCTATAAGAGGGGGTTGTTGACTATATGCCCATCTAGAGATTTTTAAGGCCCCAGAATAATGATTGATGGGGTCCTATGGCTTAACGATAAATGGGGGCGTATGGCCTAATTTCCACTGGGAGAGAGTTTATGAAAAAAACGCATTGCTGATTTCTTGCGGGTCACTTAAAGAGGTATGAATTGCTTCAAATCTGTCTTTGCACCACGAGACTTTCTATATGATGGATCATGAAGAGAGAAAAAGACACACTTCATTGTATTGTTATATTTACCATGTTTTTGTTGCTTTTAGGCTATTATGACTACCCCCTCCCCCAATAACAACGCTTTTGATCTCGCACGATTTCATATCTTTATTTCATTGTTCAAGAACGAACCAACAATACTGATTCCCTGTGATATTGATACCAAAGTCACCTATGTCCTTTATACAGAAAACCTCATTCTCCAGATAAGCTATTCCTACGTGCCTTAAGACCGAATGCCCCTAGTAACGCCCCTGGTTGCCCTTTCTCTCTCCACAGTCCTGATCAAAAATCAAATCAAATCAGTTTCTTTAGCAGAAAACTCATCGTTACAAGTTTGGATATGTGAAAAGATGAAATTCTACACGATCCAAGAAAAACAGAGCTTATCTTGCTTGCAGTGTTTGAAATAAATATAATAAACAAAAGCAGACTTTTAGATAATCCAGCTTGAGCAAACGATTTACTTGAAAATAAGGAAATGAAACAAGGTAAGCAAAATTCAAAGCTTGAGAATTAACTTACCGGTGTTACTGCATACCGGAACTGTGCACGAAGAATCACATGCTTGCACTAAAAAGTAAATTCATTTACAAATCTTCTACTGAGAGTTTTAAAAACAGTTACTCTTTCAAGGCTAGGATATAAAGCATTGACTTGATAATATCTTATACCTTTATTTTCTTTTGTATCATAACTCTAATTGGAGCCTTAACTTGACGCAATTACCTTCCAACGCACAAATTATCTCAATTGATCTTCAAAATCAGAATACTACTTCTTCTTCACTTCTACTACTTCTATAGAGCGCCTAATATAACATTTGCATACCAGGTTTCTCTCTACTAGGACATAGTAATCTTATCCCTTACCCTAACCCTAACCCCAACTCTTACCCTAACCCTAACCCTAACCCTAACCTTAACTCTTACCCTAACTCTTACCCTAACACTAACCCTAACCCTAACCCTAACCCTAACCCTAGTCCTAACCCTAATCCTAACCCTAACCCTAACCCTAACCCTAACCTTAACTCCTACCCTAACTCTTACCCTAACACTAATCCTAACCCTAACCTTTACCCTGATATTAACCTTAACAGCAACCCTAACACTAACCCTAGCCCTAACCGAAATCCTCGCTATCTAACGGTAGTTCATTGTCTCCTGGGCTCTCTAAAAGGGCATAATAACCTTGTCCCTTACTCTAACCCTAATTCTAACTCTTACTCTAACCCAAACCCTAACCCCAACCCTTAACCCTAGTCCTAACCCTAACCCTAGTCCTAACACTAACCCTAACCCTAACCTTTACCCTGATATCAACTTTAACAGTAACCTCAACAATAACCCTAGCCCTAACCGAAATCTTCGTCCCCCAACGGTAGGTCGTTGTCCCCTGGGCTCTCTAAAAGGGCATAGTAGAGATTATCCAACCTACAAAAATATCAAGTACTTAGAGCAGAAACAATTCACTTACTGGTTTGACAGTTGGTGCCAGAGAATCCATTTTTGCATGTGCAGGAATATCCGTTCACCAGATCTGTACACGTTCCAGCGTTCTGACATGGCGAGCTTGAACACTCATTGGTATCTGTTGAGAGATAGACAGAGTGAGTGGGTTTAGCATGCTATCCCAAACCTAATTTCCAGCAAGAAAATGCATGGACTTATACACTTTTTGTTAATATACCGTTTTTATATTAGTAAGTAGCGTGTTAGACCTTGCCAGTCAATGTTAGTTAGCAGGAGCAAGTAACAATATGGTGATAAGAGGTCCTAACGTAATTACAGCAACAACGCGCGATAAAGATATGGTCAACAACTGTAAACTCAGCAAGAGATGTAGAGAGATGAAGTTTTTGTTGAAGCTCGATCGATTATGAAATCAAATTTATATACAAACTTGTTGTAGCGTTTAGTAATCAATAGTGCTCAATTGACATTAGTATCTTCATTCAAACCAGTGAAAATTGGGGGGGGGGCACAGGAGGCCTCTACTCTTCAACACTCCAATGATTTTACAAAAGACAATGAAGACACCTTTTAAATGAAATAACTTACTAGTTTGGCAGTTTGTTCCAGAGTATCCTGCTACGCATGCGCATGAATATTGATTGACAAGATCTGTGCAGGTACCCCCGTTCTGGCATGGAGAGCTTGAACACTCATTGATGTCTGTAGACAAGATAATCATATTGAAACAGTCTTAGGGAGACATAATAAACTACAATTTATCAGGGGGGCAACCTTGAAAGGTTTTCACCTTGGAGAGCATCTGGGCAGTATCCGTCAATAGTAATAATGTTACCCCCTCCTTCTCCCACAGTGCTGAACATCATGCACACTGCTGATGGCATCCCTCCACAGAACTGAACATCCTCAACAGTATTGGATGATATCCCTCTACATTACTGAAAACCCTACATTTCACAAATGGAATCCTCCAACAGTAACAGGAATACTACAATCCGTACCAAAAGTCTTGAAACACTTCAATCGATTTTCATTTTCACAAATTTTGCCCCACTTCCCTCTCCACTAAACACGTTGCTTTGATAGCAAAAATAAGCATAATGGCAATATGTAAGCATGTATCTGTTGCAGTCCGATGTAATTCCTTTTGCAAACAACATTGCTTGAAGGGAAAAGAGGTTTTGAATTTGAATAAAACACACGGAAAGGTTAGAGAGTAGTTTTTCATTCAAATTTTTCTGATTACGTTTGGCAGGAATCATAGGCCCCATGCTTAGAACAATTGATTCTGAGAACTATTGAACAACAAATCCCCATCTAGCTAATTCCCTTCATATGGGCCTAGTTTCGTTGGGCACATATTATTGGGCACATATTATTGGCCACATAACCAAAAAATTGGATTTGAAAAGCGTATACGAACAAAATCTCAGTATTTACTTAACTAACCTGTTTCGCAGTTGGTTCCAGAGTATCCTGATGCGCATGAGCAGGAATATTGATTGACTAAATCTGTGCACGTCCCAGAGTTCTTACACGGAGTACTGGCACACTCGTTGATATCTGACGAAGAAGAAATATCCTCTTTGATTAAGCCAATTAGAAATTATTTATATGATAGGAATTATTATGATTTAATAGGTATTGTGCAGAAAAAGTTGTCGTCTATAAATTATGATGAAAAAGTCGACGTCTATGCATTGTGATGAAAAGATCGCACAGAACATGAAGATAGCAAGGAAATCGTTAAGTTAAGGTCACAATGTACATGATAACTACTAAAAAACTCTTCTCCTAGCAATTATTGAAGTATTACGTCAAAACGTCTAGATAGTAAGAAAATTTGGAAGCATAATGATGTATTTTAAGTAGTAAAGCTATTTTACTTTTTGAAGTGTTTTTTATTTGATCATATTGAAGTATTATGAATCAGCTTGAGAATTATTAAAGTATAATGAATCAACTTGAGAATTATTGTAGTATAATGATTTAACTTGAGAATTATTGTAGTATAATGATTTAACTTGAGAATTATTGTATAGTATGATGAATTAACTTGAGAATTATTGCAAGGAAAGTGTCATCAATAGCTAGAGCCCTGTAACTGTGTGACTTTTTTGGCCATTGGTGACACAATTGTTGTAACAAAAAGTAGCTTGAGTTCTCCTTTTATTGGCATAAGAGGAACAGTCTTTGATTGGAAGAAAGCTTCAGAACTTATTGCAAACCAAATGCAAACCTAGTCTATGGATCACGAAGTCGGTCAAAGTGTGATTGCCGTTTGAAATTCCACTTCAAGTCGAGAGTCCAATTACTTCTATTAAAGTGTACGAAATTTTTCGAGATCTTAAAAAAATTTTAAGATTTTCCAGTGACTTTTCAAGATTATTTCAGATTTTTCAGGCCCATTTTTTCAAGATTCTAGTTTTTTTAAGGATTGTTCAGATTTTCAGAGATTTTTAGCCAAAACTGTACGAGATCTGTTTTGAAGTCAACAGTCTTTCTAACAATGCTCTTGTACAAATCTTATTATATGGTGATGAAAAACTATCGATTGATATTAAAAAAAGTATACTCAAACTGACCCTAACTTTCATTTACTAGACAGGTAGATTTGACTAACATGATTTTATTAAACCCATTGCTTTACGCCATGCAACCACCAAGCCATTTATTTACATTCTTTAATTGTAGTTGTTTGTAGTCCTTTGTAATTGTAATCTTTGTAATTTTAGGTTTTTATGTAATGGCCCTGGGATAGTCATGAACTCTTGCTTTCCAGGGTATCATCTACGTAACGTTTATTTGTATATTTGTATTGTACGTTTTTGAGGCAGAATGAACGCGTTAAAAATTAGATATGTTCTTCTGTAACTCCGAGTTTCGTGCTTCTGCACTCATCAGACAGGCTATACCATTAGCTGCTCTATACTAATGTATATTGAGCACTTTAGCCAGGATAGGCACTATCTTCTCGTGTTAGATGTATTGTACGTTTTTATATATTTACTTTAAAAAAAAAATCTGTTTTATTTTATTTGCCCCTCCCTTCAAGTTAACAGTTCATCATTGACCAATTTATAGCTGAAACAATGTGCACATCTGGACTGATTCAACAATGTTTTCAATGATCATTTGAAATATTTTATGATTCTCTGGGTTTGTAAACTACGCAAAGCTTCTACATCGAGATCTCGCATGATTTCAATTAAAAAACTTTCAGTCTCCACTGTTGTATATCTTTTCATAACGTACATAATTAGAATTTGAATTTGATTGAATTGAATTGAATTACTTACTGGTTTCACAGTTAGTTCCTGTGTATCCTGCTGCGCATGTGCAAGAATACTTGTTTACAAGATCGGTGCAAGTGCCTGAGTTCTGGCAAGGGGAGCTTGCACACTCGTCTATATCTGTTGAAGAAATTCAAATCTACTATAAAGAAATAGTATAGCGTTGTCTTTATCATCCAAGGGAATGTCTTTGCAGTAATGGGAAAGGCGTTCAGTGCTGTAGGGGGTATCATTAGTACAGTGGTCAATATCATCAGTACATAGCAGGCTGTCAATTACTGTGGGGGATTTCATCCTATGGAAGGATATCAAGGCAGTACTGTAGAAGGCGTTCAGTATAGTGATGGATATCATCAGTACAAAGCAGGGTGTTAATTGCTGTGGGGGATTTCATCCTATTGAAAGATATTATACAGCACTGTGGAGCTTGATCAGTACTGTGCAACGATACCACCAGTATTGCTGGGGATACCATCAGTATTGCGATTAGATACCATCAAGTATTATGGAGGATGTTCGTACTTGGCAGTACAGTAGAAGGCGTTCAGTACAGTGGTGAATATCATCAGTACATAGCAGGCTTTCAATTACTGTGAGGGATTTCATCCTATGGAAGGATATCAAACAGCACTGTTGAGGTTGATCAGTACTGTGCAGCGATACCATCAGTACTGCGTTTAGATACCATCAATTATTATAGAGGATTTTGGGTACTTTTTAGTGGAAATAGATTAGAGAACCAAAACTGGCTTTCTTCATCTATCAAAAATGTCTTTTGTTTAGAGGAATAAAATCTCAGTTCATAGCTCAGTCTAAATTAAATTGAATCACTTACTGGTTTGGCAGTTGGCCCCAGAATAACCCGGTGCGCATGTGCAAGAGTATTGGTTCAGCTGATTGGCACACGTTCCTCCATTTTGACAAGGGTTGCTGGCACATTCATCGATGTCTGTTATGAAAATGAATAATTTACCTTAATCATATTTTGAATTTAATTGAGTTATTGTTTTGAAAACATAAGTTATCAATAAACCATTTTTGAAATAATCACCCCCTTTATCATATCAAAAGAGTTTAGTGAAACCTCTAATAGCGGTCACCTCAGAACAGTGACCACCAAGTATCTAAATAATTGTTGAACAATGCTTGTCCTTCAATCAATAATTGCAATTTCAATTCACAAATCCCCATAAGGACCAATCTTCGTTTAAATTTGCAAATCCTCATTTTAAATTCCAAAACCGCCATTTTAAATTCAGAATCACAATTTTAATTTACAAATCACAATGTCAAACTCCAAAATCCAAATTGCAGTTCAGGATCTTCATTTCCATTTTAAAATCGTGATTTCAAATTCAGAGTCGTGATTTCAGTTCAAAATCATCATTTCAAATTCAAATTCACAATTTCTTATTCAAAATCACAATTTCAATTTACAAATCTCCATTTCATATTCAGAATCTACATTTCAAATTCAGAATCTACATTTCAATTTCAGAATCTACATTTCAAATTCAGAGTCCTCATTTCCGTTCAAAATCATCATTCCATAATTTCAAATTACCCTAACCACAACTTACCCTATCACTAACTCTAACCCTCACCAATACCTTGATAGTAACCCTAACACTAACTCTGACCCTAGCTCTTTTATATCCTCGTTTAGCCTCCTAGCCTCGTTCTCATGTCTTGTTCTCGTTCTCATGTTTGTTTCACGATTCATTTATTGAGTTCAACGCTAAGTGCAAATGTATTTCTTTTCTGTGTTTGGACCGTGCCTGCCCGTCCAGCTATAACAGAGAGCATAACAAGCCCTTACAAATATCCTCGCCATCCAACGGTAGGTCATTGTCCTGTTGGCTCTCTAAAAGGGCATAGTAGACATTATCTAACCTACAAAAATATCAAGTATTTAGAGTGGGAAACAGTGTCACTTACTGGTTTGACAGTTGGTACCAGAGAATCCATTTTTGCATGTGCAGGAATATCCGTTCACCAGATCCTTACACGTTCCAGCGTTCTGACATGGCGAGCTTGAACACTCATTGGTATCTGTTGAGAGATGGACAGAGTGAGTGGGTTTAGCATGCTATCCCCAATCTGGTTTCCACCAAGGAAATGCATGGACTTATACACTCTTTGTTAATAAGCAGTATCTTTATTTTAGTAAGTAGCGTGTTAGACCTTGCCAGTTAATGTTAGTTAGTAGGAGCAAGTAACAATATGGTAATAAGAGCGTCTAGTGTAATTACAGCAACAATGGGCGATGCAGATATGGTCAACAACTGTAAACTCAGCAAGAGACGTAGAGAGATGAAGTTTTTGTTGAAGCTCGATCGATTATGAAATCAAATTTATATACAAACTTGTTGTAGCGTTTAGTAATTAAAAGTGCTCAATTTACATTAGTATCTTCATTCAAACCAGTGAAAATTGGGGGGGGGGCACAGGAGGCCCCTACTCCTCAACAATCCAATGATTTTACAAAAGACAATGAAGAAACCTTTTAAATGAAATAACTTACTAGTTTGGCAGTTTGTTCCAGAGTATCCTGCTACGCATGCGCATGAATATTGATTGACCAGATCTGTGCAGGTACCCCCGTTCTGGCATGGAGAGCTTGAACACTCATTGATATCTGTAGACAAGATAATCATATTAAAACAGTCTTTGGGAGACAATTTATCAGGGGTGAAACCTTGAAAGGTTTTCACCTTGGAGAGCGTCAGGGCAGTATCCGTCAATAGTAATAATGTTACTCCCTGTCCTTCTCCCACAGTGCTGAACATCGTCCTCAATGCTGATGATGGCATCCCTTCACAGAACTGAACATCCTCGACAGTATTGGATAGTATCCCTCTACATTACTGAAAACCCTACACTGTACAAATGGTATCCTCCAACAGTAATATTAATACTACAATCCGTACCAAAGGTCTTGAAACACTTCAATCGATTTTCATTTTCACAAATTTTGCCCCACTTCCCTCTCCACTAAACATGTTGTTTTGATAGCAAAAATAAGCATAATGGCAATACAAGCATGTATCTGTTGCAGTCCGATGTAATTCCTTTTGCAAACAACATTGCTTGAAGGGAAAAGAGGGTTTGATTTGAATGAAACACACGGAAAGCTAAGAGAGTAGTTTTTCGTTAAGAAATACAAATTTTTCTGATTACATTTGACAGGAGAACTATAGGCCCTATGCTTAGAACAATTGATTCTGGGATCAATTGAACGATCAATTCGTTGGGCACATATTGTTGGCCACATTTTGTTGGGCACATAACCAAAAAATTGCGTTAATGGTTGCAATGAATTTTATTTAAGGAACGGACAAACCTCTCAAGGTTCACACTGGTAGCTGTCCCGCAAATAGGCCAGCATACAGCCACTATCAGGTTGAGGTTTGTCAGTTCATTCGAAAAAACTTGTGCGAAAACACCCAGTTCCCTGTATTTTCTTCCCCCCAAAAAAACTACTTTTTCGAATTTCATGCGACAAGTAAAACCATAGTTGCTAGAAAAATTGGGCAGCAGTACACTGGCCCGGATTGCTAGCACAGAAACATTATTTACTGTCGGTGATTGGACAGAAAAACACATTTTTTCCGAGCCAATTGCACCTGTCACACAGTCATCGGCGAAGGGACCCTCTCTCTGGAATCAAAATAGATTTAAAAGGAAAGATGTTTGGTGCATTCAGAAACTATTTTTGTAGAGGTAGAGGTAGCGGTATAACCAATCGGGTACTTCCGTGAAAACAACTATGTACTCGGTTCAAGATTACGATTCGCCCCTTCACCGTCGACCGTGGAAGAATAAGTACCGAAGCTGTGGTGGGTAGGGTGGGACTTTCAAGAAGAAACACGAACGGCTTGGCTGCTTGTTTGAACGAATGACCTTCAACCAAGTCACGCCTAGATTTTATGCAAGCTCATGAAAACAATAGCTGATTCGAAATGCAAGAAAGATTTCTTTGTTGAGCAATCAACCAAACATGTCTTTGTATATCAAATACCTCCATCGCGTCTTTTATTGCTGTAACCAATCAGAACCTATCTAGATATCAACACGTTGGCAACAAACCCCCCAGGAGCAAGTAAGCGGGCTTCATTGCCCATTAACCGCGAGTAAATTGCATTTAATCGCCATTTAATGGTTGCAATGAATTTTATTTAAGGAACGGACAAACCTCTCAAGGTTCACACTGGTAGCTGTCCCGCAAATAGGCCAGCATACAGCCACTATCAGGTTGAGGTTTGTCAGTTCATTCGAAAAAACTTGTGCGAAAACACCCAGTTCCCTGTATTTTCTTCCCCCCAAAAAAACTACTTTTTCGAATTTCATGCGACAAGTAAAACCATAGTTGCTAGAAAAATTGGGCAGCAGTACACTGGCCCGGATTGCTAGCACAGAAACATTATTTACTGTCGGTGATTGGACAGAAAAACACATTTTTTCCGCCAACACGAAGTGCCCCACCCAATCACCACAGAACTCCGACCACCTCTTTTGTGTTTTTTGTCTTAGGCCTTTGGCCTTTGACTTTGTTTTAGGCCTTTGGCCTTCCACTTTGTTTTAGGCCTTTGGCCTTTGACTTTGTTTCAGGCCTTTGGCCTTCCACTTTGTTTTAGGCCTTTGGCCTTTCACTTTGTTTTAGGCCTTTGGCCTTCCACTTTGTTTTAGGCCTTTGGCCTTCCACTTTGTTTTAGGCCTTTGGCCTTCCACTTTGTTTTAGGCCTTTGGCCTTCCACTTTGTTTTAGGCCTTTGGCCTTTCACTTTGTTTTAGGCCTTTGGCCTTTCACTTTGTTTTAGGCCTTTGGCCTTTCACTTTGTTTTAGGCCTTTGGCCTTCCACTTTGTGTCGGGCCTTTGGCCCTCTTCTTTGCACTTAGCCATTTTTGCATCTTTATTTTGTATGAGGCCTTTGGCCTGCTTATCCACTCTGCCATATTTTGCCGCTCTTTTTCATTGTGCCTTTCGCCCTTTTCTGCTGCAGTTGGTCTTTCTTTGATTTTGGCCATTTGGCCTTTCCTCGAGGCTAGGTGATGCCATTCCTGGAAAAAGGGAAAAGAAGAAGAAAGGCAAAGAAAACGACTCTGTCAGGGAATTCCTGCCATCTTTCTCGACGCCAATGTCAATTGCTCCGTAGGCAGCTTTATATGCTTTGCTTGACCAGCGACCCAATGCTTTTATAAGATATTCTGGAAAACCTAGAGATGCGGCGGTGGTTGCTGCCCCCACCCGAAAACTATGCCTAAACTGTGAGGTCTATGTAACAATGGTATATAGGCCGAGATGGCCCTTAACCAGGTTAACTATATCTAGCTGGATTAATATCTCTTTTACAAAATATATACAAAATTCTTTACAAAAATTAGTCAAATTACAAAATTAAATAATATAAAGAAACGTTGATAAAGCTCTGTAAAGTCATGTCAGTGAGGGATTCAACTGTTTTATCGTCTTTTCACGTCTTGTGAAAGGCCTTGTTACAGTATATGTATGTATCTTCTTGAGAGAGAAGCCAGATAAAAAGTTTTTCTTCTGATAGAAGCTGAACTGATGGGTATTTTTTAAGTATAGGGTTAAGCATATTTTTTTTTTTTTAAATCAATATATAAGGGGCAATTCAACAGGAAATGAACTTCATCTTCAACGATAGACAAACCATTAGATTCTTTCATCGCGTGGGGTCTTTTTCTAGCCATACCTGCCTGTTTCGATGTGCAAATTATGTGCACTAAGGCGCAGTTTTGCCAAATTACACCTAATGTTGTAATCTTAAAAAATGTCAAGATACGGTTCAAATTTAAAGTTTGTTTTAAACAAAGTGTATGTCTTAAGCTTTTTTTTTTTTTTTTTTTTTTTTTTTTTGCTCTATGTGGACATCTACACTTTTACGGACTACAGATTGAAAGTGTTAATAAATTTTGTTTTTTATAGCAATTTTATTGTCAGAGCTCTTAATATTATAAAGAGTCGCCAAAGACCTGGCTTTTAGAGACCCAGTTAGAATGCCCATTATCAGCATCTCCTTGCAGCATAATAAAAGCTTTATTTGCATACCTCTCATTCTCAAACATGGAGACACGCAAATAGAACTTAAGAATATTGATATGCCTAGAATAAAGCATAGAATAACGTCCCAATTCTGCATAAACTGCATCGGTTGTTGTTGTTGACTTTACTCCACGAGCGTATTTACAGGCAGAGAGATGCAACCTCTAACTTTGGCCAATCATTAGTACCCCAAATTTCTGATGCGTAATTGAGAATTGGTATTATCGTGTGGTCGAAAAGATACAGAAATATCCAAGGTTGAAAACCACCCCATTCCCTACTTTTAGATAAAAGAGAGAAAAAACACTTTTGGGCTTTTTCTTGATTTTCTCTGTGTGATCAACGAAAGATCCGTTTGATTTGAAAGTGACTCCTAGGTATTTATATGTTTCACACTCTTCCACCTCTTTATCGCAAATTTTCCAAATATCTTTTTTTTTGATTTATTGCCAGATTTGCGTTTATGTTTCCTTAAGACCATAATTTTGTTTTACCTAAGCTAATTTTCATTTTTTTTTTATTGAAGTCACAAAATTGTCTAGCAAGTCAAGCTGTAATTGCATATCTTTAGGGTTTTCAGCTAATAGAAGAAGATCGTCTGCATAAAGGGGGGTATGAAATGATTCGTTACCCATTTTAACCCCTAAAGATGAAGCTTTTATCTTATCATCCAATTCATTTAAAAAAAAAGGGGCAAAAAGAAGAGGGCTTAGCAAACATCCCTGTCTTACGCCTCTGGAGCAAGGGAATAATCCAGTTAATTCATTTTCACCCCTTACAACAGATTTTACTTTGCTATAAAGGGACTCAATTACCTTTAGAAATTTCCGTTAAAACCGTACATTGATAGTTTCTTAATTAGATCTTTACGATCCACCGAATCAAACGCCTTGCTAAAATCAATGAAACAAACATAAAGTGAACTTCAAAGCTGTGTTCTATAATAGCCCTAAGCGTGAAAAATATGATCGGATGTCTGATAGCCTTTCCTGTGAGCTATTTGATTTTCGTTCAGTATGTTGTATGTTGAAACAGTCTTGTTTAGTCGTTGTAATAGAAGACCAACGAACAGTTTTCCGAAGGTACTTAAAAGGTTATTCCTCTGTTGTTATCAAGATTTCTCTTGTCTCCACCTTTGAACAGAAGAAAAATGATTCCTACCGCCCATTCCTCTGGAAAGTCACCCCTCTCCAAAATTCTATTGTAAAATTGCACAAAAACTTTATGAAATTGTTCATTAAGGTTTTTCAACAGTTCAGCACTGATCATATCAAGACCAGGCGCTTTCCCATTTTTCAAGTCATGAATCATGGCTCTGACTTCCTGAATCGTGATTGGGCAATTTATTTCACTGTCAATATGACTCAGTGTTTCCATGTCAAACAATGGTTCTTGTGAATCTAGTTCCTGAACGTTTACAGATTCATCAGAATTGTTTTGTAATACCCCCTTTTTTTTTTTATAAGAATGAATTTTATAAGAATAATGAGCCTCAAAATCGGTGAAATTTAAGAATATTTTAAGAATATTGCGAGGCTCAGATCTTATGGAAAAAATTTTAGCGAGTGTTTCTTTACTTCTGAATTGGTGTGCTTTTTACCGGGAATGGTTTAAATACTGTACACTCACCTTAATTTTGATGCAAGTGTCGATGAGCTCTGTTTTACAGCAAATAAGGGTATTGTTCTTTTTTGGCATTTATGACAATGATAACAATTTATTGCTATACCCTAGTTTTCTGCTGTAAGAATAATTTAAGAATATTCCGAGGCTCAAAATAACAAAAAATTAAGAATATTGAGGCTCAGAAAAAAATTAAATATTCTTATAAAAAAAAAAAATGAGTGTAAGCCACTAAAATAATCAAAAAGCTCAATATCATCAAAATCTAAATCGGTTTTTTTCCTTCCTTTGCTTAACTTTTTCCAAAATAATTTAGGTGACTCGGAATTTAAGGACCAAAGTTTAATTTTTTCTGTGTCCAGAAACGACTGACGTTTATTTTTGATAAGTTTTTTATATTCTCTCCTTTGTTGAAAATAGGCTTGACGTAATTCTCCTGGTAAGGACCTGGACTCAAAGTTTGGAAAATTTTTAAACTTTCTTGATAAATTTTTCTAGCTCTATTTAGACTCTGTTTCTTATTTTTGCACTCATTATCAAACCATCTATTTTTGCTATGAGAAACAATATGGAAACTTCTCACCCTGTTTACTTTTCTGTTTTCTCCTCGAGACTTCGCAGTTGGGTCGGTTTTTTAACTTTCAAGAAGAAACACGAACGGCTTGGCTGCTTGTTTGAACGAATGACCTTCAACCAAGTCACGCCTAGATTTTATGCAAGCTCATGAAAACAATAGCTGATTCGAAATGCAAGAAAGATTTCTTTGTTGAGCAATCAACCAAACATGTCTTTGTATATCAAATACCTCCATCGCGTCTTTTATTGCTGTAACCAATCAGAACCTATCTAGATATCAACACGTTGGCAACAAACCCCCCAGGAGCAAGTAAGCGGGCTTCATTGCCCATTAACCGCGAGTAAATTGCATTTAATCGCCATTTTGAAAAGCGTATAGGAACGAAATCTCAGTATTTACTTAACTAACCTGTTTCGCAGTTGGTTCCAGAGTATCCTGATGCGCATGAGCAGGAATATTGATTGACTAAATCTGTGCACGTCCCAGAGTTCTTACACGGAGTACTGGCACACTCGTTGATATCTGACGAAGAAGAAATGTCCTCTTTGATTAAGCCAATTAGGAATTATTTATGTGATAGGAATTATTATGATTTAATAGGTATTGTGCAGAAAAAGTTGTCGTCTATAAATTGTGATGAAAAAGTCGACGTCTATGTATTGTGATGAAAAGATCGCACAGAACATGAAGATAGCAAGGAAATCGTAAAGTTAAGGTCACAATGTACATGATAACTACTAAAAAACTCTTCTTCTAGCAATTATTGAAGTATTACGTAAAAACGTCTAGATAGTAAGAAACTTTGGAAGCATAATGATGTATTTTAGGTAGTAAAGCTATCTTAATTTTTTAAGTGTTTTTTATTTGATCATATTGAAGTATTATGGATCAGCTTGAGAATTATTAAAGTATAATGAATCAACTTGAGAATTATAGTATAGTATGATGAATCAACTTGAGAATTATTGTAGTATAATGAATCAACTTGAGAATTATTGTAGTATAATGAATCAACTTGAGAATTATTGTAGTATAATGAATCAACTTGAGAATTATTGTACAGTATAATGAATTAACTTGAGAATTATTGTACAGTATGATGAATTAACTTGAGAATTATTGTAGTATGATGAATCAACTTGAGAATTATTAAAGTATAATGAATCAACTTGAGAATTATTGTAGTATGATGAATCAACTTGAGAATTATTGTATAGTATGATGAATTAACTTGAGAATTATTGCAAGGAAAGTGTCATCAATAGCTAGAGCCCTGTAACTGTGTGACTTTTTTGGCCATTGGTGACACAATTGTTGTATAAAAAAGTAGCTTGAGTTCCCCTTTTATTGGCATAAGAGGAACAGTCTTTGATTGGTAGAAAGCTTCAGAACTTATTGCCAACCAAATGCAAACCTAGTCTATGGATCACGAAGTCGGTCAAAGTGTGATTGCCGTTTGAAATTCCACTTCAAGTCGAGAGTCCAATTACTTCTATTAAAGTGTACGGAATTTTTTGAGATCTTAAAAAAATTTTAAGATTTTCCAGTGACTTTTCAAGATTATTTCAGATTTTTCAGGCCCATTTTTTCAAGATTCTAGTTTTTTTAAGGATTGTTCAGATTTTCAGAGATTTTTAGCCAAAACTGTACGAGATCTGTTTTGAAGTCAACAGTCTTTCTAACAATGCTCTTGTAAAAATCTTATTATATGGTGATGAAAAACTATCGATTGATATTAAAAAAAGGCAAACTCAAACTGACCCTAACTTTCATTTACTAGACAGGTAGATTTGACTAACATGATTTTATTAAACCCATTGTTTTAAGCCATGCAACCACCAAGCCATTTATTTACATTCTTCAATTGTAGTTGTTTGTAGTCCTTTGTAATTGTAATCTTTGTAATTTTAGGTGTTTTATGTAATGGCCCTGGGATAGTCATGAACGTTTGCTTTCCAGGGTATCATCTCCGTAACGTTTATTTGTGTATTTGTATTGTACATTTTACATATTTATAGAAAAAAAGATCTGTTTTATTTTATTTGCCCCTCCCTTCAAGTTAACAGTTCATCATTGACCAATTTATAGCTGAAAGAATGTGCACATCTGGACAGATTCAACAATTTTTTCAATGATCATTTGAAATGTTTTATGATTCTCTGGGTTTGTAAACCACGCAAAGCTTCTACATCGAGATCTCGCATGATTTCAATTAAAAAAACTTTCAGTTTCCACTGTTGTATATCTTTTCATAAAGTACATGATTAAAATTTGAATTTGATAGAATTGAATTGAATTACTTACTGGTCTCACAGTTAGTCCCTGTGTATCCTGCTGCGCATGTGCAAGAATACTTGTTTACAAGATCGGTGCAAGTGCCTGAGTTCTGGCAAGGGGAGCTTGCACACTCGTCTATATCTGTTGAAGAAATTCAAATCTATTATAAAGAAAAAGTATAGTGTTGTCTTAATCATCCAAGGGAATATCTTTGAAGTACTTTGGAAGGTGTTCAGTGCTGTACGGGGTATCATCCTATGGAAGGACACTATATAGCACTGTGGAGGTTGATCAGTACTGTGCAGCGATACCATCAGTATTGCAGGGGATACCATCAGTATTGCTGTTAGATACCATCAAGTATTATGGAGGATTTTCGTACTTGTCATTACTGTAGAAGGCGTTCAGTACAGTGGTGGATATCATCCGTACATAGCAGGCTGTCAATTACTGTGGGGGACTTCATCCTATGGAAGGATATCAAACAGCACTGTGGAGGTTGATCAGTACTGTGCAGGGATACCATCAGTACTGTGTTTAGATACCATCAAGTATTATGGAGGATGTTTGTACTTGTCAGTACTGTAGAAAGCGTTCAGTACAGTGGTGGATATCATCAGTACATAGCAGGCTGTCAATTACTGTGGGGGATTTCATCCTATGGAAGGATATCAAACAGCACTGTGGGAAGTTGATCAGTACTGTGCAGCGATACCATCAGTACTGCGTTTAGATACCATCAATTATTATAGAGGATTTTTGGTACTTTTAGTGGAAATAGATCAGAGAACCAAACTTGGCTTTCTTCATCTATCAAAATGTCTTTTGTTTAGAGGAATAAAATCTCAGTTCATAGCTCAGTCTAAATTAAATTGAATCACTTACTGGTTTGGCAGTTGGCCCCAGAATAACCCGGTGCGCATGTGCAAGAGTATTGGTTCAGCTGATTGGCACACGTTCCTCCATTGTGACAAGGGTTGCTAGCACATTCATCGATGTCTGTTATGAAAATGAATAATTTACCTTAATCATATTTTGAATTGTATTGAGTTATTGTTTTGAAAAGATAAGTTATCAATTAACCATTTTTGAAATAATGCACTCGCTTTATCATATCAAAAGAGTTAAGTGAAACCTCTAGTAGCGGTCACCTCAGAACAGTGACCACCAAGTATTTAAATAATTGTTGAACAATGCTTGTCCTTCAATCAATAATTGCAATTTTAATTCACAAATCCCCATAAGGACCAATCCTCGTTTCAATTTACAAATCCTCATTTCAAATTCCAAAATCGCCATTTTAAATTCAGAATCACAATTTTAATTTACAAATCACAATTTCAACTCCAAAATCCAAATTGCAGTTCAGGATCTTCATTTCCATTTTAGGATCGTGATTTCAAATTCAGAGTCGTGATTTCAGTTCAAAATCATCATTTCAAATTCAAATTCACAATTTCTTATTCAAAATCACGATTTCAATTTACAAATCTCCATTTCATATTCAGAATCTACATTTCAAATTCAGAATCTACATTTCAATTTCAGAATCTACATTTCAAATTCAGAGTCCTCATTTCCGTTCAAAATCATCATTCCATAATTTCAAATTACCAATCCTCATTTCAGTTTTAAAGCATTAATTTCAAATAGTCTATCTAAAAGACTGATTTTACAAACACAAACTTGGTCTATTTAGCATTTGATAGTTGTTTGAAACAATGTTTTGCCATATTTGTGGATAGGAACTGTCGGACATTGGGCAGTTCTTTGCTTCCTGTGGCCCCAGGACTATAAAAAGTGAAGCTTTCCTGCCGGATCATTTTTCCCTTTGGATCCATTTTTAAAAATAATTAGCAAATATGTCTAATGATGAAACCCTTAATGGAATGTGGGGTGAACCATTCCTCTTGGCTCTTTAACGACATAAAAACACTTTAGATATACTGATTCACTATGAATTTGAAGGTGTTAACTAATAGATTATAACCTCTGATTCTGAATTTGCAACGAGGATCTGTAAATTTAAATGACGATTTTGAATTTGAAATGAAGATTTGTAAATTGAAATTGTGATTTTTATTTAGAAATGGCGATTTTGAATTTCAAATGAGGATTTGTAAATTGAAATGGCGATTTTGAATAAAAAATGAGGATTCTGAATTTGAAATAGAGCTTTGTAAATTGATATTGTGATTCTTAATTTGAAACGAGGATTTGTAAATTGAAATTATGATTCTGAGTTGGAATTTGAGATTTGTAAATTGAATTAAGGGTTGGCCCTTATCGTCCACCATAAGTGGTGGATTGAAATTTGCCAATCAGAAACAAGGTGAATGGTTTTGCAAACTATACCCATCATTCACCTCCTTTTTATGACGCAGTAGCTATGATAAGTAGAAATAATATCTCGCTATATTTTCTACGCAATCCTGAAGTACTTTATCAATAAAAGACTATTTTGATATTGATTTTCTTACCAATACATTGATAGCCAATTTGAGAAAGACAATTTTCGGTACATTCGTGTCCAGGAACGCATGTGACAAATCGACAACGTGGTCCAACCTACAAAGAAAATTAGATAAGAGACATGCATATGAATATGTCGTACCCATACATATTACGTAAATTGATTTACTGGTATACAATACCCCAAAAGTTAATGACAAATTGTTTTCCCAATGACTCAGGGCCAGTCTCGCTTTTGCAAGTAGGACGAGTGCAGGGATATGAGTTCATTGTCTCTTGACGGAGGTTCGTGTTACACTACCAGGTTTTCCTGACCCAACATCTGCCCTATAAAGCAAAAAATTTAACCTATTCTTTCCTTATGCCAAGGATCTATTGTTCAAATCATTCATATATAGGCTTTTTTCTTACTATAAGGAACTGTATATAAGGAACCTAGAACTAGTATTTCTTGGGAAATACAATGGATTCTTTTATTATATTGTTTCCTAAAACAATGGAGAACAATAGAAAATTGAAGGAGCTTTTAGTACTATGCCTTGAGGTACGCCCAGTGGATGGTTCATTTTCGAGGGAACGTTCCTAAGAACGGACGAAAGGAGCTGCTAAAACATGTAGAGCATATCTCTGAGGTGCTCAATATTCTTATTCACTTTGTTTTTTCAATCCTCGCTGTCAGTAGAGATTAAAAACCGATCAATTTTGGCATCTTGCAACTCTCATTTGGCATTATTTCAATTCTCTATTTGAGATTACCGATTATCAAGTCATTGCAATTATATGCTTGTGTTAGAACATGTGCAAGAGAACACAAGCTTGAGCATGAGGAATTTAGCAAAGAGCATCATGTGATATCTTATCTCTACAGCTGATATCTTTTGCTCAGTGCCATTGTATGGCAGCACTGAATTTCCATATATCATCAACAACTTGAAGCTACAATTTATTAATTAAATCATCGAAGCGTTTTGATCGCGTAGATTACGTAACTAAGTGACATTTGGAAACAAAGAATCTATCCATAAATATGTCAGTAAATTTATATGTTTGTGTGTACTGTGTGCGAGTCCATACGTCGAAACGTCCTATCTACAAGCGTATTTTCCACTGGAGCCTTACAAAAAGTTAGGTGATAAGGAATTAAGAAGGTTGCTTGCAAAGGCAAAGTTCCGCTGCAGTGATCATTATCTTAGGATTGAAACTGGGAGAAGACAAGGTCTAAAGCCAGAGGAGCGGATTTGTCTTATGTGTGACAATATTGCTGTTGAAGATGAACCCCATTTTCTTATATCATGCCCGAAATATGACCAGTTGCGACATAAACTTGTCAAATACATAAGTGAGAAAGTTCCAAATCTCGATAGCCTACCACTGGAACATAAATTCACATATATTTTGTCGTGTGAAAACTTGAATATCATTAGGCGGTAAGTTTTCCTTTTTAAAAGATGCTTTTGCTTTCCGATCTGCAACGGAGTCATCTCTGTAAAGCATCTTATCACATGAAATATCAACAGCCAACAGCTCGCTTATCTTATATTTTTATTGTAATCATTTTTAATTAGTTTAGATATTGTTCCGTTTGTCTTTTTAGTATAGGTAATATGATGACGCTCCAAATTTTGTGAAGCAAATCATTATTGATAAAATGAAAAAATGAAAATGAAATGTAGTGTAAGTCCCTTTGTGTGTATGTGAATTAAAAAAATTGCTGATTTTCAAAATTGTAAGTGTCATCTATAGTGGAGAATCACTGACAGCATGCCCTTTCTCGCTATGAATGGCATGCAGTTTATAAATCTTCTTTTTTGTTTTTATTAAAATGTTTTTAAATGGATAAAAAAATGCTCCCACTGTTTTAAGAACTTTTTGAGCACTTGTGCGGATGGTACCTACAATATTTTCTACGCGTTCGCTTAAAGCAATCGTGCAGTCAGTGAACCTGGCAAATGCAAGTAATGCCGACCCGATGAATGACCGTGTGACCGTTACCCTTTCATGACTCGGTTCATAAGTTGAAAATACCCTGGCTTACCTGTATGACCGGTTCGTAGTGAACCCAACCAGCATTCGGTATATACCGGGCACTTGTGCTCGTCTTGCTAATCCGCATCAAATCACACTTATTCCCGTTCTCACTCTTGAAGAAGTTGATCGATAAACACGCAGGAACCTTCAAACATCCTTTCGCGCACGCTGGCAAGGTTGTGGAGGTTTGCGTTTCTATAAGATTATTACCACTTCCTGCAAGATACTTCCCGACGGTCGAGGCTTTCTTGAACAAGACGTCAGTGCGGCACTGCGAGCGGTACACCCCAAACGTTGCAGCGTCGACGCGGCAGAAATCCAAAAGCAATGCAATTAGAAGAACGTATAATGGAATCAGAGACACAGAAATCCGGCTGTGATACGAAGTGGAGGAAATCAAAGAAGCACACATCTTCGTATTAGACAACGTTAGATACACTGTGTCGTCTATGAACATGAAGAAGCTATGTGGGAAGATAGCTATGAGACTCGATTGCTTATCGGTGCCAGGGGGTGACTACAAAGATATGACGGGGGTCGGAATATTCAAGGTCTCGAAATTCGCCTAAGGGTGCTCTGAATTAACACAGAATTATACAGCTTGGTGTATGGATTTATCAAAAATGAATCAATGGAAGACCAAAACTGTTATCGTAAATACTGTAACGTTGAGAGTCATAATTTCCGGTTATATTCTGCAATAACTTATCTGATTCTTACTTCCAACTTCTAAATCAGGTGAAATGGAAGGAAAACATTTCAAATACAGTTAGGCTTTGATTTCTCATGAAATCAGATATTTGTTATTTCTAATACTTCAAAGATTCAAGGGTACAAATTCTGGGAAACTGTAAATGCAGGAAATCCGACATTGCAGCTATTAATTTCCTACCCCCGATTTCTTTTCATTAAAAACCCCCTGGTCTATACAGCATAAAAAATTGTTTCTGAATACCTGAATGCTGAATAAAGCATGCAGAATATTCAAGGAGTTATAGCTAAACAACTAAATGACAGTCTCAATTAGTACCTGTCTGATTATAATCTATTTGTTTTCTTAAGAGCTATACTTGTTACCGTTAGATGCACTGTATGTATTGCTATGGCTGCATTCAGCTCAGCCTGTGTCAAATGCCCACACCATAACGATTATCACCTTGAGGAACGTTCAATTGTTTTGCAGTGGAAGATGTTCATTGCTGGAGGAATCATCAGTATTGCGAGGGGATGCCATCAGTGATTCAAAGGGTGGTTTAGTAATTTGGGAATACCATAAGTACTATGGAGGAAATTATCAGTACTGTGAGGGGATACCATTGGTGAAGTGGAGAATATTCATAACATTGAAGAAAAACCACAGCAACTTTGTGTGTTTCATCCACAGTGATTGTGGATCTCCCCCACATGACTGATGGTATCCCTTCACCGTACTGATCATCCTCCACGGTACTGATGGTATCCCTTCACAGTACTGATCATCCTCCACGGTAATGATGGTATCCCTTCACCGTACTGAACATCCTCCACGGTACTGATGGTATCCCTTCACAGTACTGATCATCCTCCACGGTACTGATGGTATCCCTTTACAGTACTGATCATCCTCCACAGTACTGATGGTATCCCTTCACAGTACTGATCATCCTCCACGGTACTGATGGTATCCCTTCACCGTACTGATCATCCTCCACGGTACTGATGGTATCCCTTTACAGTACTGATCATCCTCCACAGTACTGATGGTATCCCTTCACAGTACTGATCATCCTCCACAGTACTGATGGTATCCCTTCACAGTACTGATCATCCTCCACGGTACTGATGGTATCCCTTCACCGTACTGATCATCCTCCACGGTACTGATGGTATCCCTTCACAGTACTGATCATCCTCTACCGAGGGTACAATACTGAGGGGCCTAAGATAGCATCCCTCTACCGTACTGAATGAATATTATCCACAATACTTGATTAATGGTATCCCTCTATAATCCTAAACCCTCTCCACTTACGGTATCCCTCCAAAGTACTAAACATCATTCACAGCATTTATCAGACGTTCCTTAGGGGGAGCACTCTATATGCATAAAAATGGATTATCCCCAGTATCAAAAATAAGTACCCCCCAGGGGCTTGGGTTAAGTTGCTATAGCTCTGAGGCCCCGTCCACACGTATACGTTTACGTTTTGTAAACGCATAGAATGTTTTCCGTCCACACGGATCCACTGATCAGTTTCAGCGCGTTTTCGCCTGTCCACACGTAAACGCTCAAACGACTGAAACGATTGTTAAATATCAACACAATCTCGTACCCAAAAGTCATTAAGAGGCTACGCATGCGTAAACTGCCTTTGCAATGTTTTGGCGCCGACTTCGCATGTCTTCAGCTACCACCTCTGCAAGACACAACAGTATTGGTAGAAATCATGCAACCAAAAGCAAGTAAAAAGCAAACAACTGTCGAAGCATCAAAGAGTAAAGCATATGTTTGGAGCGATGATGAAGTAGAGCTATTTTTGCAAGTAACAAACGAATATAAGGTTTCCAAAGCAATCAAAAACGTCGATTGACAAACAAGAACCGAGGCTATGACGTCATCGTTTACAAAAGTATGCGTTTACGACCGTCCACACCAAGACGCAAATACAGCGTTTTCAAAAGTATCCACTTTGGACAGCGTTTTCGAAAGTATGCGTTTAGGGTCAACTGAAACGCCGTTTACGTGTGGACGCAAGGCGTAAACGTATAAAAAAGTATGCGTTTACGAACGTAAACGTATACGTGTGGACGGGGCCTGAGTTACTAAAACACAAATGACGTGTTAAACTAAGTAGGGCCTCTAGTTTACTTAGCAACGTAATCAAGCTACATATTGAGACAGATGGGAAAAGTTTTGATTAGCATAGTAGGGGTCCAGCAGCATTAAATATTAAATATAAAAGTTAAATTTTCAAAATGGCGGTAAGAGGTACTCTTATCGCTCTAATGCTTTTCTGTCGTTTATCTCAAATTGTATGGAAGTTTGAGGATACTAAAGAGCAAAGCTTTCGAGGAGTACTGGTCATTACATCCTTCAACAGTGTTTCTCACTATAGTCTCTGGTTCAACATCTCTAAGAAGAAATCGCCATTGCGAGTTAGGCCCTTGAAAAATGGCGCCAAACCGTTTCTAACCCTATTACTGGCGTTATGTGGAGATATTGAGTCAAACCCCGGCCCGTCTTGCCAGGTTTGTCAACAGAATCGTCCAACTGAAAGCTCTTTTGGAAATACTCAACAAAAGAACACACTCTGCCCAGAATGCGTCGAATGTCTTGAGAAGCTTGGCCAAGCAGAAGAAAGTAAGAGAGTAAAAGAAGTTTCAGACATCAAAAGCATTTTGGATATTTACAGAATTAACGACACACAAAAAAATACCCCCGGAACACCCTTCAAATTACCTGACAAAGTTTAAAAATATTCAACACCATGTTATCTGCACCACAAATCGCCACCTACCATATTTAATCAAAGCCGTACACGAACTGACTTATGACACCCTTGGACTAGATGATGCGTACCTTGTTAACTGGACTGACTTGGAAAACAAAAATAACAACAAAGATGAAATCCAGATCGAAATCAATGAAACATCCTCTCCATCTGAAAAACCTGTACAAATAAATATCAATATCCCATCTGCTACCCTCTGCATAACTGGACCAAAATCTCAACTACAAAATTTCATTTCCACTAAACTTCCGCTAATTCAACAAAAACAACAAAATCTTTATGATCTAACCACCAAAAATCAACCTCACAACAGAACCCTCACACCCACAACAACAACAAACATGCTTTCTACATCTGCACCCATTTTTATCCCATCAACACCAAAAACCACTTCGAACTCACTACCATCTGCATCAAAACAAACCACTACCTCTCAAACAAAACAAACCACTGCCTCTCAAACAAAACAAACCACTACCTCTCAAACAAAACAAACCGCTACCTCTCAAACAAAAAATACTATAGACTTAACCCAAAAATTAAATGACAACAGTGCTGACTCACTTAAAGATGAAATTGCCAAAATCAAGCATGAAATCGAGATCATAAAAGAAGCAATTCAACCATCACCCAATCCTGACTACTCCACTCTTCTCACACTAAACCAGCAATTAAGAAATGAAAATCAACACCTTAAATCAGAAATTCTCTCATTAAATCTAATAATCAAACAACAATTCCACCAGCCCAATCATCAAACCACACCAGACGAATGTACTGAAATACCACAATGGCAGAAAGTTACAAAGAAGAACAAGACACCTCCAAAACAGCAAACTAGACCACTTGATACAAAAAACCGCTTCTCTGCTCTTATTGACAATAATCCTAAAATCAACAACCGCACAATGAAAAAACCAAAAACAAAAGTCTACCAAAACAACCAACCAACCTCAAGAAATCACCTCCAACCAGAAACACCTGATAACAGCTCACCAAACCAAAACAAAGACAACAACACCAAAAATAACGAAAGTAAACAAGAATACAACACAAGAAACAAGGCGTATCAAAAGGAAAACAACGCAGATGTTAAGGATAAACCGATCCGTAAATCAGTAGCAATTCTTGGTGACTCCATGGTCAAAGACATAATGCCTCACAGATTTCTCCCCAAGCTGGCAAAAACAAGCAAGATAAGTATATCAGGGGCAACTTCCGGTGAGATACTTGACTATGCTGTTCCCTCAATTAAAAGAAAAGTGGATTACTTCATCATCCATTGTGGAACAAACGACCTTATGCTACTAACCCCCCAACTAATTACCAAAAATATTTTTTCAATAACCAATAGAATTAAGGAAAGTCTTCCAAACACCAAAATATTCATATCCTCAATCATTAAGAGAGGGGATAAACCTTTCTTGAATAATAAAATCAACCAGGTAAATGACATTCTCAACAAAGAAAGTGAATCAAGAGGTTACTGCTTAATCAATAATGACAATATTGAAGAAGATGATTTGAATGGTAGCATGTTACATCTTAGTAAAAGGGGCACAAGCAAGCTTGCTTTAAATATTATACAAAACATCAAGCCTGACCTCTTGATATGACAGAAATCTATAACCCCCTGCCTGAACACCCCTTCTCTCACCCCAGATATTAATCAGTCAGTTAACAGTTGCACAGATATTATAGAAAATACTGCTGATGATATTTTTCAAAATATTTTGCAAATAAGAAAGGAAAATCATAAGTGTCCAATTTTAACACATTTAAACATAAACAGCATAAGAAATAAATTTGAAGAATTTAAAGAAATAATTGTTAAGGGAAGTTTAGATTGTATTGTAATAAGTGAAACTAAATTGGATAATACTTTCCCTTCACAACAGTTTACCATAAATGGGTACAAACCCCCATTAAGACTTGACAGAAATGCACATGGAGGTGGGCTCCTAGTCTATATAAAACATAACTTGCCTAGCAAAATATTAACTAAGCTTGAAAATAGTTCTATTGAATTGATTCCATTTGAATTAAATCTCGTAAAACACAAATGGCTTATACTAGCTACATACAGACCACCAAATGCAGATGATCAGCTGTACACAAATGCTTTATCTAAAGCCATTGATGAAGGGAGTAGTCTGTATGATAATATTATTGTCATAGGGGATTTAAATTATCAACCTGATAATCAACATCTAACAACTTTATGTGACACTTATTCTCTGAAAAACCTAATCAACAGTCCCACATGTTATAAATCAAATTGCAGTCCTACACTAATAGATGTTATACTGACAAATCAAAAGCATTTTTTTAAAAATAGTTCGACACTAGAAACAGGTCTGAGTGATTTCCATAAAATGATCTTAACTTGTTGGAGAGCTAAACTCCCCAAAGGACCACCAAAAACATTTCAGTATAGAAATATGAAAAAATTCAATGGAGAAAACTTTTGTTCTGACCTAGAAGCTGCAGATTTTGAAACATGTCAAAGTATATTCGATGCAGAAGCATCATTTTCAAGATTTGAAAATATTTTCTGTAAAGTTTTGAACAGACATGCACCATTAAAGCAAAAAGTTGTTAGAGCAAATAACATTCCACTAAGTAAAGCTCACCGAAAGGCTGTTATGTTACGTTCAAAGTTAAAAAACAATTATCTTAAAAACAAAACAGTTGAAAATTGGTCAGAATTCAAAAAGCAAAGAAATTATTGTGTAAACCTGAGGAAAAAATCCAAAAAGGAATACTTCAGCAAAATCTGTGAAAATGGCACATTGGACTCAAAAACTTTTTGGAAAAAACTGAAACCTTTTTTCTTCAGAAAGTCCTCCAAAACTGACACTGAAATAACTCTAATAGAAGATGAAAAACTCATCACACATCCAACAGATATTTCTGAAATCATAAATAAATACTTAGTAGATGTAGGAAACTACTGGGCCAGAGAGAACAATGTCCAAAACAGCAATCATATGAAGAACAAGCCTGTATCGGAGATTGTTGAATTTTATAAATCTCATTCTAGTATAGTAAATATCAAGAATAATAACAGTTCTAGCGAAAAATTTGATTTTGAAAAAATAAATGAATCAACTACTAAGGCAATAATTGGAAATCTGAACCACCGTAAAGCCCCCGGCTTTGATCACATTAATGCAAAATTCTTAAAAATAGCATGTAAACAGATAACAAAACCTCTAACAGTCATAATTAATAAATGCATAGAGCAAGGTAAATTTCCATTCCTCCTAAAAAAGGCAAATGTTACACCAATCTATAAAAAGAATGACCCCTTCAATAAAGAAAACTATAGACCCATAAGTTTACTAACTTCTTTTTCTAAAATATTTGAAAAAATCATTGAAATACAAATGCAAACTTTCATCGATGCAAAACTCTCTGATTTTCTCTGTGCTTATAGGAAAAAATTCTCCTCGCAACACGCCTTGATAAGGTTGATTGAGGAGTGGAAGTTTTCTCTCGAAAAATCAAAACATGTTGGAGCTGTTTTGATGGATCTGTCAAAAGCTTTTGATTGCTTACCAAAAGACCTTCTCATTGCCAAACTAGAGGCGTATGGTCTTAATCCTCTAGCACTAGACCTTCTTCTTAGCTATCTTTCTAATAGGGAACAGAGAGTTAGAGTAAATGGTGCATATAGCTCATGGGAGGCTCTTGAAAATGGAGTACCGCAAGGATCTATATTAGGACCACTACTTTTTAACATTTTTATTAATGATATTTTTTATATTGTTAAAGATGGATCCCTCTGTAACTTTGCTGATGATAATACAATATTTGCTGACGCTGAAAATAATAATCAACTTGTTGAAAAAATAAAATCAAATGTACAAGCCTGTACAAAATGGTTTTATGATAATAAAATGTCAGCAAACCCCTCAAAGTTTCAGTCGATTACAATAGGAAAAAAGAGTAAAGACTTGAAATCTTTTGTGATAAATGACAATTTTGAAATTGAAACCACTAGCGAAGTAACACTATTGGGTATTGAAATTGATAACCAGTTAAACTTCGACAAACACGTGGAATTAATTTGTCAAAAAGCATCCCGACAACTGAATGTCCTTAAAAGGCTATCAAACAACTTAGAAGAAAAAGAAAAACGTGTCCTAGTAAACTCCTTCATCCTGTGCCATTTTAACTACTGCCCCTTAATATGGCTTTTCTGCAGTAAAAAAAGTAAAAATAAAATAGAGAAAATAAATGAAAGAGCGTTGCGAATAATCTATGCAGATTACTCACTAAGTTACAATGAGATTCTTAAAAAAGATAAAGATACTACCATTCATGTAAACATGATCCGCACATTGGCACTGGAGGTTTATAAAACTCTCAACAGACTAAATCCCTCTTTTAAGCCTAATTTTCACGAGGCGAAATCTGTCGCACGAATTCCAACAGTTCGATCGAAAATGTTCGCGCGAAAATTTGCTGTGATTTCCACATGAACTAAAAAGTTGGAGACAAATGGCAGTGGAATGCAATTTCAAACATTTTTTGGCATCGTTCCACTACCTGCAACACGATATGTAAAAACACTCACTTTCTTTATCGAATAAAGCTGCCAGCTTTTTTCAAGCATTTTGCTTTACTGTTCTGTATTTATAACAGGATAAAAACGTATTCCACAAGCAGGGTTAATATCTGAATGCCTCGATAAATTCCTCCACTTCGAAAATTTTTCTTTCTGGTATTTCTTTCTCAGTGACTTTTAAGGAACTCTCTGCTGGCTCCATGTTTTCCATCGTATGATTTTGAAAACTTTGTGAAAAATCGCCTATCTGGGAATCGTTGTTTTCACTATTTTGTGAGGCCACTTGTCTTAAAAGAGATCCAAGATCAATTCCTGATTTTCGAAGCTGATTTTCGACAGTTTCAAAATAGTTTTGAGCAGCCATTTTGCCTTAAAGTTCGAGCGAAATGTTTCAAGAGTTGGAATGCTTTCAACTCTTTGAGCGAAGAAAAAAAGTTCGAGCGAAAAACATGTTCTCGCACTACGCATGCCCAGAAAAATGTTCGCGCGAAATAATGTTGTTCGAGCGACAAATTTCGCCTCGTGGAAAATAGGCTTTATGCGAAAAATGTTTGTAGAGAAGCCTACAAATTATAACCTTAGAGGAGTAAAAACCTTAGATATTCCAAAAGTCAATACCACCAAATATGGAATCAAATCTCTTAGTTATCTTGGACCCAAAATATGGAATTCACTACCAGATAACATAAAGATGGCATCGTCCGCCAATAACTTTAAAATGCTAGCGAAAACCTGGTTTTTCGACAACGTATGCTGCTGCTCTTTCTGTCAGAAATAATCTGTCATAGGAGTGGTCAGACTTGATGCAACTCTTAATGTTTTGTTGCTTTATGTTGGTTTAAATTAGTCATCCTTGTACTATGTAAATACTAACACTAAATAATTCATATTATTATTATTATTATTATTATATTCAAAACATATTGATGAGATTATCACAATATTTGAATACCTTGTGGTGATTTCCATACAGACGTATCTGCGGAGTTATCAATACAAATAAATATTAATGAGGTAGCCAGAGATACTATAGCAACTCAATAGGGCGTATATCCGACGTCAGTCTCATCTTAGTGATGAGGCTAGTCTAGCCTAATATTGTTAGTACCATCTACACGAGTGCTCGAATAGTTCTTAAACAGTGGGAGCATGCTGCTATTTGCAAAATTTCTCATGTTCACGGTTGGGCGCACTAAATGTTTACTATAGAGCTGCAGTGGCTTGAAGTTGAGCTGCGCAACGAAGGACATCAGAAAGAAAACGTATACCCATATATATATATATATATATGCCACAAGTTTGAAAATATATACCTAAATACGAGGGGCATCAGAAAATCTCGAAAAAAGATGCCCATATTTACACCAAAATGACGAAAAAGTATGAATAATATCGTTAAATCATTGAGCTAATCCGCCTAAGACGGATAATTTGTAAGTTAATGAAGACAGTAATGACAATAAATCTAGCTTTGGGTAAATTACAACATCACCTCCCTAACGAATGGATCTCTGAATTTAGATCACGAGTGGTGGTGTGTTTAACCTAAATCTTATAGCTAAGTTTCCAAACCATGCAGGATGTGGAACTAACACTAACTAACGCCGCTAACGCATGCGTATAAGCATGGAGCACCTTAACGATTGAACAATATCTTTGTGCGGCATATCCCCTATACCCTAGATCTACTAAGTATCCCCTGACGTCAAAAAGACTAGCAAGAGGGTATTTAATGAAGGCAATGTCAGTCGTATGTACTTTACCCAACATCGTTGCGTGACAGAATAGCTAAACCAATGTTATGCTGAGAGTTTTGTGCTTCTGCACTGTCTGGCAGACTAATGTCAATCATAAATGGCTTTTTGACAAGGTCTTAACCCTATTACGACCGGGGGGGGGGGCTCAAAGTGCCTGCGGCAAATTAAAAATGCTGTATCTCCTAGAAAACGCGTTATATTCTACTGAAACCTGTTGGACTTTTCCTCAATTTTATCAGAGGGTCTGAAAAAAATTACTTTTGTTACTATTACACCTTCGTTGATTACGTGACACCTCTTTTGTCAACAAGCGGTCAGGTGTAAAAAATTTTTAGGGTCCATATTTCTGAAACTATACCAGAAAGAGACTTCCTTGAAGCACCATTGGCTTTGTTTCGACAAGAGCTTTTGAATGATATATAGGATAGCCTCGAGGATAGCTTCAAATACAAGCTACATGCCTATTAGTTGTTTTTATCATTTTTCAGACTTATTACGTCACTGTGACGTCATTGGTAGCCATTATGGTTTTAAAAACACCATCAATCGATAGAACAAGTAAAGTTCATTTTTTGAGTACTCAGTACAGGAAAGTGGATCCTGTCTGGTGATGTGTTCATCCTGTGGGATTTTGTGATCATCCTGTTCGTATTGAAAGCAATTCTTCCCAGTCAAGTGATATCTCGATTGTTAAGAGATGGTGTTTATTATAATTATTATTATTATTATTAATCAATCTTTATAAACGATATTCTTTCAGCATAAAACATAACTTATACATTAATAAAAACATAATAATCAATTGAACCTATGAACCTAATGATAGTGCTGATCTTCAAAGGGGTCGTGTTAGATTATTGTGGGTTCAGAAGAAGGTAGTTTTTGAGATCTTGTTTGAAGCCAGTTAGAGAAATATTTGCTCTAATACTGACTGGGATCTCATTCCAAACCTTAGCAGCAGAATAACGAAAACTACGTTTCGTGTATACAAGTCGATGAAGTAAAATTTTTTCATGTTTCCTTATCACGAGTCTATTGCAAAATTTTGAATTTGAATGCTTTTCTTGCGTCGATACTTATAGTACTAAGTAAACACTTAAAATTAAGGAACTACAAGGAACTTTTAGAACTACAAAGAGGTCAAAAGAGGTCTTAAAATAAGGAACTTAAAGAACTAGGCCCTGAGCTAGGTTTTTTATAAAAAAGACGTGTAATACACGCTTTTTTTACAAGGCACTAGTTTAAAAGGGGCCTAGAACTAGGATTTCTTGTAGAATACAAAGGATTCTTTTGTTCTTTGGCTTCGTGTAACCAAATAGAACAAAAGAAAATTTAAAGAACTTTTAGTTGAGCTAATTTGTGCGAATGAAAATGACCCGACTAGGACTTGAACCCACGACCTCTAGATTCGTTCTCTAGCTGACTCCCGGTGCGCAGTGGTAGCGCTCTAAAGTACAAATCTAGAGGACGTAGGTTCGAGTCCTACTCACGTCATTTTCATTTTCACAAATTACTTCGATTGATTTTCCAAATCCTGCTTCTCCTCAACTAATAAGGAAACTTTTTATGACTAAAAAAACTTAGGCTAGGCCTGGTACAACAGAAAAGTAGTCAATAGTTATGAAAGAAGTTGAATATCTACACCAGATTAATTTGACAAAATTATTAAGTTCCCTAGTGATTTTACGTTTAGTGAGAGGAGTTCCTTAAGTTTTCGACTTTATACACGTAAATTCCTCATAAAAAAGCATGTATTTGGGAGTAATTGATCACCGCTCCTCGTTCTAGTTTGAATATATTCTTTCATTTTGATTTTCAAAATACCCCGTCTTGGAAATGTTATTGGGCTTATTGTTCCCATAAACTACGAGTAGTAACAAAAAACGTAGAGCGTGACAATACACGTGAGAGTCGTATGTGAGTAAAACTGTTTGATCGTATATATCACTAATTAGAGCTATGTGCAGGCACGGAGTGCATAATTAACATAATTAACATAATCAACCATTTACATGCAGTCCTATTACCGGGCTATGAGTCAGTTACTATAGGTTTGAGTTACTAAAACAGCTAGGGATACTAAGCTAGAACGGGCTTTTTTTTTTGAAATTAGCTCGTTCTGGCTAATTTTAGCCCGTTTTGGCTGATAAAAAATTATTTTCTTGAAAATTTTGATTGGCTAAAACGTAGATTTCTTGGATTTCCAGGAGCTGGGGCACTATTTTGACACGTTATTTGAGTTCTACGCATCAAGAAACGGGGATTTATGTAAAAAAATTTGGGGGTTTCTTCGGCGGAAGTTTGAGAAAAATGCGACTTTACTTTTGTGACGTATTTCTATTGTTTTCTGATGCGGTTAAGTCCGCGTAATGACGCCCGTGCCGTGCGGCCAAATGAAAAAAATAGATAATTCAGACTTAAACACCAGCTATGTACCTTTCTATGATAAGGTCTTCTAATAAGATATTTGTCAATACGACGTAAATTACAAAAATGCTTACTTATTAGAATTGCACTCATTAAAGCCTCGTCTCTGAAGCTTCCCCGCACGGCACCGGCGTCATTACGTGGACTTCACCGCATCAGAAAAAACAAAAGAAAACGTCACAAAATGAATAGAAAACGTCAAAAAATTAGCCCATTCTAGCTTAGTATCCCTAGCTGTAAAAACTATCACCAATGACGTGTATAACCCATTAAGGCCTCCGAATTACTTCGCAATATAATCAAGCTATACATTAAAAACATATGGAAAGAGTTTTGTTTTGTGTAAAACTGTTCAGTAGTATCAAATATTCAAAACATATTGATGAGATTATCACGATATTTGGAGACCTTGTGGTAATTTCCATTCATACAACTTATCTACGGAGTTATCAATACAAATAATTATTAGTGACGTAGCCACAGATACAAGTATTAACTAAATAAGGGTCAGAGGGAAATGCCACCCTTCAACATGCGAATCAATGCAATATTCTGTTCCGGTTTTTATTGTAATTATCCCCTTTCTATTCATCATTACTGAATTTATTAATCATCCCCTCCAAATTCATCATAAAAGATTCAAGAACGAACCAGAAATGAATTTAAATATATTTATTTGTTTTTGAAACAATTGATAAAGAGGTATTTAAAAATACTTTTGCTTCCTTCTTTCATAAAAATTGATGTCAAATTAAGGGAGGGACTCGAGAGGATAAAACCCGGAACGGAATATCGCAGTGACTTGCATCATCCTGAAGGATGGCATTTGGTGTTAACCCAAAAGTGAAGCGTAAATCCCCAGTCAGTCTTATCATAGTGCAAAGGGTAGTACAGGGCAAAGACTGTAAGTTCAGAATTAGGCCAACTGAATATCTATGAAACTACGCAGCAGTGAAATTGAGCTGTGGAGTAGCACAGTAGGTGACGTCCAGGGGCGGCTGGGAGGTTGAGAAAACAGGTATTCAAAAAAAATTGAGGCCACACCCTTGTCGACCACGCCCCTTTCCTCAGGCAGTATAGTCTATTTTGCATCACAGAGAATAAGTCTTTCAATTTTCACGTCAGTTTTAAAAAAAGAACACCATTTCGTTATAACTAAAGCTTTCTTATAAATCTGCATCACAAAATAATGTTTTGTCGTCTGCAGGCTTCCTATCAATCAATAAGGGTTAGGGCCGATAGTGAATCCCGTCTTGGCGGCTATTTGCCCTTGGAAGCCGTAAGAAATGTGTGGTATTGAAACTTCGTTTTGAATACTAGAACACGGGCAGGGGCTCTGAGAGGCAAATATTCCCGTCGATCAACTTAGTTCAAAAAACCAAAAAATAAATGAATTTGCCTTGAATTCTTATACTCATACTCATAATATTTTATTTTTAACAATTTCACAACAATATTGATTCCCATGAATTAAAAATTGTGAAGTTGTTAATTTTTGTTATTATATCTTACTGAAAGGCAAGGTTGCCCATCATTTTCCAAACTGAGACGTTGTTCATGGTTTAAATGTTCTTCTTGTCGTTCCCTTAACGTAAAAAATTATCTGCAACCCCTCACCAATACTACCCCCAAGCATACGTTCGATTATCCAGAGGGAAATATGTGATAGACTCGAAATTACCAACTTATTCGCGTGAGTATTCAGCGGGGTATTCAGAATGAGAAATGAATACCTTCTCTCTGCTTTGTAGTGTGTTTCAGAGGGTGGAAAACAATAGGTACTGACGTCACTTTCTCGAGAAAAGGAAAGTTTAGTATTCAGAATCAAAATTGAATACTCTACAGAGACCGACCTCAGAAATTCAACACCTATGGAATTGACAAAGAAAGGATTCGTGATGGATTAACAGCTCATTCCCGACCTTTTGTTCGTTCTGTTTGAAGCAAAGTCAAAAACAAATATTGTTAATTGCTTTGTTCGTGATGGACCTGCCTGATCGCAGGCATTGCTATTATGACACTTCATGGGATGTTTTCTCCTCCGCAGTCTATTTTCTTTCTCGAGATTTTCAAACGAAGAAAAATGGTTTTTTTTCTTTGCTGAAAATATTTAGGTATTCAGTGAATACCTTGAATACCCCTCTCCGCCGCCCCTGGTGACGTCAGTAAGACGGTTTTCGTGAACTCAATGTCTTACACTGGGATTCTGACTGAAATAAATGAATGTTACATTAATTAATTCAATGTCATACTGAGAGTTTCGTACTTGTGCACTCGTTAGACAGACTATACCAATCATAAGTGGGTTTGTTTACAAGATCTGAGGGCCCGTTTACATGCTGTTGGGGTCATCTGCATCCATTGTTTCCCTGTTTACTTTACATGCCATATTAGAACATAAGCATTGAGTTTATTTCCATCTTTCAATAATATACCAAGTCTGGCCTAACAAAATAACTATTTCAAAAACTTTGCTGTAATATGAACAAATTTGTTTACTTTAGTTTTAGTCATATTTGTAGATTAAATTTGTACTGCGTACATTAAAACTTTTTGTTAATTAAGTACAGCAAATTTCAATCTACTAGACCTGACTGATGGACTAATGAAATTGAAAATCGGTAACGTCAGCCTGTCAGCTAGGTAGGGTCACGATTTTAAGAAGCCGAACATGTTGTTGATTTAAGACATGGAAACGCTGAAGGAGGGCCATCTATATCATCCTTAATCTACTGCTATTCGTTGGCAAAAGGTCACTCATAACTCTCCTCTTAGGGTCACCCAGGCTTATCAAATCTTCATGTAAATGAGAGCTGAGTTTTGGCCCTTCGAGTAGGTTGATCATCTTAGGAAGGTGACCCTACTTGCATGTAAACAGACCCTTCAGTGCACACCAACCTCCCTCCAGAATATCATATTACATAACTTTTAAGGGAAAATCATTCAAAAAACTTTTTGTAAACGAAAAGACCTAGTTAGGATCATTTTTCAAGTCAACAAATTATTCGAGATAATTTATGAGAATGAAAATGACCCGTGTAGGACTCGAACCCACGACCTCTAGATTTGTACTCTAGAACGCTACCACTGCGCAACCGGGGCTACGAGAAACCCAGGCCATTTCATTCACACAAATTGTTGCACCACCGCTCACCAAATGCAGAGACCAACCTATCCGGGCTTTTTGACACTTCACTGGACCTGTCGAAGGGCGAAGACTGGATAGAGTTGCACAGTGGTAGCGTTCTAGAGTACAAATCTAGAGGTCGTGGGTTCGAGTCCTACTCGGGTCATTTACATTGTCACAAATTCTCTCGATTGATTTTCCAAATCCTACTTCTCCTCAATTCCACAAATCATGCTTAACTTTGACTAAAAATCTCTATAAATCTGTATGGATTTTGATATTCTCAAAAAAATTCTAAAAAAATCTCGTATATCCATTAAAAAATTCACATCAAAACCTTGCAAAATCCAATTAACTCAAAATTCTAGAAAGTCTCGGTAAATATTTGATTTAAAAATCTAAACCATAAGAATCTCATACACGTTTTAAGAAATGATTTACCCCAGTTGATTAAATTATGCTGACTTTTCTCTGCCAATTCGTATTGTCTTAAACAACCTTGAATTGTTTTTCTGTAATTAACTGCGTCATCATTATCCTTTAAAAACCGTCATAATTTTTGATAATTAAATACCCAGACCATGATTGAATGTAAATACGAATATGGGATGCAAATATCTCCGTCTTGAGATGATTCCATACTTGTTCCCTTTTATTAAAATAAACAGTTAACTTACGTAATTTTGTGTCACTTTCAGACTTGGCTTTTCTTAACACTTCTTCCACTATTCTACAATCATCATCCAAATATTCGAGATACACCTCAGGTATCAATAAAAGAAGTTCAGCAACAATTTCTGTTGATTCTGACGCTTCGAATTTGCATCTTTTAAAAACCAACGATCTTAGATCTCTGCTATCTTTGTTTGCTTGAAATGCTTTTAATAATTTCTCACAAAATTCATTGCTCAGACTCAAGTCACTAATCCAAACCAAACGAAAGCGTGGTAAGAATCTTAAGAAGTTAACTGCAGCTTCTTCACTTGATGGTTTTATATAAACATACAAACCAATCAGATTCAGAAACGAAGTCAAATTCCTCTCTGTTAACTCTTCGGCAAATTTCGTGACATTGATGATATCCTCATTTCTGTTAATGTTGATTGAAACTTGACCACAATCTAACAAATGTAAAGCTTTACAACTGTATGCTTCCTTTAAAGCTAACATGGGAATATCATTATTTCTATCTGCATTTTTCATGTGTTGTATAAAATCACGAAACCATTCGTCGCGTCTTAATTCGGCATTCTGCTCCTGATCCTTGTCCGACTTTCCTTCAACACACTGTGCGAATAGTTTTACAATTCTTCGATCCTTTTCCGTTTCCTTAGCTGCTGCTCCTCCATGAAAACCTGCAACGAATCTTATCACTTGGAAATATTTTTCATTCACTAATTCTTCAATGGGTATCTGATTTGCAAAACAATGTGCTGCAGCAAAAAATTCCATGGTTGTTAAGTGGCGGAATTGGTACAATTCGTCTCCCTCCTTCTCTCTTTTTATTATGAATGCTTCAATCATCTGACGGATTCTGTCATGATTCAGTTGATCCTGAACAAAGCATTCAACAAATAATTCTTTCGAAAATATTATCTTATTTCCGATGTAGAGCTCATATGCACATCTGCAAAGCGATTTCAAAAACGATGATACGGCAGGATCTTGGAAGATCTCATAGTAGCCTCGAGTCTTCCCCCGACCTTTTTCGATATGTTTAATCCAAAGCGTTGTAAACATCCAGGTAAACAGGGGGGTTAGAGTATTCATGTTATAAATTTCATTTTGGTCTTTTCTCATATTACTTATTACAAAGCAAATGAGCTCCAAATAGCGTGGTATCATCGATAGTTTTTCTATATGAGGTGAAGAGTGAATTGTTTTCTTGATTTCCTTTGCGATATCAGAATCATTACAAGCAATGAGGTCGATTAATTTATCAACTTGCGTCACGTCGAGGCCGGTTATCTCAAAGTGAGTGTAGTTACCAAAATCTTCGTCGTTGAGGAAATGATGTTCAATATGGGGTCTACCAGTTAACAACGTGGCGTGTCCCTTCAAAAATTCGGAGTCCTTCGAAAGTAGGCAACCAAATGTGCCATTTTTTCCCGTCACTGCTTCATCTAAATTGTGGTACTCATCTAACCCATCAATGATAATCAAAACTTTATCGCCATTCACTGGCAGTCGTTCGATGCAGCACTTTTTTGTTATCAATTCGGTGAGATATTGTGTAGGACTTTTACCCTCTACGCTTTCCATTAATTCGCGGCATTCGATTAAGAAAACATAATCGAATAGGTCTTGAAAAAACTTACCGCTGGCCCACATGTAAGCTAAATATTCAGCCAGACTTGTCTTTCCGACTCCAGCGATACCTCTAATAAATATCTGCTTGACATTTCGGTCAAACATTTTTTCTGGCTGAATTTTTTCCGTTGCCTCTTTGAATTTCTTAGCGATACTCAGGGGGTTCTCTTCGGCGAGAAGTTTATTCATGGTAGGTGTTTCGACGATTTGAAGCTCTCCAAAATATTTACCCCTGTCCCTAGCATCGATTTCTTTAAAGAGAGAATCAGCGTATTGGTCAGTGGTGATGACTTCCACTCTCCAAGTCCGAAGCTTTCTCTTTAAATCTTGTCGATGATTGATAGACAGGGGATCTAAAAAGTAACAGTCGTTCTTTTAATTTACAATTCAATAAGACAAGTTGTATAAAAAGACTCATGTTGGACGATAACCTAAGACCTCTCGATTGGTAATCTAGCTTATGTCCATTAATTTTCAACATTCTGTTTCTTCTCAAAGTTACAAATTCATATTTTTGAATGATACAAAGTAAGAACTATTCGTAAAGGGTAAATGAAAATATTTCTTTGGTAAGACGGAGCATCTGTATAATTTCAGATTTCCCATTTCTTTCGGTGGAACAACAAGCTAAAGAGCAGAGCTAGATTATCAAAGGTAAAGAAACTGAACAAGGTGCATTGATGGCAACCAACATTGTAGTGAAAACATATGCGCATGCAACCGTTTTTTACACTTATAAATTGATAAAAACTTTCACATTCCATTAAAAACCCTTGCTAATGCTTAGTTTCCGTATAGCTGCAACTGCTAGTAACAGCTGGCAAAATAGAGCTGTGCCTGCGACAAACAAGAGCCTACCGCAAGCAACAGCTTTCAATAAGACCCTTTCATTGGTAGCTGAAAAGAACCAAGATGCGATTTTCATTGACATATAAAATCACATATCTTTTTCCAACAAAAAACTTCGACAGGCAGGGACTTGGTAGACATCGCCAAGTTGGGGGATTAGGACACTTGGTAGGCACTTTTGCCGCTGGAAAGGCAATTTTTTGCGAGATCTTATGGGGGCTCGTACCCCTAGTGCTCTTCGAGTTCCTATTTCTTTAGCTGCAGACCTATTCCGACGTCATATGAACAACAGAATATCACTCTAATTTTCTAAAGATGCAACCATGCATAGGCAGTTGCACGTCGAAGCTTAGGAAAGGGATTCATCAAAAGAAAATTATTGGCGGCACATCGCAGGCAGCACTACTAACGGCTGCAGTAGGAAGTGATAGCTATATGGAAACCAGGTTTTATCAAGAACATCTACAAGAATTCCAAGTTTTTTCATCAATAAGCAAATGCCAACGCGTTGCACTGATTTTAGTCAATGCAAGTAAACACTAAAATTTCTAGAATTGATAGAATTGATAATATTTGTGATGGTACAAGAACCAACCAGGTTGTTACAAACCAGAATAGACGAATAAATGTTAATATTGCCGTCAGACACATCTTTCAACGGAATGAACTAATTTCTATAGAAATAAAACCTTTCTGTAAGCGTCTCAACAGCGTATGAGGATTGATTGCAGAATTGTTTCCGTTTCCTTTTTATACCATTACAGGATATGTGCAATAAAAATTTGGCATACACAAGCGTGCACAAGCGTCGTGTTAAAACTTATCACAAGGGTTCATTTCACTGATTCGACCCCAAATAAAGATCTACCTTCTAAGGAAAGAGGTGTATATAGATGTATGGTGTACCCTTAAGGTAAGGGATGATTGCACTAGTGTTGAAATTTCAATTCAACGAGAGACTCTTGAAAGATCAGAAATTGTAAAAATTTACCTCTGAAACTTCGATATCTGAGGATATTGGTAAACCTCCTCCATATACCCCTTCGATTACCTCCAAGGCTGGGTGAAGAACGGGATTGTTGTTGATCTATGAAAGGTAAAGCCAAGACTTGAAAATAAAAATCTAATACATTGGGATATTTTTCTTTCACGAAATTTTCTAAATTATATTTTCAACAGATGAAATGTCTGTAGCACAAGCAAAATAAACGTGTGACGAAATTGTGAAGAGTAAGAGAAACCTTTCAAGAATACAATACTTTACTAAATTAGGATTGTTGGTTATAGTAGGTTTAATAAATTAACACAAGTCTAGGGCTTAAAGATTGACAAAAAAGCTGTAGGTCTGAAATATCCTCCATCAAATAGCATTTCATACTTTTTTCTCTTTCTTGCATCAATTTAGGCAATTCTTACCTTTCTTGCACAAGTTTGTATCTGAAGTTTTCTCAAATATTGTTGATTGTTAGTCTATTAAAACCAGGAATTACCTAAACACCCCTGCAATCAGCCTAACCAGCCAGTAACCAGCCAGTGATTAACAGTAACCAGCTAATAATGAGCAGCAATAAACTATCCGAGAGCAAAGCAACAAATCATAGTTGAAGAATCTTTATAAATTATCGAATTTGCTTTGTTCTAAGATTAGTATATTCTAAATGTCTGCAAGTCAGTATTGTCAGCATGCAAACTCAAGGAACCGTCATCACTGAATGTATATTATATATTTGTGAACTTTTCTTGAATTAACATACAATAATGCTGCCATTCCAACCTGCTGACCTGCAAAGCGGACCTCCCACAAATCTCAGAGCGCTCAGCTGTTCATAGCATCTCAAAATCCAAGCTCTTCCAGGATTTTTGCTCATTTACAAAGTTTATTCTTTTCCCAGAATACTGGGAGCTTCCCAGCTTTTCAGATTTCAAGCTTTCCTTTGATTCCAAGGAATCTCCCAGCTATTTTGAGAGGAATAAAATAATCAAACCTTTCCCGGATTCTGAGTTTTTCTGCAATTTTTCTCCTTTTCCAAGCATTTTCTTTTCCTTGGAGAGCTGAGAAATTATACCCAGAAAATTCCCAGGATTTCAAGTTCTCCTAGATTTTTTTATACCGGTGGCTAGTGCTGATTACAGATGGTTCTGGTGATTCCTATTTACCGATTGTTGATTCTGATTTGCTTTGCAAGAAATGATTTTAAGTGAAGAAGGATTGACAAGGGGTTCACTGAAGGTTTTGAAGAGGGAGGTTCTTAATGAAGTATTTTTTCTTGAATCACTTACAAAAAACACTTGACAGGATTTTCGGTCAAAAATACCGGAAGTTGAAACATTGATCTGACCGCAGTTATTATCATCAACAACCCAAGATTTTTGAAGGTTCAGCATGTTAACACAAAATATATAATTACTTACCAGTAAATTCGTAAGGCTCCAATAGCCTCTTGCAGTCATATCGCTCCATTCTTTGCAAAATATCTAACAAGTGTCCGACCGTTTTTTCTTCTCTGCCGGTCGTCCACCATTCTTGTAAAACGGATAACGTTGGATCTTTCTCTCTTTCAAAATTCAGAATATTTGTGATAGAAAATCCCAAGTGGCCTGCAAGGGACCTCCAGTTTGCTGCGACCAAAACTTCTGGGTTCAGACATTGAGACAGCTCACGCAGGGTTAGCGGACTCAAGTCTTTCACCAATCTGGGAAACGGCATCTTCAATTCCTCTTCACTATAATTGTATCTTTTCCATTTGTGCAATTAGAGTGAAGCGTGTTAGCTTTCTTTGTTGTTCCAAAACAAACCATACCTGAGAAGGGAAATTTAAATATCTAAAATACAATCTAAACATTATTTATGCAACATTGATTTATAAGATTCTTACTTTCAGAGGAGAATCACAGCTTTCCTTACAGAAGGGTGTTTGTGTTCTTTCAGAACAATTCGTATGGTTAAGTATTTTAGTTTAAATACTGTTCTTTCCAATATTTTGATATATTTACTCAAAATTTTCCTTATGAGAACTTTAAAATATTTTGCTAAAATAAAAATCTGAGGTTTCTATGCCTTCACTCCCACTTTCCACATACGAATTTCAAGCCACTTTCCATTCTCTTGAAAAACTTTTACCATTCAAAAATCAAAACAAACCGTTTCTGATAGGTTAGGTGAATAGGTAAATTAAAAAGAAAATAAAATGTGATAGGAGAGAATGAGGGGCGGATCCAGGGCTAAAAGTTGATTCTGAATCTATACCAACATCTGAAGGAGGCTAAGAGGGGTGTTCCCCTCCTCAATTATTCTCCGTCAGTAATTATTAGGATGCATTAAACTCCAGCCAAACTAGATAAACCTTAACTCTAGCGATATCCCTCACTCTTATCTCAACTCCATTTCTTACATTACCTCAACCCCAACCCTTGCAATGAACCCCAACAGTCCCAAAAGATTAACACTAGAGGCTTTATTGTTTAGGTGCATCCAAAGTACGTCTAAACGGCTGTAACTATGGAACTACCCAAACTTGCAAATTACCAGCTCAACTATCAACTGCTGCTTTCTGGATTGATGTCCTTCCCTCATATGATGAACATACTTACCAGGTTCACGGAATGGAAGAAGGTTGCATCTTCTGATAAAACATTTAACGCTCTGTCCACTGATGGGTTCTCTTCAACATAGTCAGAAAACAAGGAGATTCTCCTAAAAGAAACATCTATTCATTACACTTGGTCTTCATTAGGTGCCCCTCCACATTTTGAGAACCTCTATCCTGAGAACCATTCACATTATAAATTACCCCTGGGTTACATCCTTTGTGAAAAATTGCCAAGAATGACTTTCTAGAAACCACTTGCTTAAATATACAACTGCATGCAAAAAGCATTGGCTTAAAAATAACTGAATGCAGCCTCACCTTTCTGATGTCACGAATGCAGCGAATGAAGTAGGGGACCTTTGCACTCTGACTTTTGATTTATATACAGTCTAGAAAGTAAATAAATACTTGTCGATCTATGGAGAAATAGAAAATACTCTTAACAATGGAAGATTTAAGAAAGTTTAAGCTAAGTTTCTTATAAAAAAAACTACTTATCATGGTGTTCTTATAGGTACAATGACCTTAATCAGTTTATGCAACAGTTTTTGATGTAGGTTTATTTTTTTGGTTTGCAAAAAAAGAAAAATATTTTCTTTGAGTTAAATTTTTCCTTGTTACTATTTTTACAAACCATTTGCTTAAATATAACTGAATGCAGCCTCACCTTTCTAATGTCACGACTGGAGCAAATAAAATAGACGACCTCGGCTCTCTGACTTTGGATATAAACCCAGTCTAGAAAGAAAACAAATACTTGTAATTCAATCAAAAAAAAGAAAATCCTCCTAACAATAGAACATTTAAGAAAGTTTGAGGTAAGTTGCTTATAGAAAACTACTGATCACAGTGATCTCATGGGGAGAATGACCTTCATCAGTTTATGACAACAGTTTTTGATGTAAGTCTATTATTTTTTTGGGTTCGCAAAGAAAGAAAAACCATTTTCTTTGAGTTGGCTTTTTCCATGTTACTATTATCCTGGGTTTATGGTTGGTACCTCCATCTGAGCACTCTTATCTTAAAAAAGGAGTATAAATACTCCCTAAAAACTTGTACACCAGGTAAAAATCCTCTTTTCCAATAAAAATCCCTTGCAAATTACTGCAAATCCTTGTTCCTGGGAAAATCTTCAACGCTTTAAAAAATAAGAGGTAAGTCCCCTCATCTTTAACATATCACTTATCATTTTTATATGAAACTATACTAAACCTTAGTACCAGAGTTTCTTAGGTTTAATGTCAATTATGGTACGTAAAGTTTCTTAGCAGGTTTCTAAACATAAACCTAATTTTCCTTCATATACTGTTGTTTCTTTATTTTCTGTCACTACCAACATGAATTGGATATAAGTAGAATGATGTTTAATAATTTGCCAGTTAGCATAAACACTTTAGAAATTTTTAACATGAACTTACTCAGTTGCTTAGAAGAAATTCACACCTATACATAATACTTAATAAAATAAACATAAAAATGAGGTACCTTGATTCTGGGTTGAATCTGAAAATGCAGAACCAATGGTCTTCTTGCTCGGTGAATTCCCTTAAGATTTCATCTAGCATCAGAATATCTTTCAAACTGTTTAGAAAAACTCTGTAAAATAATTATATTGCAATTTTTTAGACAATCAGTTAACCAAAGGTTATACTGACTGTGTTAGTTTTTTACTCGGGGAGAGGGGGGCAATACCTCCCCAGTTTTGAATAGGGACACTCTACCTAAGAAGCCAATTTTATACTCTTTTTTATACCAGATTTCTGTAAATGTACACCCATATTGATACCAAATTTCTGAAAATTTACATCCATATTTATACCAAATCCTTGAAAATTTGCAACCAAATGCACTCTAAAAACTTGAAAATGGATAAACCCTCAATTTTAAACAATTTTTTAAAATTAATACCCTTTAGTTTCCTTTAAACGTAATGCTGGATAATATTTAAGTAACAAATTCATCAACTTTGCCAAATGCATGTGTGTACCGTAGGAGGCCTAGCTTCCAATTGAAGCTTACTAGAAAACAATTATCTAAGTATCTGGTACATCAAAAACAAATTCAACTCATAATGCTTGTGATAACATTTAAAATCAAAGAAAGAGCTAATTTCAAATCATAGTTAATGCATTTATTATTTTTCAATGTCCAATTTCTTTCTCGAAAAGCATTTTTTACAAATCTAACGAAGAATAAACAAACCTCATTGCTAGAACAGGATGGGTATCCAAAAAATCGGAAATGAACAATTCTCTTTCTTTCACAGCTGGGTGATCCAAAACATGATCAGCACCTTAGGCAACAACAAAAACAGCACAGTTAGATGGAAGAGCATACCAATAAAATCGACACTCTGTAATGTATGCATAATCTTCTTGCCTGATGCAGGGAGCATCCTAGAATTATACGAATAATAATCAACAGTGAACAGTTACAGTAATAACATCAACAAAAACACAATCGCAAAAGTTGTAGAAGCATAAAAATATTTCAGTTTAAAACTCTACCTGCCGTTCTTGTTATTTCTGGAATGGATAAGAAGCTGGTAGACAGTAGTGGGTACTTCACAGGAAAGGTAAAACCATGTGACATTAACAAACACTTGTTCTCGTACTTGCTCTAAAAAATAAGTTTTATAAATATATGAAATATGAAACATTATGTTTTTTAAATCATAAAATATTGATAATCAAAAGTAATTCCACTTTTGCATGACTAGATAGAATTCAAATGATTTAATAAAATCAATGTTTGAGGTTGATGTGCTTTATTGGGTACTGGCCCAAATTCCCAATCGGTTCAGCCCTTTTCCTACAGGGCTCTGGATGAAAAATGAGAAATGTTCAAAGAAAGAACACACAAATCATTTTCTATAAAGAAAGATAAAATAAATTACTGTCTATCAATATTACCTGTCAATTATGTACTTGGTTCCCATGCTACTGAACCTTACCCACTTAGTAATAGGTATCATTGTATGTAGTCATGTTACCATGGTACATATAACCTCTCACCATTCTAACGGGTTGAGGACGTAGGGTACGGTGGATGGGGAGCGGCATACATCTCCCGAAATTGTGGATGGGGAGAGGCATAAATCTCCCAAAATTTGTAATTTTTTTTGAAAATGAGGCCTGTCCTAACAATTTTGCCCTCAGTTGAAGAAACATTTTAGTAAGAAAAGGGTTTTTGGTTGGGCGACCCTCCATATTTTGAGAATCCCTCCACCGATAAGCATTCCATAATTCAGTTTACCCCTAGGTTTCATCCTTTGTGAAGCATTGCCAAGAATGGCTTTTTACAAACCATTTGCTTAAATATAACTGAATGCAGGCTCACCTTTCTAATGTCACGACTAGAGCAAATAAAATAGAGGACCTCGGCTCTCGACTTTTGATATCAACACAGTCTAGAAAGAAAACAAATGCTTGTTATTCCATCAAAAAAAAAATCCTTCTTACAATAGAACATTTAAGAAAGTATAAGGTAAGTTTCTTATTAAAAACTACAGATCACGGTGATCTCATGGGTAGAATGACCTTTATCAGTTTATTACAACATTTTTCGATGTAAGTCTATTATTTTTTTGGGTTTGCAAAGAAAGAAAAACCATTTTCTTTGAGTTGGCATTTTCCATGTTACTATTATCCTGGGTTTATGGTTGGTACCTCCATCTGAGCACTCTTATCTTAAAAAAGGGGTATAAATACTCCCTAAAATCTTGTACACCAGGTAAAAATCCTTTTTTCCAATAAAATCCCTTGCAAATCACTGGAAATCCTTGTTCATGGGAAAATCTTGCACGCTTTAAAGAAGAAGAGGTAAGCCCCCTCATCCTTAACATACACTTATCATTTTTATAAGAGACTATACTTAACCTTTGTACCAGAGTTTCATAGCTTTAATCCCAATTATGGTACGTAAAGTTTCTTAGCAGGTTTCTAAACATAAACCTATTTTTCCTTCATATACTGTTGTTTCTTTATTTTCTGTCACTACCAACATGAATTGGATACAAGTAGAATGATATTTAATAATTTGCCAGTTAGCATAAACACTTTAGAAATTTTTAACATGAACTTGCTCAGTTGCTCAAAGAAATTCACACATATACACAATACTTAATAAAATAAACATGACAATGAGGTACCTTGATTCTGGATTGAATCTGAAAATGCAGAAAATGGTCTTCTGGCTCTGTGAATTCCTTAAGATTTCATCAAGCATCAGAATATGTTTCAATGTTTAGAAACACTCTGTAAAATAATTAGATTGCAATATTTTAGATAATGAATTAACAAAAGTTTATACTAACTGGGTTAGTTTTTTACTCCGGGAGAGGGGGGCAATACCTCCCCAGTTTTGAATAGGGACAATCAACCTAAGAAGCCAATTTTATACTCTTCTTTATACAAAATTTCTGAAAATATACACCCATATTTATACCATATCTATTCCATATAATTTGCCAGTTAGCATGAACACATTAGAAATTTTTAAAATGAACTTACTCAGTTGCTTAGAAGAAATTCACACATATACATAATACTTAAAATAAAATAATACAAAAATGAGATACCTTGATTCTGGATTGAATCTGAAAATGCAGAAAATGGTCTTCTGGCTCTGTGTATTCCTTCAGATTTTATTCAACATCAGAATATGTTCCAATGTATATAATACATCTGTAAAATAAGTAGATTGCACTATTTTAAACGATGAATTAACCAAAGTTTATACTGACTGTGTTAGTTTTTTACTCAGAGACTTGGGGGAGATACCCCCCGAGTTTTATATAGGGACACTCCACCCAAGAAGCCAAATAAAGACTCTTTTTTTTTTATTCCAAATTTCTGAAAATAAACACCCATATTTGTACCAAAATTCTAAATATTTGCACCAATATTTACACCAAATCCGTGAAAATGTACAACCAAATGCACTCTAAAACCTTCAAAATGGATAAACAAATCCTCATTTAAACCATTTTTGAACATTTGAGACACTTTGAAACCACAGAAAATTTGTTTGGGGCATTTTACATTAAACAAGGAGCTAATTTCAAATCATAGTTAATGCACCTAGTATTTTTGAATATCCGATGACTTTCTCAAAAAAATGCTTTACAAACCTAACAAAATACAACCGTATCTTAATGCAAGGAACAGCATACGTATCCAGAGAATCAGGAATGAAAAATACTCTTTCTTTCAGGACTGGGTGATCCATAACATGATCAGCACCTTAGAAAACAACAACAAGAGCACAGTTTAGATAGAAAAGCATACTAATAAAAACAACACTCTGTAACATAAACATCATCTTCTTGCCTGATGGAGGGGGAGTCCCCTAGGATGATTGGCGAATTTTAAACCAAAAATACGATTCATCCTATGGATGGTCACTTAGTTGTTTTAAGTGCCCCTCTTCAAATTTAAGCTATGTTCAATTGGCGTTCTATTCTCCATCTGATATTATTGCCATTCTTTTTAAACCTAGAGAGCCATCCAACCATTCCCTTTCCTCAACCCCTTGAGTTAACCCTTGAGAAAATCAATAAAAATGAAAAATAAATATCCAGGGGTCTAGGGAAAAGTCTTGCTGAATTCGAGCAGTATCACCCAACCATCACTGGGATCAATCCCTGGGCAAGAAAATGACAGGTGCATAATTGCATTAGTGTAGAAGGACTAAACGATTACAGGGGCTACACCAAGAGAAAACCAATGTTTAGATTTCTGCCCGAGTGAAGGGAAAAGTTTGCCTGAAAAGGCTTGATTTTCAAAAGGATATGAAAGTCAGGGGCTGACACATACCCCTCTAGCCGCTACCTCCTGTGTCTATGCATTATAACCAAGAGTGAACAGTTATACTAATAGCAACAAAACAGTCACAATAGTTGTAGAAGCATAGAGATAAAGTATTTAAGTTTAAAACTCAACCAACCGTTCTTGTGATTTCTGTCATGGATTAGAAGCTGGTAGGCAGAATGGGGTACTTCACAGAATAGGTAAAACCATGTGACATTAACTTGTTCCTATTCCCTTTAAAGAATATATGTTGTGTGAATATAAGAAATATGAAACAATATGTTTTCAATATCATAAAATATTGATAATCAATTCAAATAGACTTTTGCATGACTTGATAAAATCCAAATGTTTTAACAAAATCTATGTTTGAGGATGATGTGTCTTATTGAGTACTGGCCCCATTACCCACATGGATTTAATTCTTTTGGCACTGGGCTCTGATCAGGGGTAAAACAACATTTTGGACAACAAAAGAGAAGTTTTAAAGACAACAAACATACAAATTATTTTCTATAAAGATGGATAGAAAGAAATCATTGTCTATAAATATTGTCAAAGTAATGTCTCATGCCATAAAGTAGTAAAAGTGTCAGCTTTTTTACTTCAAAGATACCACAAATCCCAGAAGAGTTTTATTATAGTTGTTCTCCTTCTAGATTAGTGGAATGTATCACATATCTTAAAAAAGCAACTTATCAAACTTCTTCTGTCATTTAGACAAAATAGAACTTAATCAATTCTTTTAAACTTTTGTTTAGGTACCTGTTATGTTTGATAGGTACTTGGTTCCAAGCACTGAACCTTATGGTACTTAGTAATAGGTATCATTGTACTTATTCTTTTCAACTTGGTACCATGGTACATTTTACATCTCAACATTCAAACGGGTTGAGGAGGTATGGTGCTGTGTGTGGGGAGGGGGACGTCATCCCTAAAACATTTAAAGTTTTTTTGAAAATGAGGTCTGCTCTAGCAAAATCTTGACCTCAGTTTGGCAAATATTTTAGTAAGCAAAGGGTTTTTAGTTGGGTGCCCCTCCATATTTTGAGAACCTCTACACCGTTAACCATTCCCATTGTAAAGTACCCCTGGGTTTCGTCCTTCGTGAAGCATTGCCAAGAATGGCTTATAATATAACTGAATGCAGCCTCACCTTTCTAACGTCACGAACGGAGCAAATAAAGTAAGGGACCTCAGCACTCCGACTTTTGATATAAACACAGTCTAGAAGGAAAACAAATACTTGTTATTCTATCAAAAAAAATCCTTCAAACAATACAACATATAAGTAAGTTTGAGCTAAGTTTCTTATAAAAAAAACTACTGATCACGGTCATCTCATGGGTACAATGACCTTGATCAGTTTATGACAACAGTTTTTGATGTAAGTCTATTATTTTATTTGGTTTGCAAAGCAAGTAAAGTAATTTTTTCCAGTAAATTTTTTCTCTCGTAATTATTTCCTGGGTTTATGGCTGGTGCCTCCATCTGAGCACCCCTATCTTTCAAGAGGGGTAAATCAACCCCTTAAAATCTTGACACTTGCCTGAAAATCCTACTTTCTTATAAAAACCCTTGCAAATCACTGGAAATCCTTTTGTTCTTGGAAAAATCTTGTACGCTGTGAAAGGGAATGAGATGCCCACGATACAAAGAGCTGACTAATATGTTGATTGTTGATTAATTTTCCAAACTATACCAATCATTCACCTCTTTTCTGATTGACCTATTTCGGTACACATCTGGGTATATAAATTAGTTAGGTTTCTGTTTCATTCTCTTTCTGACGTATTGTACTCTGTTAAGTGTGAGACAAAAAGCTTAGGTAATCCATGTGTTTATTTCACTATGTTTCCAATATTGCAAAAGCTATTAGCAGTTTTTCACCATCAAAAGACTGTTACATATGAAAAACCCCTCTGACTTGCATCTTCACATGTTTATCTAGTAAATTTCCCACAGTAAAATGACATTTATCCCTTATCGCCCTAAGGAAATCTAACACAGGGAATACACAGGCAAAAATAGTTATTATTGGGTATGAACAGGATGGGCACACTGGGCTTATTGATTTATTACAAATTCAATATTTACTGAGACACCATAGATAGACTGAATAGAACCCAGTTCTTGTTTGCCTGTTTCCTGCTCAGCCAACAGTTTTGAAGATTAGAAAAAACAGCAGGGATTTATTGTTTATCATCTCATTACCTTGTTACAGGGGTTTAATATTTGCAGTTCAACAGATCAGGGTAAGAGTGACTATTTTGATTCCCTGCTTTAAGACTATATCAAACTGCAATGGAGGAGAGATAAGCTGTGAGGCTGCGCAGTGGGAAAAATTAAAAATATTCTGTTTTTGACTGCAGCGACAAAGTCCCTTTAAGCTCCTGTGAAATGTTCATTCGAACTTTCTGACTGGGTAGTAGTGAAGTATGACAAAAGTTTAACTACTCCAAATCACAAACCTAAATCCAATATGTTGTTGGTCAAATATTGAATGTAATATCTAATTCTGTGTTGAGAATCTCATTTCTCAACCCACAATATTCCCACAAATGTGGGTAGTATCAATAGCCCAGCTGCGATGATACCGACAACTGCGATTTTTAAGATATTGATGAAATTCTGCCCCACCCTACCATGACAAGATGGTGTATAACCTTTTAAATTCTTACTGAACAACAAAACTTGATTTGCAATTTTATATTTGGTCTAAAACACTTGTTTCGTTATGAAAATGTTATGGTGGTGCCACCGTTCATGTTCCAGTTTCGTCTTCTATTGCTCTATCTCTTGCTTTTGTTGTTTTTTAGAAGCTTAGAACCTGTCCAAGTACTTCAAATGATTAACTGTAAGATTGTTGTTCAATCTAATTGATTTGATTTTAATTGATTTGGTTTAGGCAATCCAATCATTTTTTGCATGGCATACAAAAGTTCGACAATAGAACAATAGGATGGAATGATAGAAGATGGCCTTTGAAAACAAATGATATTGTAGATGAGTGTCTTATTCTGGAAATAGGATTTTGTTAGACCTATAGGACAAAGAGGAAGGCAGTCTTTGAGTCTGGGGTCTGATTTTCAAGCCTTTAGGGATCCTCCAACAATCCACTTGTGATTAGTTTGCCGCATTGGGCCATTAACTGTCATCAACAACTCTTAAATCTTACTTTTTTGGCAGACCCCATCTTTTTTTTGTAATGATGCTGAGCCATAAAAGAGTGTATTATTAGCCTAAATTTAAGGCTAAAGAAGGTTGATAGTCTAGGCCTAGGCACCTAAGCAGGAACTTCAAAATAATGGCAAAAATAGCTGAAATCAATTCTAACTGTTTCATTTCCAATCATGCAAGTTATAAAACCTTGATTTGTTCACAATCCACTGAACTACTAGGACATGACCAGCTTTTTTATATTTGCATGCAGGGGCTGTGTTTTGCTCCGACCACCAATTTCATCGCAAGCTCAAATTACAACGCATGAAATTCCTCAAGATTCACTGATGATCACTTGACGGATTTTGATGAAAACCCCTCCCCTCTTAGCCCCCTAATTCCGCAAACTGATGACCCCTACAACTCGCAAATAATGAATCCAGAATTTAGCTTTATTTGTGGGTTATTTTCTAGTTGCATTTTTTACCTCCATCAGTCATCACGAGCGTTTCCGTCTAGACTGGCCGATTTGTTCATCTTCAGAATCTGAAAGATCCATGGTTGGTGGCTGCCTAAAGTCTTTTCCTGGCCCACCTAAATTCTCACGCTGTCCCTGCACTGTGGCCTAATGCTAAATCTAGCAACTTAAATCGAGAGTTAACAGCAAAATAAATAAATTACCTTCACAGATCTGAGAGCACTGCCATCCTCGAGAAGTCAGCGAAGGAAAAGGGCGAAGTCGATCGAGGGGAAGACTTTGCTATCGTTTTTCTAATTTACATTTTGGTTTGCATAACAATGGTTTAAGATCATTTGATTGACAGTTTGAACCAGGAAGTTATTTTAACAAGCACTCCCGGATGAGACTAGTAAAGTAACGAGTTTCAAATCCAGGGGGCTTATCTATTTTTCGAGACATGGAATTATTAGGGGGGACCATGATTCTTTTAAGATTTAATCAACCAGAATGGGTAACACTTTCTGCTTCGTTCTTTGATAAAACATGATTTAAAATAAAGGGAGGGACTCATTAGAATAAGACTTGATGCTTTTTAAATCAGGCCACAATAGAAGATTAGTAATTGACGAGGAAACCCGCAAGGAAACCAGTGATTTTCCTGAATTTTAAGACTTCATATCCATGCATGCAATGGGTAACACTGAATGAAAGTCTAAATTGTTTATGTTAGGATATGATAATATGCAACGGAGTAAGGATCAACTTTCATGATGAGAGAGGTTTTTCTTTTGTATCAATTTTACCAAACTGTATATATTAGAAATAAAAACTCTTGTCTTACAAGAGTCAAACTATGCACTTCACATCTACGGCCCTTAGCTTAGTCCAATTGAAAAAATTAGAAATTAGAAAAAATAAAAGAATTTCCCTCCCTCTCCTTTACTTTTCTTGAAATCTTTTACAAATTCTATTGTTTTTTAAATTCTAAAATAATCTGTTAAAGGGTAGCGTTGTATCAGCAATAGGAAATTAATGCAAACAGTTAAGTTACTCAGTCATTTTTTATAGGAGCATATTTATTAAAGAGCAACACTTGCAGACATTACAAATCAAGAAAATCTCAAGAATATGGAAATTTGACAAAAATCAAAATGGCAAAATTCATCTATTAACTAAAATAATGCAGAATCAAACAAGGCTCTGCACATTCAGCATAGTTGTTTGTTTAAGTGCTTGTTGCTTTTTCATTTAATTGAGCCCTAGAAATGATTTTTGTTTGGTCTTTCCACTACTAGTTGTTTAATGACTTCTTGCTTATTTAAAAAAGGAATGTTTTAGATAGGTAGAATGGGGTTTAATAATTGGTCACTTAGCATAAGAACTTTAGAAATGTTTAACATGAACTTAATGAGTTGCTTAAAAGAAATTCTGAAATATTCATTATGCATCAACAAAATAAACATAAAATTGAGGTACCTTGATTCTTGATTGTATCTGAGAATGTAGAATCAATTTTCTTTTTGCTGGTGTATTTCTTCAATTTTTGTGTAACATCAGAAAATTCTTCAATGTTTATAATACCTCTGTAAGATAAGTAGATTGCACTCATTCAAACAATGAATTAACCAGAGTTTATGTTGATAAGGTTAGTTGTTTACTCGGGGAAAGGGGAGGTAACCCTCATTGAAACCATTTTTTGAAAATTCGTGACTCACAGTGGGTCATTTCATATCATAGTAGATGTAGAAGCATAGAGACAAAATATTTCAGTTTCAAACTCAACATACCGTTCTCATGATTTCTGTCATGGATAAGAAGTTGGTAGATAGAAGTTGGTACTTCGCAAGGTCGGTAAAACCACGTGACATTAACAAAAACTTGTTCTCGTTATCTATAAAAAATACATGTTTTATAAACATATGAAACAATATTGATAATGTTTTATATATGTTTTACCAATGGTGTTTAATAAATCATGAAATATCGATAAAATCAATTCAAATCGACTTTTGCATGACTTGATAAAATTAAAATGGTTCATTAAAATCAATGTGTGAGGATTGTGGCTTATTGAGTACTTGTTCATTGCCTATCTGGTTTTTAGACCTTTTGGCACTGGATTCTGATCAGGGGTACAACAAAATTTCGGAAAACAAGTGTGACATTTTAAGACAACGAACACACCAATTCTTTTCAATAAACATAGATAAAGAAAAATGATTTTCTATAAATGTTGTCTAACTGATATCTATAATATATCCTATGCCATAAAATTATAAAATTGTGTAGCCAGAAATATCGGAAACATAGCGAAACAAACATCACATAGATTACTTGAGCTTATAATTCGATATTTCTGGCTATATTAAAGTTTTGTACCATCCAAAGACTGTAGTAAAAGTGTCTAAATTTTTTATTTCAAATATACTACAAATCACAAAGAAGTTTTACTACAACTGTTCTCCTTCTAGAATAGTGAAATGTATGACGTACTCTAAAGACAGCAACTACTCCAACTTCTGCTGTCATTCAGACAAAATGAAAAAAATTAATAAATTGTTTAAAATTTTGTCTTGGTACCTGTCATTTTTTATATGTACTCGGTTCCAAGCACTGAACCTTATGGTACTTGGTAATAGATATCATTGTACTTATTCTTTTCAACTTTGAACCATGGTACCTTCACCTCTCACCACTCCAACGGAATGAGAGGGTAGGGTGCTGTGGATGGGAAGGGGCGTCATCCCCCAAACTTTGAAAGTTTCTTTGAAAATGAGGCCTGTTCTAGCAAAATTGTGCCCTCAGTCCGTCAAATATTTTAGTAAGCAGAAGGCTTTTAGTTTGGCAGCCCCTTCATATTTTGAGAACCCCTACACCGATAACATTTTCCATAATTAAGTACCCCTGGGTTTCATTCTTTGTGAAGCATTGCCAATAATGGCTTTTTAGAAACCATATCCTTAAATATAACTGAATGCAGCCTCACCTTTCATTACCATGAATGGTAAAATAGGGGACCTCAACTCTCTGGCTTTCCATATATACACGGTCTAAAAAGGAAAATGATTAATTGTTTTAGTATAAAAAAAATCTGCTTAACGATAGAATATTTGATAAAAGTTTGTTGAGCTAATTCTCTTATAAAAACTACTGATCATGGTCATCTTATAGGTACAATGACCTTGATCATTTTATGACAACCGTTTTTGATGTAGGCCTATTATTTTTTAGGATTCGCAAAGCAACCATAACCACTTTCTTGAGTCAAATTTCTTTCTCGTAATCATTTTCTTGGGTTAAGTGTTGGTACCTCCATCTGAGCACCGCTATATTTAACAAAGGGTAAATACTCCCTAACAATTTTGTACACCAGGTGAAAATCATCCTTTCCAACAAAAATCCCTTGCTAATCACTGGAAGTCCTTTTATTCTTGACAAAATATTGTATGCAATGAAAGGTAGTGAAAAGCCTCCCGATCGTTATACACTTATTTTTCAAAAAGAAACTTTGCTGTACCTTTGTATGAGAGTTTCCTAAGCTTTAATCCAAATTATGTTCAGAAAAGTTTCTTAGCAGGTTTCTTAACATAAAAACCTAATTTTCCTTGATATACTGTCATTTCATTATTTTCTGTCACTGCCAAACATGACTTAGATACAAGTAAAATGATGTTTAATAATTGGCTAATTAGTATAAACACTTTAGAAATGTTTAACATGAACCTATTCAGTTGCTTAAAAGAAATTCACACATATACATAATGCATCAACAAAATAAACATAAAAATGAGGTACCTTGATTATGGGCTGTATCTGAAAATGCAAAGCCAAGGGTCTTCTTGCTCGGTGTGTTCCTTCAGATTTTATTAAACATCAGAATATGTTCCAATATTTATAAAACATCTGTAAAATAAGTAGATTGCACTATTTTAAACAATGAATTAACCAAAATTTATACTAACTAGGTTAGTTTTTACCCAGGGAGAGGGGGCAATACCTCCCCAGTTTGGAATGGGGATACTCTGACCAAGAAGTTAAATTTATACTCTTTTTTACACCAAAGTTCATACAATATATGTATCCAATATAAGTATCTGGTCCATCAAAGCCAAATTTAACTAATGATGATGCTGGTGGAGACATTTTATATGAGACAAAGAGCTAGAGTTTCAAATCATAGTTGATGCACCCAATAATTTTTTAAATATCGGATCTTTTCTCAAAAAATGTTTCACAAATCTAACAAAAATTGACATACCTCAATTAGAGAACAGGATACGTATCCAAAGATTCGGAAATGAAAAATTCTCTTTCTTTCACAGCTGCTTGATCCAAAACATGATAAGCACCTTAAGAAACAATAGCAACAACACAGTTAGACAGAACAGCATACCAATAAATTCAACACTCTGTAATCTACACATCATCTTTTTGCCTAATGGAGGGAGTTCCCTGGGATGATTAGTCGAATTCCAAACTATGGATACAATTCACCTAAAGGATGATCATCTAGTTGTTTAAAGTCCCAATTTTCGAATCTAAGGTATATTCCATGGTTTTCCTTCTATATCTTATGTTACTGTTGTCATTCTTTTTATACCTATAGAGTCACCCAACCCTTCCCTTTGCTCAACCCCTTGAGTAGCAACTTGAAAAAATCAATAAAAATGAAAAATTAATATCCAGGGGCCTAGGGAAAAGTCTTGCTGCATTTGAGCAGAATTACACAACCATCCCTGGGATTTATACCTTGACAAGGGACTGGCGCATTATGGCATTAATGCAGAAGGACTAAACAATTACGGGGCCTACACCAAGAAAAGACCAATGTTTAGATTTCTGCACAAGTGAGGGGATAAGTTTCCTGAATTGGCTTCATTTTCAAAAAATATATCAAAGTTGGGGGCCAACACCTACCCCTCTTGCCCCTACCTCCTATGTTTATGCATAATAACCAACAGTGAACAGTTACAGTAATGACATCAACAAAAACTCAATGAGAAAAGTTGTAGAAGTATAGAGATAAAGTATTTTAGTTTAAAACTCTACGTACCGTTCTTGTGATTTCTGTCATGGATAAGAAGCTGGTAGGAGGAATTGGGTACTTTGCAGAGTAGGTAAATCCACGTGACATTAACAAAACTTATTGTTATTGTTTGCTCTAAAAAATATGTTTTATAAACATATGAAACAATTATGTTTTATGAAACATAAAATATTGATAATCAATTCAAATTGACTTTCTCATGACTTGATGCAATTTAAATGATTTAATAAAATCAATGTTTGAGGATGATGTGCCTTATTGAGTATACTGGCCTCGTTTCCCAACCAAACCCTTTTCCTACAGGGCTCTAATCAGGGGTACAACAACATTTTGGACAACAAATGAAAAGTTTTAAAAGAAAGAACACACAAATCATTTTCTATAAAAAAAGATAAAAATATATTATTTTCTATCAATATTGCCTAATGTGATGTCAATAATATATCTCGTGCCATACAGTAATAAAAGTGTCTGAATGTATAATTGAATCATATCACAAATCACAAATGAGTTTTATTTCATTTTTCTCCTTAAATTAGTGGAATGTATGAGATATTTTAAAGAGACAACAACTTCAACTTCTGCTATCATTCAGACAAGATAAAACTTTAATTATTGTTTTAAACCTGGGGGGGAGGGGACACAAGGATTTCTTTGACAGGGATGCTCGTCCGAGGAAATTTTTCAGTAACACAAAAAAATGATCAAAATTTCGAACCCAGAAAAATAGAGTTATGTAATAAATTATTATATTATAAATTATTATATTATATTATATTATGAATTATTATTAGAATTATGTAAATAATTAATTATATAGATAAATGACTCAAGAAGGAAACTGCGAAAATGGGCTGTACCATACAGGGTAGACAGTTGCTTTCTCCTATATCATATATCATTCCACAAACATCTTGAGATACGAAAATTGAAAGACCCAGAAAAATAGCAGCATATTTATGAGACCCAGAAAAATAGCAGAAATTTTGCCAAACCTAGAAAAGTAGCTGGAAAATCTTCCGACCCAGAAAAATAGAATTTGGCCAAATTTCAAACCCAGAAAAGTAGGACGAGCACCTTTGTCTAAATTTTTATGTGTGCCCCCCTGGGGTTTTAAACTTTTGTTTAGGTACCTGTCATTTTTGATATTTTCTTGGTTCCTTAGGTACTGAACCTTATGGTACTTGGTACAAGGTATTTTTGTACTGAGTCCTATCACCTTAGTACCATGGTACATTATACCTCTCACTTTCTTGCTATGGGAGGCGTCAACTGCCTAATTTGGAAAGATACTTTGAAAGTGAGGCCAATTATGGCAAAATGTTGTCCTCAGTCAGGCGTACGCTTTAGTAAGCAAATTGCTTCTAGTCGGGCAGCCCCTTCATATTTTGAGAACCCCTACACCGATAACATTTTCCATAATTAAGTACCCCTGGGTTTTATTCCTTTGTGAAGCATTGCCAATAATGGCTTTTTACAAACCATTTTCTTAAATATAACTGAATGCAGCCTCACCTTTCATTACCATGAATGGTAAAATAGGGAACCTCAGTTTTAGTAAGCAAATTGCCTTCTAGTCAGGCAGCCCCTCTAAATTTTCGGAGCACCTGCATTGCTAGGAAAGGCTTTTTAGAAAGCATTTGCTTAAAAATTACTGAATGCAGCCTCACCTTTCTGATGTCCAGAATAGAGCAAATAAAGTAAGGGACCTCAACTCTCTAGTGACTCTCGATATATACACAGTCTAGAACGAAAATAAATACTTGTTATTCTATCATAAAATAGAAAATTCTCTTAACAATAGAGCATTTGGCTAATTTTGTGCTAAGTTTCTTATAAAAAACTACTGGAGGCATCACATTTCTATCTCATGATATTTCTGTGGTTGGGTTTCTTTATTATGCAAATCTGTGTTGAGGTGCTTGGTGATGTTATTTGAGAAAGAAAAGTGGAAGTATCCTGGAAGTTTAAATTTCAAACAGAAAAGACTGAGTTGAAGGGAAATAAATGAAGTGGGTTTGAAGATATATTTGGAAGATTGTTTTGTCATAGAACATAAAATATTCTCGTTTTTGTTGCATACCTACACTCTTTTTTTATAAGAATAAATTTTATAAGAGTAATGTGGCTCAAAATCAGTGAGATTTAAGAATATAAGGAATCTGATTTGAGTTGAGCTCTTACAACATTGATAGCTTTTCCATGTTGATACTTAAGGTTTTGTAAATTTTGGAGTCATTGTGAGGCCTCCAGTCTGAATTGAACTTTAGCATACTGGATTCATTTATTGCGAAAGACACCTCTCATGAGACAACAAGAAGACACTACTCATGTGACAACAAGAATACACTACTCATGTGACAACAAGAAGACACCTCTCATGTGACTACAAGAAGACACCTCTCATGTGACTACAAGAAGACACCACTCATGTTACAACAAGAAGACACTACTCATGTGACAACAATAATCCTTTTATAGTGAGACAGGAACAGCACAAGGGGACACATACAGAAAAAACGTAGATGGATTAAATACTTTGTTTAAATATACAGTGATATGGTTGGTTAGTTGAGCCCTGTTGCCCCGGGCCCAGGCGAAATATTGACAATACTCTTATATATATAATATTTAATCCAGCTACGTTTTTTCCCTGTGTATGTCGTCTTGCGCTTTTCCTATCTCGCTTTATTTCACTTACTTCGCCGCAAGCATCGAAAAGGATCCGGCACAAAGCCTAGTATTTGGACTTTCTTCGTTTAAATAATACTTTTATTTGGTCTGATTATTCAAGCCTTGAATCAAAAAATGATGAATCCTATTTTACTTCTGAACAGTCCTTCTTTGCATTAAATTTGAATTTCTATCCATTTACAAATTGCGAAAGACACGACTCATGTGACAACATGAAGATCAACCTTTTAGTCTTCCTATTATTGATCAAGCCTTGAATCAACAAATGAGGAATCCAATGTTCAATCCTGGACAGTCTTTTTTGCGTTATATTTGGATTGCCTCTTTGACTTTTATCAACAAAACCGAGCGTGCGTATAACGCTTCCGCCTACACTCATTTTTTTATGAGAAACACTTTATATAAGGACCTGTAAGGCCAGATTTTGAAAACTGATGAAACTTTGGTAGGAGATCTTGAGTACACCGAAAAAGTGAAGAAATTTTTTATATTTTTAACATATTTTGAGAGAATATTGGCTTCTAAAGTTTTCAGGTTTTGTTCCTTGTTCAGTTTGGTTACATTTGATATTTTCGCAATGAAATTTAAATATATTTTGCCTCTTCATATCCAGTTAATGTTTTGCAGGTTTTGCAAGAACGGTATATGAAGGGAAATTACGTTTTTATTCAAGAAATTTGCTGAAAAACTTTTCGTACCATGATTGGAGGTTCTTAAAAGCAATTTTTATAAGCAATTTCAGCTCGAGCTCAGTACTAAAAATTGCTTCACTAGATGGCACATTCGAGTACTTAAAATTGCTTAGCAATTGCATAGCTTTTTTTACTTACAGGTTAGTTTCTTAGAGTACTATCTCACAAGTTTTTGTACAACAATTATCAATTGTATCTTGCATACTAAAGTTTGTTGGGGTACTTATATCCACTGTAACCTTCTTCTCTTTAGCTACTGCACGATATTCGTGACCAATTGGACTAGAGCTAAAATTTTTAAATTGCTTAGCATTCCTCTATCTAGTACTGGAATTGCTTAAGTTTTTGTCTCTTTTCTAGCACTGACTTGCTTATAAAGCAATTGTTTATAAAGAAATTGCAGGTATTTTGGAAGACAAGACTCATGTGACAAGAGACAGATCAATTTTTCTATCTGTTCTGATTATTCAAGCCTTAAATTGACAAATGATGAATCCAATATTAACTGCTGAACTGTATTTTTTGGTTATATTTGAATTGTCTTATTTACTTTTATCAACAAAAATCAACGAACGCTTGAACGCTTGAACGCTTCCGTTTAGTCTAGGTCCAGCAGAGCAACGTATTAAGGATATGGAGACCCTTCAAGACTCGGGAAATTCCTTGGTACACGTTTTTTTGTAAGCAAATAATCTATAAGAAATCAGTATTCCAAATTACCAAAGAGATAAGATATTTCGGTACTGATTTTTTCATATCTAAGAAAATTTTGAAATAAGTTCCAGCCAAAAATTGGAGAGGACCGAAAACCTGGAAGATTTTTCACATCAATGAGGGGAAAAGTCTCCTCAAAGTCTATTTCTGATATGATCTACCATTCTGTGACAATTTTTCCAATTCATTTATTGGCATGAATCATGTATGAAAAATCCAAGTTGAATTTTGTTGAGAAAGTCTTAGGAAAGTGCAGGAATTAGCTAATTGCTTAAAAAGTTCCAGTACTGGATTCAATTGAGACTTTCTTATAAAATGAAAAACGTATACTATAAGAGGAACAAGTCAGGATAAAAAATAGATGCAACAACATAAAATAAATAATAGCTACAGATAAGAAAAAGTAGCAATCAAGTTTATTAATTTGTTTTGGTTGGATATGTTGATTTTAATAGTTTTCTGTGAGCTTATCAATGCTACGATTTTGTTCTAATTATTTCTGTTTTTATCTTAAAATCAAAAATTCTAAATTTTGTTCTCTGGCACAAAAGTGGTGGAATTATAGTAAATTCTGTGCATTTTGCTACCAATTATAAATGATTGGCACAATTTTGAGTCAAAATTTGACGCAAAAAAATGTTAGAGGAAAGAAATCGTTTGGACATAGATGGAAACTCAGATTCACCCTAATTTCAAGTTCACATTTTCTCTCTCCTTGCTCTAATGTCGACAAGACAAAAAAACATTGTTTTTTGTGGACTTATTATTGGCACTGATTTCTTCAAATTCAGAATCTGGAAGGCCAATGTTTTATGGGTGTCAAAGGTCTTTTCGTCTTTTCCTGGCCCACTTAAATTCTCACCCTGTCCCTACGATGTAGCTTCAAACCTAAATCTAGCTACTCAAATCGAGAGGTAATAAGCAAAATAAATAAGTTACCTTTACGGATGAAATAGTTCGGCCATCCCCGAGAAGTCAGCAAGGGAAAAGGGCAAAGTCGATCGAGGGAAAGACTTTACTATCGTTTTTCTGATTTACATTTTGCTTTACATAACAATGGTTTAAGATCATTTGATTGACAGTTTGAACCAGGAAGTTATTTCAACATGCACTCCCGGATGAGACCAGTAAAGTAACGAGTTTCAAATCCAGGGGGCTTATCTATTTTTCGAGACATTGAAATATTGGGGGGGGGGGAGAGTGATTCTTATAATATTTAATAGAACAGTAGGTTGGTACTACGATTGGATAAAGAATAATTTTCAAATATTTATGAAGGGAAGAAGGAAGAGTTTGTAAGGATGGAAAAGGGAGAGGATATAGGTATTGTGTTAGGTAAAGGAAAAACTGTATTTTTCAACAAAGAAAATGAGAAATTTTCATATTTTGAAGGGGAGAAGGGAGATTTGTTCCTCCCTCCTTAGCAAGAATACATCTCGATACATTCTTCTTGTCATCATCATCATCATCATCATCATTCTTCGTCAATTCAGGCTATAAAGCCTGTACCACGTTTTCTTCTGGTGATTGCACTTGTTAACTAATTTTGAATCGCATACGGTGGAATTGGCGATTGGCAAAATTTTAGGTGTTTCCAGTGTTTGTCCAATCTATTTCTAAAAGAATCCAACGATGGGTTGGTGACGACCTCTTTAGGAAGAGAGGAGAGTTCCACTTGGTCACTATACGAAGAGAGAATAAGTGATGCCGTACTTCTTTGTTGCAGGCTGATACCTTCAGCTTAAATTCTTGACCTCTTCTTGTTTTGTCTTCGTCCACTTTGAGAATCTGTTTGATGTCCTACTTTTCATGAGTCATTTTATAACATTCGTTCATTTCTCCTCTATCTCTTCTGTAGTATAGTGATTGTAGATCCATAGCTGTTAGACGATCTTCATATTCTAAGTCTTTGAGATTAAGTACCGTTTTCGTTGCTCTGTGCTGTATATTATCTAGAAGTATTTCTGATTTTTTGCATCTTGGATAGGTTATAGCGTGACCGTATTCTATGCTGGGCGTATTAGCGTGGTGTAAAGTATCTCCATGCTGTTTAAATCGATGAACGTAAACGCTCTTCTGATCAATACTGATATTTTGTTGTCCTTGTTACACTGGATCTCAACATGACGATCAAATTTGAGGTTTTTGTCTAGATGTACTCCTATGTCTTTCTCTAATTCGATATTTTTTTAGTTCTACTGTTTTGTTGTCCTTCTCTATGTAGTATGATTGCTAAGGGTTTTTGTTTCCAATGTGCCTAACCTTAATCTTAATAGAATTGAAGGTAAGCTACCATTTTCTTGCCCAATCATATTGTCTTGTAATGTCATCCAGTGGCGTAGTCAACGGTGGTTACCTTTAGGGCGAACCACCAAGGGCCCCCACGGAAATGGGTCTCCGAAGGAGCTCCCAACTGAAAAACTTACTGGCAAAGGGCCCCAGACCTCCTACTTCACTAAGGGCCCCATGCACCCCACTAGTGTCATCTTGCAATTCTTGACTGTTAATGCTCTTAGAGACGTCCGCATAAACTTTGGTATCATCAGCAAACCATTTGACACACGCGCGAATTTCTCCTGAAAGATCGTTTATGTAACAGACAAATAGAACTGGACCTGTGAATTGTTTCTGAACCAATCTATTAAGAAATTTATCACAGTATTTCTGCTTCTTTCTTTTATCAAACATGGTAGAACAAGATAAAACATAAAGGAAGGGACTCATTAGAACAAAATTGATTTAATGGTATTTAAATCAGGCCAAACATAAAAGCAGTTTGCTGAGAGCCCCCCATATTTGTACGTGAAGCGTTATTTGGAATATTTTTGCGAGTAAATTCGTGATTTAGATATTTTTGGTTCGTGAATCGGTGGACAAAGAATCATTCGTGCAGCGTGATTTCTTGAAAAATGTGGTTGTTATTCCGTGAAAAGGATTTTTCAAGTGCGTGATTGCGTGACGCGTCTTGGTCCTTAAAACATTTTCTTGCATACACTCTTTTTTTTTATAAGAATAAATTTTATGAGAATAATGAGCCTCAAAATCGGTGAAATTTAAGAGTATTTTAAGAATATTGCGAGGCTCAGATTTTATGGAAAAAATTTTAGCTAGAGTTTCTTTACTTCTGAATTGGTGTGCTTTTTACCGGGAATGGTTTAAATACACTCACCTATAGTTTGATGCAAGTGTTAATGAGCTCTGATTTACAGGAAATAAGGATATAGTTCTGTTAGCTACCATATTTGTAATACAGTAGGTGTGCTTCTTTGGCATTTACGACAGTAGTAACAATTTATTGCTATATCCGTGTTTTCTGCAGTAAGAATAATTTATGAATATTCCGAGGCTCAAAATAGCAAAAAATTAAGAATATTGAGGCTCAGAAAAAAATTAGATATTCTTATAAAAAAAAAGAGTGTAATTTCGATAGTTCGTGCTTTTTCTTCATGAGATAATTTGCAGAAATACCAAAATTGACAAGGAATCCCGCAAGGAAACCCGTGATTTTCCTGAATTTCAAGACTTCATATCACTGCATGCAATTGGTAACATCGAATGAAAGTTTAAATTGTTTATGTTAGCTTATGATAAAATGCAACGGAGTAAGAATCAACTTTCATGTTGAGAGAGGTTTTTCTTTTGTATCAATTTTACCAAACTGTAAATGTTAGAAACAAAAACCCTTACCTTTCGAGAGTCAAACGTCAAACTATGCACTTCAAATCTGCAACCCTTAGCTTAGTCCAATTGAAAAATTGAAAAATTAGAATTAGAAAAAATAAAAGAATTTCCCTCTATCCCTCTCCTTTACTTTTCTTGAATATTTTTTACAAATTCTATTGTTGTTTAAATTCTAAAATAATCTGTTTAAGGGTAGCGTTGTATCAGCAATAGAAAATTAATGCAATGCCAGTGAAGACATTTTTATTTGTCTTGTTTTATCAAGGTGAAAAGAATTTAGGCATTGTAACCTCGTGACCTTTGCGAGCTACTTGGTATAATGGGCAAGCAGAGCGGCGATTGTTGTGCCATAAGGAAATGGGTAACCTTTCTTCTAAGTTTCAGCTAAGTTGCGAGTACGGCCATTGCCCTTACACGCTTTTTTTAAGGAACCTAGCTCAAGGCCTTGTTCTTTAGGTCCCTTGACTTAAACCTCTTTCGACCACTCTCTAGTTCTAAAAGTTCCTTAATATTAAGTGTTTATTTAGTGGATAAGAAGCAGTACGAACGCAAGAGACGCATTAAAATTCATCATTTTCGAATTAACTCGTAGTGAGAAAACATGTTATAACACAAAGAATCTTAGGCCAGGCCTGTCCAACATAAAAGTCAATAAGAGTCATGAAAGATATTGCATATCTACACCAGATGAATTTTTTTCAAAATTATAAAGTTATTATTTGACCTTGAGTAGTAGGAGTTTCTTAAGTTTTTCGACCTCCTACATGTAGGTTCCTCATAAAAAGGCGTGTAAATGGGAGAAATTAATCATCGGTTCTCGTTTTAGTTGGATTATATTATATCGTTTTAATTTTAAAATACCCCCTCCCCCTCCTCCTGGGAATGTTTCAGGGCTTATTGTGCTCGAAAACTAGGAGTAGTTACGAAAAACGTAGAGCATGAAAATGGACGTGAGACTCATATCTTAATAAAAACTGACTAATAATCATAATCATAATAATCATATATATCAAATCAGACCTATGAAGCGGCACGGAATACATAATTAGCATAATTAACATAATCAATCATTTACAGGTAGTCCTACTACAGGGCTATTAGTCAGTTACTATAGGTTTGACTCACTAACACTATCACCAATGACGTAAAAAACATGTAAGTCCTCCGCATCACTTCGCAATATAATCAAGCTATACATTGAAACAAATGGAAAGATTTTTTATTAGTGTAGTAGTGTTCAATAGTATCAAATACACTCTTGTTTTATTAGAACGAGTTATCCCTTATGTAAGTCCTAGACACTGGGGAGTGGGCTGTGGAGGCGCACAAGCCCTACCTACCCAGAGAATAACATTCTCTAAGTCGGTGACGTAACAGGGAACATAATTCCAGCCCCCCGTCGGCAAATAACATTGAGCCGATGCACCCCTTCCATCTAAACAGGAGCCAGATGGTAGGCCTTGGAAAAGGAAAGGCAGAAAATAGTGCAAATGCAAATATCAAATAAAACAATAAAATGAAATAAATAAACCCCATTGCACTAGAAAAAATCCCCTAAGAAGGAGTGGGTGGGTGGGATTCGAAAGAACAGCGAGACTTGGTTCCATGCTTGGTCAGTGAAGAACTCAATTGCTGATCAAAACAGCATGCCATAGAATCAATGCTGCAGCACATGGAACAGATTAACACCTCCCATATAAGGTAGTCACGATAAAACTCGGGGAAATAACTGAGCTGAAAACAAGTGACCCAGGGAAAAACCCAAGCAGCAACAACAACCTTGTAGATGATCTGTGGGGAAAACCAAACACTGGGACCCTAGACTTACAGGGATAACTCAAATTAAATCTGCATATAATTTACATTTATCCCTTATGTAAGTCCTAGACACTGGGGAGTGGGCTGTGGAGGCGCACAAGCCCTACCTACCCAGAGAATAACATTCTCTAAGTCGGTGACGTAACAGGGAACATAATTCCAGCCCAACGAACACACTTGTGTGTGCACCCAGTCACCGACAACTAAAAGGGAACTTATCTCTCTTCTTACCCAATGGCCCAACCCACGACCCGAAAAACAAAACAAACAACTCAAAGCTACATTAAAAAGCATGGCAGAAAGATTTTATCCAGAACAGCAGCATGACACCACTGTCCCAGACAGAAAGTTTAAGATAGAGAAAAAATAAAGACCAAAACCTAGTAAACATGGCAAAATATGCCAACACCCTGCTGTAACATAGCATAAAATGCTAATAACCCTGCTGTAAACATGGCAAAATATGCCAACACCCTGCTGTAACATGGCAAAATATGCCAACACCCTGCTGTAACATGGCAAAATATGCCAACACCCTGCTGTAACATAGCATAAAATGCTAATAACCCTGCTGTAAACATGGCATAATATGCCAACACCCTGCTGTAACATGGCAAAATATGCCAACACCCTGCTGTAACATGGCAAAATGTGCCAACACCCTGCTGTAACATAGCAAAATAAGCTAAGAACCCTGATGTAATATAGCTATATATAGAAAAATATTCTAATAACCCTGATGTAACATAGCAATATATGCTCAAAAAAAACCCTGATGTAACATAGCAAAATATGCTCAAAAACCCTGATGTAACATAGCAATATATGCTCACAAACCCTGCTGTAACATAGCATAAAATGCTAATAACCCTGCTGTAAACATGGCAAAATGTGCCAACACCCTGCTGTAACATAGCAAAATAAGCTAAGAACCCTGATGTAATATAGCTAAATATAGCAAAATATGCTAATAACCCTGATGTAACATAGCAAGATATGCTCAAAGCCCAGCTGTAACATGGCAAAATATGCTAATAACCCTGATGTAATATAGCAAAATATGCTAATAACCCTTCTGTAACATAGCGAAATATGCTTAAAAATCCAGTTGTAAAATGGCAAAATATGCTAAAAACTCTACTGAACATGTAGCAGAATATGCTAATAATACCTGATGTAACATGGCAACATATGCTAATAATACCTGATGTAACATGGCAAAATATGCTAATAACCCTGCTGTAAAATGGCAAAATATGCTAATAACTCTGTGAACATGTAGCAAAATATGCTAATAATACCTGCTGTAAAATGGCAAAATATGCTAATAACTCTGCTGAACATGTAGCAAAATATGCTAATAGCCCTTTTGTAACATGGCAAAATATGCTAATAGTACCTGATGTAACATGGCAAAATATGCTAACAACCCTGCTGTAAAATGGCAAAATATGCTAATAACTCTATGAACATGTAGCAAAATATGCTAATAATACCTGGTGTAACATGGCAAAATATGCTAATAACACCTGCTGTTACATAGCAAAATATGCTAATAACTCCGATGTAATACAGCAAAATATGCTAATAACCCTGATGTAATATAGCTATTTATAGCAAAATATGCTAATAACCCTGATGTAAAATAGCAAAATATGCTCAAAGCCCAGCTGTAACATGGCAAAAATATGCTAATAACCCTGATGTAATATAGCAAAATATGCTAATAACCCTGCTGCAACATGTAGCAGAATATGCTAATAGCCCTGTTGTAGCATGGCATAATATGCTAATAATACCCGATGTAACATGGCAAAATATGCTTACAACCCTGCTGTAAAATGGCAAAATATGCTTATAACTCTGCTGAACCTGTAGCAAAATATGCTAATAGCCCTATTGTAACATGGCAAAATATGCTTATAAACCTTCTGTAACATAGCAAAAAGCGCTTAGCCCAAGAATGTGCTAATAATCCTGCTGCAACATAGCAAAATATGCTAATAATCCTGCGGTAACCCAGCATAATATGCTAATAATCCTGCTGTGAAAATGTAAAATATGCTAATAATCCTGCTGTGAAAATGCCAAATATGCTAATAACCCTACCGCAAACATAGCAAAATAAGCTTAAATAGCCCTGCTGCAAACATTGCAAAAATATATGCTAATACCCCTGCTGTAAACAATGCAAAAATATGCTAATAACCCTCCTGTAAACCTAGCAAAAATATGCTAATAACCCTGCTGTAAACATAGCAAAATATGCTTAAAAAGCCCTGCTGTAAACATAGCAAAATATGCTTAAATATCCCCGCTGTAACATTGCAAAAAAAAAAAAGAGTGCAAATAAACCAGTTGTAAACATAGCATAATATGCCAATAACCCTACTGCAAATATTGCAAAATATGCAAATAACCCTAATGTTAATATAGCCAAATATGCTAATAACCCTACTGTAAACGATGCAAAACATATGCTGATGACATTGCTGTAAAGATTACAAAATATGCTAAAAACGCGGCTGTAACATAGCAAAATATGCTACAAACCCTCCTGTAACCATAGCACAATATGCGATTAACCCTGCTGCAAACATTGCAACATATGCAAATAACACTAATGTAAATATAGCCTAATATGCCAATAAGCCTATTGTAAACAATGTAAAATATAAGCCAATAACCCCGCTGTAAACATTACAAGCATATGCTAATAAAGTGGTTGACCATAGCAAAATATGATATTAACCCCGCTGTAAATATTGCAAATAACCCTACTCCAAATATAGCCAAATATGTAAATAACCTTGCAGTGAACATCGCACAAAATATGCTAATAACCCCACTGTAAATATTGCAAAGAACCCTACAGTAAATATACCTGAATATTCTGATAACCTGGCTGTGAACATTGCACAAAATATGCTAATAACCTTTGTCAACATAGCAAATACGCTACTGACCCTAATAACCTTACAGTGAACATTGAAAAAAAAATATGCTAATAGAAATAATGTAATAAAGCAAAAATATGCCAATGACCCTATTGTAAATATAGCCAAATTTCATGCTAAACCTGCTGTCAATCATAGCAAAATATGCTAATAGCCCTACTAAAAATATAGCAAAACATGCTAATAACCGTGTTGTAAAAATTGCCTAGTATGCCAAAATCAATGCTGTAAACATTGCAAGGATATGTAAATTGATAACCATGCTGTAAACTTTGCAAAGATATGTGTATTGATAACCATGCTGTAAACTTGCGAGAACTTTGTACTAAATCATGTTATAAGCATTACCAAATATACTAATAAAACTGTTATGAACTTGCAAAATACGTTAATAACCCTGCCATAAACTGTAACAAAGTGTTGTAACAAACATGCACTGTTGTAACATACATAATGATTGCCTATGCAATAACCCTGCTGTGGCTGTAACAAAAATGTTACTTAACCTTTCTGCAACATGTATAACAACATAATGCTTGTAGGCAATAATCCTTCTGTCAACTGTAACAAAAATACTACTTAACCCCGCTGAACAAACGTGCAACAGCAAAAGTGCTGCAATAAAAAAACCTGGTATAAAGCAGAACAGAAAGCTTAGGGTGGCCGTCCCCTTAAAATCCCAATATTCTTAAGACTAATGTCCTAAGAAAGATATAATAAAATCAAATGCTAGCTTGTTAGGTATATAAATGGCTAAATTGTCAAGAACCGTACTATATTCAAAATATGACCACTAATTCTAAGACTGGGCAATTTTAATGAAAATCTGAAGGTAATGGTATGGTTGTGTAAAACAACCCTAAAACAAACAAAAATGGAGATGATTACCTGGGTAAATGAGTAAGTTTGATTGCAGACTCAAAATTAAGGATTGAGTTATTCCGATTTCAATGATCCTTAGTTACTAGTTAGTAGTTACTGATCCAAGAGAAGGTTTGCCCACAAAAAGCTTTATTCAGAGGCGACAGGAAGGAACACAATTGGAATGCCTGCTGAGGTCAAAGACAAACAAATCCCCCAAGGTGATAAGACGATTGGAGACATCAATCTTCCTCAACAACAACAAACACTGAAAAACACGCATGATCGCATGATGAACACAGTAGCAAACAAGATATCCAAATCGCAATAACAAGCGAATAAAAAACCCCGCCATACTGCCAAGGGCAATCTTGTTTTTCTGTTGTGAGAATATAGCGCTGCTCTCAAGATCAAGTCTATCTTTCAATAATTCCCTTACTTTGGCTTCGAACTGAGTATTACTATGCAAACGAGCACAAGGTAACCAACAAAGCGATTTAACATTAGAATAGTTAAGTCTAAAAAACAACAAAACGCATTGACAACATTGAGCAAGCAGCCCACAGCGCCCACGTGCGTTTGCCACCAATTTCCGGTTCACCAAGGAGCAGCTTGTTTGGAAGCAATTTCAGTTTTCAATTCAATTTCAATTTTCATGTGTACTCTCAGCACCCCTAAAGCTCAATTCACACTGGATGCGTCACGATGCGTCGCGTCACCTAGCGTCACGGTGCGTTGCGTCATAATTTTATTTTCCAATTCACACTGGAAGCGTCACATTGCGTCGTTTTTCCATCTCTTGATATTTCTGTGGTTGGTTTTCTTTATTATGCAAATCTGTGGTGAGATGTTTGGTAATGTTATTTGAGAAAGAAAAGAGGAAGTATCGTGAAGTTTCAATTTCGAGCAGAAAAGACCAAGTTGAACGAGAATAAATGAAGTAGTTTTACCATAAAACCAAATATATTCTCGTATGTTTGTTGCATACTTTTACGATATAAAATTACAGTTTCTACAGCACTTGTATTTTGATTTTTCTTTACGATTGCAGTTCTTAACAAACAGAAATTAAACAAAACGAATGTAGGCAATTAGATTTAGAATAAGGTTTGAGTTCTCACATTATTGAAAGCTTCTTCGTGTTGATACTGAAGGTTTTGTGAATTTCGGAGTCCTGTTTTCCCAATTTCTTTATTGTTCTGATGCGTCGCGTCGCGTCAAAGATGGATTTTTTCAACTTTGACGCGTCCTGACGCATTGCTCGAAAAACGCGATGCGTGCGCACTGCGTCGAGTGACGCTGACCTTATAAGGGCAGCGTCATGACGCGACGCATCGTGACGCGTCCAGTGTGAATTGAGCTTAAAGGTGGACATTCGTGGAATCGGATAAAGCTTCCCCATCATTAATTCTACGGCATTTGTGGAATAGGCTCCCCCCTATCACAAATTCTACGATTCGTGAGAAAAGCCTCCAAGTAAAACAAATACGAAAGTTCAGGCCGAGTTTACAATTAGTTACCGAGATAGAAAAAAATACTGGAATGGTCTCACCGGGCTTTAATGTAAGCAGGAACTCTTCTTGATCGGCATGCCACCACAGACAACAGCAGCGAGCAAAGCGCACGAGAGTCCAGTCAGAGTCAGAATCCACTCAATCTTTCTTCCACGTAGACCAGTGACAATACACGTGAGCCAGAAAATTCGAGATTACGGAACCACAACAACAAAGTTTCTTAAATTCCAACAAATCATAAGAGCCAGTAATCCAAATAAACGTGAACACAGGTTCAGAATTATTCGAAAGAACAGCGAGACTTGGTTCCATGCTTGGTCAGTGAAGAACTCAATTGCTGATCAAAACAGCATGCCATAGAATCAATGCTGCAGCACATGGAACAGATTAACACCTCCCATATAAGGTAGTCACGATAAAACTCGGGGAAATAACTGAGCTGAAAACAAGTGACCCAGGGAAAAACCCAAGCAGCAACAACAACCTTGTAGATGATCTGTGGGGAAAACCAAACACTGGGACCCTAGACTTACAGGGATAACTCAAATTAAATCTGCATATAATTTACATTAAAATTAAGTTGAAGCTGGCTGTTTTTAAACATTGCCCTATCTTCAGCCTGAAATGTTCTTAAATTGTTTTTACTTTTACAATGGTTGGGAGGCCTTTTATGCTATCAGTAGTGTTAATTGTTTGAAAGTTTGACTCTCTTAACCATTTGACATTATCTGTGTGCTGCTAGTCTGCTAAAGTTGTAATTATTTCTCAGTCTTATGGTTATTTCATACGATTTCCATATTGAGCCAAAAATGGTCAGCCTCGGTTTGTTCTAAGCTTTTTCTCAAGTGTTGGCTAAATTGAGGCTAGTGTTCTTATAAAAAAAAGTGTATTCAAAACGTATTGATGAGATTATCACGATATTTGGACACCTTGTGGTCATTTCCATTCATACAGCTTATATACGGAGTTATTGCGAATAATTATTAGTGACGTAGCCACAGGTACTGTAGCAACTAAATAAGTGTCAACACGAAATGTAACCCTTAAGCATGAGAATCAATGCAGTATTCTGTTCCGGTTTTTATTCCAATTATCTCCTCTCTGTATTGATTAGTGCATTAATTAATAATCATCCCTTCTCATTTCATCATAAAAGATGCGAGAACGAAGCAGAAATGAATTTAAATACATTTATTTGTTTTTGAACCAATTGATAAAGAGGTATTTCAAAATATTCCTGCTTCTTTCTTTCATAAAAATTGATGTAAAATTAAGGGAAGGATTCGTAAGGATAAAACCCGGAACAGAATATCGCAGTGATATGCATCCTGAAGGAGCGCATTTGGAGTTGACCCTAAAATAAAGCGTAAAAACCAAGTCATTCTCATCATACTGCAAAGGGTGGTCAAGGGTGAGACTGTAAGTTCACAATGAGGCCAACTAAATATTTATGAATCTTGAGGAGAAGAAGAATTTGGAAAATCAATCGAGATAATTAGTGAGAATGAAAATGACCCGAGTAGGACTCGAACCCTCGACCTCTAGATTTGTACATCTCTTTAGAGTACAAATCTAGAGTACATCTCTTTAGAGTACAAATCTAGAGTACGTGGGTTCTAGTCCTAATCGGGTCATTTTCATTCTCACAAATTATCTCGATTGATTTATGGAACTGCGCAGGAGTGAAGTTGAGCCGTGGGGTTGCACAGTGAATAACGTCAGTAAGAAGAATTTTCATGAACTCAATGTCTTACACTAGGAGTTTGACAGACATTAATATATCTTACAGTAGATAATTTCATGTCATACTGTGACTTTCGTACTTGAACACTCGTCAGACAGACTATACCAATCATAAGTGGGTTTGTTTACAAGATCCAAGGGTCTGCTTACATGCTGTTGGGGTCATCTGCATCCATTGTTTACCTGTTTACTTAACATGCCATATTAGAACATAAGCATTGAGTTTATTTCCATCTTTCAATAATATAACAAGTCTGGACTAACAAAATAACTATTTCAAAAACTTTGCTGTAATATGAACAAGTTTGTTTACTTTAGTTGTAGTCATATTTGTAGATTTAATTTGTACTACGTACATTGAACTTATTGTTAATTAAGTACAGCAAATTTCAATCTACTAGACCTGACTGATGTACTAATGAAATTGAAAATCGGTAGCGTCAGCCTGTCAGCTAGGTAGGGTCACGATTCTAAGAAGCCGAACATTTTGTTGATTTAAGACATGTAAACGCTCGAGAAGAGCTATCTTTATGGGCCTATATCAACTGCTATTCATAGGCAACTGCAACAACAAGCTTACTCATAACACTCCTCTTAGGATCACCCTAGCTTGCCAAATCTTCATCTACACGCTTTTTTTATAAGGAACCTTATAAAATGGTATATGTAGAAGTTTGAAAAACTTAAGGAACATCTACTACGAACGGTAAATTCACTAAAGAACTTTACATTTTGAATTTATCTATCTTTCTGTATTATTTAAAATCAGGAGGCCAGATGTATTAACTATCAGTCAAACTCGACATGCTCACTGAGTGTTCTGCAAACCAACTTGAGAAATTTCAGTTCTAACTCACTTCATACCCAATGTTGATGCTTTTCATGCGCAGATACTAGTTCCTGCCCACTAAATGAGCACTTGAAAATAAGGAACTATTAAGGAACATTTAGAAATACAAATTGGTCGAAAGAGGTCTCAAAATAAGGAAATAAAAGATCTAGGCTTTGAGGAGTATTCTTTATAAAAAAGCGTGTAAACGAGAGCAGAGTTTTGGCCCTTCCAGTAGGTTGATCCTCTTAGGAAGGTGACCCTACTTGCATGTAAACAGACCCTTCAGTGCACACTAACCTCCCTCCAGAATATCATATTACATAATTTTAAGGGCAAATCATTCAAAAAACTTATTGTAAACTAAAAAACCTGGTTAGGATCATTTTTCAAGTCAACAAATTATTCGAGATAATTTGTGAGAATGAAAATGACCTGAGTAGGACTCGAACCCACAACCTCTAGATTTGAACTCTAGAACGCTACCACTGCGCAACCGGGGCTACGAGAAACCCAGGCCATTTCATTCACATAAATTGTTGCACCACCGCTCACCAAATTCAGAGACTAACCTATCCGGGCTTTTTGACACAACATTGGACCTGCCGAAGGGCGACGACTTTCTAACACCAGGGAGACCATCGCAGTCCCATCACTGAATAGAGTTGCAGAGTGGTAGCGGTGGTAGCGTTGTAGAGTACAAATCTAGAGTTCGTGGGTTCGAGTCCTACTCGGGTCATTTTCATTGGCACAAATTATCTCGATTGATTTTCGAAATCCTGCTTCTCCTCAATTCCACAAATCATGCTTAACTTTAACTAAAAATCTTTATAAATCTGTATGGATTTTCATAATCACAAACAAATTCTAAAAAAATCTCGTAAATCCACAAAAAATTTCACATCAAAACCTTGCAAAATCCAATTGACTCAAAATTCTAGAAAGTCTCGGTAAATATTTGATTTAAAAATCGCAATACCATAAGAATCTCATACACGTTTTAAGAAATGATTTACCCCAGTTGAATAAATTATGCTGACTTTTCTCTGCCAATTCGTTTTGTCTTAAACAACCTTGAATTGTTTTTCTGTAATTAACTGCGTCATAATTATCTTTTAATAATCATCATAATTTTTGATAATTGAATTCCTGAATTACGTGAATGATTGAACGTTAATACGAATATGGGATGCAGATATCTCCGTCTTGAGATGCTTCCATTCATCTTCCCTTTTATAAGAAGAAACTGTCAACTCACGTAATTTTGTATCACTTTCAGACTTGGCTTTTCTTAAAACTTCTTCCACTATTCTACAATCATCATCCAAAATGTTGAGACGCACCTCAGGTATCAACAAAAAAAGTTCAGCAACAATTCCTGTTGATTCTGACGCTTCGAATTTGCAACTGTCAAAACCCAAATGTCTTAGATCTCTGATATCTTTGTTTGCTTGAGATGCTTTTAATAATTTCTCGCAAAATTCATTGCTCAGGCTCAAGTCATTAATCCAAACATTATCAAAGTGTGGAAAGAATCGTAAGAAGTTAACAGCAGCTTCTTCACTTGATGGTTTTATATAAACATACAAACCAATCAGATTCAGAAACGAAGTCAAATTCCTCTCTGTTAACTCTTCGGCGAATTTAGTGAGATTGATGATATCCTCATTTCTGCGAATGTCGATGAAACAATCTTGATCATAATCTAACAAATGGAAAGCTTTAAAACTGTATGCTTCCTTTAAAGCTAAGATGGGAATATCATTATTTCTTCCTGATTGTGTCATGTGTTGTATAAAACCACGAAACCATTCGTCGCGTCTTAATTCGGCATTCTGCTCCTGATCCTTGTCTGACTTTCCTTCAACACACTGTGCAAATAGTTTTACGATTCTTCGATCCTTATCCGTTTCCTTAGCTGCTGCTCCTCCATGAAAACCTGCAATGAATCTTATCACTTGGAAATATTCTTTCTTCACTAATTCTTCAATGGGTATCTGATTCGCAAAACAATGTGCTGCAGCGAAAAATTCCATGGTTGTTAAGTGGCGGAATTGGTACAATTCGTCTCCCTCCTTCTCTCTTTTTATTATGAATGCTTCAATCATCTGACGGATTCTTTCATGATTCAGTTGATCCTGAACAAAGCATTCAGCAAATAATTCTTTCGAAAATATTATCTTATTCCCGATGTACAACTCATATGCACATCTGCAAAGCGATTTCAAAAACGATGATACCGCAGGATCTTGGAAAATCTCATAGTAGCCTCGAGTCTTCCCACGGCCTTTTTCGATATGTTTAATCCATAGCGTTGTGAACATCCAGGTAAATAGAGGGGTTAGAGTATTCATGTTATAAATTTCATTTTGGTCTGTTCTCATATTACCTATCACAAAGCAAATGAGCTCCAAATAGCGTGGTATCATCGATAGTTTTTCCATATGAGGTAAAGAGTGAATTGTTTTCTTGATTTCCTTTGCGATACCAGAATCATTACCAGCAATGAGGTCGATTAATTTATCAACTTGCGTCACGTCGAGGCCGGTTATCTCAAAGTGAGTGTAGTTACCGAAATCTTCGTCGTTGAGGAAATGATGTTCAATATGGGGTCTACCAGTTAACAACGTGGCATGTCCTTTCAAAAATTCAGAGTCCTTCGATAGTAGGCAACCAAGAGTGCCATTTTTTCCTGTTACTGCTTCATCTAAATTGTGGTACTCATCTAACCCATCGATGATAATCAAAACTTTATAGCCATTCACTGGCAGTTGTTCAAGGCAGCACTTTTTTGTTATCAATTCGGTGAGATATTGTGTAGGACTTTTACCCTCTACACTTTCCATTAATTCGCGGCATTCGATCAAGAAAACATAATCGAATAGGTCTTGAAAAAACTTACCGCTGGCCCACATGAATGCTAAATATTCAGCCAGACTTGTCTTTCCGACTCCAGCGATACCTCTAATAAATATTTGCTTGACATTTCTGTCAAACATGTTATCTGGTTGAATTTTTTCCGCTACCTCTTTGAATTTCTCGGCAATACTCAGAGGGCTCTCTTGGGCGATAAGTTTATTCACGGTGCGTGTTCTGACGATTTGAAGCTCTCCAAAATATTTACCCCTGTCCCTAGCATCAATTTCTTTAAAGAGAGCATCGGCGTATGGGTCAGTAGTGATTACTTCCACTCTCCAAGACCGAAGCTTTCTCTCTAAACTTTGTCGATGATTGATAGACAGGGGATCTAAAAAGTAACAGTCGTTCTTTTAATTTACAATTCAATGAGATAAGTTGTGTGAAAAGACTCATGTTGGACGATAACCCAAGACCTCTCGATTGGTAATCTAGATTATCTCCATTAATTTTCAACATTCTATTTCTTCTCAAAGTTACAAATTCATATTTTTGCATGATACAAAGTAAGAACTATTCGTAGAAGGTAAATGAAAATATTTCTTTGGTAAGACGGAGCATCTATATAATTTCAGTTACCTTCATTTTATTTCGATGGAACAAAATTTTATAGAGCAGAGCTAGATGATCAACAGTAAAGGAACCGAACGAGGTAAACAAAATTGTAGTGAAAACATATGCGCATGCAACTGTTTTTTACACTTATAAATTGATAAAAATTTTCACATTCCATTAAAAACCCTTGCTAATACCTAGTTTCCCTATAGCTTCAACTGCTAGTAACAGCTGGCAAAATAGAGCTGTGCGTGGGACAAACAAGAGCCTACCGCAAGCAACAGCTTTCAATAAGACCCTTTCATTGGTAGCTGAAAAGAACCGAGATGCGATTTTCATTGACGTATAAAATCACATATCTTTTTCCAACAAAAAACTCCGACAGGCAGGGACTTGGTAAACATCGCCAAGTTAGGGGAATAGGACACTTGATTGGCTCTTTTGCCCCTAAAAAGGCAATTTTTTGCAAAATCTTTTGGGGGGGGGCACGTACCCCTAGTGCTCTTCGAGTTCCTATTTCTCTAGCTGCAGACCTATTCCAACGTCAGATGAATAATAGAATACCACTCTAATTTTCTAATGAAAGGGATTCATCAAAAGAAAATTATTGGCGGCACATTGGAGGCAGCACTACTAACAGCTGCAGTAGGAAGTTATAGCTATATGGAAACCAGGTTTTATCAAGAACATCTACAGGAATTCCCAGTTTTCTAATCAATAAGCAAATGCCAAAACGATGCACTGATTTTAGTCAAGATGATGTGTGCAAATAAACAATAAAATTCCACTGCTTGTTGATATAATTGATAATATTGGTGATGGTTCAAGAACTAAACAGGTTGTTACAAACCAGAATAGAAGAATAAATGTGAATATTGCCGTCAGACACATTTTTCAGCAGAATGAATAACACACGAATTTCTATAGAAATAAACCCTTTGTGTAAGCGTCTCATCAGCGTATGAGGATTGATCGCAGAATTGTTTCCGTTTCCTTTTTATACCATTACAGGATATGTGCAGTAAAAGATTTGGCATACACAAGCGTGGTGTCAAAACTTATCAAAAGGTTTAATTGCACTGATTAGACCCCTACTAAATATCTACCTTCTAAAGAAAGCGGTGTAAATAGATGTATGGTGTACCCTTAATGTCAGGGATGATTGCACTAGTGTTGAAATTTCAATCCAACGGGAAACTCTCTTGAAAAATCAGAAATTATCAAAATTTACCAATGAAACGACGATAACGCAGAAAATCGGTGAACCTCCTCCATAAACTCCTTTGATCCTCTCCAGAGCTGGGTGAAGAACGGGATTGTTGTTGATCTATGAAAGGTAAAGCCAAGAGTTGAAAATAAAAATCTAATATATTGGGATACTTTTCTGGAATAAAAATTTCGAAATCATATTTTCCACAGATGAAATGCCTGTAGCAAAAGCAAAATAAACGTATGAAGAAATTGTGAAGAGTAAGAGAAACCTTTTAAGATTACAATACTTTATTAAATTAGGATTGTTGGTTGTAGTAGGTTTAATGAATTAACACAAGTCTAGGGCTTACAGATTGACAAAAAAGCTGTAGGTCTAAAATATCTTCCATCAAATAGAATTTCATACTTTTTCTCTTTCTTGCATCAATTTAGGTGATTCTTACCTTTCTTGCACAAGTTTATATCTGAAGTTTTCTCAAATATTGTTGATAGTTAGTCTATTAAAACCAGGAATTACCCATACACCCCTGCAATCAGCCTAACCAGCAGTAACCAGCCAGTAATTAGCAGTAACCAGCTAATAATGGGCTGCAATTAACTATCTACGAGCATAGCAACAAATCATAGTTGAAGAATCTTTATAAATAATCGACTTTGCCTTTTCCAGGATTTTTGCTCATTAACCAAGTTTTCCCAAAATACCGGGAGATTCCCAGCTTTTTAGATTTCAAGCTTTCCTCGGATTCCAAGGAACCTCCCAGCTATTTTGAGAGGGATTAAATAGTTTTTCTGCAATTTTTCTCCTTTTCCCAACCTTTTCTTATCCTTAGAGTGCTTGGAAATTATACCCAGAAAATTCCCAGGATTTCGGATTCTCCTAGATTTTTTTATACAGGTGGCTAGTTCCTGCTGATTACAGATGGTTCCGGTGATTCCTGTTTACTGATTGTTGATTCTGATTTGCTTTGCAAGAAATGATTTTAAATGAAGAAGGATTGATAAGGGGTTCACTGAAGGTTTTGAAGAGGGAGGTTCTTAATGAAGTATTTTTTCTTGAATCACTTACAAAAAACACTTGATTTTCGGTCAAAAATACCTGAAGTTGAAACATTGATTTGATCGAAGTTATTATCATTAACAACCCAAGATTTTTGAAGGTTTAGCATGTTAACACAAAATATTGAATTACTTACCGGTAAATTCGTAAGGCTCCAACAGTCTCTTGCAGTCATATCGCTCCATGCTTTGCAAAATATCTAACAAGTGTCTAACCGTTTTTTCTTCTCTGCCGGTCGTCCACCATTCTTGTAAAACGGATAACGTTGGATCTTTCTCTCTTTCAAAATTCAGAATATTTGTGATAGAAAATCCCAAGTGGCCTGCAAGGGACCTCCAGTTTGCTGCGACCAAAACTTCTGGGTTCAGACATTGAGACAGCTCACGCAGGGTTAGCGGACTCAAGTCTTTCACCAATCTGGGAAACGGCATCTTCAATTCCTCTTCACTATAATTGTATCTTTTCCATTTCTGCAATTAGAATGAAACGTGTTTGCTTTCTTTGTAGTAATCCAGTCGGACCAAACCTAAGAAGAGAAATTTAAATATCTAAAACATAATCTAAACATTATTTATGCAACATTAATTCATAAGATTCTTACTTTCTGAGGAGAATCACAGCTTTCCATACAGAAGGGTGTTTGTGTTCTTTCAGAACAATTCGTATGGTTAAGTATTTTAGTTTAAATACTGTTCTTTCCAATATTTTGATATATTTACTCAAAATTTTCCTTATGAGAACTTCAAAATATTTTGCTAGAATAAAAATCTGAGGTTTTTTTTGCCTTCACTCCCACTTTCCACATACGAATTTCAAGCCACTTTCCATTCTCTGTAAAAACTTTTACCCTTTAAAAATCAAAACAAACCGTTTCTGATAGGTTAGGTGAATAGGTGCATTAAAAAGAAAATAAAATGTGATAGGAGAGAATGAGGGGCGGATCCAGGACTAAAAATTGATTCTGAATCTAGACAAACATATGAGGGGTGTTCGCCTCATCAATAATTCTCCGTCAATTATCATTAGGATGCATCAAATTCTAGCCATACTAGATAAACCTTCACTCTAGCGATATCCCTCACTCTTATCTCAACTCCATTTCTTACATTACCTCAACCCCAACCCTTGCAATGAACTCCAACAGTCCTAAAAAATTAACACTAAAAGGCTTTATTGTTTAGGTGCATCCAAAGTACGTCTAAACGGCTGTAACTATGGAACTACCCAAACTTGCAAATTACCAGCTCAACTATCAACTGCTGCTTTCTGGATTGATGTCCTTCCCTCATATGATGAACATACTTACCAGGTTCACGGAATGGAAGAAGGTTGCATCTTCTGATAAAACATTTAACGCTCTGTCCACTGATGGGTTCTCTTCAACATAGTCAGAAAACAAGGAGATTCTCCTAAAAGAAACATCTATTCATTACACTTGGTCTTCATCAGGTGCCCCTCCACATTTTGAGAACCTCTATCCTGAGAACCATTCACATTATAAATTACCCCTGGGTTACATCCTTTGTGAAAAATTGCCAAGAATGACTTTCTAGAAACTACTTGCTTAAATATACAACTGCATGCAAAAAGCATTGGCTTAAAAATAACTGAATGCAGCCTCACCTTTCTGATGTGACGAATGCAGCGAATGAAGTAGGGGACCTTTGCACTCTGACTTTTGATTTATATACAGTCTAGAAAGTAAATAAATACTTGTCTATCTATGGAGAAATAGAAAATACTCTTAACAATGGAAGATTTAAGAAAGTTTAAGCTAAGTTTCTTATAAAAAAAACTACTTATCATGGTGTTCTTATAGGTACAATGACCTTGATCAGTTTATGCAACAGTTTTTGATGTAGGTTTATTTTTTTGGTTTGCAAAAAAAGAAAAATATTTTCTTTGAGTTAAATTTTTCCTTGTTACCATTTTTACAAACCATTTGCTTAAATATAACTGAATGCAGCCACACCTTTCTAATGTCACGACTAGAGCAAATGAAATAGAGGACCTCGGCTCTCTGACTTTGGATATAAACACAGTCTAGAAAGAAAACAAATACTTGTAATTCAATCAAAAAAAAGAAAATCCTCCTAACAATAGAACATTTAAGAAAGTTTGAGGTAAGTTGCTTATAGAAAACTACTGATCACAGTGATCTCATGGGGAGAATGACCTTCATCAGTTTATGACAACAGTTTTTGATGTAAGTCTATTATTTTTTTGGGTTGGCAAAGAAAGAAAAACCATTTTCTTTGAGTTGGCTTTTTCCATTTTACTATTATCCTGGGTTTATGGTTGGTACCTCCATCTGAGCACTCTTATCTTAAAAAAGTGGTATAAATACTCCCTAAAACTTGTACACCAGGTAAAAATCCTCTTTTCCAATAAAAATCCCTTGCAAATTACTGGAAAATAAGAGGTAAGTCCCCTCATCTTTAACATATCACTTATCATTTTTATATGAAACTATACTAAACCTTAGTACCAGAGTTTCTTGGGTTTATTGTCAATTATGGTACGTAAAGTTTCTTAGCAGGTTTCTAAACATAAAACCTAATTTTCCTTCATATACTGTTGTTTCTTTATTTTCTGTCACTACCAACATGAATTGGATATAAGTAGAATGATGTTTAATAATTTGCCAGTTAGCATAAACACTTTAGAAATTTTTAACATGAACTTACTCAGTTGCTTAGAAGAAATTCACACCTATACATAATACTTAATAAAATAAACATGACAATGAGGTACCTTGATTCTGGGTTGAATCTGAAAATGCAGAACCAATGGTCTTCTTGCTCGGTGAATTCCCTTAAGATTTCATCTAGCATCAGAATATCTTTCAATGTTTAGAAAAACTCTGTAAAATAATTATATTGCAATATTTTAGACAATCAGTTAACCAAAGGTTATACTGACTGTGTTAGTATTTTACTCGGGGAGAGGGGGGCAATACCTCCCCAGTTTTGAATAGGGACACTCTACCCTAGAAGCCACTTTTATACTCTTTTTTATACCAGATTTCTGTAAATGTACACCCATATTGATACCAAATTTCTGAAAATTTACATCCATATTTATACCAAATCCTTGAAAATTTGCAACCAAATGCACTCTAAAAACTTGAAAATGGATAAACCAACCCTCAATTTTAAACAATTTTTTAAAATTAATACCCTTTAGTTTCCTTTAAAGGTAATGCTAGATAATATTTAAGTAAGATATTCATCAACTTTGCCTAATGCATGTGTGTACCGTAGGAGGCCTAGTTTCCAATTGAAGCTTAATAGACAACAATTATCTAAGTATCTGGTACATCAAAACCAAATTAAAGGCATAATGCTTGTGATAACATTTAAAATCAAAAAAAAGAGCTAATTTCCAATCATAGTTAATGCACCTAGTCTTTTTTCAATGTCCAATTTCTTTCTCGAAAAGCATTTTTTACAAATCTAACAAAAAATAAACAAACCTCATTGCTAGAACAGGATGGGTATCCAAAAAATCGGAAATGAACAATTCTCTTTCTTTCACAGCTGGGTGATCCAAAACATGATCAGCACCTTAGGAAACAACAAAAACAGCACAGTTAGATGGAACAGCATACCAATAAAATCGACACTCTGTAATGTATGCATAATCTTCTTGCCTGATGCGAAAAGTATCCTAGAATTATACAAATAATAATCAACAGTGAACAGTTACAGTAATAACATCAACAAAAACGCAATGAGAAAAGTTGTAGAATTATAGAGAAGTATTCCAGTTTGAAACTCTACCTACCGTTCTTGTGATTTCTGTCATGGATAAGAAGCTGGTAGACAGTAGTGGGTACTTCTCAGGAAAGGTAAAACCATGTGACATTAACAGACACTCGTTCTCGTTTGCTCTAAAAATAGGTTTTATAAATATATATGAAATATAAATAATGAAAATATTGATAATCAATTCAAATCGACTTTTGCATGACTTGATAGAATTAAAATGATTTAATAAAATCAATTTTTGAGGATGATGTGCCTTATTGGGTACTGGCCCCATTTCCCAATCAGTTAAGCCATTTTCCTACAGGGCTCTGATCAGAGTTACTACAAAATTTTGGAGTGTTCAAAGAAAGAACACACAAATCATTTTCTAAAAAGATAGATAAAAATAAATTACTGTCTATCAATATTACCTGTCATTTCAGATATGTACTTGGTTCCCATAGTACTAAACCTTACCCACTTAGTAATAGGTATCATTGTATTTAGTCATGTTACCACATTACCATGGTACATATTACCTCTCACCATTCAAACGGGTTGAGGACGTAAGGTACTGTGGATGGGGAGAGGCATACATCTCCCAAAATTTTTAAGTTATTTTGAAAATGAGGCTTGTTCTAGCAAAATTTTGCCCTCAGTCAAAGAAACATTTTAGTAAGCAAAGGGTTTTAGTTGTGCACCTCTCCATATTTTGAGAACCCCTCTACCGATAACTGAATGCAGCCTCACCTTACAAATGTCACAAATGGAGCAAATAAAGTAGGGGACCTCGGATCTCTTATTTTCGATATAAACACAGTCTAGAAGAAAAACAAATGCTTGTTATCTTATCAAAAAAAGAAAATCCTTCTAACAATAGAACATTTAAGAAAGTTTGAGGTAAGTTTCTTATAAAAAAACTACTGATCACGGTCATCTCATGGGTACAATGACCTTGATCAGTTTATGACTATAGTTTTCGATTAAAAATTTAGATAAACTATCATAGATTTGAGAAATATCAGAATGGTGCCAAATAGTTTACGAGTTTACGGCCGAAATACAGAACCCCGAACGCTATTTTTGCCACAGCTTTTGCATCGTTCAGCCATTTTTGCGGCGCTTAAGCTGTTGAAACTTCGAAATCTATTGTCTTCTCTGCGATCTGATTGGATAAATTCTTAGTCAAAAAATGCTCTGGTTGGTCAAAAACATTTTTCCACTTCGTTAGCTTGTTATCAAGTTCAGGGGTTTCAAATCCTGAGGCTTGTGTTCTTGTAAAATTGATCTTAAAAAAAAGAGTGTTTTATTGGCCTTAATTTTAAGCTGTTGATACTTGATAAGCAAATACACTTACTATCTTCGTAAGGTATAATGTGCTAAGCACAAAGGGCCCACTTAGACTAATCGAGCAGTGCGACCCTGGTCCTTCCTCTCGATGTGACCACACCTCGTGATTCCGGTTGCCTTATCGCCTGGAATTACAGAGAGCTGGCAAATTCTCTCCTCACACTTTCTGGCAGGTCTGAAGGTGGTTTCGAACCCGGGAGCCTTGGATCAAGGGTCAAGTGATCCAACCGCTCGGCCATCTGCGCCACAATGGGCTAAATAAGCTATTGGGCCTAGGCCTAGGCACCTTTCTTAGGAAAACAGGAACTTCTAAATAGTGGCAAAAATAGCTAAAAGTAAACTCTCATTTTTACATTTCCAACCAGTTTGTAAAACCTTGATTTGTTCACAATCTACTGATCTACTAAGACATGACCAGCTCTTCTATAATTGCATGCAGTGGCTGTGTTTTGCTCCGACCACCAATTTCATCGCAAGCTCAAATTACAACACATGAAATTCCTCAAGATTCACTGATAATCACTTGACGGATTTTGATAAAAACCCCTCCCCTCTTAGCCCCCTAATTCTGCAAACTGATAACCCCTAAAACTCGCAGATAATGAATCCAGAATTCAGCTTTGATTGTGGGTTATTTTCTAGTTGCATTTTTTACCTCCATCAGTCATCACGAGCGTTTCCGTCTGGACTGACCGATTCGTTCATCTTCAGAATCCGAAAGATCCATGGTTGGTGGCTGCCTAAAGTCTTTTCCTGGCCCACCTAAATCCTCACGCTGTCCCTGCACTGTGGCCTAATGCTAAATCTAGCAACTTAAATCGGGAGTTAACATCAAAATAAATAAATTACCTTCACAGATCTGAGAGAACTGCCATCCTCTAGAAGTCAGCGAAGGAAAAGGGCGCAGTCGATCGAGGGGAAGACTTTACTATCGTTTTTCTAATTTACATTTTGGTTTGCATAACAATGGTTAAATATCATTTGATTGACAGTTTGAACCAGGAAGTTATTTTAACAAGCACTCCCGGATGAGACTAGTAAAGTAAATGTCAATTATAGATTACTATAATTGGAGTTATCACAAGGGCCTGGGTTCTCGTTTCGTTTCCTGTCACTAGGCATTTCTTAGCGGGGGGTCTAGCGTGGTTATCCCTCGTGTTGGGCTACAAATATTTCTCTTCGTTACTTGGAACGCTCGCGCACGGAGGACACAATTTCTTATAATTTTTGATTCGATAGTAATAGTTCTTTTGTACTTCCTTAGTTAAGTTAGGTTTTATAATTAAGTCTAAATGGCTTGATGGTTGGTTCTACGATACTGAATGTTGCATTTGGAAGTAGTATGGTGTGTTGTTATTTCCGTGGCTCTACCAAGGTCAAGATCAGATCACAAGGTCAAACAGCAACAAAAACAGCTAAGTCAAAATTTTTTATTTTGTCATTCTCTTAGATCTTATCAGCCCCCATTTGTCATGATTGTCTTAGGGGATCTTAACTAGGAAACAAGAAAACGTGAAGCAGTGCAACTGCTTTCCACCACTTTTGGTAGCTATCAAATGTTATCACGGTATTCTTATTTGCATACTTGCGTACCCTCTTCCGCCCTCTTCCATGCTTTGATCCTTTGCCCTGCTTGATAATATTTTATAGACGTGATTTTTCTCTTTCACCCTGATAATCTCCAATTTTTGATCACTTTAATTTTAAGATATTGTTTTATCTTTTTATAGGATTATCTAGAATAAGTCTACCTTAGCTTAAGTTCAAGTTCTGGTCCCTTCAGGTGAAATAACGTAAATCTACTTTGCATGTTTTTCCGGTCTTCCTCTGCCTTTAATCCATTATCTAATTTGTTCGGTTTTTATAGAGTGTCCCTTTTAGATTCTTTCTTGATTTTTCTTAGGAATATTACATTCTTTGTCCATATGGAACTAATTTTATTCCAAGGGTGGACAAAAAGATTTCCCTGAAAGCTATCACGGTCTTTATAATAGGCATGGTAAAGATGTAATAATGTAGACGGGGTCTGACGTTATCAGAAAGATTCATTTGGATTTTCATTATAGCTTTTATTTTTTGTTCTAATGCTACTTTTGGGTAATACATATGTAGCAAGACGGTTTTCCCTCTCACAAGTCATTCCTAGTATAGTTGATACATGTAGTCATACATATTCATATAGTTGTCACTTAAATAAGAAATACAAATGGTGGTTGGGGCCCCCTGTATTTCACTGATGTGCCCTCTTTGATTCTTGTTTTGATGAATTTCATGACAGCAACTTTAGGCTAGGCTAACGCTTGCCAAAATGAAGAATGATGGAAATTAGTAAGGCAGATTAAAGCCTGATTAGGCAGGTAATCATATGAAAAAGAATGCAGCTTCCAAACGGACTAGATTCATATTATTCATTTTGTTGAGTATATTCTTTACTCAAGCAATCAGACGTACTTAAAAAAAAATGAGGTCTACATTTGATGTTTTCCCATCAAAGAAAGCTAGATGATAAAAAAGACAGATTGGCTGACATTCAAATCGAATTCCGGGCCGGGGGCATGCCTACAGATTCGCAAGAACCTTTTGTCTATTCTTGCTTGGAAATATAAGCAAGCTGTTCGCGAATTCTAATGCATCAGGGTTTACACTCTTGGCCTTTTACTGGGCAATTTGATAGAAGATTGAGGGTTAAAGTTGCCTAATTAATATGGTAATTTAAGAATAAACAACAAGAAGGTTTATTCCTAGAGTTGTTGATCCCAAAAACACGAAGATAGAATCAATATATTTAATGAAAGGGGTGTAGAGCCTATGCAACAGGTATCCCTCCCTACGGTTTTGTGACATTTACATGTTAGTGACTATCTAAGACTATTTAAGACTGACAAATAAACTAATTACACGAGATAAAATACACGGTTGAGAACAATAGGGAAGAAACTACAGTCTACCCCTCCTAGATAAAAAAAAAAAAAATGATGAGCGTAGTGAGGAATTTTTTTTTCTAAACTAAAATACGCATGAAATATTACAGGCATGAATAAAGTTGAAAATGTCACGTATTTTCTTAAAACTACATAAACGACGTAAACGAGGATGAGAGTTTCCTAGATTTCTTAAGAATACTGAATGAATCCTAACTGCTAGATTTCCCTAAGCTGTCATGAGAGAAAATCCAGATGTAGGGTGATTGACAAGCGGTGTGCTGTACGGTGCGATTGAGACACAGTGCGAAAAGGCTAATGCAAAGAATCGGCGTCTTTGCTGTTTCGCGTGCTGAGAGACTTGGGCGAAGTGTGCTAAGCCAATGTCGCTTTGAACACGAAAGTTGCCAAAATACGCCAAGTTTTGTTTGGCAAAAACGACGAATCCTAAAAAAGTGTGGCCTAAAAATTTGAATCCTAGGGCCATGGATGATCCTAGCTAGATGAGAATAGCTAAATCCAAGGGGCATTTCGCTCCCTTATAAAGCGTACGAGATTTTCTAAAGAACTACAGGATTTCCAGTGTTTTTTAAGGGATTTTGCTAAGAAAAATAGGATTTTTCAGAAAAAGTGTATAAGATTTTTAAGGAGTGATTTGCCCCTTGGGTGTATCCCTCAAAAACGCTTTGAGAGTATTCGTGTTTGCGTCATATCACACGAATTACTGTTTAAACAATCAGCGACGAAGCATTTCCTCCTCAGACGCAAAGCTCCCTCTAGGAGCAAACAGTGGCTTGTCAGAGTAGGTGATGTCTATACCCTATGGGGTGTTGTGTTAAGGGAAAGCCTTGATAAGACCGAAAGTATTTACTTTGTAGAAAACAGTTGTTGTTTGTTTGGACTCTGTCCGTATTTGTTAAACTTGTCATTAGAGTTCTCAATGTGCTGTTTATAATGCGGTGTATATAATATCAGATTTCAGATAAGCTCAAATCGAAGAAAGTCGGTAACCTGTGACTTGGTTGAATCTCGTGCAGACTCATGGTCTGAAAAAAGCAAATGTGCGAATTCCAAATATTTCACTGTCTAGTTTGGTGTCAAACTTTAGCAACTGTCCGAACCAATTCAATTAAATTCTATAGTAGTTTGGTCTGCAACCCAGGTTTTTTTTTCGATTTTGTAAGGTTTTGTAGTACTACACTCTAATCATTGTTCCCAATTTAATTTTTACGCTTTAGATTCTTAAGGGGTCTTCCCTTTTTAAAATGTACACTGCAAAGTAAGCGATAAGGTTTTTCCCTCATAGTTCTTAAATATTTTTAAGTCATTGAGCTTTTGTGGAGTTAATAGATTCCAAGCTGTAACAGTGAAGCAGCAGATTCCTTGCAATATTGTCTTGGTCTTCACGAGTTATGTCGAATCCCACTTTCTCACACTAATGTTTGTCATGATTATTTAGGCCCCATATTAGGACAATCCTATGCTTTCCAATCTAGAATAGTACAAGAAATACAGTGTGATTTGATTTATAAAGAAAAGATAATAAGACTTAAGGGTAACTTATGACCCCGAAATGTTTGTTTTGAACCAATAGTAGGTCAAAGTCATGCTCATTCTCTATTTTGTTGGCAAAGCTCATCTGAGCTAAGCTGTTCCAGTTTTTTCCAAAAACATCTGTCGGTGAAAGAGGGGTTGTCATCAAATCCCAATGTGTCAAGGGCCTATGGTTGTGGTATGCACTTCCAGAAGATATTGAAAAATTCCAAAATACGAAAAATTTAAATTTGGTCAAACCATGGTTCTTTGTAAAAATTTATGTGCTTGCTCATTTTGTGGCAGATGAAGTTTTTATTGCGCTCGATGAAGTTGCTTATGTTAGTCTACCTTCGTGAATGCTTGCTATGTTGTAAAATAGCAATAAATTATATACAATTCAATACAGTACAAGATGATTGCGGTACCCATGTCTTTAAAGTTATAACCCCAATAGGGTAGTGCCAGCGGTGCACGCATTGTTAAAATTATGCCTCCCATAGGGCAGTGCCAGTGATACACATGTTATTAAAATTATGCCCCCATTTGGGCAGTGCCTGCAATGCACATTTTGTTAAAGTTATACCCCCATTTTTGGCTATGCCAACGTTGCATACGTGGTTAGAATTTACCCCCCCCCCTCCCGCTAGGGCAGTGCCAGTGGTGCACATGTTGTTGAATTATGCTCCCATTAGGGCAGTGCTAGCGGTGAATATGTTTTTAACATCGAGGTTTAAATTATACCCTAATTAGGGCAGTGCCAGCGGTACATATGTCATTAAAATTATGCCCCCATTTGGGCAGTGCCAGCGGTGCACATGTTGTTTATTATACTCCCGTTTTTGCAGCACTATTATATTATAATGTCCTGCGTTGGGCTAATGCCATGGATGCACATGTTTATCGTTTTATTAATAGTAATAATGCCCTGTGTTGGGCTAGTGTTGTGCCATGGGTGCACATGTTTATCGTGTTAAAATGCCCTGTGTTGGGCTAGTGTTGTGCCATGGGTGCACATGTTTATCGTGTTAAAATGCCCTGTGTTGGGCTAGTGTTGTGCCATTGGTGCACATGTTTATCGTGTTAAAATGCCCTGTGTTGGGCTAGTGTTGTGCCATTGGTGCACATGTTTATCGTGTTAAAATGCCCTGTGTTGGGCTAGTGTTGTGCCATAGGTGCACATGTTTATTGTTATAATGCCCTGTGTTGGGCTTGATGATTGATTTCTGCTATTCTCGCTGTCACTCGTTCCGCCTTTATGTGGCTTTCTGTCTTTACTTTAGTTTAGGATCTAGGTTTTTTGGAATATACCCGGGATGACTAGTGGGTAGGTTTTCTAGCAAGGTATTTAGCCGTCGGTGTCTGGGTGCACACACTCGTGTGTACTTTGGGCTGGAAATGTTTTCCCTGTTTTCGTCACCGACTTAAAGATTGTATTGTCTGGGCAGTTCAGGGCCGGTGCGACTCCGCAGCCCATTTCCCAGAGTTTCAGGACCTTAAAGGGATAAATGTCAATTATAGATTACTATAATTGGAGTTATCACAAGGGCCTGGGTTCTCGTTTCGTTTCCTGTCACTAGGCATTTCTTAGCGGGGGGTCTAGCGTGGTTATCCCTCGTGTTGGGCTACAAATATTTCTCTTCGTTACTTGGAACGCTCGCGCACGGAGGACACAATTTCTTATAATTTTTCCCTCCCACCTCCCCTCTACTGTAATAGGATTTTATCTAGGTGGTAAATTTAAGGCTTGTTCTTGTCTGCCATCTGGCTCTTTTTCCTTCTGCCCTTCTGTTCCAAAGGCGTTTCATCTGGCCTCTTTCAGATGGACTGGTGTGCATCGGCTCGTTGCCGGAACAGGGGCTGGAAATGTTTTTCCCTGTTTTCGTCACCGACTTAAAGATTGTATTGTCTGGGCAGTTCAGGGCCGGTGCGACTCCGCAGCCCATTTCCCAGAGTTTCAGGACCTTTAAGGGATAACGAGTTTCAAATCCAGGGGGCTTATCTATTTTTCGAGACATGGAATTATTAGGGGGGACCATGATTCTTTTTGTAATGATGCTGAGCCATAAAAGAGTGTATTATTAGCCTAAATTTAAGGCTAAAGAAGGTTGATAGTCTAGGCCTAGGCACCTAAGCAGGAACTTCAAAATAATGGTAAAAATAGCTGAAATCAATTCTAACTGTTTCATTTCCAATCATGCAAGTTATAAAACCTTGATTTGTTCACAATCCACTGAACTACTAGGACATGACCAGCTCTTTTATATTTGCATGCAGGGGCTGTGTTTTGCTCCGACCATCAATGTCATCGCAAGCTCAAATTACAACGCATGAAATTCCTCAAGATTCACCGATAATCACTTGACGGATTTTGATAAAAACCCCTCCCCTCTTAGCCCCCTAATTCCGCAAACTGATGACCCCTACAACTCGCAAATAATGAATCCAGAATTCAGCTTTGATTGTGGGTTATTTTCTAGTTGCATTTTTTACCTCCATCAGTCATCACGAGCGTTTCCGTCTAGACTGACCGATTCGTTCATCTTCAGAATCCGAAAGATCCATGGTTGGTGGCTGCCTAAAGTCTTTTCCTGGCCCACCTAAATCCTCACGCTGTCCCTGCACTGTGGCCTAATGCTAAATCTAGCAACTTAAATCGGGAGTTAACATCAAAATAAATAAATTACCTTCACAGATCTGAGAGAACTGCCATCCTCTAGAAGTCAGCGAAGGAAAAGGGCGCAGTCGATCGAGGGGAAGACTTTACTATCGTTTTTCTAATTTACATTTTGGTTTGCATAACAATGGTTAAATATCATTTGATTGACAGTTTGAACCAGGAAGTTATTTTAACAAGCACTCCCGGATGAGACTAGTAAAGTAACGAGTTTCAAATCCAGGGGGCTTATCTATTTTTCGAGACATGGAATTATTAGGGGGGACCATGATTCTTTAAAGATTTAATCAACCAGAAGGTTGGTACTACGATGGAAAAAGGGAGAATTTTCAGATATTTATGAGGGGAAGGAAGAGTTAGGAAGGATGGAAAAGGGAGAGAGTATTAGTATTCCATTAAGCAAGATTAAGTAAAGGAAAAACTTTTTTCTCAAGAAAATTGAGAAATTTTAAAATTTTGAAGGGGAGAAGGGAGATTTGTTCCTCCCCCTGGCAAGAATTAATTTCGATACATTTTTCTTGTTTCGGAACCCATTGATAGAGGATTTTATCAAAGCATTTCTGCTTCGTTCTTTGATAAAACATGATTTAAAATAAAGGGAGGGACTCATTAGAATAAGACTTGATGCTTTTTAAATCAGGCCACAACAGAAGATTAGTTTGCTTGTTGTGTCTGGAAAGTTGGTCAAAATCGGGAACATTTCACTCCATTTACAAAAGGATGATTTTTTCCAGAATAAACGGATTTCCATTAGAACAATAGTAATAGGATCAGGAAAGTGGTTTGTCCCTAGTGCCAAGTAAAGTAAAAAGTTTTTCAAATTAAATGTGAACTTATGAGTTGAAAGAAGCCTAAATCGCCAGAAGCTCTTGTGACATTCCAATGAAGGTGATTGAGCATACAATGAACCCATTAACAAAAACTAACAGTAACAGACTTAATTAAGGAATATTTCAGTTAAAGTATACATCCATCTTTGCTTCAATTTTTCAAAAGTTCTACCAATGAAGAAGGCTAATTCTGTTTTAATGGTAGATGGTACAAATTACTCCCAAATATCACTGTTGCCAATCTTCATTACGATTTTTGAAAAACTCTTACATAAAAGGCTTTCAAGTTTCTTAGAAAAAAGTAGTGTAATATTCTATTCTCATTTCAATAATCAATATCATACCACTTTAGGAGATAAAGAAATTACAGCGAAATAAACAAACAAGCAAAGCTGATTTTTATTGAAATCAAACAGAACAATGATGTTTGTCATCAAGTTAGTGCTTTTTCTTCATGAGATAATTCGCAGAAATACCAAAATTGACGAAGAAACCCGCAAGGAAACCAGTGATTTTCCTGAATTTTAAGACTTCATATCACTGCATGCAATGGGTTACACTGAATGGAAGTCTAAATTGTTTATGTAAGGATATGATAATATGCAACGGAGTAAGGATCAACTTTCATGATGAGAGAGGTTTTTCTTTTGTATCAATTTTACCAAACTGTATATATTAGAAATAAAAACTCTTATCTTACAAGAGTCAAACTATGCACTTCACATCTACGGCCCTTAGCTTAGTCCAATTGAAAAATTGAAAAATTAGAATTAGAAAAAATAAAAGAATTTCCCTCCCTCCCTCTCCTGTACTTTTCTTGATTTTTTTTACAAATTCTATTGTTTTTAAATTCTTTAAAATAATCTGTTAAAGGGTAGCGTTGTATCAGCAATAGAAAATTAATGCAATGCCAGTGAAGACATTTTTATTCGTCTTGTTTTATCAGGGTGAAAAGGATTTAGACATTGTACCTCGTGACCTTTGTGAGCTACTTGGTATATTAGGCGAGCAGAGCGGCGATTGTCATGCCATAAGAAAATGGCTCAGCTTTGGTTAAAGTTAAAGCTTAGTTACAAATACTGCCATTGCCCTTACACGCTTTTTTATAAGGAACCTAGCTCAAGGCCTTGTTCTTTAGGTCCCTTAATTTTAACCTCTTTCGAACACTTTTTAGTTCTAAAAGTTCCTTAACATTAAGTGTCCATTTAGTGAATAAGAACCAGTACGGAAGCAAGAGACGCATCAAAATTCAACATTTTCGAATTAACTCGTAGTAAGAAAACATGTTATAACTCAGAGAAGCTTATACAACATAAAAGTTAATAAGAGTCATGAAATATATTGCATATCTACACCAGATGAATTTTTCAAAATTACAAAGTTCCCTAGTGATTTGACCTTGAATAGTAGGAGTTTCTTAAGTTTTTCGACCTCCTACATGTAGGTTCCTCATAAAAAGGCGTGTAATTGGGAGAAATTCATCATCGTTTCTCGTTCTAGTTGGATTATATTTTATCATTTTTATTTCAAAATAACCCTTCCCCTCCTGAGAATGTTATTGGGCTTACAGTGCCCATAAACTACGAGTATTAACGAAAAACGTAGAACGTGACAATAGACTTGGATGTGAGTAAAAACTGACTAATCATATATGTTACTATTCAGAGCTATGTACAGCCACGGAATACATAATTAGCATAATTAACAAAATAAACCATTTACATGCAGTCCCACTTCAGCGCTATGAGTCAGTCACTGTGGGTTTGAGTCAGTAAAAACCATCACCAATAACATGTAAAACCCAATCACATGTTAAAACCCAATCACCAATTACATGTTAAGGCCTCCGAATTACTTCTCAATATAATCAAGCTACACATTGAAACAGATGGATAGAGTTTTTATTAGTGTAGAAATGTTCAATAGTATCAAATACACTCTTTTTTATAAGAACTAGTAAAATTAAGTTGAAGCTGGCTGTTTTTAAATATTCCCTTATCTTCAGCCTTAAATGTTCTTGAATTTTTCTAACTTTTACAATGGTTAGGAAACCTTTTTTGCTATTAGCAGTGTTCATTGTTGTAAAGTTCGACTCTCTTAACCATTTGACATTATCTGTGTGCTGCCAATCTGCTGGTTTTGTAATTATTTCTCAGCCTTATGGTTATTTCATACAATTTCCAAACCAAAAATGGTCAGCCTCGGTTTGTTCCAAGCTTTTTCTTTTAAGTGTTGGCTAAAAACGAGGCTGGTATTCTTATAAAATTTTTCTTGTAAAAACAGTGTATTCAATACGTATTGATGAGATTATCACGATATTTTGACACCTTGTGGTGATTTCCATACATACAACTTATCTTCGGAGTTATCAATACGAATAATTATTAATGACGTAGCGACAGATACTGTAGTTACTAAATAAGGGTCAGTGCGAAATCCAACTCTTCAGCATGCAAATCAATGCAGTATTCTGTTCCGGTTTTTATCCTAACTATCCCCTCTCTGTATTGATTAGTGCATTAATTAATAATCATCCCTTCTCATTTCATCATAAAAGATTCGAGAACGAAGCAGAAATGAATTTAAATAAATTTATTTGTTTTTGAACCAATTGATAAAGAGGTATCTCAAAATATTCCTGCTTCTTTCTTTCATAAAAAATGATATAAATTAGGGAGGGACTCGTAAGGATAAAACCCGGAACAGAATATCGTAGTGACTTGCATCCTGAAGGATGGCATTTGATGTTAACCCTAAAATATAGCGTAAATCCCAAGTAAGTCTCATCATAGTACAAAGGGCAGTCAAGGCCAAGACTGTAATTTCAGAATGAGGCCAACTAAATATTTATGAAACTGCGCAGGAGTGAAGTTGAGCTGTGGGGTAGCACGGTGAATGACGTCAGTAAGAAGGTTTTTCGTGAACTCAATGTCTTACAGTGGGAGTGTAACAGACATCAATGGATGTTACAGTAAATAATTTCAATGTCATACTGTGAGTTTCGTACTGCTGCACTCGTTAGACCGACTAATAAATCATAAGTGGGTTTGTTTACAAGTTCTGAGGGTCTGTTTACATACTGTTGGGGTCATCTGCATCCATTGTTTCCCTGTTTACATTACATGCAATATTAGAACAAAAGCATTGAGTCAATAATGTTAATTCCATCTTTCAATGATATACCAAGTCTGGACTAACAAAATAACTATTTCAAAAACTTTGCTGCAATATGAACAAGTTTGTTTACTTTAGTTATAGTCATAATTGTAGATTTAATTTGTACTACGTACATTGTACTTATTGTTTATTAAGTACAGCAAATTTTAATCTACTAGACCTGACTGATGTACTAATGAAATTGAAAATCGATAACGTCAGCCTGTCAGCTAGGTAGGGTCACGATTCTAAGAAGCCGAACATTTTGTGGATTTAAGACATGTGAATGCTGGAGGAGGGCTATCATCCTTAATCTACTGCTATTCATAGGCAAAAGCTCACTCATAACTCTCCTCTTAGGGTCACCCAGGCTTATCTAATCTTCATGTAAACGAGAGCAGAGTTTTGGCCCTTCGAGTAGGTTGATCCTCTTAGGAAAGTGACCCTACTTGCATGTAAACAGACCCTTCAGTGCACACCAACCTCCCCCCCGAATATCATACTACATAACTTTTAAGGGCAAATCATTCAAAAAACTTTTTGTTAAGGAAAAACCTGGTTAGGATCATTTTTCAAGTCAACAAATTATTCGAGATAATTTGTGAGAATGAAAATGACCCGTGTAGGACTCGAACCCACGACCTCTAGATTTGATCTCTAGAACGCTACCACTGCGCAACCGGGGCTACGAGAAACCCAGGCCATTTCATTCACACAAATTGTTGCACCACCGCTCACCAAATGCAGAGACCAACCTATCCGGGCTTTTTGACACTTCACTGGACCTGTCGAAGGGCGAAGACTGGATAGAGTTGCACAGTGGTAGCGGTGGTAGCGTTCTAGAGTACAAATCTATAGGTCGTGGGTTCGAGTCCTACTCGGGTCATTTTCATTGTCACAAATTATCTCGATTGATTTTCGAAATCCTGCTTCTCCTCAATTCCACAAATCATGCTTAACTTTGACTAAACACATTTGTAAATCTTTATGCATTTTGATAATCTCAAAAAAATTCTAGAAAATCTCGTATATCCATAAAAAAATTCACCTCAAAACCTTGAAAAATCCAATTAACTCAAAATTCTAGAAAGTCTCGGTAAATATTTGATTTAAAAATCGCAATACCATAAGAATCTCATACACGTTTTAAGAAATGATTTACCCCAGTTGATTAAACTATGCTGACTTTTCTCTGCCAATTCGTATTGTCTTAAACAACCTTGAATTCTTTTTCTGTAATTAACTGACTCATCATTATCTTTTAATAATCATCATAATTTTTGATAATTGAATTCCCTGATAAATACCCTGATTGAATGTTAATACGAATATGGGATGCAGATATCTCCGTCTTGAGATGATTCCAATCTTTTTCCGTTTTATAAGAATGAACTGTTAACTTACGTAATTTTGTGTCACTTTCAGACTTGACTTTTCTTAAAACTTCTTCCACTATTCTACAATCATCATCCAAATATCCGAGATCCACAAAAGGTATCAACAAAAGAAGTTCAGCAACAATTCCTGTTGATTCTGACGCTTCGAATTTGCATCTTTCAACACACAAACGTCTTAGATGTCTGATATCTTTGTTTGCTTGCAATGCTTTTAATAATTTCTCGCAAAATTCATTGCTGAGGCTCAACTTATAAATCCAAACCCAACAAAAGCGTGGTAAGAATCGTAAGAAGTTAACAGCAGCTTCTTCACTTGATGGTATTATATCAACATGCAATTTCAATAGATTCAGAAACGAAGTCAAATTCCTCTCTGTTAACTCTTCGGTGAATTTATTGAGATTGATGATATCCTCATTTCTGCAAATGTTGATTGAAAGGTAAGGAAGAGAAGCATAATCTAACAAATGTAAAGCTTTACAACTGTATGCTTCCTTTAAAGCTAAGATGGGAATATCATTATTTCTTCTTGATTGTGTCATGTGGTGCATAAAACCACGAAACCATTCGTCGCGTCTTAATTCGGCATTCTGCTCTTGATCCTTGTCCAACTTTCCTTCAACACACTGTGCGAATAGTTTTACGATTCTTCGATCCTTATCCGTTTCCTTAGCTGCTGCTCCTCCATGAAAACCTGCAACGAATCTTATCACTTGGAAATATTCTTTCTTCCCTAATTCTTCAATGGGTATCTGATTCGCAAAACAATGTGCTGCAGCGAAAAATTCCATGGTTGTTAAGTGGCGGAATTGGTACATTTCGTCTCCCTCCTTCTCTCTTTTTATTATGAATGCTTCAATCATCTGACAGATTCTTTCATGATTCAGTTGATCCTGAACAAAACATTCAGCAAATAAGTCTTTGGAAAATATTATCTTATTCCCGATGTACAACTCATATGCACATCTGCAAAGCGATTTCAAAAACGATGATACCGCAGGATCTTGGAAGATCTCATAGTAGCCTCGAGTCTTCCCCTGGCCTTTTTCGATATGTTTAATCCAAAGCGTTGTGAACATCCAGGTAAACAGGGGGGTTAGAGTATTCATGTTAATAATTTCGCTTTGGTCTGTTCTCATAGTACCTATCACAAAGCAAATAAGCTCCAAATAGCGTGGTATCATCGATAGTTTTTCCATATGAGGTGAAGAGTGAATTGTTTTCTTGATTTCCTTTGCGATATCAGAGTCATTACAAGCAATGAGGTCGATTAATTTATCGACTTGCGTCACATCGAGGCCAGTTATCTCAAAGTGAGTGTAGTTACCGAAATCTTCGTCGTTGAGGAAATGATGTTCAATATGGGGTCTACCAGTTAACAACGTGGCGTGTCCTTTCAAAAATTCAGAGTCCTTCGATAGTAGGCAACCAAGTGTGCCATTTTTTCCCGTGACTGCCTTATCTAAATTGTGATACTCATCTAAACCATCGATGATGATCAAAACTTTATCCCCATTCGCTGGCAGTCGTTCAAGGCAGCACTTTTTTGTTATCAATTCGGTGAGATATCGTGTAGGACTTTTACCCTCTACGTTTTCCATTAATTCGCGGCATTCGATTAATAAGACATAATCGAATAGGTCCTGAAAATACTTACCGCTGGCCCACATGTAAGTTAAATACTCAGCCAGACTTGTCTTTCCGACTCCAGCGATACCTCGAATAAATATTTGCTTGACATTTCTGTAAAATATTTTTTCTGGTTGAATTTTTTCCGCTTCCTCTTTGAATTTCTCGGCAATACTCAGAGGGCTCTCTTCAGCGAGAAGTTTATTCATGGTACGTGTTTTGACGATTTGAAGCTCTCCAAAATACTCACCCCTGTCCCTAGCATCGATTTCTTTAAAGAGAGCATCGGCATATGGGTCAGATGTGATGACTTCCACTCTCCAAGTCCGAAGCTTTCTCTTTAAATCTTGTCGATGATTGATGGACAGGGGATCTAAAAAGTAACAGTCGTTCTTTTAATTTACAACTCAATGAGATAAGTTGTGTGAAAAGACCCATGTTGGACGATAACCTAAGGCCTCTCGATAGGGAATCTAGATTATCTCAATAAACTTTCCAGACCCTGTCATTAATTTTCAACATCATGTTTCTTCTCAAAGTAACAAATTCATATTTTTGCATGATACAAAGTAAGAACTATTCGTAGAAAGTAAATGAAAATATTTCTTTGGTAAGACGGAGCACCTGTATAATTTCAGATTTCCCATTTCTTTCGATGGAACAACAAGCTAAAGAGCAGAGTTAGATTATCAAAGGTAAAGGAATTGAACAAGGTACATTGATGGCAAACAAAATTGTAGTGAAAACATATGCGCATGCAACTGTTTTTTACACTTATAAATTGATTAAAATTTTCACATTCCATTAAAAACCCTTGCAAATGCCTAGTTTCCCTATAGCTGCAACTGCTAGTAACAGCTGGCAAAATAGAGCTGTGCGTGCGACAAACAAGAGCCTACCGCAAGCAACAGCTTTCAATAAGACCCTTTCATTGGTAGCTGAAAAGAACCAAGATGAGATTTTCATTGACATATAAAATCAGATATCTTTTTCAACAAAAAAACTCCGACAGGCAGGGATTTGGTATACATCGCCAAATTAGGGGAACAGGACACTTGATAGGCACTTTTGCCGCTAGAAAGGCAATTTTTGCAAAATCTTTTGGGGGGGCACGTACCCCTAGTGCTCTTCGAGTTCCTATTTCTTTAGCTGCAGAACTATTCCAACGTCAGATGAACAATAGAATGCCACTCTACTTTTCTGTTGATGTCACCAAGCATAGGCAGTCACAGTAGTTTAGGAAAAAGTGTTCCAATAAAAGAAAAATTAATGACGTCATACTGCAGAGAGTTAGGCTGGCTGCTACAGCAGACAGTTGTTGCCAGGCTTTAGCAAGAACATTTTCAGGAATTTCAAAATTTTTATCACCAATAAACAAATGCCAAAGCGTGCTTGCACCAATTTTAGTCAAGGTGATGAGTGAAAATAAACACTTGCTTTTTTTTCGAATTGATAATATTTTTGATGGTTCAAGAACTAAACAGGTGGTTATAAACCAGAATAATTATATGTTTCAACACTTTGACTCACTTTGAATATCTTTGGTGAAAGGTGAAATAACTCCTCATATTCAGTTTAGAAACAAGAATGAAACAATTTTTCTTTTAAATGTAGTTATTATGTTGGCATTCGTTGAGATAGGACTCTATATAATATTCACCAAGGTTTCATAATTTTCTATTCTAGCACAAATTTGTTGCTTCACGATTTGCAAACAACTACCTATACTTCAATGAAACAAAGCTTAATCATTTCACCTTAATTTTGTCCTTGCTTAACGAAGTCGCTGAATTATTTTTAAGGAACATATTGTCTCTGCAAAAAGGCCAGGCAGCAAATTAAATTTCCGACCAATAAATGAATTCGAATTTGACTGCACTTCTCTCTAGGTGCCGACAGCATTATGATACTATCTAGTCACGCACTTTCAAGTTCAGATAAAAATCTAAGAGATAGAACTTGATTCATCAAAATTCATCTACAAGTTGATACTTCAGTATTTTAGGAACTTTGTAAGTGCCTTTATATGATTATTTGATCCATGAATAAAGATCATCATCAAAATAATCTTACCAGAGCTAGTCAAAGAAGCTGGGACTGATGGCAATTGCTGATCTATAAAAAAAACAAAAGAGAGCATTAGAAAAATACAAACCATAACAATTTGATGTACCCCTTTCTTATAACAGCAATCTCTCATTTTTGTTAACAAGTCTATCTGCATGAAATTATTCATGGAAGGTAGCCAAGGTGCGGTTCGACAGGAACAAAATAAAGGATTTTCAGATTTTAAGCCAAAGTCGCTTAGGGAAAAAGTGTTTAGATTAAAGAAAAAATAATGACAGAATACCACAGAAAGCTATGCTGGTGCCTGCAGAAAGCAGTAACAGCTTTACGGTAACCAGGTTTTAGCAAGATAACTCACAGGACTTTCAAAATTTCTATCCCCAATAAAAAAATGTGAAAGCGTGCATGCACCAATTCTAATAACGGTGAGGAGTAAAATTAAAAACTAAAATTTCCACTGCTTGGCGATCGAATTGATAATATTTGTGATGGTTCAAGAACTTAACAGGTGGTTACGAACCAGAATAGAAGAATAAATGTGAATATTATCGTCAGACACTCTCCATCAAAATGAAGAACACACGAATTTTATAGAAATAAACCATTCTGTAAGTGTGTATACAGCGTATGATTGCAGAATTGTTTCCATTTACTTTTTATACCATCGCAGGATATGTATAGAAAAGATTTGCCATACACAAGCGTGGTGTTAAAACTTATCACAAGAGGTAATTGCACTGATTAGACCCCCAATAAATATCTACCTTCTAAAGAAAAAGAGGTGTAGATAGATGTGTTGGTACCCTTGATGTTGGGGAATATTGAACTAGTGCTGAAATTTCAATTGAACGAGAAACTCTTGAAAGATCAGAAATTATCAAAACTTACCTCTGAAACTTCGATATCTCAGGATATCGGTAAACCTCCTCCATATACCCCTTCGATTACCTCTAAAGCTGTTTGAAGAACGGGATTGTTGTGAATCTATGAAAGGTAAAGCCAAGACTTGAAAATAAAAATCTAATATATTGGGATATTTTTCTGTGCACAAGCAAAATAAACGTGGGACGAAATCTTGAAAGTTAACCGAAACATTTTAAGATGACAATACTTTACTAAATTAGGAGAGTTGGTTATAGTAGGTTTAATAGATTATCACAAGTCTAGGGCTTACAGATTGACAAAAAAGCCTTAAGTCTAAAATATCTTCCATCAAATAGAATTTCATACTTTTGCTCATTCTTGCATCAATTTAGGTGATTCTTACCTTTCTTGCACAAGTTTCTATCTGAAGTTTTCTCAAATATTGTTGATTGTTAGTCTATTAAAACCAGGAATTACCCATACACCCCTGCAATCAGCTTAACCAGCCAGTAACCAGCCAGTAATTAGCAGTAATCAGCTAATAATGGGCAGCAATAAACTATCCGAGAGCAAAGCAACAAATCATAGTTGAAGAATCTTTATAAATAATCAAATTTGCTTTGTTCTAAGATTAGTATATTCTAAATGTCTGCAAGTCAGTATTGTCAGCATGCAAACTCAAGGAACCGTCCATCACTGAATGTATATTATATATTTGTGAACTGTTCTTGAATTAACATACAACAATGCTGCCATTCCAACCTGCTGACCTGCAAAGTGGACCTCCCACAAATCTCAGAGCGCTCAGCTGTTCATAGCATCTCATAATAGAAGCTCTTCCAGGATTTTTGCTCATTTACCAAGTTTATTTTTTCCCAAAATACTGAGAGCTTCCCAGCTTTTCAGAGTCCCCGCTTTTCTTGGATTCCAAGGAATTTCCCAGCTATTTTTAGAGGGATAAAATAACCTTTTCCGGATTTCAAGCATTTCTGCAATTTTTCTCCTTTTCCCAGCCTTTTCTTTTCCTTGGAGTGCTGAGAAATTACATCCACAAAATTCCCAGGATTTCAGATTCTCCTAGATTTTTATATACGGGTGGCTGGTTCTTTCTTGCTGATTACAGATGGTTACGGTGATTCCTGTTTACCGATTGTTGATTCTGATTTGCTTTGCAAGAAATGATTTTAAGTGAGAAGGATTGACAAGGGGTTCATAGAAGGTTTTGAAGAGGGAGGTTCTTAATGAAGTATTTTTTCTTGAATCACTTACAATAAACACTTGACAATATTTCCTGCAAACGATACAAAAACAAGAAACATTGATCTGACTAATGTTATCATCATCAACTACAACCAAAGGTTTTTGAAGGTTTAGCATGTTAACACAAAATATTGAATTACTTACCAGTAAATTCGTAAGGTTCCAACAGTCTCTTGCAGTCATACCGCTCCATGCTTTCCAAAATATCTAACAAGTGTTTAACCGTTTTTTCTTCTCTGCCGGTCGTCCACCATTCTTGTAAAACGGATAACGTTGGATCTTTCTCTCTTTCAAAATTCAGAATATTTGTGATAGAAAATCCCAAGTGGCCTGCAAGGGACCTCCAGTTTGCAGCAACCAAAACTTCTGGGTTCAGACATTGAGACAGCTCACGCAGGGTTAGCGGACTTAAGTCTTTCACTAATCTGGGAAACGGCATCTTCAATTCCTTTCCACTATAATTGCATCTTTTCCATTTGTGCAATTAGAGTAAAACGTGTTTGCTGTTTTTGTAGTAATACAAAACGAGACATACCTGTGAAGGGAAATTTAAAAATCTAAAATACAATCTAAACATTATTTATGCAACATTGATTTATAAGATTCTAACTTTCTGAGGTCAATCACAGCTTTTCTTACAGAGGGGTGTTTTCGTTCTTTCAGTACACTGTTTCAGTTCATTCCACTCTAGCAATATCCCTTTACTCTAATCCCAACTCCGTTTCTTTCCCTCTACCTCAACCCCAACCCTTGCAATGAACCCCTACAGTCCCAAAAGATTAACACTAAGAGGCTTTATTGTTTAGGTGCATCCAAAGTACGTCTAAACGGCTGTAACTATGGAACTACCCAAACTTGCAAATTACCAGCTCAACTATCAACTGCTGCTTTCTGGATTGATGTCCTTCCCTCATATGATGAACATACTTACCAGGTTCACGGAATGGAAGAAGGTTGCATCTTCTGATAAAACATTTAACGCTCTGTCCACTGATGGGTTCTCTTCAACATAGTCAGAAAACAAGGAGATTCTCCTAAAAGAAACATCTATTCATTACACTTGGTCTTCATTAGGTGCTCCTCCACATTTTGAGAACCTCTATCCTGAGAACCATTCACATTATAAATTACCCCTGCGTTACATCCTTTGTGAAAAATTGCCAAGAATGACTTTCTAGAAACCACTTGCTTAAATATACAACTGCATGCAAAAACCATTGGCTTAAAAATAACTGAATGCAGCCTCACCTTTCTGATGTCACGAATGCAGCGAATGAAGTAGGGGACCTTTGCACTCTGACTTTTGATTTATATACAGTCTAGAAAGTAAATAAATACTTGTCAATCTATGGAGAAATAGAAAATACTCTTAACAATGGAAGATTTAAGAAAGTTTAAGCTAAGTTTCTTATAAAAAAAAACTACTTATCATGGTGTTCTTATAGGTACAATGACCTTGATCAGTTTATGCAACAGTTTTTGATGTAGGTTTATTTTTTTGGTTTGCAAAAAAAGAAAAATATTTTCTTTGAGTTAAATTTTTCTTGTTACCATTTTTACAAACCATTTGCTTAAATATAACTGAATGCAGCCACACCTTTCTAATGTCACGACTGGAGCAAATAAAATAGACGACCTCGGCTCTCTGACTTTGGATATAAACACAGTCTAGAAAGAAAACAAATACTTGTAATTCAATCAAAAAAAGAAAATCCTCCTAACAATAGAGCATTTAAGAAAGTTTGAGGTAAGTTGCTTATAGAAAACTACTGATCACAGTGATCTCATGGGGAGAATGAACTTCATCAGTTTATGACAACAGTTTTTGATGTAAGTCTATTATTTTTTTGGGTTTGCAAAGAAAGAAAAACCATTTTCTTTGAGTTGGCTTTTTCCATGTTACTATTATCCTGGGTTTATGGTTGGTACCTCCATCTGAGCACTCTTATCTTAAAAAAGGGGTATAAATACTCCCTAAAAACTTGTACACCAGGTAAAAATCCTCTTTTCCAATAAAAATCCCTTGCAAATTACTGGAGATCCTTGTTCCTGGGAAAATCTTGCACACTTTAAAAAACAAGAGGTAAGCCCCCTCATCTTTAACATATCACTTATCATTTTCATAAGAAACTATACTAAACCTTAGTACCAGAGTTTCTTAGGTTTAATGTCAATTATGGTACGTAAAGTTTCTTAGCAGGTTTCTAAACATAAACCTAATTTTCCTTCATATACTGTTGTTTCTTTATTTTCTGTCACTACCAACATGAATTGGATATAAGTAGAATGATGTTTAATAATTTGCCAGTTAGCATAAACACTTTAGAAATTTTTAACATGAACTTACTCAGTTGCTTGGAAGAAATTCACACCTATACATAATTCTTAATAAAATAAACATGACAATGATGTACCTTGATTCTGGGTTGAATCTGAAAATGCAGAACCAATGGTCTTCTTGCTCGGTGAATTCCCTTAAGATTTCATCTAGCATCAGAATATCTTTCAATGTTTAGAAAAACTCTGTAAAATAATTATACTGCAATATTTTAGACAATCAGTTAACCAAAGTTTAAAATAACTGTGTTAGTTTTTTACTCGGGGAGAGGGGGGCAATACCTCCCCAGTTTTGAATAGGGACACTCTACCCAAGAAGCCAATTTTATACTCTTTTTTATACCAGATTTCTGTAAATTTACACCCATATTGATACCAAATTTCTGAAAATTTACATCCATATTTATACCAAATCCTTGAAAATTTGCAACCAAATGCACTCTAAAAACTTGAAAATGGATAAACCAACCCTCAATTTTAAACAATTTTTTAAAATTAATACCCTTTAGTTTCCTTTAAACATAATGCTGGATAATATTTAAGTAACATATTCATCAACTTTGCCAAATGCATGTGTGTACCGTAGGAGGCCTAGCTTCCAATTGAAGCTTACTAGAAAACAATTATCTAAGTATCTGGTACATCAAAAACAAATTCAACTCATAATGCTTGTGATAACATTTAAAATCAAAGAAAGAGCTAATTTCAAATCATAGTTAAGGCACTATCCCCCTCTGTTTTTCTATCAAAAAAATTTTTTCTGGTAATTTTTTTGTCAGATACATTTCAAAACTAGAATCATTGACCTTCACTATGGTATGTTGGTTGCCTCCCTTTCCACCACATTTCATGAGAAATTAGCTTCTTTTTAGGGTAAGGTATTAAAAATTTCGAAATTTATTCCATAGTAACGCCCTTAGCAACGAGATCTTTTACTTTTTGCTTTATTTTCCCCATTTTGAACGCCCCTAGAAACCCACGAGTTTCGATTTGTTTACTTTAATCTCTGCCATATTTTATGCACCTAACTGAGGCTGCTAGCCTCGCTTTAAATTCTCATTTATTTTCACAAAAGTCAATGGCGCTCTCGGCAAGTTTCATGACAAGTATCTTTAAAAATGGGAAAGTGTACGTCTAAAAGGCGTCCAAAAAGATCATTTTATGGAAATCAACATACGAGAGTTGCAGGTAAATGTTTATTTAAGAATAAGAATGTTGGTCGTCCAGCAAAGTTGAAGAAACCGACTGCTAGAGCTGAACAACAACGAAGTCAAACGTCGCCCATTGCTGGGCCTAGTCATTCATCTTCACAATCTGAATTGCTGCAGTCCACACCACGAGAAAGTAGATCTGCTTCGTTTAATAAACTTTCCTTTGCCAAGAAGCTGGACGAAATCAAAAGGCCTGCCACTCGAGCAACAGGGTACAGATTTATAGACATTGACATTCTTTCTGGAATTTTTAAAATTTTATCCTGTCCGCACTGTATGACACAAAATTCTTTGACAGTTGAAGACGACTTGACAAAAAAGAATGGATGTGCCAGTCACCTTATGCTAGCTTGCCAAGAGTGTGATTGGTCACACAACTTTTACACTTCTAAGAAAACCAAAGGCTCATATGAAGTCAACAGACGTCTCGTGTATGGCATGCGCAGCATAGGGAGTGGCTACTCTAGCGCTAAGAAATTCTGCGCAGTTATGAATATTCCTACCCTTCCAACTAAAAACAACTACAGCAAACTGAACAAGTCACTTCGATCGGTAGTTTATGATGTTGCAAGTGATAGCATGAGACAGGCTGGAGAAGAGCTAAAGGCAAAGATGGACGCAGGTCAGACTGATTGCGGTGTTTCTGTGGATGGATGCTGGCAGAAGAGGGGCTTTGTGTCTCTTAATGGTTGCGTGGCAGCTCTATCAATAGATACAGGAAAGGTTCTTGATGTTGAACCCATGTCAAGGCATTGTAAAGTCTGTGAAGTGCACAGTAAACTTGACAAAAGTTCCAAGGAATACAAAGAGTTTCGCGAGAGCCACACCGACTGCAAGGCAAACTACAAAGGGTCTGCACCAGCAATGGAGCCTGAGGGGGCAGTGCGAATCTTCAAAAGATCGGAAGAACTTCACGGTCTGCATTACACACAGTTTTACGGAGATGGTGATAGTAAGAGCTATTCTTCTGTCAAAAACGTTTACGAAGGTGCAGGAAAGGAAGCCGAAAAGTTGGAATGTATTGGGCACGTACAGAAAAGAATGGGGACAGCTCTCAGGAAATTAAAAAAGGAGAAGAAGGATTTAGGAGGAAAGGGCAAGCTAACAGATAAAATAATTGATAAGATCCAAAATTATTATGGCATTGCCATAAGGAGTAACGTTGGCAATTTACAATCAATGAAAAATGCGATTCTGGCAACATTATTCCACTGCGCATCATCTAAAGATAAGAACTACCACAATTATTGCCCAGATGGGAAAGACTCCTGGTGTGGGTTTAAGGTAGACAAGGCTGAAAACACAGAAAAATACAAGCCAGGACCTGGGCTACCACTGAAAATCATTGCTGAACTGAAACCGATTTTCGTACGATTGAGTGAAGAAAGTTTGCTCAAGAAGTGTCTACACGGTAAGACACAGAATCAGAATGAGTCACTAAACAGCATAATTTGGGACAGAGTTCCCAAGTCAACATATGTTGGGAGAGAAGTTTTTGAGTTTGGTGTTTATGATGCTGTAGCTCATTTTAATGAAGGATCTGCAGCAACTTGTTTGGTTTTAGAGAAGTTTGGGTTGGAGCGAGGTTTCTTCACAGACAAGATTTGTCGGGAGCTGGATGGCACTCGCATTTATGCTGCCGAGTACCAGCAAAAGGAAAGCTCTAAGCTCTCTAGAAAGAAGCTCAGAAGCAAAAGAAAATCAAGGCATGAAAAGGACATAGACAGAGAGGGAGAAAGCTATGGAGCTGGACAGTTTTAAAACAATTTTTGACTTGAACATCATTGTTTAACTTTAAACGCGTTTTTCCGGAAATCCATTTTTCGCTGTTTTTCGCTACTGCTAACAATTTTAATTCAAAAAGTATTGATGCTAGAAAGCTGAAATTTTCAGGGTAGGTCCATCTTTCGTAGTAGAACATGATAAAGCAGAATCATCCATCATATGAGAAGCAATTTGCAGGTTTTTGCCATCTTTTCAACAAAAAGATATTGCTCCTAAGCAAAACTTCAATTTTTACACTGTTGAAAGAGCTATGAACGACCTTTGAGCTTCATAGTGTACCTATAGATCTAAGGAATAACTGCAGAAAATTTCAGCTTCCTAGGGTTAATACTTTTTGAATGAAAATTGTTGCTGTGCTCACCATTTTTGGCGATTTTCGGTGTATTTTTGGTTGCTATGGCAACACAGAGGCTGCCATATTGGTTTTCTTGTCATGAAACTGTTACATTTTTGGTACCATTACAACTTATAACACAACTGAGTGAAATACTCACAGATTTCTATTTAGGGGGGGATAGTGCCTTAATGCATTTATTATTTTTCAATGTCCAATTTCTTTCTCGAAAAGCATTTTTTACAAATCTAACGAAGAATAAACAAACCTCATTGCTAGAACAGGATGGGTATCCAAAAAATCGGAAATGAACAATTCTCTTTCTTTCACAGCTGGGTGATCCAAAACATGATCAGCACCTTAGGCAACAACAAAAACAGCACAGTTAGATGGAAGACAATACCAATAAAATCGACACTCTGTTATGTATGCATAATCTTCTTGCCTGATGCAGGGAGCATCCTAGAATTATACGAATAATAATCAACAGTGAACAGTTACAGTAATAACATCAACAAAAACACAATCGCAAAAGTTGTAGAAGCATAAAAATATTTCAGTTTAAAACTCTACCTGCCGTTCTTGTTATTTCTGGAATGGATAAGAAGCTGGTAGACAGTAGTGGGTACTTCACAGGAAAGGTAAAACCATGTGACATTAACAAACACTTGTTCTCGTACTTGCTCTAAAAAATAAGTTTTATAAATATATGAAATATGAAACATTATGTTTTTTAAATCATAAAATATTGATAATCAAAAGTAATTCCACTTTTGCATGACTAGATAGAATTCAAATGATTTAATAAAATCAATGTTTGAGGTTGATGTGCTTTATTGGGTACTGGCCCAAATTCCCAATCGGTTCAGCCCTTTTCCTACAGGGCTCTGGATGAAAAATGAGAAATGTTCAAAGAAAGAACACACAAATCATTTTCTATAAAGATAGATAAAAATAAATTACTGTCTATCAATATTACCTGTCAATTATGTACTTGGTTCCCATGCTACTGAACCTTACCCACTTAGTAATAGGTATCATTGTATGTAGTCATGTTACCATGGTACATATAACCTCTCACCATTCTAACGGGTTGAGGACGTAGGGTACGGTGGATGGGGAGTGGCATACATCTCCCGAAATTGTGGATGAGGAGAGGCATACATCTCCCAAAATTTGTAAGTTTCTTTGAAAATGAGGCCTGTCCTAACAATTTTGCCCTCAGTCAAAGAAACATTTCAGTAAGAAAAGGGTTTTTAGTTGTGCACCTCTCCATATTTTGAGAATCCCTCCACCGATAAGCATTCCATAATTCAGTTTACTCATGGGTTTCATCCTTTGTGAAGCATTGACGAGAATGGCTTTTTACAAACCATTTGCTTAAAAATAGAATGCAGCCTCACCTTTCTAATGTCACGACTAGAGCAAATGAAATAGAGGACCTCGGCTCTCTGACTTTTGATATTAAACCCAGTCTAGAAAGAAAACAAATGCTTGTTATTCCATCAAAAAAAATCCTTCTTACAATAGAACATTTAAGAAAGTATAAGGTAAGTTTCTTATTAAAAACTACAGATCACGGTGATCTCATGGGTAGAATGACCTTTATCAGTTTATGACAACATTTTTGATGTAAGTCTATTATTTTTCTGGGTTTACAAAGAAAGAAAAACCATTTTCTCTGAGTTGTTTTTTCCTTGTTACTATTTTCCTGAGTATATTGTTGGTACCTCCATCTGAGCCCTCTCATCTTTAACGAGGGGTAAATACTCCCTAAAAACTTGTACACCAGGTAAAAATCCTTTTTTCCAATAAAAATCCCTTGCAAATCACTGGAAATCCTTGTTTCTGGGAAAATCTTGCACGCTTTAAAAAATAAGAGGTAAGCCCCCTCATCCTTAACATACACTTATCATTTTTATAAGAAGCTATACTATACCTTTGTACCAGAGTTAATTAGCTTTAATCCCAATTATGGTACGTAAAGTTTAATCAGGTTTTTTAACATAAACCTAATTTTCCTTCATAACCATATACTGTTGTTTCTTTATTTTCTGTCACTGCCAACATGAATTGGATATAAGTAGAATGATGTTTAAAGAGCACATAAAGCAAAAACTTTTATTGGTAGAGATGATAGGTACTGTTGAATGATAGGAAACTTTATAAAAAGTTAGTTGATAATCTCATTTGGTTTTCAAGTTGTCAACCATTTTGTAGGATTTGCTGATGACGTCACATTGTTTGTAAAAGGTCCAGAAAATATACCATGTTGACTCCATTTCCAAGAGAAATGCAATCACAATATTTCCTATCAATTAGAATGCTTTCCCAAAAATCATGCATACATAGTAAATAACCTGCATTACATTTATGCAGCTCTGCAACAAGATTTCTTGCAACTATAATCTCTTCATGATGAGATACAGCTATATCCCCATATGTAAACCTAATAATGTGCAAACATTATGATGTCATCCTCTGATACTCCAAGTTAGTGGGTAATTTGAAAACAAAAGGAGAAATCAAAATAATTTAAACAGCGTTTTCTATCATTCAATAGTACCTATCATTTCCAACAGTAAAATGTTTTGCTTCATGTGCTCTTTAATAATTTGCCAGTTAGCAAAAACACTTTAGAAATGTTTAACATGAACTTACTCAGTTGCTTGGAAGAAATTCACACATATACACAATACTTAATAAAATAAACATGAAAATGATGTACCTTGATTCTGGATTGAATCTGAAAATGCAGAACCAATGGTGTTCTTGCTCGGTGAATTCCCTTAAGATTTCATCTAGCATCTGAATACGTTTCAATGTTCAGAAAAACTCTGTGAAATAAGTAGATTGCACTATTTTAGACAATCAATTAACCAAAGGTTATACCGACTGTGTTAGTTTTTACTCGGGGAGAGCGGGGGCAATACCTCCCCAGTTTTGAATAGGGACGCTCCACTCAAGAAGCCAAATTTTTACACTTTTTTTTAATACCAAATTTCTGAAAATATACACCCACATTGATACCAGATTTCTGAAAATGTACATCCATATTTATACCAAATCCTTGAAAATGTGCAACCAAATGCACTCTAAAAACTTGAAAATGGATAAACCAAACCTCATTTTAAACAATTTTTAGAAAATCAATACCCTTGAGTTTCCTGATAGTGTAATGCTGGATAATATTTAATTGAGATATTCATCAACTTTACCAAATGCATGTGTGTACCGTAGGAGGCCTAGCTTCAAATTGAAGCTTACTAGCAAACAATTATCTAAGTATCTAGTACATCAAAACCAAATTAAACTCATAATGCTTGTGAGAACATTTAAAATCAAAGAAAGAGCTAGTTTCCAATCATAGTTAATGCACCAGGTCTTTTTTCAATGTCCTATTTCTTTCTCTTATAACATTTTTTACAAATCTAACAAAAAATAAACAAACCTCATTGTGAGAACAGGATATGTGCCCAAAAAATCGGGAATGAAAAATTCTCTTTCTTTCACAGCTGGGTGATCCAAAACATGATCAGCACCTTAGGAAACAACAAAAACAGCACAGTTAGATGGAACAGCATACCAATAAAATTGACACTCTGTAATGTATGCATTATCTTCTTGCCTGATGCAGGGAGCATCCTAGAAATATACGAATAATAATCAACAGTGAACAGTTACAGTAATAACATCAGCAAAAAACCAGATCGCAAAAGTTGTAGCAGCATAAAATTATTTCAGTTTAAAACTCTACCTACCGTTCTGGTGATTTCTGTCATGGATAAGAAGCTGGTAGACAGTAGTGGGTACTTCACAGGAAAGGTAAAACAATGTGACATTAACAAACACTCATTCTCGTTTGCTCTAAAAAATAGGTCTTATAAATATATGAAATATGAAAAACTATGTTTTATAAATCATAAAATATTGATAATCAATTCAAATCAACTTTCGCATGACTTGATGCAATTTAAATGATTTAATAAAATCAATGTTTGAGGATGATGTGCTTTATTGGGTACTGGGCCAAATTCCCAATCGGTTAAGCCATTTTCCTACAGGGCTGTGATCAGAGTTACAACAAAATTTTGGATGACAAATGAGAAGTGTTCAAAGAAAGAACACACAAATCATTTTTTATAAAGATAGAAAAACATAAATTAGTGTCTATCAATATTACCTGTCAATTTGGATATGTACTTGGTTCCCATAGTACTGAACCTTACCCACTTCGTAATAGGTATCATTGTATGTAGTCCTATCATTGTAAGGGTTGAGGACGTAGGGTGCTGTGGATGGGGAGAGGCGTACATCTCCCGAAATTGTGGATGGGGAGAGGCATACATCTCCCGAAATTTGTAAGTTTCTTTGAAAATGAGGCCTGTTCTAGAAATATTTCAGCCTCAGTCAAAGAAGCATTTTAGTAAGCAAAGGGTTTTTAGTTTGGCAGCCCCTTCATATTTTGAGAGCCCCTACACTGACAACGTTTTCCATAATAAAGTACCCCTGGATTTTATTCTTTGTGAAGCATTGCCAAGAATGGCTTTTTACAAACCATTTGCTTAAATATAACTGAATGCAGCCTCACCTTTCTAATGTTACAAATGGAGCAAATAAAATAGAGGACCTCGGCTCTCTGACTTTTGATATTAAACACAGTCTAGAAAGAAAACAAATGCTTGTTATTCCATCAAAAAAAAAATCCTTCTTACAATAGAACATTTAAGAAAGTATAAGGTAAGTTTCTTATTAAAAACTACAGATCACGGTGATCTCATGGGTAGAATGACCTTTATCAGTTTATGACAACATTTTTCGATGTAAGTCTATTATTTTTCTGGGTTTGCAAAGAAAGAAAAACCATTTTCTCTGAGTTGTTTTTTCCTTGTTACTATTTTCCTGAGTATATGGTTGGTACCTCCATCTGAGCCCTCTCATCTTTAACGAGGGGTAAATACTCCCTAAAAACTTGTACACCAGGTAAAAATCCCTTGCAAATTACTGGAAATCCTTGTTTCTGGGAAAATCTTCAACGCTTTAAAAAAAAAGAGGTAAGCCCCCTCATCCTTAACATACACTTATCATTTTTATAAGAAACTATACTATACCTTTGTACCAGAGTTTATTAGCTTTAATCCCAATTATGGTACGTAAAGTTTCATCAGGTTTTTTAACATAAACCTAATTTTCCTTCATAACCATATACTGTTGTTTCTTTATTTTCTGTCACTGCCAACATGAATTGGATATAAGTGGAATGATGTTTAAAGAGCACATAAAGCAAAAACTTTTATTGGTAGAGATGATAAGTACTGTTGAATGATAGGAAACTTTATAAAAAGTTAGTTGATAATCTCATTTGGTTTTCAAGTTGTCAACCATTTTGTAGGATTTGCTGATGACGTCACATTGTTTGTAAAAGGTCCAGAAAATATACCATGTTGACTCCATTTCCAAGAGAAATGCAATCACAATATTTCCTATCAATTAGTATGCTTTCCCAAAAATCATGCATACATAGTAAATAACCTGCATTACATTTATGCAGCTCTGCAACAAGATTTCTTGCAACTATAATCTCTTCATGATGAGATACAGCTATATCCCCATATCTAAACCTAATAATGTGCAAACATTATGACGTCATCCTCTGATACTTCAACTTAGTGGGTAATTTGAAAACAAAAGGAGAAATCAAAATAATTTAAACAGCGTTTTCTATCATTCAAAAGTACCTATCATTTCCACTAGTAAAATGTTTTGCTTCATGTGCTCTTTAATAATTTGCCAGTTAGCAAAAACATTTTAGAAATGTTTAACATGAACTTACTCAGTTGCTTAGAAGAAATTCACACCTATACATGATACTTAATAAAATAAACATGACAATGAGGTACCTTGATTCTGGGTTGAATCTGAAAATGCAGAACCAATGGTCTTCTTGCTCGGTGAATTCCCTTAAGATTTCATCTAACATCAGAATATCTTTCAATGTTTAGAAAAACTCTGTAAAATAATTATATTGCAATATTTTAGACAATCAGTTAACCAAAGGTTATACTGACTGTGTTAGTTTTTTACTCGGAGACTTGGGGGGGATACCCCCCGAGTTTTATATAGGGACACTTCACCCAAGAAGCCAAATGAAGACTCTTTTTTTATTCCAAATTTCTGAAAATAAACACCCATATTTGTACCAAAATTCTAAATATTTGCACCAATATCTACACCAAATCCGTGAAAATGTACAACCAAATGCACTCTAAAACCTTCAAAATGGATAAACAAATCCTCATTAAAACCATTTTTGAAAATTTGAGACACTTTGAAACCACAGAAAATTTGGTGGGGGCATTTTACATTAAACAAGGAGCTAATTTCAAATCATAGTTAATGCACCTAGTATTTTTTTGAATATCCGATGACTTTCTCAAAAAAATGCTTTACAAACCTAACAAAATACAATCGTATCTTAATGCAAGGAACAGCATACATATCCAGAGAATCAGGAATGAAAAATACTCTTTCTTTCACGACTGGGTGATCCATAACATGATCAGCACCTTAGAAAACAACAACAAGAGCACATATAGATAGAAAAGCATACAAATAAAATCAACACTCTGTAACGTAAACATCATCTTCTTGCCTGATGGAGAGGGAGTCCCCTAGGATGATTGGCGAATTTTAAACCAAAAATACGATTCACCCTATGGATGGTCACTTAGTTGTTTTAAGTGCCCCTCTTCAAATTTAAGCTATGTTCAATTGGTGTTCCATTCTCCATCTGATGTTATTGCCATTCTTTTTAAACCTAGAGAGCCATCCAACCATTCCCTTTGCTCAACCCCTTGAGTTAACCCTTGAGAAAATCAATAAAAATGAAAAAAAATATCCAGGGGTCTAGGGAAAAGTCTTGCTGAATTCGAGCAGTATCACCCAACCATCACTGGGATCAATCCCTTGGCAAGAAAATGACAGGTGCATAATTGCATTAGTGTAGAAGGACTAAACGATTACAGGGGCTACACCAAGAGAAAACCAATGTTTAGATTTCTGCCCGAGTGAAGGGAAAAGTTTGCCTGAAAAGGCTTGATTTTCAAAAGGATATGAAAGTCAGGGGCTGACACATACCCCTCTAGCCGCTACCTCCTGTGTCTATGCATTATAACCAAGAGTAAACAGTTATACTAATAGCAACAAAACAGTCACAATAGTTGTAGAAGCATAGAGATAAAGTATTTAAGTTTAAAACTCAACCAACCGTTCTTGTGATTTCTATCATGGATTAGAAGCTAGTAGGCAGAATGGGGTACTTCACAGAATAGGTAAAACCATGTGACATTAACTTCGTTCCTATTCCCTTTAAAGAATATATGTTGTGTGAATATAAGAAATATGAAACAATATGTTTTCAATATCATAAAATATTGATAATCAATTCAAATAGACTTTTGCATGACTTGATAAAATCCAAATGTTTTAACAAAATCTATGTTTGAGGATGATGTGTCTTATTGAGTACTGGCCCCATTACCCACATGGATTTAATTCTTTTGGCACTGGGCTCTGATCAGGAGTAAAACAACATTTTGGACAACAAAAGAGAAGTTTTAAAGACAACAAACATACAAATTATTTTCTATAAAGATGGATAGAAAGAAATCATTGTCTATAAATATTGTCAAAGTAATGTTATATCTCATGCCATAAAGTAGTAAAAGTGTCAGCTTTTTTACTTCAAAGATACCACAAATCCCAGAAGAGTTTTATTATAGTTGTTCTCCTTCTAGATTAGTGGAATGTATCACATATCTTAAAAAACAACTTATCAAACTTCTTCTGTCATTTAGACAAAATAGAACTTAATCAATTCTTTTAAACTTTTGTTTAGGTACCTGTTATGTTTGATAGGTACTTGGTTCCAAGCACTGAACCTTATGGTACTTAGTAATAGGTATCATTGTACTTATTCTTTTCAACTTGGTACCATGGTACATTTTACATATCAACATTCAAACGGGTTGAGGAGGTATGGTGCTGTGTGTGGGGAGGGGGACGTCATCCCTAAAACATTTAAAGTTTTTTTGAAAATGAGGTCTGCTCTAGCAAAATCTTAACCTCAGTTTGGCAAATATTTTAGTAAGCAAAGGGTTTTTAGTTGGGTGCCCCTCCATATTTTGAGAACCTCTACACCGTTAACCATTCCCATTGTAAAGTACCCCTGGGTTTCGTCCTTCGTGAAGCATTGCCAAGAATGGCTTATAATATAACTGAATGCAGCCTCACCTTTCTAACGTCACGAACGGAGCAAATAAAGTAAGGGACCTCAGCACTCCGACTTTTGATATAAACACAGTCTAGAAGGAAAACAAATACTTGTTATTCTATCAAAAAAAATCCTTCAAACAATAGAACATTTAAGTAAGTTTGAGCTAAGTTTCTTATAAAAAAACTACTGATCACGGTCATCTCATGGGTACAATGACCTTGATCAGTTTATGACAACAGTTTTTGATGTAAGTCTATTATTTTATTTGGTTTGCAAAGCAAGTAAAGTAATTTTTTCCAGTAAATTTTTTTCTCGTAATTATTTCCTGGGTTTATGGCTGGTGCCTCCATCTGAGCACCCCTATCTTTCAAGAGGGGTAAATCAACCCCTTAAAATCTTGACACTTGCCTGAAAATCCTACTTTCTTATAAAAACCCTTGCAAATCACTGGAAATCCTTTTGTTCTTGGAAAAATCTTGTACGCTGTGAAAGGGAATGAGATGCCCACGATACAAAGAGCTGACTAATATGTTGATTGTTGATTAATTTTCCAAAACTATACCAATCATTCACCTCTTTTCTGATTGACCTATTTCGGTACACATCTGGGTATATAAATTAGTTAGGTTTCTGTTTCATTCTCTTTCTGACGTATTGTACTCTGTTGAGTGTCAGATGAAAAGCTTAGGTAATCCATGTGTTTATTTCACTATGTTTCCAATATTGCTATATAGCTATTTGCAGTTTTTCACCATCAAAAGACTGTTACATATGAAAAACCCCTCTGACTTGCATCTTCACATGTTCATCTAGTAAATTTCCCACAGTAAAATGACATTTATCCCTTATCGCCATAAGGAAATCTAACACAGGGAATACACAGGCAAAAATAGTTATTATTGGGTATGAACAGGATGGGCACACTGGGCTTATTGATTTATTACAAATTCAATATTTACTGAGACACCATAGATAGACTGAATAGAACCCAGTTCTTGTTTGCCTGTTTCCTGCTCAGCCAACAGTTTTGAAGATTAGAAAAAACAGCAGGGATTTATTGTTTATCATCTCATTACCTTGTTACAGGGGTTTAATATTTGCAGTTTAACAGATCAGGGTAAGAGTGACTATTTTGATTCCCTGCTTTAAGACTATATGAAACTGCAATGGAGGAGAGATAAGCTGTGAGGCTGCGCAGTGGGAAAAATTAAAAATATTCTGTTTTTGACTGCAGCGACTAAGTCCCTTAAAGCTCCTGTGAAATGTTCATTCGAACTTTCTGACTGGGTAGTAGTGAAGTATGACAAAAGTTTAACTACTCCAAATCACAAACCTAAATCCAATATGTTGTTGGTCAAATATTGAATGTAATATCTAATTTTGTGTTGAGAATCTCATTTCTCAACCCACAATATTCCCACAAATGTGGGTAGTATCAATAGCCCAGCTGCGATGATACCGACAACTGCGATTTTTAAGATATTGATGAAATTCTGCCCCACCCTACCATGACAAGATGGTGTATAACCTTTTAAATTCTTACTGCACAACAAAACTTGATTTGCAATTTTATATTTGGTCTAAAACACTTGTTTCGTTATGATAATGTTATGGTGGTGCCACCATTCATGTTCCAGTTTCGTCTTCTATTGCTTTATCTCTTGCTTTTGTTGTTTTTTAGAAGCTTAGAACCTGTCCAAGTACTTCAAATGATTAACTGTAAGATTATTGTTCAATCTAATTGATTTGATTTTAATTGATTTGGTTTAGGCAATCCAATCATTTTTTGCATGGCATACAAAAATTCAACAATAGAACAATAGGATGGAATAATAGAAGATGGCCTTTGCAAACAAATGATATTGTAGATGAGTGTCTTATTCTGGAAATAGGATTTTGTAAGACCTATAGGACAAACAGGAAGGCAGTCTGAGTCTGGGGTCTGATTTTCAAGCCTTTAGGGATCCTCCAACAATCCACTTGTGATTAGTTTGCCGCATTGGGCCATTAACTGTCATCAACAACTCTTAAATCTTACTTTTTTGGCAGACCCCATCTTTTTTTTGTAATGATGCTGAGCCATAAAAGAGTGTATTATTAGCCTAAATTTAAGGCTAAAGAAGGTTGATAGTCTAGGCCTAGGCACCTAAGCAGGAACTTCAAAATAATGGCAAAAATAGCTGAAATTAATTCTAACTGTTTCATTTCCAATCATGCAAGTTATAAAACCTTGATTTGTTCACAATCCACTGAACTACTAGGACATGACCAGCTCTTTTATATTTGCATGCAGGGGCTGTGTTTTGCTCCGACCACCAATTTCATCGCAAGCTCAAATTACAACGCATGAAATTCCTCAAAGTTCACTGATGATCACTTGACGGATTTTGATAAAAACCCCTCCCCTCTTAGCCCCATAATTCCGCAAACTGATAACCCCTACAACTCGCAAATAATATGTCCAGAATTTAGCTTTTATTTGTAGGTTATTTTCTAGTTGCATTTTTGCCTCCACCAACCATCACGAGCGTTTCCGTCCTAGACTGACCGATTTGTTCATCTTCAGAATCTGAAAGGCCCATGGTTGGTGGCTGCCTAAAGTCTTTTCCTGGCCCACCTAAATCCTCACGCTGTCCCTGCACTGTGGCCTAATGCTAAATCTAGCAACTTAAATCGAGAGTTAACAGCAAAATAAATAAATTACCTTCACAGATCTGAGAGGACTGCCATCCTCGAGAAGTCGGCAAAGGAAAAGGGCGCAGTCGATCGAGGGGAAGACTTTACTATCGTTTTTCTAATTTACATTTTGCTTTGCATAACAATGGTTTAAGATAATTTGATTGACAGCTTGAACCAGGAAGTTATTTCAACATGCACTCCCGGATGAGACTAGTAAAGTAACGAGTTTCAAATCCAGGGGGCTTATCTATTTTTCGAGACATTGAAATATGGGGAGGGGCAGTGATTCTTATAATATTTAATAGAACGGTAGGTTGGTACTACGATGGGATAAAGAATAATTTTCAAATATTTATGAAGGGAAGGAAGAGTTTGGAAGAAGGAAGAAGGGAGGAACTATAAATAATCTGTAAGCTAAAGGAAAAACTGTGAATTTTTCACGAGGAAAATGAAAAATTCTCAAATTTTCGAGGGAAAGGGAGATACACGTTTTTTTTATAAGAAACCTAGCTTAGGTCCTAGTACTAAGAGTTTCTTAATTTTTCACCAGTTTCTAGTACTAAAAGTTTCTTAAAACATTAAATTTTGCACTTTGCCTCGCATATTTCTCGTATTAAAGTTTTTAATACAATAATTAATACAAGTAGACTCTACATCCTATGTTCCTCTAAATAAAAACGTGTAGCAAACTTAAATCAAGCAAAATGTATTGTTGAAATATTACTTTCCGGCTCAGAAAGTCCTCTTTTTTTCGGAGTTTCTTAAAGATATTGATGCAGTTCTAAAAGTTTCTTAAATTTTTGGGGCTCTGGTACTAGGTTTCTTATAAACCGGTTTCTTATAAAAAAACATGTATGTCATAGCAGTAAGGAGTAACTGTAGAAGTTGGTTAACAGTGATCCTGTTCAGAATTCAGAGTGACGTTATTCTTAATAGTACTCAGACTCTTTAGATTAGTTACACTCTTTTTTTATAAGAGCTAGTAAAATTGATTTGAAGCTGGCTGTTCTTAAATATTCCTCTATTTTCAAGCTGAAATGTTATTAAATTGTTCTTATTTTTACAATGATTGGGGAGGCCTTTTTTGCTATTAGTAGTGTTAATTGTTGCAAAGTTTGACTCCCTTGATCATCTGACAATATCTGTGTGCTGCCAATCTGCTTGTCTTGTAATTATTTCTCAGTCTTATGGTTATTCCATAAAATTTTCATATTGAGCCAAAAATGGTCAGCTTCGTTTTGTTCTTAGCTTGTTCTTGTTCTTGGTCAAATTCGAGGCTGGTGTTCTTATAAAATTGTTCTTATTAAAAGAAAAGAGTGTACCTCTTTTCGTTACCAGACTTCTTCAGTATTGATTCTTTCAGTATTGAATCCCGTTCCCTTTCCTATTACTCATTCTACTCATTCGTCATATTCGACTCATTCGATTCACTTCTCCGTCAATATTTCATTAGATACGTTAACACAACGCAATGTATACAGGTTTATACACGCATTTTTTTATAAGCAATTTCAGCTTGAGCTCAGCACTGAAAATTGCTTTGCTAGAGGGCAAATTTGAGTACTCAAAATTGTTAACAATTGCTTACCTTTTTATACTTGAAGGTTTTTTTCTTTAAATACTATCTTACAAGTTTCTGTACAACAAATATAAATGGTATCTTTGCGTACAAAAGTGTGCCAGGGTACTAATATCCACTTTTTCGAAGAAAAGCATTCCAAGTATGATCTCAGAGGAATAAAATCTTTAGATATCCCAAAAGTAAATACCACGAAGTATGGGGTCCAATCTTTGAAATATCTTGGGCCCAAAATCTGGAATTCACTCCCAGATGAAGTTAAGTTAGCTCCCTCTGCAAAACACTGACAAAAACTTGATTTCTTGAAAACGTATGTTGCTGCTCTTTTTGCCAAAAATAACCTGTCATGAGAGCGGTCATACTTGATGTCACTTTAACCCTATCAAGCCTAGGGTATTTGAAGCTGTAGGAAGCCTGGGGGGCTGATTCGCCCCCCCCTCTTTTATTCCTTTCTTACACACCCGGTAGACTTGAAACTTTGCATGACTATAGTCCATGGGAAGATGCAAAAAACTGACCTATTTTTTTTTTAGAAAAGTCACGTGATATCTTGATGACGTCATCATATTTTCCTTTTGTTTTGAAATTTTTAATATTTGATTATATGAATTCCTGGAAGGGATCTGAAACACAATTTTTTCTTCAATATGGATGCAGACAGGCTTTATAAGTACTTGTAGATCATTTATGTGAATATTACACAAAATTTTGATGGAATTACAATCCCCGCCAAAAGTCCTTGGAACACCTAGGATTTTTTTTATAAATAACTTATTTTTCAGGTTTCGATGCTCTATATTTCCAATCAACGCCCCCTCCCCCCCTGAAAACAATGTTGACCACTAGAGAAACTATATAAGACTACAGGGGATACATGTTCAAGGCCACAGTGTTAATTTTCTTGCTTATAGACAACATTGTTTAGGGGAGAGGGGAGGGGAATCGACACGAGAAATTGTAAAAATCATGGGAGTGTTCCAAGACATTTGGCGGGGATTGTCTTTGGTAATTTTTTAAGTATAAGGAGTATAAAGTGAAGTGAAATGTTTTTTCCGGGGTATTTCGGGGTGAGGATTTCATTGCTGCAAGAATTGGAGCCCTCAAACGAGGCTATGACGTCATATTTAGTGCATATTTCATTAATAGAACAATTATCAGGGATGGTATGTAAACATTATAATCTTTCCCTTTGTAAGTGCTTCGTATCACAATATTTGAGTTCGCTTTTAATATTAGAGCCTATATGCAACACATTTAATTGGAATTCTTTATATTTTCTTGAGTTTTGAAGGCTAAACTTGTGATTATTGAGGAGTTCTTGGTTTGCATGAAAACGAGGCCAGGCTCAATTTCTTTCCAACGCTATAAAAGTCTAAACTAATGAAAAATTTTACACCTGAAATTCAATCAACGAAGTCTGAAGTATCTTAAGTTTTAGAAATGAAGCCTTAAAATTTAGTTTTTAACTCTATGAACATGTGAAAAAAGGAATTCATTTGAAGAATAGGTGTAAAAATAATATAGGACGCTTAAGACCTTAAAAAAAAAGAGAATGGACGTGTGTAGGATTTTCATTAATATTTGATTCTAAAGACATATAGTTAACCTACGTCTTAATGTCTTTATTTTGGAAAAAGGTCTACAGTGGAAACTGTGACAGTACATTCATTGCGTGTACTCCTAACATGAAAACGAGGCTGGTATGGTAAAAGCTCTGTTTGTCGTATCTGGAAGGCAAGGAAGACGCAACAATCTAGTCACGTGATAGAGACTAATTAGACGTAATGAAACATAGCGTGATAGTTCGTGGTGTTGTTAAACATACTTTTCAAACAACTGTTGCTACCGGACCGAAGGAAAACTAAAAACATGGTCTTCTCAAGAAGAATATCCGATAAAGAGAGGGCGTACGTACATTTTTTAAGAAATGAAAAGAAACATTCGATTAGGGAGATTAGTCGAATCATTAATGTATCGCCATCGTCCGTGTCGCGGATCTACCGAGAGGGCATTTCGCCCATAATAGACAAGAAACGAAGTAGCTCGAAAATGGGAAGGCCGAGGCTTTTTACGCCAAGAGATCGAAAACAATTCCTGCGAACATTCCTTAAAATGAGGGCAAACAACCCAAATGTGACTACAGTCGAGGTTGGGAGGGAGGCGGGTATTGCTCATGTGAGCAATCGAACTTTAGTCAGAGCCCTCAATGAAGAAAACTTCTACAGACTAGGAGCAAGGAAGAAAGGGATCCTCTCAGCAGAAGATAGAAAAAAGAGAGTCGAATACGCCCGTCGCGTATTAAAAGAATTAACGCCATCTTATTGGTATGAAGACGTCCTGATGTATCTAGATGGGGTGTCCTTCGTACACAAAAGAAATCCGTTTAATGAGGCTGTTTCGGCAAGAGGCCGTGTGTACCGACGAAAGAATGAAGGACTGCAAATAACTGCGAAGGGAAGCAAAAACCTGGCTGGTGGAAAAAGGCTTCATTTTCTAGTTGGAATCACCTCTGCACATGGAGTGACGATGATAGAAAGTTATGATAAAATGGATGGGAAGTTTTTTGCCAGATTTATCCATAATAAACTGCGTCCACGACTTATTGAGCTGGCGGAGCTTAAAAAAAAACGTACCCTCACATTCGTAATGGATAATGACCCATCTCAAACGAGCCGTCTTGCCTTGCAAGCCATGGAAGAGGCAGGAGTGGATTTTTTATCCATACCACCAAGATCACCCGACCTAAATCCAATCGAGAATATATTTCATCTTGTGAGGGTGGCTCTAAGGAAGGACGCGTTGGAGAGAAATATAAATAATGAAACCATAGACGATTTTGAGGCGAGAATAAGATATCAACTGAAGAATGTTAGCCTGGACGCTTTAAACAAAACAATTTCTACAATGGAAAAACGTCTTAGAATAATAAAAAACAATAAAGGTTATCGAACAAAATATTGAAATTTTATTCATATAAATATATATATATATATATATATAAAATGTACAAACTCTTTACTCTCTTTTTTGCATAACAAATCCTTGTATTTACTTAGCACAATAGTGCTTTGACCCGAGGGAGGAAAGGAGGTATTGTCATCAGTCTGCGGTGAGGTTCGAATTTGCATAACAATGTAATTGTTCAAAGAAACAATAGCATATCCATCAAGGCGAAGGAGGGCAGGACTTTGACTTGGGAAACGAAAGCTTCAACGTGCATCGGTGCTAAATCTGAGATTGGAATGCATTTTCTGGGTATAAATTAAATTCAGATGAACTTTAAAACTAATTTTGGAGGTGTGCATGAATGAGACCAATATCTTTCCAAAATCTTAAAAGATACTGACAGAGCATTGAAGAAATAATTGACATGTTTTCACGTGCTACGGTGAATTTTTTATTCAAAGAATTGATACTTTACTTAGTACTCTGAGGTCGGTGTAGCACGTCGAGTATTTCAATTTTAAAGGCAATGAACGGAGATAAGGAAGGCAAAACTATAAATAGACCACAACTCAATTCAATCAGAGCATGCGCAAACGCAACTTTGCAAAGTGATCACATGAAAGATTTTTGATCAAAGCCTACCAACAGCCAAAATGGCGGAAAAGCTGTGGAGAAGCTGAGAGCCTGTGGAGATCGCCGATATTTTTCTTAATAGCAGGAAAGTCAGAGGTAAGCCATTAATTTGATATGTAATCAATGTTAGCTTATGCAGCTAGATGGTCTATTCGTCTTTTAGGACAGTTCTTGTTTTCCATTTTTGACATGCAACAGAATTTTGTCAAAATAAGCATGACAAGGTTGCCCTTCTTAACTGCTTGTTTAAATTTTGGATGGCTTTAGGTCTTTATAATAGTCTCTTTTTGCCATTTCAAGGCATTCCCCCCTTCTTTCATTTGCATAATCAACAGAATTATAGCAGCAGGCCTAAGAACCTCAAGGCATTAGAACCCTGGTCTTGCTCACATGAAACTTGTTATAATCAGAGCTAAATCTTAAATCTAGGACACAATTGAGTAAGGAGTAGGAAGTATCGAATAATTTTCAACCCCCAAGTCCCGTCTCGTGAATTATCACACTACCTTACCAGCCTTTGTTCGAAGTATTTTTTTCAAAATCAAATTAGTAGAATAAAGAAAGTATCCTGAGTTAGCAGAGACAAGAAGATTGTTTATAAAACAATCAAACATTTACAAATATTCATTCTCAATTTATTTCTGATGGAGTATGACCCTTGATAGATATTATAGATAGAGTATGACCCCTTTTAAGAAAGGATTTTATTCTTTTTTGAAATATTACTAATACTACATAATTATATATCAAGAAGTTGTATCTTTCTTTGTTGCAGCAATGAACAGGGATGCGGATGTAGCTATGAAGATGTGAAATGTTGATGCTGAATCAGTTTCATCTCCTTCTAATGAGTCTTCTGTTCTTGATATTTTGCTATAAAATAATTTTGATGCTAAGATGATGATTTCTATCTTTAAAAGTCTATTTTCCTACTGATGTCCATCTAAATATTATGTGGGTTTGGTTGAAAATGGGGTTTTAAGATTTCACAGAATTTTTGATGATGTTCCGTATTGTTTATTTCATTTTTTTAGCAATATGGAATATTTCTGTCAAAAGCTTTCCTGATAAAACTATGGCTGTGCAGGCTCTGCATGCGCCAAATAGAAGGGAACAAATTCTTAAAGTTTTTTTTCGGTGTGAGCTGTAAAATAACAACTTCATTTTTTTATCATGATTTGGGTGCCTTGATGCAGTGTTAGTAATAGTGATGGTTAGGGGAAATTAATCAGAATGGTGGGAAAAACATTGAATCTGGCAATTTTGTCAGAGAAGTTGAGAGGTTTGCGTGATATCTGAAAAATGAATTTCCATCACTGGATTATAGAACCTTTCTTAAATTTGCACGTTGTAAGAGGAAGTCACACAGTTCGGTGAGTTGGTAATGTTACTGACACTAGCCTTTTTAGCATTCACTTGAAAATGAATAAATGAAAGTTGCTTTGAAATACTAACATTTGATAAAAAATACTTAGCAATATTTTTCCATTTCCCAAGAGAGGCCTAAACAAGCCTAAACTTGAATTGTTAGGGTAGCAGGGTAAAAGAAACTAACCCAACCAGGAACTAATAAGTTTTATTTATTACATTGACATCAACATCAAGAAAGATATAAGGTCTGGGTACTTACCTCTAAATTTTACTTGGTCTCTGTGACTTTGCTGTACTCCAAGCCTTCTATCATGGCAAATTAAAAAAGAAATCACGTCTCGGCCAATAGCCTTTTTACCTCTGTTGCTTTGCTCCACAGCAAGCCTCTTTTATAGGCCTAATCTAACACCGATGATGATAATTGTCTTCTTGAGTTGCCACTCTAATCCAGAATCTGAACACAAAACATGCTTATGCCTTGTTGAAAAACTCCCATTTCATCTTTGATTGTCTGCTTGCTCGAACAAGAAGCTGTATCGCAGCTTTCCCGATTTGCCAGCCATCTTGTCTTTTGCAATCAACAGCAATCCCAGTTTTTCTCTGATCACATGAAATTTCGATCCAACGAAAATCCTGCTATCCTATTGGCTGCTATTTATGGGTTGCCCAGACCCCTGGACTAAAGACACCTTTTAACTCCGTAGATTGCCTTTAAAGCTTGGAAAGTAAGTTATTCGTTTCCAACTGAATTTTTTCTATTTTCAGGACGGCTGCACGGAAGCCTATGTTATTCTGAAATTTCTCATTATACATAAAAGGATATAAAATATATGTTAAAAAAACGTAGCACGTCAGAACGAAAATGGAGTGCCAAAATCTACGCTATGGCCAAAGGAACACAACAACAACAACAAGAAGGTTTATTCTAGCAAAAGTCTGGCAAAACAATGTGGGCAGCTTGCAACAGACTTTTGCTGCTCGACAGGAATTTGATGGTGGAAGTTGAACATTCGCCATCGCACATTCATCATTTCCGTTTCACGATCGTCAACCACACCGTTTTTCAAAAATAGGATTGGAGCTTTCGATGTGGCGAACACTGGGGTGTCTTTGTCGAACTCGATGTCTTTGCTGTAGGCTGTTTTTGGGGCTGCAAAGTGGACGACATGGCCTTCCAGGAGAAGCAGCATATCACTCCAGGGCAAGATAACAGTCGAATACCTGAAGTCATTTAGAAAAATGACTTCCTTATCCTCTACTCCTAGCCAAGCATATGAGCATGTTGCCGGGGAAAGAAAGGCCTTAAAGACATAGCGAAGAGGATCCATGATGAAGGTCTTCCCGCAATTTGCTGGACCATATATATAAATATTCCTTCCCTTTCCCCGACCCATGGCTAATAGCTTTACAAAGGCATCAGCAAAGACGGCTCGGTCTATTTTGTTGTTATGGAGGATTTCCAGAGCACAAGCCATCCACTGGCCCTCACATAGACACTCCTCCTTCAAGAAAGACTGGAGGATTTCGAGTCGACTCTGAGCAGATCTCTCCAGCTTGGCTTTGGCATCGTTCATATCCCAGACTGATTTGAGTAACTCGGAGACTTTCTTTTGTCCTCTATTCAGTATAAACTCGTACAGTCTGGGATCGCGGGAAATTTTCTTACTGTTGGCAAAAGCCAAGAGTTCTAGCATGGTATGTATCCTCTCTTTAAGAATTATATCGGACACCATCAGGTTGTTCATTTTAACAACTTTTTTGGCCCTTTTCGCCAGCTTTTTACAATTTTTTTTGTTGCATTTGCAGTTTTCGGAGCCGCAATGTCTACGGGATGGCCAGGACTAGTAATAAAGCCACTATCTTCCTTCTTCACATACCCATATGCTGTGTGGTATCCAGAATGGCCCGAGAAATTGACGGTAATACCAAAGTTATTACGCATGGCATTTTTCACCTTAAGCCAGCGTTGGCATTGGTTGAGAAGGACACACAAGTGAAAGTGAAACCCCCCATCCTTATGGGGCTCCAAGCAGCAGGCCCACTGCACGACTTTAGTTGCTGTACAGTCGTGGAAACATGAAATCACAGCATCAGCAAAAGAATGCCTTTGCCAAACATCGATGTCGGCACAACTATACGTTACGAGGTAGACTCTCCTTACCGAATCTTTTTTCAATGCGACAGAATTTTCTCCGCTGGCCATGATCTCTTCGTATAATTTGTTACTTGTAATAGGCCTATCCATAAGCACATGTGTGATGTTATGAAATTTTTAACGTTTCAAATAAACCGCCATTTGACAGTTTGATATCATATTATGATAACAGAAGTGCATGCTACAATTAATAGGGTGTTTCTCTTTCAGGAGGTCAAAGCCAGAACAGAGCGAAGACAGCAGGGGCGAAGACAGCAGGAGATTTTCATACGATACTATTAAGATACAAATTTCGTTCTATATTAGAAACATCATAGGGAAGAAATCTTCCATTACTGTTACAAAACATTTGTCTTCCATTATGAATGATATTTCTCTATCAAAACTGACTTCAGTGTCTATCTTATAGCAAAATTCTTTGGAAAATCGGGAAATTGGGCCTAAAAATTACCCCTTAATACAATTATGACGTCACAACTACATCTTAGCAGAAATCTGATAGCACCAATGAAATCAGCACCCCCAAAAACCCTTAGCTAGATACTCTTGCAGACTTCATATACTTCTGTTTAAGAAAAGTACAAAAGACAATCCCCGCCAAAAGTCCTTGGAACACCTAGGATTTTTTTTATAAATAACTTATTTTTCAGGTTTCGGTGCTCTATATTTCCAATCAACGCCCCCTCCCCCCCTGAAAACAATGTTGACCACTAGAGAAACTATATAAGACTACAGGGGATACATGTTCAAGGCCACAGTGTTAATTTTCTTGCTTACAGACAACATTGTTTAGGGGAGAGGGGAGGGGAATCGACACGAGAAATTGTAAAAATCATGGGAGTGTTCCAAGACATTTGGCGGGGATTGTAGGTATATTTCTTTGCGTCATGTCTAAGCGCGCTCTTATCACCAGAATAATGAATCGCTCTTATTTCATATATTTGAGTTGTTTTACCTGTAAAGGCAGTTTTCTTGAGTAGAATACATGGTCGGTAAATGTAATTGTGAATATATTTTCTATAGCATAAGGGTCAAGTAAAAATGCTGACGTCAGCATAAAATTTGGGAGAAAAAATCGCGCATGCGCAGTGAAATGAAAACAAAATGCTGTTCATCAGGAAGAGCATAAAAAATAGCTTATAGCAATACTCCAATATGCATTTATCATGTCTTGTGTAACTTTTATAAGGACGCGTTTGAATTTTGATGCTTACTGTTTTTCAAAATGACCTGTGTTGACCCCCTGGAACGAATTCAATTTTTTCAAAATATCACTTTTTAATTATTAGGAAGAAAAAAAGGGTCGAGCATTCTGTTGTTTTTTGATTAAAATGTTTGAAGCCAATTGCTCCGGCTTACACTTGGCCTCCTAATAGCCCTGCCAACGATATTATATTTCCTACATTCTTCACTTAAAAAGGGGTATAGATTTAGATTATAACTTCACTTCATCTTAAAAAGGGGTATAAATACTCCCTTAAAACTTGTACACCAGGTAAAAATCCTCTTTTCCAATAAAAATCCCTTGCAAATTACTGGAAATCCTTGTTCCTGGGAAAATCTTCAACGCTTTAAAAAATAAGAGGTAAGTCGCCTCATCTTTAACATATCCCTTATCATTTTTATATGAAACTATACTAAACCTTAGTACCAGAGTTTCTTAGGTTTAATGTCAATTATGGTACGTAAAGTTTCTTAGCAGGTTTCTAAACATAAACCTAATTTTCCTTCATATACTGTTGTTTCTTTATTTTCTGTCACTACCAACATGAATTGGATATAAGTAGAATGATGTTTATGCCAGTTAGCATAAACACTTTAGAAATTTTTAACATGAACTTACTCAGTTGCTTAGAAGAAATTCACACCTATACATAATACTTAATAAAATAAACATGACAATGAGGTACCTTGATTCTGGGTTGAATCTGAAAAAGCAGAACCAATGGTCTTCTTGCTCGGTGAATTCCCTTAAGATTTCATCTAGCATCAGAATATCTTTCAATGTTTAGAAAAACTCTGTAAAATAATTATATTGCAATGTTTTAGACAATCAGTTAACCAAAGGTTATACTGACTGTGTTAGTTTTTTACTCGGGGTGAGGGGGGCAATACCTCCCCAGTTTTGAATAGGGACACTCTACCCAAGAAGCCAATTTTATACTCTTTTTTATACCAGATTTCTGTAAATGTACACCCATATTGATATCAAATTTCTGAAAATTTTCATCCATATTTATACCAAATCCTTGAAAATTTGCAACCAAATGCACTCTAAAAACTTGAAAGATAAACCAACCCTCAATTTTAAACAATTTTTTAAAATTAATACCCTTTAGTTTCCTTTAAATGTAATGCTGGATAATATTTAAGTAAGATATTCATCAACTTTGCCAAATGCATGTGTGTACGGTAGGAGGCCTAGCTTCCAATTGAAGCTTACTAGATAACAATTATCTAAGTATCTGGTACATCAAAACCAAATTAAATTCTTGGGATAACATTGAAAATCAAAGAAAGAGCTAATTTCAAATCATAGTTAATGCATCTATTATTTTTCAATGTCCAATTTCTTTCTCTTAAAACATTTTTTACAAATCTAACAAAAAATAAACAAACCTCATTGCTAGAACAGGATGCGTATCCAAAAAATTGGAAATGAACAATTTTCTTTCTTTCACAGCTTGTTCATCCAAAACATGATCAGCACCCTAGGAAACAACAAAAACAGCACAGTTAGATGGAAGAGCATACCAATAAAATTGACACTCTGTAATGTATGCATAATCTTCTTGCCTGATGCAGGAAGCATCCTAGAATTATACGCATAATAATCAACAGTGAACAGTTACAGTAATAACATCAACAAAAACACAATCGCAAAAGTTGTAGACGCATAAAATTATTTCAGTTTAAAACCCTACCTTCCGTTCTTGTGATTTCTGTCATGGATAAGAAGCTGGTAGACAGTAGTGGGTACTTCACAGGAAAGGTAAAACCATGTGACATCAATAAACACTCATTTTTGTTTGCTCTAAAAATAGGTTTTATAAATATATGAAATATGAAACATTATGTTTTATAAATCATAAAATATTGATAATCAATTCAAATCGACTTTTGCATGACTTGATAGAATTAAAATGATTTAATAAAATCAACGTTTGAGAATGATGTTCCTTTTTGGGTACTGGGCCCCATTTCCCAATCGGTTAAGCCATTTTCCTACAGGGCTGTGATCAGAGTTACATCAAAATTTTGGATGACAAATGAAAAGTGTTCAAAGAAGGAACACACAAATCATTTTCTAAAGATAGATAAAAATAAATTATTGTCTATCAATATTACCTGTCAAATTGGATATGTACTTGGTTCCCATAGTACTGAACCTTACCCACTTCGTAATAGGTATCATTGTATGTAGTCCTGTTACCATGGTACATATTACCTCTCACCATTCTAACAGGTTAAGGACGTAGGGTACTGTGGATGGGGAGAGGCATACATCTCCCAAAATTTGTAAGTTTCTTTGAAAATGAGGCCTGTCCTAACAATTTTGCCCTCAGTCAAAGAAACATTTTAGTAAGCAAAGGGTTTTTAGTTGTGCACCTCTCCATATTTTGAGAATCCCTCCACCAATAAGCATTCCCATAATTCAGTTTACCCATGGGTTTCATTCTTGCTAAGCATTGACAAGAATGGCTTTTTACAAACCATTTGCTTAAATATAACTGAATGTAGCCTCACCTTACTAATGTCACAAATGGAGCAAATAAATTTGGGGACCTCTGCTCTCTGACTTTTGATATAAACACAGTCTAGAAGGAAAACAAATGCTTGTTATCTTATCAAAAAAAGAAAATCCTTCGAACAATAGAACATTTAAGAAAGTTTGAGGTAAGTTTCTTATAAAAAATACTGACCACGGTCATCTCATGGGTACAATGGACCTATGATCAGTTTATGACTATAGTTTTCGATTAAAAATTTAGATAAACTATCATAGATTTGAGAAATATCAGAATGGTGCCAAATAGTTTACGTGTTTACGGCCTAAATACAGAAGCCTGAACGCTATTTTTGCCACAGTTTTTGCATCGTTCCGCCATTTTCACGGCTCTTGAGTTGTTGAATCTTCGAAATCTATTGTCTTCTCTGCGATCTGATTGGATGAATTCTTAGTCAAAAAATGCTCTGGTTGGTCAAAAACATTTTTCCACTTCGTTAGCTTGTTATCAAGTTCAGGGATTTCAAATCCTGAGGCTTGTGTTCTTGTAAAATTGATCTTAAAAAAGTGTGTTTTATTAGCCTTAATTTTAGGCTGTTGATAGTTGATAGGCAAATACAGTTACTATCTTCATAATAAGGTATTGGTTATGTGCTAAGCACGAAGGGCCCACCTAGACTAATCGAGCAGTGCAACCCTGGTCCTTCCTCTCGATGTGCCTACACCTTGTGATTCCTTTTGCCTGGAATTACAGAGAGCTGGCTTATTCTCTCCTCACACTTTGTGGCAGGTCTGAAGGTGGTTTCGAACCTGGGACACTTTGATCAAGGGTCGAGTGATCTAACTGCTTGGCCTTCCCTGCCACAATAGGCTAAATAAGCTATTGGGCCTAGGCCTAGGCACCTTTCTTAGGAAAACAGGAACTTCAAAATAGTGGCAAAAATAGCTAAAGTAAACTCTCATTTCTACATTTCTAATCATGCAGTTAGTAAAACCTTGATTTGTTCACAATCCACTGAACTTCTAGGACATGACCAGCTCTTTTATATTTGCATGCAGGGGCTGTGTTTGCTCCGACCACCAATTTCATCGCAAGCTCAAATTACAACGCATGAAATTCCTCAAGATTCACAGATGATCACTTTACGGATTTTGATAAAAACCCCTCCCCTCCATGGCCCCCAAATTCCGCAAACAGATAACAAGTGGATTTCGGGACGACCCCTACAACTCGCAAATAATGAATCCAGAATTTAGCTTTGATTGATGGGTTATTTTTTAGTTGTATTTTTGCCTCCATCAACCATCACGAGCGTTTCCGTCTAGACTGACCGATTTGTTCATCTTCAGAATCTGAAAGATCCATGGTTGGTGGCTGCCTAAAGTCTTTTCCTGGCCCACCTAAGTCCTCACGCTGCACTGTGGCCTAATGCTAAATCTAGCAACTTAAATCGAGAGTTAACAGCAAAATAAATAAATTACCTTCACAGATCTGAGAGGAATTCCATCCTCGAGAAGTCAGCAAAGGAAAAGGGCGCAGTCGATCGAGGGGAAGACTTTACTATCGTTTTTCTAATTTACATTTTGGTTTGCAATAACAATGGTTTAAGATAATTTGATTGACAGTTTGAACCAGGAAGTTATTTCAACATGCACTCCCGGATGAGACCAGTAAAGTAACGAGTTTCAAATCCAGGGGGCTTATCTATTTTTCGAGACATGGAATATTGGGGGGGGACAGTGATTCTTATAATATTTAATAGAACAGTAGGTTGGTACTACGATGGGATAAAGAATAATTTTCAAATATTTATGAAGGGAAGGAAGAGTTTGGAAGAAGGAAGAAGGGAGGAACTATAAATAATCTGTAAGCTAAAGGAAAAACTGTGAATTTTTCACGAGGAAAATGAAAAATTCTCAAATTTTCGAGGGAAAGGGAGATACACGTTTTTTTTATAAGAAACCTAGCTTGGGTCCTAGTACTAAGAGTTTCTTAATTTTTCACCAGTTTCTAGTACTAAAAGTTTCTTAAAAGTTTCTTATTTCTAGATAAGCACTTAACATTAAATTTTGCACTTTGCCTCGCATATTTCTTGTATTAAAGTTTTTAATACAATAATTAATACAAGTAGACTCTACATCCTATGTTCCTCTAAAAAAAACGTGTAGCAAACTTAAATCAAGCAAAATGTATTGTTGAAATATTACTTTCCGGCTCAGAAAGTCCTCTTTTTTTCGGAGTTTCTTAAAGATATTGATGCAGTTCTAAAAGTTTCTTAAATTTTTGGGGCTCTGGTACTAGGTTTCTTATAAACCGGTTTCTTATAAAAAAACATGTATGTCATAGCAGTAAGGAGTAACTGTAGAAGTTGGTTAACAGTGATCCTGTTCAGAATTCAGAGTGACGTTATTCTTAATAGTACTCAGACTCTTTAGATTAGTTACACTCTTTTTTTATAAGAGCTAGTAAAATTGATTTGAAGCTGGCTGTTCTTAAATATTCCTCTAGTTTTAGGCTGAAATGTTCTTAAATTGCTCTCACCTTTACAATGGTTGGGAAGCCTTTTTTGCTATCAGTAGTGTTAATTGTTGCAAAGTTTGACTCCCTTGATCATCTGACATTATCTGTGTGCTGCCAATCATGTTGTTTTGTAATCATTTCTTAGTCTTATGGTTATTTCATAAAATGTTCAAATTGAGCCAAAAATTGTCAGCTTCGGTTTGTTCTTAGCTTGTTCTTAAGTTTTAGCCAAATTTGAGGCTGGTGTTTTTATAAAATTGTTCCTATTAAAAGAAAAGGGTGTATCTCTTTTCGTTACCAGACTTCTACAGTATTGATTCTTTCAGTATTGAATCCCGTTCCCTTTCCTATTACTCATTCTACTCATTCGTCATATTCGACTCATTCGATTCACTTCTCCGTCAATATTTCATTAGATACGTTAACACAACGCAATGTATACAGGTTTATACACGTATTTTTTATAAGCAATTTCAGCTTGAGCTCAGCACTGAAAATTGCTTAGCTAGAGGGCCAATTTGAGTACTCAAAATTGCTTAGCAATTGCTTAGCTTTATATACTAGAAGATTTTTTTCTTGGAATACTATCTTACAAGTTTCTGTACAACAAATATAAATGGTATCTTTGCGTACAAAAGTGTGCCAGGGTACTGATATCCACTTTTTGAAGAAAAGCATACCAAGTATGATCTCAGAGGAATAAAATCTTTAGATATCCCAAAAGTAAATACCACGAAGTATGGGGTCCAATCTTTGAAATGTCTTGGGCCCAAAATCTGGAATTCACTCCCAGATGAAGTTAAGTTAGCTCCCTCTGCAAAACACTGACAAAAACTTGATTTCTTGAAAACGTATGTTGCTGCTCTTTTTGCCAAAAATAACCTGCCATGAGAGCGGTCATACTTGATGTAACTTTAAGTTACTTTATGTTAGTTTATATTAGTCTCTGTACTACGTAACGACTAACATTAAAAAAGATATATTATTTATTACTAAAACCTGCTTCTCTATAGCTGCTGCGCGATCCTTATTGCCAATAGGATCTTTAAAAAAAATTTCAAATTGCTTAGCATTCCTGGATCCAGTACTGAAATTGCTTAGTTTTTGTCATGTCGAGTACTGACTTCATTATCATGTGGGAGATGACGTCACAAAATGGGCCTAAAAATGTATACAAAATACTACAACTTTTGACAAACGTAATGTATGGACATGTACGGCCCTCCTCCTTGGATCTGGTTATTTGGTATATCCAATGATCTCAAAATAAAGACTGGGTCAAGCATTCTGTTGTTTTTTGATTAAAATGTTTGAAGCCAATTACATACTCCGGCTTACACTTGGCCTCCCAATATGGCTGCCAACGAGATTATATTTCCTGTAGTCTTCACTAACAATAGGTAAACGATTATTCAGTGTCATGGTGAGCCAGCATTCATAACTTTCCAACAATCCTTAAAGAAAAGAGCAGCCCCTCAAAATCATAATGTACTGATACTGAATTGACTTACCAATATGGCCGCCAAATGACTTCATTTCAGAACGATAGACGCTTGATACAGTTTTTATATTTAGGTCAGTGGGTACATCTTGTCAACCAGACGTTGAGATGTAATATTTGGACATTTAATGGACATTTTGTCAGATTTAGAACGCTTGAAAGCCTGGGCTCAGGTTAATTAGCGAGTCTTTAGGGACTGGGTTCTAGAACCGAGTAGACAACAATGGCGAACGCAAGTTTGGCAAGTTAATAAAAATTGCAGTCAGATACCGAAAAATTGCAGTGGAGCACTTTTGATCCATTTGCTATCTGGAGACCTAAAGTCTCTTTAAGACCCTTGTTGCTATAGTCCACTATATTTTACACCCCTGATTCCGCCCTGGCTCTATTTTCCACCCCTTTTGCAATTTTCCACCCTAATTGTTGATTAAAATGCTGATCAAACATATCAATGTAATCAAAGCTTCAACTCAATATAAACAGTCTAAAGTTTACAAAACTATGATGATGTTATCTTGATAAATTGCCACCATGCATGGAGTAAACAGTTTTGTCAAGATTTGAGGCTAACAATTCAATTGAGTTTCAATTAACCATCGTTAATTATTTAGCATGTCACATTCAAAATTCAATCTAGGCCATTAAAACTGAATTTCTTTGCATGGTAGTCGGATTCAGTATGTTTCCGAGTTGAATGGAGCTGTCAGAATCAGATGAAGCACATGAGAGTAAGTTCTCAGTCTTTTGCAGAGCATTAGTTTGGATTTACGAAAAGACGAAACAAAGAAGTAAGTATAATTGAAAAGAACAGTTTTCGATCGGTACAAAACTTGAGGATGGCGAGGAAAATATGAAACATAATGAAATATGATAACTTCTGTAGCTTTTCGTCGGACACTCACAAGAGTAGTACGTCGGAACAGTTCTTGGTCGGTATAGAACTTACAGATATCAAGGAAAATCACAAAAACAGTGAAACATGATAACTACCAAAAATTGTGTCTGATTCTTATTAAAGTAGTACGTACAAAAGAGAACGAACATGAAACCTAACGTATTGAAAATGAAATATAATAACCACTAAAACTTTACATTTGACAATGAACTGAGTAGTGCGTAAGAAAGAGAACGAACATGAATACTAACGTATTGAAAATGAAACATAATAACTAATAAAGCTTTGCGTCTCATCAGAGAAGTACGTCAGAGAGAGAACGAAAATAAAACCTAATGAGCTATTACACCCGGAGTTGAATCATGCAGTTTATCACATAGTAATATCAATCAGCAGTTAAGAAAACTCACCTTCCTAGATCGTGCTAGCTCGGCTTGCAATGACAAGCTTCCTCTAACTATCTTTACATCCATCACTTTAGGAGCCCTTTTGGTGTGGCGGGAAGGCCGAGTGGTTAGATCAATTGACCCTTGTTCAAAGGGTCCCGGGTATCCCCCACAACCTTCAGACCTGTCACAAAAGTGTGAGGAGAGAATTAGCCAGCTCTCTGTAATTCTAGGCAAAAGGCAAAAGGAATCACGAGGTGGGGGGCCTATTATAGGGGGTCCTGAAACCGCAAGGACGTACAAAAATCTGGCAAAAGTCGCAGTCCGCCATGACATAAAGCGGAAAGCCGCAGTTTGTGAAGACGAAGCGGTAAACGCAGAGCCGTAGCCACAAAAATCCATGATAAAACCCGTAAGCCGCACGTAAAAATAGGGCTGAAGCCGCAAGCCGCAAAACCTATAATAGGCCCCCGAGGTGTGGTCACATCGAGAGGAAGGACCAGGGTCGCACTGTTTGATTATTTTTCCTATTCAGTGGGGCCCTTTGTGCTCAGCACATAAACCCATACCTTGCGAAGAAGGTAGGCGTATGTGCCTATCAACCCATCAACCTATTCGGTATAAGCTTTAAGTTGGTTGATGTAAGATAGACTACCTGCATAAGATACACAAGTAATAATGAATAGCTTGAAGCGTCCTTTTAAGACCATCTCTACTAAGCAAATTAATAAACAAATGATAGTGCAAAACATAAAATCATTACCAACGCATAAAAGTCTAATCAATCAATTTTCGCATTAATTGGAAGAACCTAAGTGCAGGAACAATTCTTGTACTGTGAGATATTGTCGACCTGAGGAGCGTCTGCGGACGGAGATTCTCCAGTATTGTGAAGGGTGTCCAGTAGTGTAAGGGATGTTCAGTACTGTGGGGTACATTAGGTACTGTTTGGCATGTTCAGTATTGATCAATGGGGTATTTTCAGTGCTGTGGGGGATACAAACCATCAGTCAATTGGAGGGTGGTAGGTAATATGAAGGATGTTCAGTATTGCGGGAGAAACCGTTAGTTAATTGGAGGTTGGCAAGTACGGTGAAGGGTTACCATCAGTACGGAGGAGGGTGCTAGGCACTGTTGAAGGAAATCACAATACTTTGGGTATTATCTCCACAGTTCTTGTGGTTTCCTTCATAGCATTGATTATCCTTCAGAGTACTGATGGTATCCCTATATGGTACTGGACATCTTCAACAGTACTACAAACGTTTCTTTTGATCATTTTGCCTACATGAGACATTTTCATGCCAAGAATTGTTTTATGTCTTTGCAAGGACAAAAATTATCACCTTCAGATTTTAGGTTTGCCATTAGGCCGTATGTCTTTAGTTTAGGCCTATCTGTTACAATCTCCAATTTCGATGCCAAATTGTTGAGAAAACGTATTTTGACCAATCAAGAAGTAAATTTTGAAAACGAAATCTATTTTCAGCCTGTTACTAGCAATGCCTACCTCAAGTGCTGCGAGTGGCACTGCATATTCGGTGTCACCCAGGAGACCCAGCCTAAAGGGCATCAACGAAAATGGAGGAGCATGGAAAGCTGCGGGGCCGAACAGAAAAGGGATGCGGAGGAGCTCAAGCAGTCAGGAGGTTCTTTGCATTGATCTTGGAAAGGAAAACAATATTGGAGGTCAGTGACTACTGTTTACTACACGCATTTTTTATAAGCAACTGCTTTCAAGGTAAGGCAGTACTCGACCAGACAACAATTTAAGCAATTCCAGTAGTGGATAGAGGAATGCTAAGCGATTTGAAAATTTTAGTTCTGATCCAATTGGCTATGAAAATTGTGCAGCAGCTATAGTAACGTAGGTTATAGTGAATATTAGTACCCTGGGCAAACTTTCATATGCAAGATACCATTGATATTTTTTGTACAACAACTCGTGATATAGTACTCTAAGGGACAAAGTTTTAAGTAGTAAAGGCTAAGCAATTGCCAAGCAATTTTAAGTACTCAAATTGCTAAGTAATTTTAGGTACCGAACTCGAGCTGAAATGGCCTATAAATAAATGCGTAAATCAGTTGTAAACTAGAATGGATAAGTTCTTACGAATATTTAATGGGTTTTTCGTTACTTTTTCACCCTGCAGATTAAGGAACGTATTTGAAATACTGTGAAAAAAACTCTCTACTGTGGAGAGTGTTAAGTATTTTGAGGCTGGGATAGGGATATTTAATAAATAGCTATATTACAGGGTATCTATCACTGTAAAGAATGTTCAGTATTTCGGGGAATATCATTAATATTGTGAAGAGATGCCATCAGTACATTATGAAATTTTAAGTACCTACATTTGGGAATACCATCGTTATTGTAGAGAGATACCATCAGTACATGGATGGTGTTCAGTACATTTGCAATAGCATCATTATTTTAGAAGGATGCCATCAGTACATGGATAGTGTTCAGTACATTTGGAATAGAATCATTGTTGTTGAAGGATGCCATCAGTACATGGATGGTGTTCAGTACATTCGGAATAGGATCATTGTTGTTGAAGGATGCCATCAGTACATGGATGGTGTTCAGTACATTTAGAATAGCATCATTGTTGTTGAAGGATACCATCAGTACATGGATGGTGTTCAGTACATTCGGAATAGGATCATTGTTGTTGAAGGATGCCATCAGTACATGGATGGTGTTCAGTACATTTAGAATAGCATCATTATTGTTGAAGGATGCCATCAGTACATGGATGGTGTTCAGTACATTTGGGAATACCATCGTTATTGTAGAGAGATACCATCAGTACATGGATGGTGTTCAGTACATTTGGAATAGAATCATTGTTGTTGAAGGATGCCATCAGTACATGGATGGTGTTCAGTACATTTGGAATAGGATCATTGTTGTTGAAGGATGCCATCAGTACATGGATGGTGTTCAGTACATTTAGAATAGGATCATTGTTGTTGAAGGATACCATCAGTACATGGATGGTGTTCAGTACATTCGGAATAGGATCATTGTTGTTGAAGGATGCCATCAGTACATGGATGGTGTTCAGTACATTTAGAATAGCATCATTGTTGTTGAAGGATACCATCAGTACATGGATGGTGTTCAGTACATTCGGAATAGGATCATTGTTGTTGAAGGATGCCATCAGTACATGGATGGTGTTCAGTACATTTAGAATAGGATCATTGTTGTTGAAGGATGCCATCAGTACATGGATGGTGTTCAGTACATTTAGAATAGCATCATTATTGTTGAAGGATGCCATCAGTACATGGATGGTGTTCAGTACATTTGGAATAGGATCATTGTTGTTGAAGGATACCATCAGTACATGGATGGTGTTCAGTACATTTGGAATAGGATCATTGTTGTTGAAGGATGCCATCAGTACATGGATGGTGTTCAGTACATTTAGAATATCATCATTATTGTAGAGGGATACCATCAGTACATGGATGGTGTTCAGTACATTTGGAATAGCATGATTATTGTAGAAGGATGTCATCAGTACATGGATGGTGTTCAGTACATTTGGAATAGCATCATCATTGTTGAAGGATGCCATCAGTACATGGATGGTGTTCAGTACATTTAGAATAGCATCATTATTGTTGAAGGATACCATCAGTACATGGATGGTGTTCAGTACATTTGGAATAGCATCGTTATTGTAGAGGGATACCATCAGTACATCAGGCCCGTAGGAAGCGGGGGGACAGGGGGGGGGAGGCATTTGCCCCCCAAATAATCTTAAAATTCAATTGTTCACAGCATGGTCCATGGTCTTCCTTTTGTTCTCTAACAATGGTTGCCCCCTCAATAATTCTACCCAAGCTACAGCGCTGCAGTACATGGATGGTGTTCAGTACATTTAGAATACCATCATTATTGTTGAAGGATGCTATCAGTACATGGATGGTGTTCAGTACATTTAGAATAGGATCATTATTGTTGAAGGATGCCATCAGTACATGGATGGTGTTCAGTACATTTAGAATAGCATCATTATTGTAGAAGGATGCCATCAGTACATGGATGGTGTTCTGTACATTTAGAATAGCATCATTATTGTTGAAGAATACCATCAGTACATGGATGGTGTTCAGTACATTTAGAATAGCATCATTATTGTTGAAGGATGCCGTCAGTACATGGATGGTGTTCTGTACATTTAGAATAGCATCATTATTGTTGAAGGATGCCATCAGTACATGGATGGTGTTCAGTACATTTAGAATAGCATCATTATTGTAGAAGGATGCCATCAGTACATGGATGGTGTTCTGTACATTTAGAATAGCATCATTATTGTTGAAGAATACCATCAGTACATGGATGGTGTTCAGTACATTTGGAATAGCATCATTATTGTTGAAGGATGCCGTCAGTACATGGATGGTGTTCAGTACATTTGGGATACTATCATTATTGTAAAAGGAATCCATCAGTGGATGGTTTTCAGCACATTTTTTGATATCATCATTATTGTAGAAGGATGCCATCAGTACATGGATGGTGTTCAGTACATTTAGAATAGCATCATTATTGTTGAAGGATGCCATCAGTACATGGATGGTGTTCAGTACATTTGGAATAGCATGATTATTGTAAAAGGATGCCATCAGTACATGGATGGTGTTCAGTACATTTGGGATACTATCATTATTGTAGAGGGATACCATTAGTCATGAGGTAATTTTAGCTCTATTATATATATCACTCGCTATTTCAAAACCAATAGCTTATTTGTTTAGGCATCATTTAAGTTACAACTTTAATATGATAGTCAGATACGCTGTTTTTTTATAAGGAACCAGTGTATAAGTAACCTGTAGTCTATAACTAAGATTTTCTGATAGGTTTCTATTGTTCTATTGTTTCAGTCTTTGGATGGTACAGAACTTCAGTATAGCCAGAAAAATTGGAACCATAATGAAACGAACACATAGATACCACTTAAGCTTTTCGTCTGACACTCAACAGAGTCTTTCTTTCTTTCTGACGTATTACTCTGTTGAGTGTCAGACGAAAAGCTTAAGTAGTATCTATGTGTTCGTTTCATTATGGTTCCGATTTTTCTTCTATTGTTTCCTTTAGCAACAGAAAATAATGGGAAATCTAAAGAGCTTTTAGTACTATGGCTTCAGGTGGGTTGTTTGTAAAATGAAAAGTGTGTAGACAACCATGTAGACAATCTTTTAGACATCCATGGCTCTTCCGAATCAGTCATTTATTTTCTCTTCTGTAATTTTGATAGACGAAGAGAAACATTTGGTTGAGAAGCAAGCCACAGACAGCAATGAAAATCTGCTGCCAGATAGGCCTGCTTCAAGACGCAAAATGATGAGGAGAAGATCCAGCACGTCAGGAGCATTATTGGTTCAGAAAGACGCTGATCAAAAAGGTTTGGTTTCTACACACAAAACATTATGTGTTTCCAGACTTTTGCCTTTCAGTGGATTCTATTTCTGAAAGAATTGATGCCACTATATATCTGCTTAAACCCTATGAATTTGTGATTCTTTGCTTGCAAAAATGTTATCCGTAATGTTAGCACATGTTTCCAGATTTGGTCTTTATCCCCAGCAGATACAAAGTCATTCTGTACTTAAGCTTTCTAATTACCGTAGGCACAGCACAAATCGTAGACCAATAGAAAACAAAGAAATTCTTTTTGCTGGCTATCAGCATAGATTCGACTTTTTAAATCTACGTGACTTTAAAAACTTTAAAACTTTTAACTTACGCTATTCTTCCTGATCATCTCATTTCTAGCAACCAACAGCTTCAGCGGGAACCCCATCCAAGCAACCAGAAGAGGCTCGACCTCTTTTTCAAATCCTCCACCACTGAGAAGAGGCAGCAGCTCATCGAACATCCCGCAGCAAATGCAACCTCTCTCACCGCGTAAAATGAGCACAGGATGGAACATCAAAAGGCGAAACAGCAGCACATGTGCATACGTCATCAGTCCAACTACTACTAGATCTGGTACAGAAATATCTTATTACACGACTCTGAGATCACTTTCAATTCCAGATTGCCTTTTTCATGAACCAAAGAAATTATTCCCTCGAAAACCTTCTCCTTTCTCAATTTTTTATGGCTCACAACAATGATCTATTTGTTATTTTGCAGGCCAAATGTAAAGGGGCTAAAACTTCTTCTGTGTTCTGAAGATTTTTTCTAAGAATCACGAAAGAGCCGTGTCTGAAGTAACTATTCTCAGCTCTAATACTATCTTTGAAGAATACTTCAAAAATTACCAAATCTAAAATCGTAGACAAAAGGTTGGGAGACAAACCACTACCAAGTGCCTTTTTCACAAACTAGCCTTGAAATGTAGAGATCCCCAGGGTAAAATGTTGGCTTCTAGAGATTGGCTATGTTTGGGCAAGCTAGCAAGCTCAAAAAAAGAACACAACCGACATTGGCTTTGAGAGAAGGTGGGGGTAAACTACTTCTAGGGTATTCAAGACAATATTGAATACAAAGTGGCTAAAGATAGAAGAGAAACCTTTTTCTCTTTCTATATCGCTCTGTACTTTTGCACATTGAGCAGTGTCATGCGGCGTTAGAGAACGCAATCGCTATTAAGATATAGTGGCTTAACATATGTATATTTCCTCTGGCATACTGCATTGATAATACCTCACTGATCAATACTTAAGATGCCCCACAGTACTGAACACCCCCTACACTACTTGACACCCCTCACAATACTGGAGAATCTCCGTCCACAGACGCTCCTCAGGTCGATAATTTCCTCTGGCATATACAGAATAAGGAATCAGTGTGTACCAAAAAGTAACAAGGCAAGACTCAAAAAACTAATCTTTTCGTCTCATTGTGTATAATGTTTACCAACAACTGATTTTTTATAGGTATGTGATCAAGTTCATGCACAGCCAGTGTGGTAATAACCGGGAGGGGACATGGGGTCTTTTAATCACATACTTATATTTCTCTCTGTTTTGTGTTTTGTTTTGTCATCATATTTTAATTCGATGTATAACAATCTAGCTTCTAAAGAAACTAATCTAAATCGAATATTTAAACTACTTGAATACATTAATACATTTTTTTACTTTATTACTTTATCAAAACATACAATTCTGTCAGAAGCTTTTTAATTTTTGCATACGTCTCAATTGCACTCTGGTCCTCCCCATTCTTTAATGACGCTTTTAAAAGTTAAAAGTTAAAAGTCTCTCGTTGTTCTTGCAACTTCTTGAGCACTCTTTGTGTACCTTGAGCCATATTCTACCATTCAACTTTCAACTGATTTCTCGTTAATTTCAGGCACATCTTTCCAGTTTCCCAGCAAAAGATCAAACGTACTCGAATACACTAACAACAATTTCCTTAAAGGGGGCCTAATAAGGTCTGACATAACTTCGATTCGAGTTTTGGAACACATGAACGAAACAGAGCGAAAAGAGAAAGAAGAGATTGATGAAAAACTGCTGAAAATCGAAGCCGAGAAGAGACATGTCGAGGTTTTGGTGAATGCTGTTAAGGAGTGGCTCGGCTTGTTGAAGGGAATTCATCGGCTGAGCAAAGGCGTGCCGTTAATGAGATCTGTCACCAAGGTAAGCTCGAATCTTCAAGGCCTGCAAGCGTGAAGCTACGGAGGGGTCTTTGGGTGTCAAGACCCTAACAATTTTCTACAGAGCTTGAAATCACCCTGTTTCTATGCAAATCATCCTATTTTTGATTATGAAAACAATTTAAAACCGAACATTGACCTTGAAATGAGTGGCAAAATACTTTGCTCGCTCAGCTCGTGTGTGCCGTTTTTGAAAGTTTTCTCCTTCCTCCCTGCCTCCAAAAATTCCTAGTTTGGCCTATTTTAGCCACTGATCTCAATATAAAGACTGGATCGAGCATTCTTTGGTTTCTGGAGTCGAATGTTTGAAGCCAAGTCCTTCGGCTATCATTTGGCTTCCCAATATGGCTGCCAAAGAAATTACATTGACTTGATTGTTTGTTAACAATAGCTGCACGATTTTTCCGTTTCGAGTTGATCATTCATAACATTCCAATAATCATCAAAGAAAAAGGCACGCCCCAGTGGAATCTCGATTTATTGAATTGGGCATCCCAATATGGCCGCCAAGGACTTCATTTTAGAACATCCGATGCTCAATCCAGTCTTTATTTTGAGATCAGTGATTTTAGCTTGATTAGACGAATCTCCATTATAGGCTTGCCTCGTTATGAATGAAATCTTCACAGCAAAAGGAGGCACTTACGGAGCCAGCCTGCTCGCAATGCGCAGATGCGGACTAGCCACAGTAAACCAGGTGTCCCATGACATGGAAAAGCTGAGAGCGAAAATGGAGAAAGGGGGGCAAGAGCTTAGTTTGGTCGACGGAAAGTTTCTCGAGGACATCCGGGAGATTTTGGGACGCATTCAAGGGACATTGGAGACTACCTTGAAGATGTTTTATTAAAACACTTAGATTTAGACAACTTTCACATTGCTACGCTCCGAGCGTATTTCAGTATATTAGTTTTGGCAATGGCACGACGTATAAACTGTGCCTTATTATTGTAATCATTTATTTAATTATAAGCTAGATTGTTCGTTTTTTCCAAGTTATCATAATTCATAGCTAAGTATGATTCGATTTGGGAATCCAAACAAATTGATACGGTATCTATGCAAATTCTAAATCATTTGTTTCATTTCCTCTTTCTTCAAATGTTTAGTCAATTCACCAGTCTCGTAACAAAACAAGAGGTAGTAATACCAGATAAAATCCAACCGATGGTTTACTTCCTCTGTTGTGTGACTTAACCGCTGCACTGACACTACTGCATGCAAAATCGAGGCAGTCTTGCACATTCTCGATCGCAAATGTCTTCTGACTTACCGCATCGAACTGCAAACCTCCCTTCATAACAACTTTCGTCAGGTCACTTATTCTTCTCTTCAGAGACTCAGCTGACTTTGACGCTCTCAATTGGAGAGGTGATTCTTTGTTTGCAATTATGATTCGAATGATTGGAGGTTCCCCTGATATCTGATTCTGATTGGCTGACTGCACAGCATAAGCGAACCAATCAATGCCGTCCGTCTCCCAATTCATTTTGTCGGCAATCCGCTGACCAGTTGCAAAGGCTAATTTATCTGCATTGAGAGTTAAGCCAAAAGTTTTGCTACTTGGCTTCACAGTTAACTGGAACTGCGCAACGTCTTGTCTCCCACGGATTAGATCGGTGCCACATGCTTTCATTGTACCCAGAACACCTTTCACACTCTCCCAGGCAGATGTTGTCGACAGAACAAACGCACTCTTGATTGTCCAGAACACCCTCCATCAGTCCAGTGCTGGAAGGCCACAAATCGACGGTGACCCAGGGGTGCTGCAGCTAGACCCACCTGTATAGCAACATGTATGGGAGCCAAATGCAGCCTTCTGTATCGCAGAACATGTTTGCTTGTGCCACGGCCTAATCAGAGGGACTAAGCTGATCTGGAGACACTTCCGCACTGCATCCACCCACTTTTTACCAACAGCCGAAAACTTTTGGTAAGATGCGTCATATAGTCCGCAAAAACGTTTGGCGTACTTGATGGCATAGTCACTGGACTTGTCCTTGCATGGGTAACGCTTCTCAAGACAACCCTTGTACCAGTTGCATGTGGCACCACTGGGGTTGTAGCACCACGAGGGTAGGGAGTGGTTCAGAGGTGCAGCTGAGATGGGATCACAGTAACAATCATTCATGACAGCAGTGCCAAGGTTCCTGGATTCTTGGGTGCATTTGTATTGACAATAAGTGCTGGATTTGTCAGTGCATTCTTTTTTACCTGTAAATGGGCAGAAATGTAAGCATTGTCGTATTGACAGCGTTAAGAAGTATCCTGTTAGATGGCTCTTGATCCGAGAAAATGTTTCAGATTGCACAGCCTCAAATCATGAAATCTAAAAATGATTTGAGGTAATATTGATGTTTCGAGAAAGAAATCAAACTTTGGTAGTAGATATTCAAAAAATGTCGTTAAACTTCCCACCTTCATAAAGTGCTTAAAATTTCAAGATATCAACAGAGACAAAATTGAAAATAGCCTATTTTCAGTTTACAGTACTAACTCCACCGCTTATCAGGATCCATCTACTTTAAGGATATCGAGAAAATCAGATACATGGCAAAATACAAAATAATCTTTACACTATAGTTTTTCGTGTGATATATATCCAGGTAGTTAAAGGGTAGTTAAAGGGGATGAAAACGTAACCGTTTAGGTTGTTTATCGAGTATATCAAAAGCAAGGCAAAATTCCTATTGGGCGAGACGTCCCCATAACATCTAAAAATCACGGGTAGCTATACATCAAGAATCTCAGATGTGATTTGCTCTGTGAGTTGCTCAATCAGACTACAGTCGTATCATCATGGGCTGTCACTCTTGAAGAGTATGACGTTGGCAAGCTTTCTCGTGAGAGAGTAGTCCGATCCTTGCTTTGCAGAGCCTACCACAGTGGCGGCACTTCAGTTGTGGGTTTGCAGGGGTTTCAACAGTGTTGGTATTGTTACTGTTTGCCCTTTTGCGGCTGCGTTCTGTTGACTGAGCTTTGAGGCGATCATCCACTGCGGAAGCTGTTCTGGACACAAGCCCCCTCCAAAGAGGACGATTCTGTGCAACATTTTCCCAGTTGGTGATGCCATTCCCCAGGTGTCGTTTGATGCAGTCACGGAAACGGAGCTTTGGGCGACCAACTCCTCGCTTGCCTTGTTTCAACTCGCCATACAATACAGCCTTAGGTAGTCTTTCTTGTTCCATGCGAACAACGTGGCCGGTCCATCGCAGCTGGGACTTGGTGAGCATTGCCTCAACACTTGGCATTCCGGCTCTCTGGCGGACTTCGACGTCTGAGACTCGGTCCCTCCAGCTGATGTTCATTAGTTGCCTGAGCTGTGACATTTGCAGTGACAGTCGTATAGAAACCCAGAAAATAATAGAAACGTTCAATTTTTTCAAGCATCCATAGACACCGTTCTCTTTTGAGAGGTGCAATTATTTCTCACTAGAACTAAAGTCCTAAGAATAGGTTGATGAAAATATAACAGTCTTTGGATGGTACAAATTTCTAGAATAGACAGAAATACCGGAAACCTAGCAGAACGAGCACATTGATTACTTAAGATTTTCGTCTGACACTCAACAGAGTAATACGTCAGAAAGATGACGAGATGCACTCTCAATTTCAGAAGAAAAACATACAACAACAGGTTTCTAAACCATCTATTTCGATAAACTATAAAATAGGCCATCAGCAAAGAAAAGAGGTGAATGAACGGTATAGTGTGGGATGGGAAGACCAATCAACACAAACGATACAGTGAGCTGACTAATAAGACCACTTCAAGAGTTTTAAGGCGAAAAGAACTCTTTCTATCCACACAATAGGGGTTTTTATGTAGACAGATTCCAAAGCATCTAAGTGAAATGTAAATCTTGCTCTGCCAATTATTCGAAACGTTGATAAAAATACCAGGCCCCACCGTTGTTCTATTTTTAGTAGTCTGTATATCTTCCAATGAGCTTTAAAAAAAGACTACATCGAGCATCGGTCGTTCTAAAATGAAGCCATAGGTGGCCATATTGGGAGGTCCAATTCAGTACATTGAGATTCCACTAGAGGATTCGATGATTTTTGGGATGTTATGAATGCTCAGCATGAGACTGAATAATCCTGCTGCTATTGATAACAAAGAATCAGGTCAATACACTGATCTGAAAATAAAGACTGGATGGAGCATTCTGTTGTCTCTGGGCTTAATTGTTGAAGCCTATTGCTTTGGCTTGCGTTTGGCCTCCCAATATGGCTAACAAAGAAATTATCTTGCTTGTATCCTTCGCTAACAATAGCTGCACGATTATTCAGTCTCTTGCTGATCATTCATGACATTCAAACAATCATCCAAGAAAAAAGCAGTCCCTAGTGGAATCTCAATGTATTGAATTAGACCTACCAATATGGCTGCGAATGACTTCATTTTTCAGCAACAAATGCTCGATGCAGTCTTTTTAAGAGATCAGTGGTTTAATATGATTTATGTTGCAGCCATATTGGGGAGCTAAGCGTAGGCCGAAGAAATTGGCTTCAAATAATTGTTTCCAAAGGCAACAAAATTCTCAATCCAAACTTAGCTTTGAAATCAGTGGTATCAAAACATTCCAGCTGAACCGTTGAACTCAAAGTCGAAAGATTGGAAAATAAATCATAGTTTATCGAAATAGATGGTTTAGAAACCTATTGTGGTATATTTTTGCGCAAGGTTTTAAAAATTGAGAATGCACAATCTTTTGTTTTGCTATTGTTTTAGCCAACAAGGTCATGGTTGAGCAAATAGACCAAAGCGCTTCTTTTCGTTCCCCAGCCAGAAATATTCGTTATTTAGAAAAGATTTTATAATTATCAGCATCATATTTAAGAAAGTATTATTTAAATGTAAAATTTTAACAGTAAAGAGAGAGGATGAGACATACGTTGTGCACTTTCAAGTACTGCTCAACATCAACTGTGAAACAAACGCTCAACAATGGGTTTCTAAACCCTCTATTTCGATAAACTATGAATAAATGTAACTTGTCTTTTATCATCGCTCCACCTCAACTCACTCTAACGCACTAACCTGCAGAGTTTTGCTTGATGTAAGAATTCTTGAGGCAAGTCGTCCATTCGGATTTACCGTTCTGACCGTTCTTCAAGCACTCAGCTGCCCCATCTGGCCCCTTTTGTTTATCACATTTGGTGGCACTTGCGACTGCGAGACAAACTAATAGCTGAGAGGCAAGTAGCAAATGTTGTACCAGATACATGGCCTAGAATGAATTAAATACAAATTGAAGCAGGTGAATACCCGTAAATGTAATAGTTTCAAGAGGTAAAGACATTACATCAGTAAAACCAAAATAATGTTTAGAAATATCCTATACCTTTGACCTATAGCCCTTTGACCTTGGACCATAGACCTTGGACCATAGACCTTGGACCATAGACCTTGGACCAGAGACCTTGGACCATAGACCTTGGACCACAGACCATCACATAAGCCTTGTTAAGGGGGCTAGCCATCTTACCAGAGTCTCATTGTCAATCACAAACTTGCATTTAATAGACCAGTTTGTCAATGGAGTTAACACTCTATGCGGAAACGAGGGGGAGTGAGAATTATCAGGTATTTCATGAAATTTTTGTTCTGCATTGCATAGAAGAAAGCTATGATTCAAATGGGTCTGTGTATTATGTTTCATCTCACAAAATTTGAGTAGACGACCAGCAAAAAAAACTAATACTAATCATTTCCTGTCATGTGACGAGTCACAGTGCCTTATTTCAGCAAATTTTACTTTTATTTCGCCTAACAAAGCACCCCAAAATTGAAGTGGCATTTGGCTATCGACTAAAATGATGCCAAATAATTCATGATATGTTTAGGACACCCATCTTGACCCCCTAACGTTTTTTTTTCTCGTATTTCAATAACTTAAAAAATATTTGCCAGGTATTCACATAAGGTGCTTGAAAGAAATAAGAAGTTGATGGCTTCTCATAGATTTAACTCTAACGAAATGTTCCCATATGGGGTGCAGTAGGTAGTAATGGGTAAGATACGGTTAGAGATGGGACAGTTGTTAGGAGGTGGAAATGTTAGCCAAGCCGTTGCACAACGCTTCTCTATCAAGAGAGACAACCAAATATGATTAGTTTGACTTAATTCACTTACCTTTCTCTGTCCTCTCTACTTTTCTAACCAGGGAAAATAGGGAAAGTCGAATTTTTTTCTGGAAAGTCGAAGTCTCAAACAGCTTTCGTTTCCTACTTTTTGCGGTGAACCAGCAAGCAACAGACAAGCAAGAAGAAAGACAGTAAAAGGAACTTTGTTTACACCTCTGGAAAACTCATCAGGTTTCAGAGTCATCTGGACTTTTGGACATTGGGCACGAGGCTATCACTAAAAAGGGGATCAGAGAATCGGGGAACGAGGAGTAGGGGAACGATGAATTTGCACACCCTATCAAGAGTCGTTTAGAACAATGAAAAGGGCTTTATTGAAAACACAGAAAATATTTAACTTGATAGTGTTTTCTCTACTTTGCCTTTTTAGAGATTCCCTCGTTCCCCCATTCTCTGTTTCCCTATTCCCATTCCCCTTTTTAGTGATAGCCACGTTGGGGATATGATTTTTATAGGGAAAGTGAGCGAGATAGGGAATTGCCTAATCCTGTGCCTCCATGAGGGCTGTTGTGAGACCAGGCCTGGCATAGAATGAGAAATACGAATTTAAAGTGAATATATTTTGCAAATTGACCTTTGAGACGTTTGACAAATTCACATTATGAAATAAAACGCTTGGTAATTCATGTGCTAAACAAGTCGACCGCGATTTACGTAACGGAAGTTGATGAAATAAACGATACAGATTTTTACTTCCTATTCCTGTTTGGAAACGGAATATAATATCAGCAGGTCGAGACGAAATACAAAGAAAAACAAAATTTCCAGTGAAAATAAGACAGCATCAGACATGAAGGTTAGTTTATCGATTCGATCTTCATATTCATCAGTTATTTTTGCCTCTTTTTGGTCAAAGCCAATGACTCATAGGGTCACGAGCCTGATGTTTATGTCGTTTTGATTTTGATGGTTATTCTTGATATAAGCTCGAACGCAGACAAGTAAATTAGAACTGCGTTTCCAACTTCTATTTTTGTGAATTGATTTATAAGAAATTCACTGAGTCTTGCCTCACAAAACTTTTATGAAAGTCCTGTACCATGTTTTATAAGAACCAGTAGATTTCCAAAAGTTTCACGAGATTTAAAAAACAGAGTGCTTTGAATCATGTTCTTTTTCTCAAGAAGCTCTACCCCCTTTCAGATGTTACTAGTTACTAGTTGATGTTTTGGTCGCTCCTTTTAATTAAACTAGAATGACAACGGTGAAACATCACATACATACTATCTAACAAGTTGTTGCACTGCAAATGTCAATGGTATTTTGCATAACAGGTGTGCTGGGGTACTGGTATCCACTTTAATCTTCTTCTCTATAGCTGCTGCACCATGTACATTGCCAATTTGACAAGAACAACATTTTCTAGTTGCTTAGCTTTTCTCTATGCAGTACTAGATCTGCTTAAATTTTATCGAGTACTGCCTTAATTATAAAGCAGTTGCTTATAAAACAATACGTGTATTGCACTGATTAGAAAACGTATTACAGCACATAGATGCTGAGGCCAGGCCTATTACAACGTAAAAATTAATGAAAGACATTAAAGAAGTTGCATATCTTCACCATTGATTGAAATATTATTATTATAAAGTTCCTTTGTGATTGGACCTTAGTAGTTAAAGTGACTTAATTCTTTTGACCTTCTACACGTAGGTTCCTTAGAAGGGTTTCTTATAAAAAAGTATGTAGCTACTTGTTGATATGCATTGTATTTTGGCTTTTACTTTTACTTTCATTTTTGCTTTTACTTTATTTTTATTATCATTCTTATTTTTATTTTTATTTTACTTTTGTTTTATTTCCTTACTTGTTCTTCTTGTTGATGTTGCTGGTAAAACTGCGATTCATGTAATTCTTAATAATTGTTGGCATGTAGTCTAGGGAGTGGCACTTGGTTTGATAGCTCTTCAGAGTTTTTCCAAGTGTCCGAAGCCAATTCTTAACATTGTTATCTTTAGAATTTGTAACCCTTAAAGTAAAACCTTGAATAATTATATGAATTGGAATTTGGGTAGAACTTTGAGGCTGGCTGTTTTTCAATATTCCTTTATTTTTAGCCTGAAATGTTCTTAAATTGTTCTTATATTAATGCTAATTTGGAAAATTTCAGTATAGCCAGAAAAATCGGAACCATAGCGAAACGAACACATAGATTACTTAACCTTTTCGTCTGACACTCAACAGAGTAATACGTCAGAAAGAGAATGAAACCGAAACCTAACTGAATATATACCCAGATTTGGATCGAAATAGGCCAATCAGGAAAGAGGTGAACGATTGGTATGGTTTAGGAAAACCAATCAACACCCACGATACAGTGAGCTGACCAATAAGATTACTTCAAGAGTCCTAAGGCGAAAACGAACTCCTTCTGTGGGGATCCCTAGTTTTTATGTAGACTGATTCCAAAATAGCTAAGTGAAAGGTAGACCTTGCTCTGCCAATTATTCAAAAGCAATTCTCACTGTAGGCTTTAGCACACTCTGGGTTGTCGAGCAAATGTTGACCTATAGCAGAGTCATGTTTTAGTGATCTGTTTGGTTTTGAGGTGCGAGATGGTTGTTCTCGTTGCGGCACAGTTTTGTTGCATATGCTAGACGGCACGTGATAGCCGCTGAGATGTGCAGCCTACGTACCTGGCATCACACCGGCCATCACACCGGTCAAAACATGATATAACACAAAGAAGCTTAGGCCAAGCCTTTATAACATAAAAGTTAGTAGCAGTCATTAAGGATATTGCATATCTACACAAGATAAATATATGCAAAATTATAGAGTTCCTCAGTGACTTGATCTTTAGTAGTAGCAGTTCCTTAAGTTTTTTTTTAACTTCTTCATATAGGTTCCTTATAAAAGTTTCTTTATAAAAAAACGATTATCTGTGAACTGTCAATCTCCTTGTTTTGTAATTATTTGTCAGTCTCATGGTTAGTTTCTTAATATTATTATGTTGAGCTAAAATGGCCAGCCTCAGCTTCTCCCAAGCTTGTTCTTGAAATTTGAAGCTTTTGTTCTTATAAAGTTATTTCTATTATTAGGATTCGGAAGTCTGTATTTGCTATCCTTGGTTATCAGTATTTCAGCTTTGTTGATTGTTGCAGACTTTGACTCTCTTGGCTTGCCTGAAAAATCTGTTGGCTGTCAGTCTGCTTTCTCTGTTATTATTCGTAAGCCTTGCAGTCTTATGGCCATGTTAAGCTTAAAGTCGCTAGCCTAAACTTGTTTTTGAAATTTGGCAAAATTTGAGGCTTACAAAATTGTTCTCATAAGATGTTTGCACTTATTTTATAACAAAACTTAACAATAATTTCAACCTACCTACCTCTGAATTTGAGTTGATTTCTAACAAATTTATCACCCTACAACCCTTCTCAAAAACATTTTTGCAATGTGTTTACAACAGGATGAAAATGTTCATCTTTTGAGTATTGTTTATAGATACCCTCTCAAATGTCCAATGCTTTTGAGTTTTTTTTCATATTTTCTTCTTTCAGAGTTTGGCATTTCTTGCAATTTTGTTACTTGCTTTTTGTCTCCAAGCTGAGTCAAAAAGGAGAAAAGGTACAAAATTCTATTTCTTCTCCCCAATATCTGCGATCCACTGGGAAACCTACAACTCCTACTGTGGACGATTTTAACTGCTGATACGGCTGGTCATCGTTCAAGGAATAAACATAGGCTTCTTTCATGTTTCCTCACCTCATCCCATCCAAATTAGTCTTCTCCTGTTACCATTTCAAATAAGGTAATGTCACATGACTTCTGTGCATAGTTGTAAATTCTTCTTCAAGAGATAGCTGATGGAGATAAAATTGCATGGGATTTGTCTTTGAATGGTACAAAACTTCAAAATAGCCAGATATACCGGAAACATAGAAAAACAAACACATAGGTTACTTAAGCTCATCGTCTAACATTCGGCAGAGCTGCAGGGGATTGATTGCGTAATTATCAGAAGAGTACAATCGTTATATATTAATAGATGATAAGAAAGATACTAAGACACGATGCATTCTGGGAACATAAGGCTCTCCGTGAAAAATATGCTGGAGAGTAATACAGAGAGCACCTGATATTCTCTAGGGGCCTAATTAATCATCTTCAGTCATTTTTGTGCTTTGATATTATTTGAAGAAGAACATATATACATATGTAAAGTAAATGAAGAAATTGCACATGGATGTTCCAAAAAACTTAAAAGGTTAAACATTGGTAATAGGAATTGTATTGCACTACTTACCTAGAAGAAAAATATGCAGCACGAAATATAATATATAAATTTTATGTTATGGATAACACAATTATTAGACTAATCAGGAATATTGTTTATACTGTATCTTTGAATGGTGTGCTGAGTGTAATTTCCATTATCAGTTTTCATTCTTCGGACAATTTTTTCTATTTACGTTTTCTTTTCCTTAAGACTGAAATGTTGAAAATTCAATCTGCGCCATTCTATGTGATGCCTAGGCCATATCGCAATCTCTAGCCACACACAACGATAAAAGTGTCGACGTGAAGATTCTCCCTGTATAGTCGCAGAATGCATTGTATTATGGTTTCTTTATTATCATCTTTTCACTCAGCCAGTTATCATGTTTTCATATTTTGCCAATCAAAGGTAGACGTTGCAAAGAAGCCGTTTTTGCAGTGCCAAGACCAACAAACGGGAAAGTTTCAGTTTGTTGCCGCTACAAGAAGATCAAATATACTTGCAATGCAGGCTACAAGCTCAATAATGGTGATGAAATCTTAACGTGCAAGAAAGGTCGTGTTTATGGAAAGTTCCCCAAATGTGTTTGTAAGTCATATTCCCATTTCACTTGTAGCAAATCGTTTGCATTGGTCCTAAATGATTGAACGAGGTTGATAACAAAAAATAAGTAAAATCAAAGCAAAACATGGTTTTAGGCCATTATGACGTCATTTCTAAAAATAGCAACATCATTAAATATTAATAAAATGTGTATCAGTCGATAGCCCACGCTGTGCTGAATCTAAATATGCAAGTATTTTTGAAAATGGGTGTAAGTGAACCGAGAAATCGCAGGTAGAATGGAGAAATTCATTGTTTTATGACGTCATCAAAATAAAACACTTCCGGTCGAAATCGAAAGTGACCCATCTTGGAATTGAAGTCTGCAGGGTTGATTCAGTAGAGTTCTGTGATGAAATTTGAGGTTAGGCAAATATTCAGACACTTACATGGAATTCCCTGCCTATCCTTTATTTGATTATTGGCTGGAGCAAAGCCAGAAGCTCCGATGTCAGCAGGAGTCTTGAACCACTTTTTGCATTATACTTAAATCCTTTGAGTTGACCCACTGAGATGATAACCCACAATAAGTGACAGAGTCTTATTTAGCATTAATACTAGGAGTGCAAGTGCCCCCCATTCTTTCACTTTGCCATTCCAGTCATGGAGTTTTTAACCCAATGATATTATTCTTTTTCGTACTGATTAGTTTGAAAAAGTCTAATTTGACCTTATTTCTTTGCAATCATAAAGGTGTCATCAATAGGTGTGGTTCATCAGCCACTTATATCAACTACTCATACAGTGGCGTTTCTGGGGGCTATTAAATAAGAGAGTGCAAAAACACATTTACAGATAGGATTTCTACTTTGCATATAGACAGCCACTGAGATTTACTGAGAACTAATATAAACAAAGAGAAAAGACAAACAAAAACTATAACAGGACGACATCTGGAAACCTGAGAAACCTGGAAAAGACAAATCTATGGACCGGTCGACCCTCGCTAGCAGAGAAAACAGCCGGGACAAAAATCTTGTTTGTGTGTTTGTATGTTGCAGTTGTCTCCTTGAGCCCCGGCAGTTATATCATTTACCAATTCAAAATAGATAGGAACCCGAGTGCCCTTTTGTTTTGATTTTCAAGTTACAACTGATTGTCTCATTGTGGGTTCCTTTTGTCCCCAATCTCAATCTGTCGAGCAAAAATTCTCGATGCCCTTTTAAGGGTATTTGAAATGTGAGATCATAGATATCTTTGAGGAAAAAATATAAATGTTTTGAGTATTTACTCCGGAAATATGACATATGTAATACTTACTACTATTATGAAATATGAGATAATTCATAATAGGAAATTTTGCAATATTTCTGATTTCGTATACCAAATATGAAATAATAGCAACATTTCGTTATCAAATATGAAATATTCGCAACCCCCGAAAGGGCCTCCTTCTTAACAAATCTTTACTTACATTATGTACTAGATAAAGCCCTGTTTACACTACACAAACAAACCTAGGTTCGCCCCAGTTTTGTTCACACTACCTTTTGCACACATGACATTTAATATGTGCGCATGCGCAGGGTGGCAGTAATGTCAAGACTCGCAGTTACCAAAGAAAAAAATATGGCCAACAGCAACGCAAACAAGGGAGATCAGGGGGTCTTGCATGATCTTCCTCCGCCCATAATGCAATTGCTTTTCTAATCAATTGCAAAGCAATATTTTTGCGGGTGAATATACAGTTAACCCTACATTAAGTGACCCCCTGTTTTTCCAATAGAACCCCAAAGCCCTTGAAACATGACGAAGAGAAAAGTTTGTTTTAATCTACATGCATCTTTTTATAAGCAATTTTAGCTCGAGCTCAGTACAAAAAATTGCTTAGCTAGAGGCCAAATTCGATTACACAAAATTGCTTTGCAATTTCTTTGCTTTTTATTTTAAAAAATTATTTCTTAGAATACTATATCACAAGTTGTTGTACAAACATATTGATGGTATCTTGCACTCAATAGTATGTAAGGATAGAAACATCCACTGTATTCCACTTTTCTATACCTGCCGCACGATTTTCATTGCCAATTGGATCAGAACTAAAATTGTCATGTTGCTTAGCTCCAGTACTGGAATTGCTTAAGTTTTTGTTTTGTCGAGTACTAACTTACTTATAAAGCAATTGCTTATAAAAAATACGTTAAATAAACTTCTTCCTAAGCTACACAAAAGCAGACCTGTGGAAAAGCAGGCTTCCAGCCTCATAGTCGGCCAAGGATAGTCGGAGGATCAAACTCTCAACCAGGAGACTGGCCGTGGATGGCTGCTATCTACAGAGATGGTATGTTTCTTTCTACAAATTAATAACATTTTAATTCATCATTATTCACAGTACACTCTTTTTTTATAAGAACCAGTAAATTTGATTTGAAGCTGGCTGTTCTTAAATATTCCTTTATTTTCAGTTGAAATATTTTTAAATTGCTCTTACTTTTACAATGATTGGGAAGCCTTTTTTGCTATCAGTAGTGTTTATTGTTGCAAAGTTTGACTCTCTTGATCATCCGACATTATCTGTGTGCTGTTCATCAGGTTGCTTTGTAATTATTTCTCAATCTTATGGTTTATTTCGTAAAATATTGATATTAAGCCAAAAATGTTCAGCCTTGGTTTGTTCTTAAATTGTTCTTAAGATTTGGCAAAATCTGAGGCTCGTGTTCTTACAAAATTGTTCATTATAAAAAAGAAAGAGTGTAGGTATTTACAAAACTACAAAAACTAATTTAAACCAACTATTTACAACACAAATAAAAATCATTCACAAATTAAATATTTACACTCTTTGCTATGCCATTATTTGATCATTGATCCGCTTTTTAAGACTTTTCAATTTTTGAGCTCTTTTCAGCTCATCATCTATTAGGGTGTTCTGACGGAGACTGCATCTAAACCAAAAGGGAAAATCGAGTAGAGTTTCAATACTTTCTAAAATTGAAGTTTGTGATTTTGTCTACTAGTTTATGAAAAAGTCAAGAAGTCAAATTTCCCATAATTTGGTATTACATTTGGGGCGTTTATTTTCATTTTTGACACCGTCATTCATAAAATGTTCTGAGCTTTTACCAAATTAAAATTTTTCATTCAGCAACAAAATATAGTTTACAACCATAAGATGTATAATTATAATAATTAGAATAGAGTGTGTTCGATTAATCCTAACAGTTAATCAAATTTCTGTTAAGGACACTAAAAAGCCCAGGGCCTTTGAGTCCAGTGCCCTTCTAACTAAGACAAGATTAAATAAAGATATCAAAGAGTATTTGAGTATATAAAAAGGACATGCCTGGTTATAGGAATAAAACCTACATTATAATTACATTTTCACAAAATTTAAAAATATCTTAAATGGGGCATATATTAAACATAGCCTTACTTTACTACCTACTAAAAACAGAATCCACAAAAATCATTGATTACCTTAACAACGTTTATCCGTCCCTTTCTGATATAGGCCCAGACTTTTTCAAATCAAGGTAAGCATGATTCTATGAGGCCTCTAGCTTCTGCCTGTAACAACAAGTGAGAGGATAGCACAAAAAATGTATTTTTGGGCCTCTTTTCATTTGCACACGATAAATCAAAGCGTTCTAGTCCATCCTAGTTTAAGTGGGTTGAAGTCTAGATCGAAAACTAACCACTTGAACAGTACTCCATGTCAAAGTTGGTATATTTGGCATTGATACAAACTACTTGAATTGTATTCAAGATAATATTCGATTCATTATGGCTTGTCAAACGTGTCTACTTATTTCTTTTGCACACGATAAATCAAAGCGTTCTAGTCCATCCCAGTTTAAGTGGGTTGAAGTCTAGATCGAAAACTAACCACTTGAACAGTCCCCCATATCAAAGTTAGCTTATTTGGCATTGATACAAACTACTTATAGTTTATTCAAGGGAATATTCGATTCATACTGGCTTACCAAACATGTCTACTCATTTTTATTGCACACGATAAATCAAAGCATTCTAGTTCATCCTAGGTGAAGGGAGTTGAAGTCTTGGTTTAATCTAACCACTCCAACAGTACTCCATATCAAAGTTTGTTTATTTGGCATTGATACAAACTATTCTTATGTTGGTATATTCAAGATAAATTTCAAAATTCATAATATTATCAAACGTGACTACTTTTTTAGATCAGTTCATTTGTGGAGGATCTCTGATAACGTCATCTCACGTTCTTACTGCTGCTCATTGCTTCTATTATTTCAACTACATAATAACTGACCCAAAAAGGTACTTTTTGTATTCTAATTTTGGGACATAATTGTTTCGCTGTCACTGATCAGAAAATGTACTTTTTGTATTCTAATTTTGGGACATGATTGTTTCGCTGTCACTGACCAGAAAATGTACTTTTTGTATTCTAATTTTGGGACATAATTGTTTCGCTGTCACGGACCAGAGAATGTACTTTTTTGTATTTCAATTTTGGGACATAATTTTTTCAATTTCATCGACCGAAAAATATACTTTTTTCTTTTTGATTTTTGGAGTTTACTGTTCAACTTTTGCAATTCCATATAAAGCCTCCTCTAGACTAGCCTGATAACCAGACCATTATTCTAAAGAAATAAGTAATAATGGTATTTTAGAATAATGGTCTGGTTATCAGACTAGCTCTAGACCATTTCAAAACTTAGCTGAATCTTGGGTCATTTCTATTTTTGTTAGATGACGTATGTCCCTCTAGACAAAAATGAAACGTAGAGTCTGAATATCAATCTGTAAAGTAACAAAAAGTGATTTCAATTCGACCTGCAACGATGTATTTGAGAGCTAAAATTCCAAAATAATGTTGACTCAAAAATCTTCTCCCTAGGATGAAAAATTGAAGGCTATATTAGAATATATATATGCCGTAAAAAGATCGAAAATAGCAATAAATACATCAAAATTAGCAAAGGATTTTTGAAAATCACAACATTTGTGATTCTAGTTTTCAGTTTAGTCTTAGTTAATCATTATTTTAACTCTCTACATATAATTCAAAGTTCCTAACAAAATATATATGTAGTAACATAGCAAAGGACTAAATGCACAAATATAGAAAAATCTGAGAAGTGATATACTAGTTTTTAGTTTTTATTCAGAAGCAATTAAGATGGTGTTTATACCGACAAGCTTTTACTAATTTCATTGCAAATATCGTTACTTCTAATCGTTTTACTTGGTGGTATTTTTCTTCAGGTATACAATCTGGCTTGGAAGAACAGACCTCGCCAAAAATGAGGACAGGATGAAGCAATTTTCAAAAGTAGACAAAGTCTTTGCGCATACTGCCTTCTCTTTCAAAACTTTCCGAAATGACATTGCAATCATCAAACTAAAGGCCCCTGTCGAATTAACCGAATACGTGCAGCCAATCTGCTTCCCAGACCAAGACGAGGGAAAACCGAGGAAACGAGGCTATGTCATTGGCTGGGGAGCCACCAAAAAAGTCACTGCCGAACAGGCACAAGGCCCTTCCTCTGCCAAAAGCAAGTTCGCACTTCTGCCGATAGCAGCTAATGAAGCCTGCAGGAAGAGTCTTCCCGCTAATGCACCCTATTATTCTGACGTCATGTTTTGTGCTGGCAGTGGCAAAGGAAAGAAGGACGCATGCCAGGGGGACAGTGGCGGTCCGCTTGTAACGTACAAGACTATGCGAGATGAGAATAAACGTCCCTTCTTCATTTGGAAAGCTACAGGAATTGTGAGTTGGGGCATAGGCTGCGCACAAAAGCACACGTACGGCTACTACACACGGGTGTCCTACTATAAGAAGTGGATGCAGGATGTCATTGGTGGTCGGATTCAGTAATCCTTTAACAATCGATTGAGACATTGATAGTCGGATTCAGTAATACTTTAACAATATATTGAAACATTGGAGACAATTGGTAGTCAGATTCAGTAATACTTTAACAAAAGATAGAACATTGGTCACCAACGATGGTCAGATTCAGTAATACTTTAACAATAGATCGAGACATTGGTGACAATTATTGGTCAGATTCAGTAATACTTAAACAATAGATTAAACATTGGTGACCAATGATGGGCAGATTCAGTAATACTTTAACAATTGGTTGAATCATTGGTGACCAATGGTGGTCGGATTCAGTAATACTTTAACAATAGATTGAATCATTGGTCACCAATGTTGGTGAGACTCAGTAATACTTTAACAATAGATTGAACATTGGTGACCAATGGTGGTCAGATTCAGTAATACTTTAACAATTGGTCGAATCATTAGTGACCAATGGTGGTCGGATTCAGTAATACTTTAACAACAGATTGAGACATTGGTGACCAATGTTGGTCAGATTCAGTAATACTTTAACAATAGATTGAACATTGATGACCAATGGTGGTTAGATTCAGTAATACTTTAGCAATAGATTGAGACATTGGTGACCAATGGTGGTCAGATTCAGTAATACTTTAACAAAAGATTGTAACATTGGTGACCAATGATGGTCAAATTCAGTAATACTTTAGCAATAGATTGAAACATTGGTGACCAATAATGGTCAGATTCTGTTATACTTTAGCAATAGATTGAAATATTGGTGACCAATGATGGTCAGATTCTGTAATACTAAAGCAATAGATTGAACATTGGTGACCAATGTTGGTCAAATTCAGTAATACTTTAACAATAGATTGAGACATTGGTGACCATTATTGGTCAGATTCAGTAATACTTTAACAATAGATTGAATCATTGGTCACCAATGTTGGTGAGACTCAGTAATACTTTAACAATAGATTGAACATTGGTGACCAATGGTGGTCAGATTCAGTAATACTTTAACAATTGGTCGAATCATTAGTGACCAATGGTGGTCGGATTCAGTAATACTTCAACAACAGATTGAGACATTGGTGATCAATGTTGGTCAGATTCAGTAATACTTTAACAATAGATTGAACATTGATGACCAATGGTGGTTAGATTCAGTAATACTTTAGCAATAGATTGAGACATTGGTGACCAATGGTGGTCAGATTCAGTAATACTTTAACAAAAGATTGTAACATTGGTGACCAATGATGGTCAAATTCAGTAAAACTTTAACAATAGATTGAATCATTGGTGACCACTGTTGGTCAGATTCTGTTATACTTTAGCAATAGATTGAAATATTGGTGACCAATGATGGTCAGATTCTGTAATACTTAAGCAATAGATTGAAACATTGGTGACCAATGATGGTCAGATTCAGTAATACTTTAACAATAGATTGAAATATTGGTGACCAATGGTGGTCAAATTCAGTAATACTTTAACAATAGATTGAACATTGGTCACCAATGATGGTCAGATTCAGTAATACTTTAACAATAGATTGAACATTGGTCACCAATGATGGTCAGATTCAGTAATACTTTAACAATTGGCTGAATCATTGGTGACCAATGGTGGTCAGATTCAGTAAAACTTTAACAATAGATTGAATCATTGGTGACCACTGTTGGTCAAATTCAGTAATACTTTAACAATAGATTGAATCATTGGTGACCAATGGTGGTCAGATTCAGTAATAATTTAACAATAGATTGAAATATTGGTGACCAATGGTGGTCAGATTCAGTAATACTTTAACAATAGATTGAGAAATTGGTGACCAATGGTGGTCAGATTCAGTAATACTTTAACAATAGATTGAATCATTGGTGACCACTGTTTGTCAGATTCAGTAATACTTTAACAATAGATTGAATCATTGGTCACCAATGGTGGTCAGATTCAGTAAAACTTTAACAATAGATTGAATCATTGGTGACCACTGTTGGTCAGATTCAGTAATACTTTAACAATAGATTGAACATTGATGACCAATGGTGGTTAGATTCAGTAATACTTTAGCAATAGATTGAGACATTTGTGACCAATGGTGGTCAGATTCAGTAATACTTTAACAAAAGATTGTAACATTGGTGACCAATGATGGTCAAATTCAGTAAAACTTTAACGATAGATTGAATCATTGGTGACCACTGTTGGTCAGATTCTGTTATACTTTAGCAATAGATTGAAATATTGGTGACCAATGATGGTCAGATTCTGTAATACTTAAGCAATAGATTGAAACATTGGTGACCAATGATGGTCAGATTCAGTAATACTTTAACAATAGATTGAAATATTGGTGACCAATGGTGGTCAAATTCAGTAATACTTTAACAATAGATTGAAATATTGGTGACCAATGGTGGTCAGATTCAGTAATACTTTAACAATAGATTGAACATTGGTCACCAATGATGGTCAGATTCAGTAATACTTTAACAATTGGCTGAATCATTGGTGACCAATGGTGGTCAGATTCAGTAAAACTTTAACAATAGATTGAATCATTGGTGACCACTGTTGGTCAAATTCAGTAATACTTTAACAATAGATTGAATCATTGGTGACCAATGATGGTCAGATTCAGTAATAATTTAACAATAGATTGAAATATTGGTGACCAATGGTGGTCAGATTCAGTAATACTTTAACAATAGATTGAGAAATTGGTGACCAATGGTGGTCAGATTCAGTAATACTTTAACAATAGATTGAATCATTGGTGACCACTGTTTGTCAGATTCAGTAATACTTTAACAATAGATTGAATCATTGGTCACCAATGGTGGTCAGATTCAGTAAAACTTTAACAATCGATTGAATCATTGGTGACCACTGTTGGTCAGATTCAGTAATACTTTAACAATAGATTGAATCATTGGTGACCAATGGTGGTCAGATTCAGTAATAATTTAACAATAGATTGAAATATTGGTGACCAATGGTGGTCAGATTCAGTAATACTTTAACAATAGATTGAATCATTGGTGACCACTATTGGTCAGATTCAGTAATACTTTAACAATAGATTGAATCATTGGTCACCAATGGTGGTCAGATTCAGTAAAACTTTAACAATCGATTGAATCATTGGTGACCACTGTTGGTCAGATTCAGTAATACTTTAACAATAGATTGAAATATTGGTGAACAATGGTGGTCAGATTCAGTAATAATTTAGCAATAGATTGAAATATTGGTGACCAATGGTGGTCAGATTCAGTAATACTTTAACAATAGATTGAAATATTGGTGACCAATGGTGGTCGGATTCAGTAATAATTTAACAATAGATTGAAATATTGGTGACCAATGGTGGTCAGATTCAGTAATAATTTAACAATAGATTGAATCATTGGTGACCAATGGTGGTCAGATTCAGTAATACTTTAACAATAGATTGAAACATTGGTGACCAATGATGATTCTGTAATAATTTAGCAATAGATTGGAATATTGGTGACCAATGATGGTCAGATTCCAGGCCCGTCGGAAGCGGGGGGGCTGGGGGGGCTTTAGCCCCCCCAATAATTCTCCCAAGTAAGATATTTGATATGGCAAAAAAGCTTTAGATCTGTTGTTTCTCCCCAATAGCCCCCCCAATCGAGAAATGCTTCCGACGGCCCTGGATTCTGTAATACTTTAGCAATAGATTTAAACATTGGTGACCAATGGTGGTCAAATTCAGTAATGTTTTAGCAATGGAGGTGAATAACCTTGGTTCTCTTCTATTTTAAGCACGTGTTATTTTTCAATAATCCTTAAAAGGACACAATCTCATCTTTCACTTGTTTGCCAATCTCCTCAAATATCATTGACTTTGTTTGCAATGCAGGGTACGAATCTTAAAGTGCAGGAAAGGTTGTGTTTATTGAAAGTTTCTGAAATATGCTTTTTAGTTATATTCCCATTTTACTTGCAGCACATCGTTTGAATTGGTCACTAATTTCATAATTGGCAGGAAGAAATACATTAAAGGAATACCACATTCACACCGAAATGATTAAACCAGCTTTAGTTATTCTTGGTTCCTTCACAGCCAATCATGAGCCTTCGAATTATAAAATTGACCAATCAGAGTCTTCCATTTAAAAACCTGTTTTTGTTAACCTGGTTTACCTGAGGGTGTAAGGCTAAACCCAAGTCCCTTTTATTCTGAAAATGTTTGGTATTTTTCAAGATAACTACAGTCTTTTCTTTTTATAAGAACCAGTAAAATTTATTTGAAGCTGGCTGTTCTTTAATATTCCCCTAATGTGTTAGCCTAAAATGTTCTTGATTCTTTTTACTTTTACAATGATTGGGAAGCCTTTTTTGCCATCAGTAGTGTTAATTGTTGCAAAATTTGACTCTCTTGGCCATCTTACATTATCTATGTGCTGCCTATCTGCTTGTTTTGTAGCTAATTATTTACCAGTCTTATTGTTATTTCATAAAATTTTCATATTGAGCCAAAAAAGGTCAGCTTCGGTTTGCTCTTAGCTTGTTCTTAAGTTTTGGCCAACTTTGAGGCTCGTATTCTTATAAAATTGTTCCAATAAAAAAAAGAGTGTAAAAGGTTTTAAAGATAAGGGTAAAGAACCATGCAGATGATTCAAGGGTAGGTATTAAAACCTGAATTCATTCAGCAAGCCCAGATGGGTTCAGAGAAAGGAAAAATGTATGTGAATTAGAGGAAAACAGGATATGTAAGTCAAAGAGAAACAGGATACATATGTCAGAGGTGAACAGGATATATAAGTCAGAGGGGAACAGGATATATAAGTCAGAGGGGAACAGGATATGTTAGTCAGAGAGGGATAAGATACTTAAGTCAGACAGGGAAAATATTAATCGTTATAATACAATGTTGTACATTAGATTAGATAAAATACCATATATTCTTTATTAAGTCCAATAAAATACCATATTATGTATAAGATAAAATAGCGTATACTGTTTATCATGTTTAAATATCACAATAGAAATACTGAAAATGATAATTTATAAACGACGAATAGAATTATACCAATAGATTGAAAGATAAGAACCAGAATGTGGGAGTTACGACCCATTCTCATCTTTAGGAGGGTTGTAGACAATGAAATAATCGTTTTTAAAAAGGAAATATACTATGAACATGTACAAACGTTTATTACGAGGAAAAGTAGAGTTAGGATTAGGGCTAGGGTTAGGTTAGAGTTAGCGTAAGAGTTGTGTTTTGGGTTAGTTAGGGTCAGGGTCAGGGTCAGGGTCAGGATAAGGGTTAGGATAAGGGTTAGGATTAGGGTTAGGATTAGGGTTAGTATTAGGGTTAGGGTTGGTGTTAGAGTTAGTGTTAGTGTTAGGGCTAGTGTTAGGGTCAGGGCTCCAGTGTTCACAGTTCAATCCAATACTTGATCCAATACTATATCCACTAAAGAGCAGTCGTCCTAACAATTTCAAAATATGTTTTCGTTTACTTCATCGATCTTATGTTTCTTACTACAACACTGTTTCGGGCTTTGATAAAGTAAAAATGCATACATTAACTACCTGATGTACTAAGATCCTATTTTCATTTTTTATCCCCATGCTGTCCCTTGTTTGGATTGTATTCCATCTGAATAACCCCATCTTCGTATCGTTTTGGGGGGACGATCTTCACGTACGAAAACTGTCAAAAGAGTAATGCAAACATTAAGGCATGTATTTTCCCTAATTGGTACTGTGAAGGATATTCAGTCCTGTGAGGGGATACTATCAAGTACTGTGGGAAGATACCATCAGTACTGTGAAGAATATTTAACATTGTGGAAAATATTAAGTACTGTGGGAAGATACCATCAGTACTGTGGAGAATTTTCATTACTGTGGGAAGATACCATCAGGAGATATACCCAAAGGGCTTGAGATTTCTCTCTAAAGTACTGGATATCCCTCAAATTTATTGATGGTATCCCTCGAGTATACTAATGATATCCCTCAAATGTACTGATGGTATCTCTCCAATGTGATGATAGTATCCGTCAAAAATACTGATGGTATCCCTCAAATTTACTGATGATATCTCTCCAATGTACTTATTATATCCCTCAAACATAATTATGGCATCCCTCAAATGTACTGATGGTATCCCTCCAGTGTACTAATGATATCCCTCAAACATACTGATGATATCCCTCAAATGTACTGATGGTATCTCTCCAATGTGATGATAGTATCCGTCAAAAATACTGATGGTATCCCTCAAATTTACTGATGATATCTCTCCAATGTACTTATTATATCCCTCAAACATAATTATGGCATCCCTCAAATGTACTGATGGTATCCCTCCAGTGTACTAATGATATCCCTCAAACATACTGATGGCATCCCTCAAATGTACTGATGGTATCTCTCCAATGTGATGATAGTATCCGTCAAAAATACTGATGGTATCCCTCAAATTTACTGATGATATCTCTCCAATGTACTTATTATATCCCTCAAACATAATTATGGCATCCCTCAAATGTACTGATGGTATCCCTCCAGTGTACTAATGATATCCCTCAAACATACTGATGGCATCCCTCAAATGTACTGATGGTATCTCTCCAATGTACTGATTGTATCCCTCGAACATACTGATGTTATCTCTCAAATGTACTGATGGTATTTCTCCAATGTACTTATTATATCCCTCAAACATAATTATGGCATCCCTCAAATGTACTGATGGTATCGCTCCAGTGTACTAATGATATCCCTCAAACATAATTATGGTATCCCTCAAATGTACTGATGGTATCTCTCCAATGTACTGATGGTATCTCTCCAGTGTACTGATGGTATCTCTCCAATGTACTGATGGTATCTCTCCAATGTACTGATGGCATCCCTCAAATGTACTGATGGTATCTCTCCATAGTACTTATATGGTATCACTCCAAGGTACTGATGATATCTCCCCACAGTACTAATGGTATCAGTCCACAGTGCTTCATGGTATCCTTTCACAACACCGAAAATCTTCCACAGTACTGATGTCATCCTCCTACAGTACTAAACTTAAGTACTTAAAACCCTCAAATGGCCTGATTGGTATCCCCCAGGGTACTGATGGCATCCTCCTCAGAGTACTAAGCACCCCCCCCCCAAAAAAAGGCTATTCATGGTATCTGTGATGACCGGATCAGCGATGCGGAGGCACACCATCAAAGCGAGGAGAGGAGACAGATCGAGGTTAAAGATGGCGGCGGGCGAGATAAAAAGGACTGAACTGATTCAGGATTTTTTAGACGAGTGGCCGGTACTGATAGACTAGGAATGTGGTTTATTGAATATTGCGTTTGGTTACACTTGTCTTCATCTGTTTGACCTACTACATGTTTGCTGAAATTACTGCCGTCTCCCAAATTTGGCCAGTTATTACTATATTGGAAACCCGCTCTAGTGGCTCTATGGAATCCAGTGGTCCTTTTATGATGCCATTGTCTATGAGCTCTTTGATCTGTTCGACCTACACTCTTTTTTTTATAAGAACCATTAAAATTGATTTGAAACTGGTTGTTCTTAAATATTCCTCTATTTTCAGGCTGAAATGTTCTTCAATTTTTCTTACGTTTACAATTATTGGGAAGCCGTTTTTTGCTATTAGTAGTGTTAATTGTTGCAAAGTTGCAAAGTTTGACTCTCTTGACCATCTGATATTATCTGTGTGCTACCAATCTGCTTGTTTTGTAATTATTTCTCAGTTTTACGGTTATTTCATAAAATTTTCATATTGAGCCAAAAATGATCAGCTTCGGTTTGTTCTGAGCTTTGGCCAAATTTGAGGCTGGTGTTCTTATAAAATTGTTCTTATAAAAAAAGATTGTACTACAGTATATACCTCCTCATATTACGGAGCATCCCTCGCAGAGGTGCACAAACGTTCCCAGATGCTTGTTCTAGGAAAGGTGATTGAAGATACTTACATGTTCAGATAGATCGATCCATGTGCCAGTGTTCACATAATGCATTCTTCGTTGTTTTCCTGAAAACCTCAGATTTTTGAAGATGTGAGTATGCGCCAAAACAATTACGTCTTCACTCATCTCCGCGAGGAAATCACCAAAATTTCCAAGAGAACTTTCAAGCATGCTGAAGACTTTTGATGATCCATACTGAAATTTATGATATATTTCATCAGCTAGATGCACTTGACAACTTTGCTTGAAGATACATGCAGCGCATTGTTATATAGATAGTGTGCTACAGAGTAATTTTACCGGTCAAAATCTATCTACGTCAAAGTAAATGAAGGTACTGTTATGAAACTATTTTTGCATCATATTTGGAGCATATTTTTATCAAAAATGAATTCAACGATCATCTGTAACACCAAAGCATAATATTTGATTTTTGAGCTTGAATTTGAATAAGTTGTAGCACAACGTCCCCACCCACGAAACATGATGACCCACCACAAGCGTTTGCATCCACCACAGTAGAAAAAAAGGTTAGCCGGTATGTTATTAATATAATGAGAATCAGACGCAAAGCTTTAATTTCTATTACAATTCTCTACGTTTTTGATTTCCCTACCATCCTCAAGCTCTGTACCGAAGAAAGACTTTTCTGAATTCAATAGCAATCGCTTTATTTTCTAGATAACGTATCTTATGACTATTCTTTTTTCAAAGACACCTAGCAAATTTAAGTACAATACCTCGATATATCATAACTTTCATGAATTATGATAAATTATGATGAATATGATAACTATCATAAATTATGATTAATTATGATAAATATGATAACTATGATAAATTAATTCAAGTATGATACCTTTTTTACAGCAAGCTTGATAAACGGGTATTTGATGAGCTCCATTATCCGCACCCAGTTGCCATCTTCCAGCAGGATGCACGCATCGGGAGATATCCCCAGATCGAGGGCATTCTGAAACATGGTGGTCACAAGACGCTTCTGGAAATGGTCTTTCGACAAAATGTCTGCAATCGATGAACCGATCACTTTATTTGGTATTCTTGATAAAAACCATTTAATTGACTCTTGGATGATCTGGAAAGAGATTAGAAGTAAAGTATTACTTGATAAAAGGGAACTGCAAGAAGCGTGATAACCATTCTGGGGCATGTTTGTGTAGTACGGTGGAGAATCTTCAGTACAGTAGAGGGTGTTCAGTGCTGTAGAGGATGTTCAGTACTGTGGACAATGTTCAGTGCAGTAGAGGATGTTCAGTGCAGTGGAGAATGTTCAGTGCAGTGGAGAATGTTCAGTACAGTAGAGGGTGTTCAGTGCTGTAGAGAATGTTCAGTACAGTAGACAATGTTCAGTACTGTGGAGGATATTCAGTACTGTGGAGGATATTCAGTACTGTGGAGGGTATTCAGTACTGTGGAGGATATTCAGTAATGCAGAGGATGTTCAGTACTGTTGAGGATGTTCAGTACTGTTGAGGATGTTCAGTACTGTTGAGGATGTTCAGTACTGTGGAGAATGTTCAGTACTGTTGAGGATGTTCAGTACTGTGAGGAAGGTTCAGTACCGTGGAGAATGTTCAGTACTGTGGAGAATGTTTATTACAGTGGAGGGTGTTCAGTGCTGTAGAGGATGTTCAGTACTGTGGAGGATTTTCACTACTGTGGAGAATGTTCAGTACAGTGAAGATTGTTCAGTGCTATGGAGGATGTTCAGTACTGTGGAAAATTTTCAGTGCTGTTGAGGATGTTTAGTGCTGTTGAGAACATTTAACATTTAAAAAACAGGACTGCATACCATTTCAGTGTCACTGAAGTAATTATCTTTAGACGACTGCGCACAACGTGAAATGTAATAACCAATTGGCTTGCCTCGCAATGGACTGTCTTCTGGAGCGAGGCCGAACGAATTGAATAAATCGTAGTCATGACCATGCTCGAAGCGAATTCTGTACTCTTGACTCCCTGTGTTTATCAGGTAAATCAGTTTCCCAGGAATAAAACGAACCTGCGATGGAAAAAATTTGATGGCAAATGAGGGCAGAGTTTTTATGCAGTAGAGATAACAAGAAATACTAATGTTCTGATAGAAGCATCAAATGTTTTCAGACTACCTAGAAGAATATAGCAAATATTCTTTCTCTAAAGAATGCAGTAAAATAAAGAGATTTGTGACCGTTTTACATCAATGTTTCATAAAATGTATATTTACAACCTTGTACGACTGATCTAAAAGTAAAGACTGGAAAATGGATCGATAATTTTTTTCTTTTTAGGGCCAAAGATTTGAAGCTCGGTGGTACCTTAGCGGGTTGACTGATAGGGATAAACCATTTTGAAAATAAAATGGGACCATAATTCCAGGTCACAGATTGAAAAAAGGGACCCATGATTCCGTGTTACAGAATATGTAAAAGAAATGAATTGCAGTAGCACCACATAATTGTGTCTGAATAAGCCAAAATATATTTCTAAATTAAGGTCTCATACCAGACAACAGTGTAAATTATAAGTCATTCCCCTTCGGGTTGATCTACGATCACAACATTTCTCTGGTCTTTTTGTATCTCAAAATTCAAAACCATGATTCAGGGTACAACTGACTATTAAGTGAAAATGTACACCCATAAGTCAGTATTTGATTTTAAAAAGGTATCCCTTAAAATGGCACATCCCTGCTACTATATCCTTGTTAAGATACCACCCGAGATTTGAAGCCGATTACTTTGGTTTCTAACTTGGCCTCCCAATATGGCTGCCAATGAAATTATGATGACTTGATTCTTTGTTAACTAAAGCTGCACGATTATTCAGTCTCTCGTGCTGATTATTCATAACACTCCGACAATCTTTAAAGAAAAAAGCACTACCTAGTTGAGTCTCAATGTATTGAATTGGACCTCCCAATATGGCTGCCAATTGACTTCATTTTAGAACGACAGATGCCCGATCAAGTCTTTTTTATATCAGTGCCGTTTACGCCACTGTCTTTTAAACTAAAGCTGTCCTTGAAACTGTAGACTTCCAAAATACAACTAAAACATTTGTACGTTCAGTTCAATTCAATTCAATGCAATTCAAGATGGATGAATCCTAATTCAAGAAGAATGTTTGAGATCAGTGCCTTTTTGAAGGGAACATCACTGGGGGGGCAATCTATTGTCTTTTGAAAAAAGGGACAATAGGCTATTGTTTAGAACAATGAGAAGGAAAAAGGCCTGGAGGGGCAATTGCCCCCCCAGTTAGTATGTTAAAAAAGGTCATGTTTGAGATTGCACAAATTCATGGAATTTAAATTATTCGAGGTATTATTGGGGGTTTTAGAAATAGAATCTAACTCTCGTACTAGAGATTCAAAATGGTGGCAAGTTTGATCTACAACTTGAAAATGCTTGTAAAACAATTTCATCCAGAATTGTAGAGATTATATCCTGATACTTGGTATTGGTTATGGTATTCAAATCTGAAAATATCGATGGAAAAAATGAATTGAACGATTTAACGTTTTTAGAGAAATTACTTCGAAAGTTTCAATATCACCGACTAAAAATAGCTCTATTTTTATGATATCAAGCACTTTGCAGCCCAAAAAAACGATATCACATAGAAGTATAATAACTCAGGGCAGATTTCTTACTTTTTCTCCAAACAGCAAGGACAGCAAGAGTGCAAGAACACATTGAAATTCAACCTTTTCCGATTAAACTCGTGATAAGAAAACATGTACACTCTTTTTTTTTTATAAGAATACTTAATTTTTTTCTGAGCCTCAATATTCTTAATTTTTTGTTATTTTGAGCCTCGGAATATTCTTAAATTATTCTTACGGCAGAAAACACGGATATAGCAATAAATTGTTATCATTGTCATAAATGCTAAAAAAACATAAACCTACAGTATTACAAATAAGGTGGCTACAGTAACAGAACAAAATCCTTATTTCCTGTTAAACAGAGCTTATCGAAACTCGGTAAATTTTTTTTCATAAGATCTGAGCCTCACAATATTCTTAAAATATTCTTAAATTTCACCGATTTTGAGCCTCATTATTCTTATAAAATTTATTCTTATAAAAAAAAAGAGTGTAATAACACTAAAAAGCTAAGGCCAGTCCTATATAACGTAAAAGTCGATGAGGTTTCATAACTACACCAGAAGAATATATGCAAATTATAAAGATCCTTAGTGATTTGACTGTTAGCAGTAGAAGATTCTTAAGTTTTTTGACCTTCTACATATAGGTTCCTTACAAAAGGTTCCTTATGAAAAAGCTTGTATTTCTGAGCAGTTTTCTTACTTTTTCTCCAAACAGTTCCCTGACACACTCAGCATTAATCTCATGATCGTGATTGCCTCTTACGTAGTACACCCTGACGTCATCTTCTTCCGCCATTTTGCGGATGGCTTTTATTATCAACGCCATATCCTGGAAGAATTAGAATAGAGAATGAAATATCACAGAAAGTTCCTAAACGACGCTATAGGGGTAAAGTGGGTAGCTGCTTTTGTTTGCCTGACGTACAGAAAGTTCTAAACCAACAGTGCAGGGTCAGGGGTAAATACTTGGTTATCGAGTTAGGTTTCTAAATGTTGAACATAGAACTGGAAAATATATGTGCATCGTTAAGATAAGCGGAGAGGAGACAGAATGGGCTTTTCGCTGTTCTGTGACTCAAACTATATAAAGATTCTTTAGCTGTTACTTCTTGAATTTGCTCAGACTGTCAAGTTACCGTGTAACAATGCAACTCTAAAACCAAGTATAGATAATGGTGTATAACAAAATGCCCCAGGACATTAACGCTACAAGGGTAGAGGGGGTAGCTGCTTCTGTTTGTCGGACGGTACAGGGGAAGAGAGAAGCAACAGTGCACTTGTTTATGTTTATGCTGAAATCGATGAAACTCCTAAGAACATTGACGGCAAAGAGAATATACATGGTATATAGAACAATTTTAGGTTTATTACCAGGTCTCACCGGTTTTTCCATTTCAAATTGAGGTGAGTTTGAAACGGCTAATAAATGCAGGGAAAGGAGGCAAAATCAAAATGGCATGAATAAACGTTTCCGTAAAAGATGGCGACCGTTTCTGTAAGTACTTTGTTTTTATAAAGGATTTTCGATGGGAATTCTGGGAATGATTTCCTTAGTTACGACTTCAACGTCTGGATTTATGTGAAGTACGTAACTAAGGAAATTATTCCCAGAATTCCCTTTTAAAATCTTCTCTAAATAGAAGAGAAACCACCATCTTTTGCGGAAAAGTCTATTGTTGATAGAAATCATTTTGTAAATGGGCATTTTCCTCTATTTGGAATGCTTGAATTTACTTAAGGTTTGTAGCTCTCACTGAGGTTTGTGACTATCACCAAGGTTTGAATTAAAGCCATTTCCATCAGTGATGGTTGAAGAAAAGTGCATATCTATTGAGAGTCTTGTAATTGGCAAAATGTACAGGGGGCATTTATGGCCACACCCCGAGCGTCGCCATCTAGTTCCACTCCTGTCTTACGCCCCGTGCAAAAACAAAACGAGGGGTGTAAAACATACCTTGTCTTCTTTCCAGGTCTTAGAAAGCTCTTTCGGAGAGGGGGGAGTCATCGATATGGGGGTCATCCACATCTCAAAGACATCCCCAAGTAACACGATTGCGTGCACGAACCTCTCTGCCACTTTGGCCAGCGGGAAAAGAAAGTCTTTGATTTTCTGGACATTATCCTTGATCCACTGTCCACCCAGGTGTAGATCGCTGAGCACGTAGATTTCTCTTTTTAATGTTGCGTCGGATAGCAGGACTTTCTCGATGAAGATTTGCTCTTCGTCTTCTGGTAGTGCTGTTGGTGGCTTGTATCTGTGCGGGAAAAAATTAAGATGGTGATCAGAAACAATGGTGACAGTATATATCGCGCTAATAGCTCATCCTGTTGAGATATTCGAATATTATAATCATTATTATCATAATTATATGTTATTATGTTAAGTATGAATGGAAAAATTAAAGAAGTTATAATATATCAAGGGACTTCCTAAGTACGCATATCACACTTAAATTAATCTCAAGCCTAATGAAAAAAGTTTAGGCCCAATGAATTTGAAATAGTGTTTGAAAAAGGGTTTGAAATGGGTTTAAGACAGGGTTTAAAATAGGGTTTGAAATAGGGTTAAGATTAGGGTTCAGAACAGGGGTTTAGAATAGGGTTTAAAACAGGGTTTGAAATAGAGTTTAATATAGGGTTTAGAATAGTCTTTAAAATAGGGTTTAAAATAGGGTTTAGAACAGGGTTTAGAATAGGGTTTAAAACAGGGTTTGAAATAGAGTTTAATATAGGGTTGAGAATAGTCTTTAAAATAGGGTTTAAAATAGGGTTTAGAACAGTGTTTCGAATAGGGTTGAAAATAGGGTTTAGAATAGGGTTTAGAATAGGGTCTAAAATAGGATTTAGAATAGGGTTTAGAATAGAGGTTTAGAATAAGGTTTAAAACAGGGTTTGAAATAGGGCTTAAAATAGAGTTTAGAATGGGGTTTAGAATAGGGTTTAAAATAGGGTTTAGAACAGGGTTTGAAATAGGGTTTAAAATAGGGTTTAGAATAGGGTTTACAAAAGGGTCTAGAATAGGGTTTAGAATAGGGTTTCAAATAGGGTTTCAAAAAGGGTTTTTAATAGGGTTGTAATAGGGTTTAAAATATGGTTTGAAATATTGCAGACTTATCTCCAAACCAAGAAGCCAAAATATTATCATCAAAAATATAATTTACACAAACGAATACTAAAGTTTCAGCCGTAAAATAGATTTTGAATATATTCTCAATATATCAAAATGAAAAAATGACGATAGCTACTTAAGCAGCATACTAAACACATTTTTCATTTTTTTTTTCATTTCATAAATTTAATCGTCCACAAAGGGGCCTAATAACTTATGTATTATACTACAAATACGTATTAGGTTATAAAAGCCTAGATGAACAACATTTTCTCTATCCTGCAAGCATACTCAAACTTCCACAAAGAAGGATTGATTTATTCATATTCCCTTGTCGAGTTTTGAGTCTGTACACAGACTATGAGTTACTTGGCTTGCTCAATCTTCAGTTGCTGAATCTTGGTTCGGTTTTGGGTTTTTCCACTTGTTCTTAAGTTCTGGCTTTTGCAGACGTGTTTTTCTTGTTTTGGCTTCTAAAATCTCCAAGATAGTCCTAAATGGTGTTTCAAACCACATGCTAATGATATACGAACAACAGTAATAAAAACCTGCCTTTGGTTTCTGTTTAAGATCAAAAACTTAACTCACTCAGGAGTTTGATGCAAAGAGCTTTTGACAATTTTCTTCTTTTTCCACGTGAGAATTTTCTCACTGCGGAGAGCGTCGTCGATTTTTTGGCGCAAGTCTGGTTCTTCGGCACGAGGTGCGTCCTCAAGGTCAACACCATCATCAGAGTCACTGGAGTCACTGGAATCTTCATCAATACTCGGCATTGGTGACCCCCGGATTTCTTTCTCAGATTTGAGTTCAAGAGATGTGGTTCTTACGCAGGGGATGAAGTCAACTGAATGAAGAAAATAAAATGTTACAGAGCAAACACGCAGGGCTGGGAAATAAAACGAATCACAGCACAGATGGTCCAAGAAAATTTACATGTCTCCATAAAAAAAGAGGATCCATATTTAATATGGGGACCATACTTTAAGTCTTTCATCATGGCCTTAGACCCCTTTTACACTGTAACAGTACGCTTTGGATCCGTAACGAAAGTGTTACGGATCGGCCTCCCGTTTACACTAGTACTTTGGATCCGCAAAACTTTTGATCCTGCTAACCGTAACGCTTTTGATGCTGCTAGGAAAGCAAACTAGTTTTGTTCCTTTACAAATCAAAGGTGCATCAAAACAGTGTAAACACCTGGAACCGTAAAAAAACCTTTGCGGATTCACAACGAGGGCTTTTTTTTATTCGAATACGCATGCTCATTTGAAAATAACAAAAGCAAACAGGTACAGTGTAAATGGTACAGTGTATGTTAGTAAATATAGATATAATATAAACATCCCAAATACTGAGTCTAACGCATAACTGCATTGATAAGAATTGCTAGAATCAGGCTTGCAGCCAGTATGGAGAAGGGGTGGTAAAATTTCAAAGTCAGCAAAGAGTTTTATGTGGGGAGGGGTAAGGGGGTAAGGATAAACATAAAGACGGATATGGACACTATCAGAACGGCAACTTTTGTGATTTAGGCCCATTTATATCCTTATCATAAATGATTATACGAGAACCCAATTTGCCAAGTTTATAATATTATGATAGAGCAATTCAAAAATAAACCATGCTTTTAAATGTTTCGATCAAATCTTCATCAGTTAACTATTCTTACAATGATTTCTAGTAAGTAAGTTAAGTAAGTCGGTCGACCGCAGTCGGAGGCGACCCGAAGGCTCCTCTTTCCTTCGCTGCTATCTTTTCAGATAGGGGTGGGGGCAACTCCTGTCCCTGGCCCGAGAGCCTCTTACCCTCCATCCATCTCTTTATGCTGATTGCTAGGCAGAGAGGCATTGAGTACCATTTTTAAAGTCTTTGATATGACTCGGTGGCTTGAACCCACGACCTTCCGACACAGTGGAGAGCACTCTACCTCTAGACCACTGCTAGGTCATTTAATTTCTAATGTAAGAAATCAACGTAAAATAGTCTACTGATGAATATTACATCGAAAAATTTATTAAGCATGGTTTATTCTTAATAACTTGATAATAGATATGCTGTTATTCACACTTGTTGTGGTCACTTTATTCTTCTATTTCAAACATATTCTGAAGGATGCAACATTGGGCAATTAGAAGATTGTTGGTACTTGAAATATTTTCAAGGGGGGGGGGGGGCAAAAAGCTTAATTTGCACTAGGGTTGGCGATGTCATCCAATTCCATTTCGTGGCTAAAGGTCTGGTTAAAATGAGTGTACTTGAAGTTGAACAAAGTAGGGAAATAATTTTGAATTTACCTGGTTTTTTCTTTTCGGGTACTAATCTAACAGACAGAGATTTCTTCAAACTCTTTAAAAAGGATTTATCCTTGAGTACGTCATTTTCAGCATACTTGTCGAGGAAACGAAGGAGGCCAGGCCAGACGTCGAGACAAGCATTTTTGCCAATGAAGTGATCCACATGGCCATATCCTGGGTAACAATATAGACATACATGTACCAATAATATCTGTAAAGAATTAGGTGCTTTAAGGGCCTGTTTATATGGGTAAAATTAGCGATACTTTACCCTCCTATAGAACACCATTGAAATCTCAGGTTGCGTTTATATGGAAAATAAAACTTCACTCCACACTACCGGTATAGTGAAGTTTCGCCTCTCAGGAGGTGAAGTTTTACCCAGGTGAAGTGAAGTTTTCCCATATAAACGCAAAACTACCGGTGAGGTGGAGTAGATTCGAACTCATAACAATAGAAAATCAATGATGCGTTGACGATTCATGACGTATTGGGATTTACCTCGCCTCTCAGACCCGGCATGAAAATCCCATATAAACAGTGCTTGAAATTTACCTTGCCTGCCAGCCCCGGGTCTGGCAGGTGAAGTAATTTTGCCCATATAAACAGGCCCTAAGAAGCTTGCTGGATTAGATATAGAGAACCCAATTCGTTGCGGGGATGCCGAGTGGTTAGCTCACTTGACACTTCAAAGGGTCCTGGGTTCGAAACCACCTTCAGACCTGTCACAAAGTGTGAGGAGAGAATTAGTCAGCTCTCTGTAATTCCAGACAAAATGGCAACAGGAATCACGAGGAGTCAAACCATAAAGCAACTCATCTCCCGATATTCCTTACCTGGTATTGCGTGATATTCGATATCCTGACCCGGATGCAGGTTCTTCAAAACCTTGTGCATCTTTTCCACGCTTCGTAACATGAAGGATTCGTTTTCCACTCCTAAGATGAAACAAATTTCTCAGTGATCATTTGAAATAGATCAAATTGATATTCTATACAATCCACCCCCAAAATAAGGAATCTCAACTTGAGCTCAGTACTACATAATCTTGAGCTGGGAGGAAAATTTGATTACTTTAAGTTCGTAAATAGTTTCTTAGCTTTCTCCATAAAGTGTTTTGCTCCTCTTGGAAACCTGTTTTTAACAAATGGCAATCTTGTGATCCTTAATAGCGATCGCAAAACAGATGTATGCAATAAACAGTAAAATAGGTAATTCTGTCAGTAGCTCAAAGGACGAGGCCGTATTTGGTAAAATCTTGATCTTGTACCTGAACGAGGCTGTCACTGTGACGAGTGTTTATAAAAGATGTTCAATGATAGCGAAAAATGGCCTAAATCACAAACTAATATGCATTATGCCAATTTACTAATTTGAGTAGTCTGTTTTTCTTGATTTTCAAATGTGTCATTAAGGATCCTTTATACTTTACCGGTACGAGGCCGAATACAATACGAAACTATGCCGTTTTGGTATTTTAGCACACTTTTGAGTTAAACCGGCATCAAATGAATACGGTAGGACATCAACCTAGTGTTAACGGTGAATACGGGCTGTTTCATGTCGGATTTTCTTCGACGCGAATAAGGCTACGTTTACATTATTCCAATACGTTGACAACAACAGTATTTTCACGCATATCCTCTAGGCGATGACGTAACTTTTCCTCCTGGCACAGTATAAAAGACAAACTCGTTTTGTACCGACATAGTGTAAACCTAGTCTTACAACAGGCAACGATCTCTATTTGGGGTGCTTTCTCATAAGACCTCAGAAATTTAGGCCATTAGACGAATTACAAAAAATTCTCTATAAACCATTGAGAGCTTTTAACGGTTAAACTAGGACTAAAGTCTATTTTAAAAGAATAACGAATGCACAAATTGAATTACTAATTTATAAAATGACTGCAGTCTCCACGTTAAACAGTGTAGGTTCATGATTTAGGCCATTTAGGCCAGCAATATAGGTATCAGCCATTCTAGATACGATTATAATCCTATTATCGAAAATCTATTGCTATAGGTAGGAACATCCAACATCTGGCTATCAGATGTTGATGAGCCTATTTGTAAACCCCTGCATTATCTTATAAAGTTAGTAAACAAACATAAAGTATTGTGTTTTGTTTTCAAAAACAGAAACAGTATTCTTCAATTTGAAAATAAACCGACCAATCAAATTTTCTCCAGAACGGATTCTGAAACCTCATTGGTCCCGAGGATAAGTTCATTTATCGGATACCCAGACCCATTGGATATGCACCACAACAGTTTCTATTTACCATCGTCAATGAATTTTTGAAATTTTTAAAAACGAGTTCTTGAAAATGAATCCTACCACAAAACAAAAGCATGGGAAAGTCGAGATTTGATATCCACTCAAGCTCTGCTTGACTGTGTGTGCAGACGCCATTTTTATCCATGCCGGGTACGTAGACATCCCTGCCTTTATCGTCGACCATTCTGTTCAGTCTGAAGATTTTTGAAAGATGATTGAAGTAGCCGGCAGAGGCTGTGCCGAATAGCTCATGAAGAGTGTCGTGGGTTAAGATGTTGAAGTTTGCGTGCTCGTAGAGAAGCCCGTAAAAAAACGTGATTCTAGAAAAGATAAGAAAAACTGTTCAAAACTGAAAAAAGTGTGAAAGGAATGAAATATAAGGCCAAAAGGTATGGCTAGGCCATTAAAGTTTTGTTGTGATATGGCGTTGGGAGTTGGTGTGCACGTACATAAGACCGTAAAAGAACGTGATACTAGAAAAAGTAAAGAAATCATTAAAAACTAAAGAAGCAGTTAAAATAGGAAATGATACACGAAGCAAAATGGTATGGCTAGGCAATTAGAGCTTTGTTATAATGTAGGGGTTGAGAGATGCTATTTCCAAGATATGATAGAGCAAGTATCAAAATATTGAAATTAGCAAGCTCAAAGATAAACCCGTACAAGAATGTGATTATAGAAAAGAGGAGAAAAATTTTTGAAAACTGGAAATTCTTTCGGAGAAGGAAACATGCGGCAAGAGAGTGTGGCCAGGCCATTGGGGTATTGTGATATGCAAGATGCTGTTCTCAAAATATCAGAGCAATTATTTAAATGTTTGAATTGGCACGATTGCATGCCAGTATTATATTTAATTTACCAGCAGCAAGCTTCACCTGAGTAATGTTCATCCTTTAAGGTAAAATCATTGGCTTTTACAAGTATTTGCGGTGGATATAAAACAAGCTAATTTGTAGCAAAAGTTTCTTGATGTGTCTTGGGAGATAACATTTTGTGACAATCAGCACTAAAACCCAGCCTGCACAGCATTGGGAAAATAGGAAGAAAATTCAAGTATATCTCGTCCTTAAAAGAAAAACATCTTAGATTGACCAGCCTCAAGTTTATTTCACTAATCTTTATGAAAAAGGGCGTGCATTGATATCAATACATGATTCATATATGGTTGTTTATTTCCTTATTGATTCATTGATATCTGATGATTCATATTGATTCTGTACATTGATTTTTTATAAGGATAACAAGTTTATATGATGTTTACCTGTGACAAGCATCACTAGAGCAATGCTGATCCTTCGAAGTAAAATGGTTGGCAGCACTTTTCGATACACAACTCAACCAATTGGTTTTGGGAGCATTGGCAGTGACGGTCTTGATGCCTAGATTGGCCATGAAATTACTCATGTGGAACTTGGACTTCAGTTTGTTCATGAATGCGCCTTCTGGTAGTGGCATTGCCTGGCTGAATATGGCAGCTCGAAGTTTTCCTTTGAGTCTCCCACTGAGAATGCTTCCCCACAGAGCGATGGAACCGACGCAGTGAGCAAGGATTTCTAGATCTTTCTGAAACATAAAGGGTGGGGCATTAGAGGGACAAGATCACAAAATAAAAAGCTTTGTTTACACAATATCGGATTCAAATGAATACAGTACGATTTCATACGTTATTGGCCTTCCGTTTACATGAGAATGCTGATGAATACGGTATGAAATGAGGACGCTGATGGATACAGTGTTCATTTCATAACATATTCTTCAGCATTTTCATTTCATACCATATTCATCAGCGTCTTGATTTCATACCATATTTATCAGCGTCTTAATTTTATACCGTATTCACCAGCGTCTTCATGTAAACAGAAGGCCAATGCGGTATGAAATCGTACCGTATTTATTTGAATCCGATACCGTGTAAATAAGCCTAATTTACTTAAATGGCGTTGTAAAGTGCCTTGAATTTCCTTTAGAGTTCTTCTTGTTAAAATTAATTGTTCGTCTCACTCACTCCTAGTGATGATTGGTTTTTTCTCGCTTATTATTCGCCTCCTTTCTGATTGGCTAATTTCGACTCGATCCACATTTGGGTATCATAATTCGTTAGGTTTCGTATTTTTCCTGACATGCTACTCTGACAAGTGCCAAGCACAAAGCTTCAGTAGTTATTACGTTTTGCTATGTTTCCCATTTTCCTCGCCATCCTCAAGTTCTGATCAAAGACTGTTCCAATGTTCAATTATGATGAGTGTCAGATGTAAAGCTTCATTAGTTATTATGTTTGGCTATGTTTCCAATTCCCTCGGCATCTTCAAAATCTTTACCGATCAAAGACTGTTCCGATGTTCAATTATGATGAGTGTCAGATGTAAAGCTTCATTAGTTATTATGTTTGGCTATATTTCCAATTCCCTCGACATCTTCAAAATCTTTACTGATCAAAGACTGTTCCGATGTTCAACTCTGATGAGTGTCAGATGTAAAGCTTCAGTAGTTATTATGTTTGGCTATGTTTCCCACTTTCGTTGCCATCCTCAAGTTCTGTACTAATCAAAGACTGTTCTGACGTACTACTCTGATGAGTGCCAGGCACAAAAATTTAGTTGATATCATATTTTGCTATGTTTCCCATTTTCCTCGCCATCAAGCTCTATACTGATCAAAGACTGTTCTGACGTACTAGCTACTCTGATGAGCATCAGACGCAAAAGCTTTAGTTGATATCATTTTTTGCAATATTTCCGATTTTCATCGTCCATTCAAAAGTTCTGTACCGATCAAAAACTGCTCTGACGTACTACTCTGATGAGAGTCAGAAGCAAAAGCTATAGTTGATATCATGTTTTGCTATGTTTCCCATTTTCCTCGCCATCCTCAAGTTCTTTACCGATCAAAAACTGTTTTGACCCATTACTCCGAGTCAGAAGCAAAACTTTAGTTGATACTTTGTTTTTCTATGCTCCCTCAAGTTCAGTACCGATCAAATACTGACATAAACCAACTTACCTTCCCAGTCACTTGCAAGACTTTATCCACAGCAGCAGGATAATCATATCTAGCAACGTCATCCAGCGAATAGCATGGTAATGTTGACACCCAGGGACAAGCTGTCGATAGTCTTGCATCCAGCAGCCAAACGTCATATGATTGCTTCAGAAAGTACTCGAGGAAATTCACGGGAATCGTGTCCAGGGTGAAAAGAATTGAGCTGGTACCTAACCCATGCACTGCGATCAGAGGACCTTTACCACCCCCTTTGTATCGCGTGAGCCGTAGTTCAATCTGGGATACAAGAGCATAATTAGTTGATTAGTTATACTTGGTAGAAGGAGATGGTGTAGAAACCTATTACTATATCTTTTTGTATATATAACTTTTTATACACCAAAACGCTTCTTTTGGTTCATGATCAAAATATATTCGTTATCCATGCAAGATTCTATATTTTTTCCCATCAAATTTATATGGGCAATGTGTACATATAAAGCTAGAACAGCCAAGAGAGAGGATGAATCATACGTTGTGCACTTTCAGGTACCATGCAATATCCAATGTGAAACAAAAACGTACTACCAACAGTTTCCTAACTATCTACTATCGGCATAAGTTGAGCATTTCAGGTAATGTTCAACATTAAATATGAAAGATGTACAAATAGGTTTTCCAACCATGTACTACAATAAACTATGAGCAAAAGCCGTGCACCCTCAGCTTCTATTCAACATCGAATGTGAAACAAAGACGTACAACGTAGGTTTCCTAACCATCTACTTTTATAAACTATTGTCATACGCTGTGCTCTTTTAGGTACTGTTCAGCATCAAATTTGAAACAAAGACGTGCAACAATAGGTTTCCTAACCATCTACTTATATAAACTATGGGTATACGTTGTTCACTTTCAGGTACTGTTCAACATCAAATGTGAAAAGACGTACAACGTAGTTTTCCTAACCATCTACTTCTATAAAATATTGACATACGCTGTGCTCTTTCAGGTACTGTTCGACATCAATTGTGAAACAAAGACGTGCAACAATAGGTTTCCTAACCATTTACTTCTATAACCTATGGGCATATGTTGTGCACTTTTAGGTACTGTTAAAAATGAAATTTGTATCAAAGACGTACAAAAATAGGTTTCCACACCATCTATTTCTATAAACTATGGTTATAAGAGGTGTACTTTCAGGTAATGCTCAACATGAAATTTGAAACAAATATGTGAAGCAATAAGCTTCCTGGTAATCTTCTATGAAATATGATGAATTCAGTGAACGAATCCAATGAATTGAATGGATAAAGCATCATCTTAAGTAAACAAGATGTTTCTACACCTATCATCAATACAGTACTTTATATACAATATTTTTACTTGCTTTATGAATGACATGACTAGAAAGTGAAAAACGAAACTCACTTTATCCTCCGTCACGACTTTATGAATTTCTGGAGTGATTCCATTCGTATTCAGTGGTCTCTTCTTGCGCGGAGGTGCGGTCTGATCAAAGATCTTGCAATGCGTAACGCTACCATACACTTGCCACAACGTCTTTGCGAAGAAATTGCCAAACTGTGCTTGCCACTTCAGCTTCTCAACGTCACTTTTCGTGTTGATTATCTCGATGGTCTGGAGTTGATGTGAGAAGTCTTTGAAGGATATGTTCAGAATTCCAGTTGCCAACGCTGATGAGTCGTCCGGGGAATTCTTTATGTCGACGAATAATGTCGTCGTATCGACTAGGCCAGTTTCCCCAACATGATCGGCCTTGATAATCTTCTTGCCGAAGAAGTAGTAAGATTCGTTGGTGGATGATGTCAGTGTGAAGCGGTACAGCATTTCTTTCGCTTCCACTATGTCTTGGCTGTCCCGCAGAAAGTTGAAAACTCCTGAAGCCAGAGAAGGTTAACGAATATGTGCCAATGAATTCACAAAAGAGCTGAACTTTCCAAGTTTATGAGATATCAAGAGAACAATTCGTAAATAAACGCTTCAGTTTAAAAGTCAACAAATGCTATAAAAGTTTCAGTTTCGTCTTCCTAAGTCAGGTTTGCTAGCCAAAGCAATTTTTAGCATGAAAAAATAGAAGATTTCATCGAAAAGTTAAAAGTAAGGTTTATTTCATTGTTGTTCTCTTAACATTTTACAGACGTTGATAAATTCTTTTTCAGTAAATCTTTCTAACCAAAACAAAGTTTAGCAAAGTTTACTGAAAAAGGATTTCCTCTAAACGCTTCAAAGCATGATTTATTTCTGGCACGTCCATTGATGGACTACTCACAACAGCATCATTTGGTAGTATATTGGGTTCAAACCTAGTACTGTTAATTTTCATTAACACCTTTTCATACCTCCTCATTTGCACGCTTTTTTATAAAGAACCTAGCTAAGGGCCTAGTTCTTTAAGTTCCTTATTTTGAGACCTCTTTTCACCACTTTATAGTTCTAAAAGGTCCTTATTAGTTCCTTAATTTTAAGTGTTTACTTAGTAGATAGGAATAAGTACTGAAGTAAGAAAAGCAACAAAATTCAACATTTTGCAATAAACTCGTGATAAGGAAACATGAAACATATTATAACACAAAGAAACTTAGGCTAGGCTTATAAAACATAAAAGTTACTTACATAGTCATTAGAGAAGTTGCGTTTCTACACCAAATGAATATATGCAAAATTATAAAGTTCCTTAGTGATCTGACCTTAAGTAGTAAAAGTTCCTTAAAATTTTCGACCATCGACATGTAGGTTCCTTATAAAAGGTTCTTCGTAAAAAAGCGTGTATAGCATAAGTTGTGTGTGGTATCTTGAGCTATAACAGAAAAAATCATGCAAAGGAATTAAGTGCAACTAAAATGATTACCTGATGAGATGGAAAGTGGTTCCTTTGATAATATGGGACACAAAACTGTACCAGCAACCTCTGCCTGGTGGTTCTGGTCATTCAAAAACTGCTCCACGTCTTGGCCCTCCACAGTTATCGAAAAGGAACAGTCTGACACCTCACCACTTTCAGTCATCTTCACTTTTCCGGCCATCCTCTCCGAAAAACGGATTCCCGGTTTTGTTGGAGCAGTATTGGTGACTAAGGAATAAATGGATAACAATTAGGAATAAAATGGTAAATTTTGGCACAAGAAACACAAAGAAGGCTCATGAAGCTGCAAGAACAGTGAGTGGATCATTAGGAAATATAAGTATGTGATCAAGAGACGTAGTTTGCCCTCTGGCTATCACAACAACGTTCACCACTTACTGCACTGGCTACAACAACAGCTTTTCTTGACCACTATTAGGAATAGAAATACATTACAAGGATTACATCGTAATTCACATGTAATTGTTCCAACAGAACTAACACAAATATTCAAAACAGACGAAATGGCAGCCATGCTTTACGTTTAAACTGTGAATTTCTTGCAACTCTCTGAAAAATTTTGCTTTTAGTAGTAGTTAGTTTCGCACTGCTATTTTGCAAAGAATGACTTTGAATAACAAATATTTCGAAAAAAGAAAGTTTCCGCGAAACTAATTACTCCGGAGGAACAAGCACCAAGACACCAATTTTTAGTTCTGATTTATTTGGAAGAGGATTTGAAGAAGACAGTCACTCATTGTAGAGGAAGAAGTATAGTTTTATGAGAGGGATCTCCAAAGAGACTAAGTGTGCAGATAATTGATCAAGAGCAAATAGTGGTCTCAGTCCAGGCCTGGTTGAATCTTGTTCCAGTTTGACAAACACCGATTAAATAACAAAGGCATCTAGATTTTTATTTCCCTGTCCTTGCATTTATTCAACCTATACCGGAGAGGTTCGACAAAGATGAAACTAGATTACAAGAAGATCCTAACTAATGGAGATAATTTCTGAGAATGAAAATGACCCGATAAGGCTCGAACCCACGGCATCTAAATTATTACTCAAATGCACTTCTCAATAAAGGCTCTCGAGAAACCCAAGTCCCTTCACTCATACAAGATCATGTGTGTAAGACAAGAAGACATATAGAGCGATTCAAAGAAATGAGGTGATGTTATTAAAGCAGATATGGCAGAATGTACCCTAGGTTCCAGAGCCTCAAAGAATAGGGGCTTGGAGTGCAGTAAAAATGAGAGGGGGAGGTAGAGGCTTCTCTTGTTTTGATGACCCCTGTGCAGTCTGTGCGCCTTCAGTGCGTCCAAACAGCCACCACTGATCTCAAAACAAGACTGGATCAAGCATCTGTCGTTCTGAAATGAAGCCATAGGCGGCCATATTGTTAGTTCTAGCTCATTACATTGAGATTCCACTTGGGACTGCTTTTTTATGTAATGCTATGAATGCTCAGCACGAGACTGAATAATCGTGCAGCTATTGTTAGCAAAGAATCAATTCTATATGATTTCTTTGGCAGCCATATTGGGAGGCCAAATGCAAGCTGAAGCAATTGTCTTCAACATCTGAACCCAGAGACAACAAAATGCTCGATCCAGTCCTTATTTTGAGATCAGTGAAAACCACCACTCGTTTCCAGGCTCTGAAACTCAGACAAGGCAGAAGCAGGACGCGAACCTGCGGGGTCTTCAAACTCAAGTGTAATTGAGAAGGAGCAATCTTCCACATCCCCATTGCCAGTCCTCTTCATTTGCCCAGGCACTCTCGTGGTCTTGGGCTTTTTTGAAATGGCAGAGCTGCCTATAGAAAGAAAGCTTCATGATAGTTTCCAGTGGCAGCAAGAAGGTTTCGCTGAACAAATAAACAATGATCCATCCAAGAATACTGTTATCGGTCTGGGTTATAATATTTGCGCAGGACAGTGTTCAGGTTCTAGTTACTGTCTTGAAGTTTTCAGTAAATCACATTCGGGTTAGAGCTTCAGTTTAGGTTTAGGATGCAAGATCAGAGAAATAAAAACCAAAAGTTTGAAAACCTTATGAATAATTGATTTCTAAAGAAAACATATGGATTGGGTAGCTGAAATTCTAATTAGTGACTTGCACAATTGTAAAAACTAACATTAAAGGCTATGGTTTCCATTTCCTTCACCATGCTTAAGTTCTGTACCAATCAGAGACTGTTCTAACGTACTACTCTGATGAGTGTCAGACACAAAGCCTCAGCAGTTAGTATGTTTCACTATGTTTCTGATTTTCCTCACCATCCTCAAGTTCTGTACAGATCAAAGACTGTTCTGACGTACTACTCTGATGAGTGTCAGACGCAAAGTTTCAGTAGTTATCATATTTCATTGTGTATCCCATTTCCCTTCAATCCTCAAGATTTGTACCAATCAGAGACTGTTGTAATGAACTACTCTGATGAGTGTCAGATACAAAGTTTCAGTAGTTATTATGTTTCACTAGATCTCGCATTTCCCTCACCATCCTCAAGTTCTGTACCAATCAAAGACTGTTCAAATAAAACTTACGGTAGTCTCTCACTGTATCGTAGTCAATGGTCCAGCCAGCATCTTGAATCAACAAACGGACACATCTCTCAGCAATGATCGAAATTGTCAGTGCCGGATTGACTCCCACACAGGTTGGCAGTATAGACCCATCCATCACATACAAGCCAGGGTGAACATCGTCAGTATCACCTGAAATACAAATTGACATTGTAAACAAGTCATAACATCTTGAGGAACATATATAGAGTCTGAGTAATATTACAAATATGCAGCTCAATAAATTGTTGACTGTGGAATCATTCCAAGAGACACACATATTCGTTATTTGGCCAACATTTTGGCCAAAGTATCAAAAATAAAAAAAAAACTTATCATAGTTGGGATATTTTGAGATAGCTTTTACTGGGTAATTCGACTTTGTAATTCATGCAATAGTTAGGCAAATGCAAAACATCACGTTTCAAGTCTTTTGCATGACTAGGTCAGGATTTGAACCCATGAACTTCAAAAACTGCAGATACGCTATCACTAGACCAATGCTGGGTTGAAGAAAAGTATAAACTATCAATTTGAAATAAAATAACTCACCAAAAAACACTTGTCCTTTATGATTGACAACCCCAGTTTTACCACATTCCCCCATGGGGCAGCCCCCGAGAGGATGGACAGTAACCAGCTCATTATGAAGAGCACTGGACCATGTAGGGTTGATAATGAATGTGCCTTCGAGCTCTTTGGAAATCTGCAACAATCTTTCGTTGATTTTTTCAAAAATCTTCTGCTTTCCTACATCTTTCCAGTCGATTTTGATGCTTCCTGATTTCTCATCGAGATGAATCACCCCTGACGAATCGTCGTGGCTCATGCATAAAAACGCCAGGGTCTTATCGATGTCTGTGCCTTTCAATTTCTAAAAAAATCATTCAGATACTATGCCATGTGAACCAGAAAAGTATAACTGATCTAAAAAGTACTCAAAAGTTGATGGTGAACATTATCATACAGTTTATACCTAGGTGTGAAAAGGTTATACTTAAGTGTGAAAACTGTATACTTAAGTGGGGAAAGTGTGTACCTAAGTTTGGAAAGTGTGTACCTAGATGTGTAAACTATAAACCTAGGTGTGAAAAGTGTGTACCTAGATGTTTAAAGTGTATATCTAGGTGTGAAAAGTGTGTACATAGATGTTTAAAGTGTATATCTAGGTGTGAAAAAAGTATACTTAGGTATGAAAGGTGTATACATAGGTGGGAAAAGTTTGTATAGAGATTTGAAAAGTGTAAAACTAGGTGTGAAAAGCATTTACCTAGGTGTGAAAAGTGTACGTACATAGGTGTGAAAAGCTACGCCTTAGTGTGAAAAATGTATACCTGGATGTAAAAAGTGTACAAAAAGGTGTGAAACGTTTATGCAATAGTGTAAAAAGGTCTCACCTTGCTGTGAAAAGTTTACACATAGGTGTAAATTTGAGGACATAGGTGCAATCAAATGATAAGTTTGTTTGAGAATTTATTTCAACTGAACAGCACAACTAACCTCCGCAATCCTACTCATCTTTATTGTCGGTGGAAATGTCTTCACCCCCAGTGTTCGGTTTGCAAATGCCATCACAACCTTCAAAAGCGTTTTACTTGCCCCGGGGGGCGTGCCATCTTCGATAATTATGCCATCTTTCAAATCCAGTCCTGGCAAATGACGTAAATCAATCACTGACGTAATGCAAGGGCCTGGTGAACTCTCGGTGATATAGTCGTTATCAAGCTTCTCAACACCAACAGAATTGACAACGTCTTTACAATGGTAACTGAAACCAAGGGCATCTCCATTCCCGGTGAAGTTGTGACCGAGGCTGTCAGATACTTCCAAACCACGCTGTTTGGATTTCAGTAAGATCTTGGTTGAGCCCAAAGCACCAGCTCCGAGGATCACATGTGTGCCTCGAACGATCTGCTCTTCCTGTTTTAGGCCCTTCATGTTCACGTGACGGCGGTAGTAAACGTTCCAGAGTGACGCGTATGGATCTCTTTGAACTGATATAACTGAAACCTGTATAAAAAGTGAATAACTTGTAAGATTTCTGGTCTCCGCTAGACATTCTGTAAAGTACTTGTGCTTTGACGAAAAAAATCATTGCACTTACAACTTTGGTCTACCATAAAACTTTGGATAAAGCGAAAATATTTTGGGTCAATCGATATATTGGCTTTTTTCATCCTTGGTCTGCAAAGATAAGAAGTTTTGATAAGTTTGAAAAATGTAAACAAATATATTTGATTTTCACAAATCTGTTATAATCAATGTTCTAGAGTATGTCCCTCTTGATTCATCACAAGAGTTCGTTTATGCAAGAGCACGAAGAAACATTTTGCTTTCAGGTTTGTCACAAAACTGCTTTCAACATTAGTCTACGTCAAACTCTCTCAATTCTCTCTGGTTCAACCTAATTTTTCTTTGGGTCAACGTTTCTTGGGTCTGACTTCGAGACCAGAATTACACCAAATCAACTATCATTGACCGATAATTTTTCAAATATAGAAAAACCTCAAAATAAGATTGTAATCCATTCAGGACTCTTTAAAGAGCCATATTAGGCTTTCCGAGCTTTAGAAAAAGGACAAAATGACCAAAAATTCTTCCTTCAAAATCCGCCAAATATTGTAAAAAAGCCCATGGTTCTTGGTCAAAGTTTTCCCAAAGTAGATTCTATATATTATTAAATATTTTTTGGTGATTTCATGTGTATGCTGGTGCTGTTATAGCCCAATACTGTCCCCCTGAACAGTCCTGACTGGATTATAAGCCTATTTGAAAGAATCTACTTTAGTACTGTCTTTGGTTGGTACAAAACTTTAATATTGCCAGAAATATCGGAAGCATAACGAAACGAACACATAGATTACTTAAGCTTTACGTAGAGTAATACGTAGACGAAAGGCGTAAGTAATCTATGTGTTCGTTTCGCTTTTGGACTTTCTACCTTGTGAGTCATTTAGCATTTTTGCCTGACTTATAAGAGCTGACAAATCTCTCCCCTCACTCTTTCTGACAGTTTTGCATGTGGTTTCGACCCGGGACCCTTTGGACAAGAGTCGAGTGATCTAGCCACTTGGGCATCCCCGTTGATAATTATTCTATTATGCCAGTTGTACTTAATTAGCAATTATGCTAAATTGATTTGACACGTAAACAAAGTTGATAATGATGATGTCATTTACAACAAATAAAGCAAATTCGCTAACCTCAGTGAAAATTTTGGCACCGAAAGCTTTGGCATCCGGGAGATAATTCATATTAAGGGTGTTCTTTGCACCAGTATTGCATCCACTACAACAATTTCCACACGCGATGCAGGCAGGCTGGTCAAATCGATGACCACTTTCCGGAGAGTTCTTATTGTCGAAATTTATAAATCTAAAATCAAGAGTAGTTTTGCATATATTGTTTCAACTTATAAAATTCCCCTTTAAAGATATGAAATATTTACAATAAAAAGGATTGATAAAAGATGAAATAAGGGATTGACAAGATAAAATAAACTGTCCTTTACTCTAATCTTGAATTAAAATTGGCCAAATTATAATCGTCTGGATATTGTCCTATAGCTGTCCTCTTGCTTCGTGTACCCCGCACACATACCAACACTGCTCTCATTATGGAGAAGGAGAAGCGTGTTCTTATAAGTTTACCACCTTCGAGTATTTCTCATTCCTTTTCTCCGCTAACTTATACGCTAAGTATGTTGTGAATCGTTCACATTCTTCTCCCAGTAGTTTTGTATCGGTTAGTTGATAGATTTTATAACTGTCTCGTGTTATCTCGAGAAATTAGATCTTCTATCTTTTATGGAATCACCCACCCAATTAGCAACTACAATACACCATGGTGGACAGATCTTAGGCCTACATTTCTGGTTGAGCCTACTCAACTTTTCAGAATGCCCTCAGTTGAACTTGAAGTCCTTCAGTTTCGGAAAATTTGAATAATAGTATTTACTAACGAAGTACTATATAAGTATCTGCTATACTACATTATGCTTTACTTATATCCTATTCACTAAGAAGAAAGATACTCAACAGACGAAACTCTCCATGTCGACAAGCCTGTTTCGTGGTTACCCACTTATTAGGAGATATAGAGTAATTCGGGGCAAAACCGGTCAGGGGGTAAAATTTGTCATTTGGTATAAAATGCTTCAGAACTACCGCAGGCTATGCTGCGGAAGCAAAATAGAGTTACCAAACGTTGTTTGTTTTATTCAGCAGTCTAATGGAGGCATGATAGTCTTTCTCGTGGAGCTGTGCTCTGTAACACTTTATACAGAATTACCCATTTTATCCCATGACCCGTTTTGCCCCGAATTACTCTACAGATGAATTGATTCCTATTCATAACTGGTTTATATGCTAAGGGTGATTGAGAAGTTATGTGGGGAGATACTATCTTAAGATTCTTTGTTCTAATTGTTCCTAAGGGCATGAGTTTGGTTCTATTCTTCTAGTCGTGATTATATCCTATTCTACACTTGTTAGAAGAAAAGAGACGAGTCGTTCAACTCTACAAGTCTGTTTCGTGATTACTCACTTATCAAGGGATATAAGATTGTATTTTCTTGATAGGTGAGCAATATAGTTGAGTACATATAGAAGTATGACTCCCGGTGAGTGAACTATCACGAAACAGGCTTGTAGAGATGAGCGAGTAATGACTTTTCTCTGTTTTGCTGATAAGGGCATCCCCTGTTTTACTCGGTTCTACTATTACGTATTCATCACTGCTTTATCTAGAAATCTAACCACCAACTTCTTTCTTCATATACTATCAATAATTTTTGAGAAAGAAGAATTAACTTTGAAAATTCTTGTATTAACTTTATCAGTCTGAAGGATTTCGTGAAAGTATATTTTAATAGTGACGTAAAAACTTTTCGAATTTCAAGACAAGAAGGATTCTGGGTAATTAGATTTAGGCCGTAAAAAGCACAAGCGCACGTTTGAATTTGATCTGTTTCATGTTGCAACTTCTGCTAAACATTTAGCATGCATAGCAAACCAATGAAGATATAATGAAAATATCACAATAACAAAGGCTGGTGATAATAACTCTCATTCGTTTGAGTTTCACCACTGTGCTTAGAAACAACTGGTGCATTGAAACCTGAAGCTAACATAAACATTTTTCCTATTTTTCTTCACCTTCAATATCAACACAGATGTGATGACCAAGATATCAACAAACATTTGATTTCCAGCTATTTGATCGTTGTTTCATGGTAGAATAGATGTGTCAATCTCTATTTCTGTGCTGGAGCCTTGCACATATTTTTTGAAGAAATATTGAAGTACCGAGTATATTCTCTAAACTATCGCCAGCTGCTATGCTTCTAGTTGGGGTTTGTGTGTTATTTATTGTTTTCTATCTTATCTGTTTTTATTCAAATACAGGCTATATACATTGAGACTTCTCACTGCTGTCTCTAAAATAATATTTGACATAACAGTTGCCACTTATTATGACATGAATTTGATTTTTATTCGCTATGTCTAGGATTTCTTTCCAGGAAGTCTTTATGGCCTCGTCGTGCCATAAAGTTGGTTTTTGTTTTTTTCACCACAGGTAATTGGCTTGAGCCAACTTACTAAGCACGTCATTACTCCACCAACTGGAATATTCGGGAACTCGGATAGCTCAGCTGTTAATGCAATGACGCCCCAAATCAGTTGTTATGGGTTTAAATACTCCTCTGGTCCAGTGGCGGCGTCAGGGGGGGGGGAATGGGGGGGAATAGTCCCCCCCACTTTTTCAGAAAGATGGTATCTGAGATCCATGCAAATCCGATGAGAAAATGGGGGGGTAGGCCTACGTCCTGTGAATTGGATGTGCTTGCCCTCACTGTTTAATGTTTTCAGCAAGAACGACCTCCACAATTTGTAGGCTGACTTGTTTCGGGTAATCACAATTGTTGTTACTTTACCTGTTACCGTGGCATCATGTTAGCGCACACACAGCAAAGTAAAGATCATCCATAATTATTTGCGGGCAGCTATGTCTCCCGACAGGCTTGAAGATCTTGTTCAAATTAGTAGTGAACGTGACATTGCCGACAATATCAAGCTTAGTAAATTGGTAGAAGTTTTTAAGCTAGCTAACCACCGCAAGCTCCCGTTGTAACAATTCGATTTTTAAAATGTTACATCACTAACCAACTTCAAGGTTATATCTGTGTCTACAAAATCAAAGGGAATTTCCTAATGTAAATAGAGCTTTTGGTGAAAGAACGTTTCCAGCATTTAAAAAGGCGTTCCTAGCGTTTACAAGGGCGTGTCCCTAGTTTTTAAAGGGCGTGGCCACGAAAAATTTTCCGGGGGCTCCGCCCCCAGGCCCCCGTCGTGCACATGTCCCCCCCCCACTTCTTGGCGGCTGGCGCCGCCACTGCTCTGGTCATTCTTCATTCACACAAATCATCTCGATAGAAGACGTATGAAAGACCACAATATTAATTGCCACAATGATAAAAGACCACAATAATGATTTACACTGAAACCTCCATTATTAAAAATAATTTCTGTGATATATTTAAAAGTTAGATTGAAAATACAAAAAGGGTGAGTTGCTGCTTCGGTTCAGTTTCCTTGATTGATTTTCTTCCAGCTTATTCAATTCAATTCAATTTTGTTTTTAGACTACCAAATACTAAGTACAATAAGTACTCTGTAAAATAAGTACTCTAATACACAAGGGAAGCAATGCTTATCTATTAATTTCTGTTTTAATTTCTGTTTTTAGTTCATCTACCTTTTCTATAAATCTTATCGTACCTTTTTTTATTAATTACTTTTTTTATGGTGTATTGTTTCGACCATTTTTTTTTCACAGTGTGAAAGATTAACGGCGCATATAAATTGGAAAAAAATTTATAAAACATAAAAATTTATAGTCTGCCTGATGATTGCATAACATACATCTTTAAGTAACAGAGAACAAGTCTAATTTCATTTTTCGTATCGACCATCAGTCTTTACGCTAGTACATCGAGCACTGTACTGTGATGCAGGTATAGACCGAGTAATGGTATAGTGATGAAATATGAAATATTTAGGGCCGTTTTATACGTCGATCCGTACCATCGGCATGGCTGTATAAAACAAAATTTTTACTTGATTCGGTACGGCACGACTGAGTCGAACCATTCGCCTAGAGCTCCTCGCCCGGTTCGGCACGGCACGGCCAAGCTCGACTTATAAAACGGAATGCCGTGTGGTGCCGTGGCAAATCATAAATACACATGCGCATTGTAACTTCAACACAACATTACGCATGCGCATTTGAGGTTCGCTTGATACGGCGTGACTTCGGCACGACTTATAAAACCAAGGCGTTTCACGTGTCGCTCCAATGTCGAACCACATATTTTCAGTTTTGGCACGGCACGGCTTGACGTTTAAAGCGGCCCTTACTCGCAACAGCCTGGGTTCGAGACCCGGTAGTGACATATGTCAATTGTGCCTAGCATCGTAGGGAAAAATTATTGGGGTGGGGGGAACCATTTTTCGAGAACAATAGGGAGACTAGGAACAATACTATGAACAATTGAATTCTAGAATCATTGGGGGGCAAATACCCGCTGGTAAAATCTCATTGAGGGGTTAATACCCTCTGATACCCCCAAGCTACGAGCTTGTGGTAGCCTACTGTAGTAAAATCTGATTCACCGTGTTAGACCATACGTTGGGAGGAATTGATGCTCGTATAAACAGATAATGTGAAATTACTCACAGTGGAACTTTCTTGAAAACCTTTCCAATATCTTCGACATCAACAACACCAAGTCCCTTAGCTGCTTTCTCCATAGCTTTGAACTTGGCAGGTTTAGGGTAGTTGTCAGGATAAACAGTCGGACGCAACATCTCGATTACGTGAGCACGGTCGACCTCAGTTATCGCCTTGAAAGACAAAGAAAACAAATCAATTTGCTGAATTTGAGGCCATAATAGGCCAGGATTACTCAACAGTTGTTAATTGGTAATTTCTCCGTTGTTGGCACAAAACCTTTTTTGCAAAGGATACATGTTCCAGGTATTGTCCTAAGCAAGCAAGCAGGCGTATTCACTTGTCCACGTAGGCTCGAAGTATGGTAGCGTAAAGCTGATATAAGCCTGCAACTTGGTCCTTCAGAATCATTTTTCTGGAGCGAATATCCTTAGCACTGATTTATCGACATCAGTAGGATGGATAACTGAGTTGGTTGAAGGCTTCTTGTTTACAATTCGGACCATTCGTAGGTTCGAAGGAGTTTGCCTAGTGGACTACCATTTTGAAATATGAACATTTGTTCCACCAATGAGAGCAGAATAGATAAGACCTTATCTACTTCTATATTTCTACGAGATAGACGAGCCTACGAAATACTTAGACTATGATTTACCTGAGCCTGAGAGATACCTTTGCCTTATTGGTGGGAAACCTTTAATCTAAGGCCCCAAGCTAGATAGGCATTGCTTCTCTTGGGTCATGTTTTAGAGTACTTATTTTACATATTTTGTACTTAGTATTTGGTAGTCTACAAACAAAATTGAATTGAATTGAATTAGCTGGTAGAGAACACTGATCTCAAAAAAGGACTGGTTCTATCATCCGTTGTTCTGCAAAGAAGTCATTGACGGTCATATTGGAAGGTCCAATTCAATACATTGATATTCCGCTAGGGACTCTTTTTTTCTTTGATGATTGTTGGAATTTAGCACGAGACTGAATAATCGTGCAGCTTTTATTGGCAAAGAATAAACTCAATATGATTTCTTTGGAAGTCATTTTGGGAGGCCAAAAATAACCCGAAGCAAACTGCTTCAAACACTCGGCTCTAGAAGAACAGAATGCTCGACCCAGTCTTTATTTTGAGATCAGTGGTAAAGAATCCATCAAGGAAACTGAACCTAAGCAGCAACTCACATTTTTGAATTTTTTAATCTTTCTTTTAAAATATCAAACAGAAATTTTGAAAATATCGATGCGGACAACCAATTTAATTATGAATAATATGACCAGAAGCTTCATGTTAGGAAAAGACGATGTTAATATTTTCCAATACTATATATTCGGCCGTACAAACAAATGACCATCTTCAGAGTGAAGTTAATATACCTGGATGTATATCAACTTCGTATGTTAACTTCACTCTGGAGATTGTCGTTTGTTTGTACGGCCGAATAAATAGTAAAGGAAAATACGAAGGCTGCTATATCGGTTTTCCGTGAGAGTGCTCAATACATAGAATAGAGCGTTATATATACTAATTGATAGAAAAGAGACAAGAAACTACTCATTCATCTCGACAAGCCTGGTTCGTGGTTTCCCACTCATCAGGAGATGTTCTAGTATATAGTAAAGGAAAATATTAACATCGTCTTTTTTCTAACATGAAGCTTCTCGTGATATTATTTAGTATACAGAAATGTTTTTCAAATCATAGAGGTTTTAGTCCGAAATTATCATGTTTCGCTATGCTACCGATCTTCCTTCATGATAAAAAGTTTTCAAATCAATCAATGAGTTTAGGTGGGTGGAGAAACAACCAACCTCAAGATCGTCACGGATCTCTTGTGGCCATCGGGTGTCTTCAAAGACCTTTGGGTCAGCATCGAGGCCAACAGCCGCATTGATTAGTGAGCCCCCACCAAGCCCGCAGCCTTGAACCACTGTGATGTCTTTACTGACCACAGCCTCGTAAAGGTCCGTTGGGTCACCTAGTGACATGGAAGGAAAAGTGTTAAGAATTTGAAAAAAAGTGAACGTCTGTGTAATGGGCAAAAGTAACATTTGGGCCAGCAACACAAAAGGACGAGTAGAAGTGTATCATCATAATCATAATCATCGTCATTTTGACAATCATCATCACTTGGACAATCGTCGTCGTCATCATCATAATTGATTTCATCATCATCATCATCATCATCATCATCATCATCACCATTTTGACAAGAATTATCATCATCACCATCATTTTGACAATCGTCATCATCATAGTCATCATCACCACTTCGATAATCACAATCATCATAATCATCATCGTCACCATTACCATCTTTCCATATGATCAATCATCAATCCAAATATCACTGCACAATGAAAAGCTGAGTGCCAATTAGAGAGAGAGTTTTTAAGTCTTCATAATAACTATTCAGAGGGGTGCTACAAGGAAGGGAGGATTGCCAAAAAGGTAAAGGGAGAGTTTAGAAGGAGGGAGCTATAAAAACGATAGAGAAAGGAGAAACAGTAAATATTTCGTTAGGGAAAGATAAAATTGCTTGTTTTTGAAAGAGAGGAGAGAGATTTAAACTCCTGTTCAACCCCCTGACTAGTGAGCATAATAATAATCATAAGGACCATTACCAATTACGTCTGCTTTTCCGGAGTAAGCCATCTGAAAATTCTTCGAAGCTTGGGTGAGAGACTCTGGAAACTCCCCGGGTCGCCATTCCTTCCCTCTCTCCAACACGCACACCTTCTGGCCAGCACGGGCACACCGGCTTGCTGCTATGGATGCCCCATAACCTGACCCCACAATTATGACGTCATACAGGGGCTCTATCTCAGTATGGCTGGCAGATAGCCTCGGGAACCTTTCCTCCTCTCCCTAAAATGATAATGTGTGAAAAAATGATTTCTTTTCATTTCATTCAAATTCTTAGCATTTATGATTTAAACATGTAGCTGAGATATAAGACCAATTAGACAAAAAAACCACAATTTACTCCAAAACTCTACGTTTCATGCCCTTGCGAATAATCTTCAGTTGGTCTTAAGATTGTTATTTTATTCTACCAGCTGAATATTACTACTACCAACATGAAATCACTTCTACCAGTTAAATAATTGATATTGCCAACTAAAGATTGTTCGTACAAGCACGAAGATTAGAGTTTTGGTGTAAATTGCTGTTTTTGTCTCATTTCTCTAATATTCTTTATTCTAATAAACATCGAGAACTCTATATTAAAAAGAAATAACTCTGAACAAGAAGATAAGAAATTATATACCCTAATGTCGAAAAGAGAGTCAAGAGACTAAATTCAGCATCTCTTCTTTTTCTTGATTCTATTATCCAAAGTTGACAGTTGAGTTGATAGTTGATAGGCAAATCCTCTTACTATCTTCGCAAAGTATTGGTTTATGTGCAAAGCATACAGGGCCAACGAATATGTAGGCTAATCGAGCAGTGTATTGATTATTGATAGGCAAATACAGTAGCGTAGCCAGGGGAGGGGGCAAGGGGGGGGTGACCGCCCCCCCAATGATCAAAAAGTTGGTGTCTGAGAAAAGCCTAAATCTGCAATAAAATCAGCACCTCAGGGGGGGTAGGTTAATCATAGATTTAAACAAAATTATTCCAATAGGAATTTCTTTACTCATAAGATATTTGGTCAGTCATGTAAGCACATGTCCTGACAGCGTATTCAAGATAATTAGGGCCTTAAGTGCAATTTTGATAATCGACCACACCAGTTACTTTTGTTTGAGGGTCATCCCTTCCTTGTAAGGATGGGTTTGGAAGAGTCAAAATGCCTTGTGATTCATTAGAATTGTTTGTGCTATTGTTATTCCAGTGGAAACCGTTGTCTTTTCAAAAGACATCGCATTGTTTCTTAGCGTTATTTTATCGCTCTCATGGTACGGCTTTTTTTGAATAAAACCTAGTGAAAGCGAGGACATTCATTTTGTTGTTTTTAGTTTGGATGCGTATCTCCTCGTGCTGTGTACTTTGCTAGGCTTAGTGTCATGTCAGAACTAATGTCAGAAACAGAGATGCCAGCTGATTTGTATCTTCATATACGTTTGACCCCTGCTTTCCCATTCCAAGTAACAGAATACACTTTTTCTAAAAGAACAATTTTATAAGAACACGAGCCTAAATTTTGGCCACAACTTAAGAACAAGCAAAGAACAAACTGAGACTGATAATTTTTGGCTCAATATGAAAATTTTACGAAATAACCATAAGACTGAGAAATAATTACAAAACAAGCTGATGCACAGAACACAGATAATGTCAGATGGTCAAGAGCGTCAAACTTTTAAACAATGAACACTACTGATTAATAGGAAAAAAAGGCTTCCAAACCAATGGTAAAAGGAAAAACAATTTACGAATATTTCAGGCTGAAAGTAGAGGAATATTTAAGAACAGCCAGCTTCAAATCATATTTACTGGTTGTTATGAAAAAAAGAGAGTACCAAGAAATCATGTTATTGCAAAAGGACCAATACAACCAATGAACTGTGCGTTTCCATATTTGCAATAATTAGAATGAATTTATATCTATTCCCAGTATTTTGGTGACTTGGTTCTACAATTATTAGAATCGATTTTGATACATTTTCTGGTATTTTCGGTGACTTGGTTGTAAAGTTAAAAGTTAGCAAACTTCAAAATTACCCCTGGGTTAAAACCAGAGCTGGTGCATTAGCAACAGTGGATTATGTTGTTGAAATATAAACATGACAATGTCAGCTATTACCGAAGATTGCTGACCAGCACACAAACACACAACGTAATTGAACGTTGAACAGACTGCTTTTTCTAAAGTGACTTGGCCATTATCATAAAGTTATACTTTCAATTGAAAATAACACTGTGAACTCCCTCGGAACTCACGAATCATCAAGGGATCTCTTGGTAACAATCTCTTGGTGAAATTGTGTGCTTGTGTGTAATCCTGTGAAGTTGCAGATTACGCTTTCAATTTTGCAGTATACTTTGCACCATTGCTGGCAGCTCCAGTTTTGCCCTGACAGCAAATATAGAGGTTGTTGTTTTATACCTTTGCAACCAGGTCGCAAAAAATTCTGAAAATTATACCAAGATTTAATCCTATTAATGTAGATTAAGAGAATAATGATTTTTAATTTGAATCAGCTTGCGTAAGAGATTTTTGAATCTGTTGCGTTTCTTTGGGACACTCGGTACGTAACACAAACTTATCATCAAAACTTAAATTTGTCGCTCAGGTTTGCTTTCGATTAGTACTTAAGTTTCAAATGAACTTTTTAAAGAAACATTTCTTCTTTGTGTCCCTCAAATTAGATTTTCCTTCATGTTTCATAAAAAAGGGCTATCACCTTTCAGCTTTGAAAATATTAAAGTACTGAAGATTGAAGCCAAGTGAACGTCACCACATACAGTTCCTCTAAGCTTAAATGTTAAGTATGCCTTGTGCTTGGCATAATTCTATCACAAAATAGTCAATTATTAGGACTTTTCTAACTAATCATTCTAGGGTGGTCTTTCAAAAAGGAATGTTCTCCGCCGTTGTGAAGGGCGTGGCCCAAAAAAATTTTCCCGGGGGCAAGCCCCCGGACCCCCATTCTTTCCTCGCTTCGCTCGCTCTCTTGCCCCTCCAAAGTTATGACCCTGGCTACGCCACTGGGCAAATACACTCACTACCTTCGTAAGGTATTAGTTTATGTGCAAAGCACTAAGTGCCCACTATATAGGTAGATTGATAGAGCAGTATGACCCTTGTTTTTCCTCTCGATGTGACCACACCTAGTGATTCCTTTTGCTTCGACAATATATATTATGCTCTGCATTCATGTACACACTGTTCTAGGGAAAGCTGACAAACAGATTTCGTAGATAATAAGGGGCGCAGTGAGTCCTTATTTCTAGGGGGACAAGGATGAAAACTTCCCGACAAAATCAAAAACTTTCCCACACAGATTTTTACTGATTATTCATACTACGGCTGTCTAGCGGCTCTCCAAATGGGCCTAAAATTCAAATTCAGCCTCACCGATCAGGAAGAGTGATTCCGTAGAAGAATAAAGAAGAAGAAATGTTGGGTTTTTTGCAAAAGCTTCAGAAAACGTTTAAAAGTCTAAAACACAGTAGTGTCTTAAATGATCAGCAGCCAGCAGCGAATTTTAAAGATAAAGTCGTGTTTTTACGAATAAACATTTGAATCATCTAATATCAAAGTGTCTTTCGTATAGATGGGATTAAAAACGGAAAGCGAGCGTAGGGAGCAAAATGTTTCGTTTACGTTCATGATAAAGCACAATAAGTAAACACGATAAACTCACTCCTGTCATTAGGAAACTGCTGACATTAAAAAGCCAAGATTACTTCCCAAAATAATGTCTGAAGATAGTGTCCTAGTTACATCCAGCGATAACGAATTTTCCCAATCAAATTGTTTTAATGCAAACTACCATCCCTCTCTAGGTACCGAAAACATTTGTCATTCAATTTACGATCATAACTTACGATAATTGTACTGTTGGGGATAAGGGAGACAACAGTGGCGTAGCCAGGGTCATAACTTTGGAGGGGCAAGAGAGCGAGCGAAGCGAGGAAAGAATGGGGGTCCGGGGGCTTGCCCCCGGGAAAATTTTTTTGGGCCACGCCCTTCACAACGGCGGAGAACATTCCTTTTTGAAAGACCACCCTAGAATGATTAGTTAGAAAAGTCCTAATAATTGACTATTTTGTGATAGAATTATGCCAAGCACAAGGCATACTTAACATTTAAGCTTAGAGGAACTGTATGTGGTGACGTTTACTGGGCTTCAATATTCAGTACTTTAATATTTTCAAAGCTGAAAGGTGATAGCCCTTTTTTATGAAACATGAAGGAAAATCTAATTTGAGGGACACAAAGAAGAAATGTTTCTTTAAAAAGTTCATTTGAAACTTAAGTACTAATCGAAAGCAAACCTGAGCGACAAATTTAAGTTTTGATGATAAGTTTGTGTTACGTACCGAGTGTCCCAAAGAAACGCAACAGATTCAAAAATCTCTTACGCAAGCTGATTCAAATTAAAAATCATTATTCTCTTAATCTACATTAATAGGATTAAATCTTGGTATAATTTTCAGAATTTTTTGCGACCTGGTTGCAAAGGTATAAAACAACAACCTCTATATTTGCTGTCAGGGCAAAACTGGAGCTGCCAGCAATGGTGCAAAGTATACTGCAAAATTGAAAGCAAAATCTGCAACTTCACAGGATTACACACAAGCACACAATTTCACCAAGAGATTGTTACCAAGAGATCCCTTGATGATTCGTGAGTTCCGAGGGAGTTCACAGTGTTATTTTCAATTGAAAGTATAACTTTATGATAATGGCCAAGTCACTTTAGAAAAAGCAGTCTGTTCAACGTTCAATTACGTTGTGTGTTTGTGTGCTGGTCAGCAATCTTCGGTAATAGCTGACATTGTCATGTTTATATTTCAACAACATAATCCACTGTTGCTAATGCACCAGCTCTGGTTTTAACCCAGGGGTAATTTTGAAGTTTGCTAACTTTTAACTTTACAACCAAGTCACCGAAAATACCAGAAAATGTATCAAAATCGATTCTAATAATTGTAGAACCAAGTCACCAAAATACTGGGAATAGATATAAATTCATTCTAATTATTGCAAATATGGAAACGCACAGTTCATTGGTTGTATTGGTCCTTTTGCAATAACATGATTTCTTGGTACTCTCTTTTTTTCATAACAACCAGTAAATATGATTTGAAGCTGGCTGTTCTTAAATATTCCTCTACTTTCAGCCTGAAATATTCGTAAATTGTTTTTCCTTTTACCATTGGTTTGGAAGCCTTTTTTTCCTATTAATCAGTAGTGTTCATTGTTTAAAAGTTTGACGCTCTTGACCATCTGACATTATCTGTGTTCTGTGCATCAGCTTGTTTTGTAATTATTTCTCAGTCTTATGGTTATTTCGTAAAATTTTCATATTGAGCCAAAAATTATCAGTCTCAGTTTGTTCTTTGCTTGTTCTTAAGTTGTGGCCAAAATTTAGGCTCGTGTTCTTATAAAATTGTTCTTTTAGAAAAAGTGTATTCTGTTACTTGGAATGGGAAAGCAGGGGTCAAACGTATATGAAGATACAAATCAGCTGGCATCTCTGTTTCTGACATTAGTTCTGACATGACACTAAGCCTAGCAAAGTACACAGCACGAGGAGATACGCATCCAAACTAAAAACAACAAAATGAATGTCCTCGCTTTCACTAGGTTTTATTCAAAAAAAGCCGTACCATGAGAGCGATAAAATAACGCTAAGAAACAATGCGATGTCTTTTGAAAAGACAACGGTTTCCACTGGAATAACAATAGCACAAACAATTCTAATGAATCACAAGGCATTTTGACTCTTCCAAACCCATCCTTACAAGGAAGGGATGACCCTCAAACAAAAGTAACTGGTGTGGTCGATTATCAAAATTGCACTTAAGGCCCTAATTATCTTGAATACGCTGTCAGGACATGTGCTTACGTGACTGACCAAATATCTTATGAGTAAAGAAATTCCTATTGGAATAATTTTGTTTAAATCTATGATTAACCTACCCCCCCTGAGGTGCTGATTTTATTGCAGATTTAGGCTTTTCTCAGACACCAACTTTTTGATCATTGGGGGGGGGGGGCGGTCGCCCCCCCTTGCCCCCCCCTGGCTACGCTACTGGGAGACAAAGGTTTCTGTATCCCTTTAGAGACAAAGTTCACGCCTTTAGAGAAAAAGACAAATTGCATATGGATTGTTGGAAGCATTGTCCTAAAAATGATCGTACTGTTGAGAATTGGATAAGCAATGGTTCCTTTTGATAGCCCTTTACACAGAATTCATGCTTTTAGAAAACAAACAGATTTCATGTGAAATGGTTATCTACATTGTCTTAACGATAACCTCACCGTTGGGAATAACGGAGACAATGGTTTTTTATATTGATACCCTTTTTGAGAAAGTTCACGGCTTTTTAGAGAATAAGACAGATTCCACATGAAATGGTTATCTACAATGTCTTAATAATGACCGTAGAGTTGTGAATAAGGGAGACAATGGTTGCTATATTGATACCCCTTTTGAGAAAGTTCACGGCTTTTTAGAGAACAAGACAGATTCTATATGAAATGGTTATCTACATTGCCTGAACAATGATCGTACTGTTGAGAATTGGAGAAACAATTGATTCTATTGATACCAGTATGGAGAGAGTTCAGACCATAAAAATGTAAACAGCTCCCCATTAACAGTGACGACACCTGGAGTAACACCAACTAATCGATAATAAAGCAGACGATAAAGAAATTATGAATTAAGTAAGAATGATTGAAAAAACAAGAATAAACCATAATTCAAGATGGTTTGATAATATCTTCTTCAGTAAATTATTTTCAAAGTAAGCGAAGAAGATAATATTATAGAAAAGGTTTAAATGCTTGTTTTATTCTAGTCTTATCTTTAAAATAATCCCAAAACTTAGATAATGGGCGCCCTTATTAGTGAGGATAATATGGTAGTCAATGAGATACTAAACGAGATTTAAGCAGTATCAATGAATAAATAACCAAAAGAAAGGCAAATGATAAGTTAAGTGGTAAATGAAACATCAAATAAAGACTTAAAGCAGTTAGGTATCAAGGGGCGTTTCTCTTCCTCCAAAGCGTACGAGATTTTTGCAAGAACGAAAGAATTTCAGAGATTTTCATTTGAGCATTGGTTTTTCATGGAAAGATAACGAGAATATAGAAATGGTTTTGCTCTTGTGAGCCTAACAATGTGAGGTATTAGTGAATTATTACAATCTTGGACATTTTATAGATGATCATTGAGATTTTTATAAACTTGCGTAACTTATCAATAACCTCTTCCTAATGCTGTTATGCAATGGCTAAGGACACGGTCCTTCTCCATCTTTAATTGTACATAGAGATAGCCACCCTCACCTTATCTAATTAATGATGGATTGTGGTTGGAAACAGGGGAAAATTAAATACCTAACCCTTAATTTAATAAACATTGAAATATATGGGACAAAAATGCAATTCCCAATCGCATATCCTAATATTTTCTGTAGTGAAATGATTCATTCTATTGCTCATTCTAGCAAAAAAACACTTAAAGGAAGGGGTATATCACTCCCTTTCAAAGCGTACCTGTTTTTTCAAGGAGAAATGATTTCCAGTGTCTTTCAAGGAGTCATCATTGGAACAGTAGGATTTTCGGGAAAATTGTCCGAGAATTTTAGAGAGTGATTTACCCCTGACATTAAGATAAGTGAAAAAGAATTCCTCACGATACAAACCTGACTTTTCGGAGAACACGACATCCTGGCCAACTCTAACGCTCATCAAATGTCTTGACGGGTACTCGAACTCAAGCCTTGATCAGAGATGTGACTAAGTGAGTAACTGACTCATCCCACACAGAATTCTGGAGTTGTCATGACAGATTCGAAGCCTCATTAAATGCGCAGATATCGCAATCAAGTCCATACATTGTTTTGTTTACATGTCTTTGAAACCCTAAGAAAAAATTATTCAAATAATTGGGGAGTTACTAAACAACAATGGAAGCACGTGTTTTTTTAAGTAACTAAGACGCCTCCCCAGTACTGACAGTTTCTTGATTTTTCATAATTTTGAGTATTAAGAGTTTCTTAACGGTATTTCTAAGTCAACACGTGGCTATTTATTCATTGTATGAATAATGTTTATGACACTTTTGTGCGAAATTAACGATTTACGAAGAATTATAGGTTGAAAACAAGAAACACGAAGAACGCACAATCCTAATGACGTTGCAAAAGGATACCTATACTTGCCCTGATCTTAGCAAAGATGAAATACAAAAACATGTTTCCATTGCAGGAGTTTCTTTTCTCGCGATTCTTTCCTTTCCTGCTAAGGCAACAATCTTGCATTAATGTCAATTTCCCCCCTGGAAATGCACTGCGTCCCGTAAGAATTTCGGAAGGAATCTGGAATAGCCAGGGGGTAAATCTTCCTCAATTCAAGATGGCTTCCTCGATTAATACTGTATATATTCGAAAGTCTGGGTTTTCTACGGTGAGTTATAAAAAAATGGGATATTTTTCATCAATTCAATTCAATTCGATAAGGTTGTTTGTCATGAATGAAATCAAAGGTTATACTAATTTTTTATAAGAAACTATGTATGCCTAATCTTCGTACCAAAGTTTCTTAGCTTTCACCCAAATTATGGTAGGGAAAGTATCTTAGTAAGTTTCTCAACATAAAACCCCAATTTTTCTTAACATATTGTCCTTTCTTCATTTTTTATAACTACCAAATATGAACGGGAAATAGAAAGAAGAAAATATATGCCAGTTTCATTGCAAAGAGCTAAAATATTTCATCAAATGTACAACCAAACTGAACTAGGAACAAAACCAAACACGTTAGAAGCTACGGTTCTCTTACAATGGGACTCGATTACATCTAACTTATGAACAAATATGTCTGGGTTGAGGGGCTCTTCAAGAAAAGTATAAAGAGTTCATCAACTGTTTTGGCCCATACAAAATCTCCTACAGAGGTTTGTTAAGTTTTGAAAATCTGGCCCTACGGTTTCTTGTGAACGGTTTCTTATAAAAAATGAGTGTATCAAAGTCACCTCAGCAACGAAGCACTGCATTATCAAATCAAGAATTATGTTGTTTTTGTGTTTTAGCATTATTTGTGGTCGGGTTTGATGTTAAGAAAAAATGGTTGCGTGCTCTATACATTTGTGATTACGCAAAACTTCGGAATCACTCAAACGCCAATTAGGAAGAAAAACAAATATGTCACACGCTTCTCTAGTTAATTGCACCGAGGGGAAAATCACTCCCAACAATCTCTTTTCCTGAAAATCCTATTGTCCTAATCAAATTCCCTTCAAAATCACTGGAAATCCCTTTGTTCTTGTAAACACCTCCTACGTTTTAAAGGGAGTGATTGCACAGAAAACTGTTCCTGTTGTTTTAATTTCAGTTTCATTTTAAATCTAACGAGTCGAAGAAATCTTCACGAGAAGGATTTTCCAGATTCCTGGTTGAGATCCCAAGTTTCTTCTTTCATTTTTGATTTTTGCAATGTTCCCTTGTTCACTTTGTATTTTTCCAATTTTCCTATGTTCCCTGGAACTCCTAAACGAATACATCATTGCCAAAAGAAACAACTGCGCAGTACTGTGGAAAATGTTCAGTATTAAGTGCTCAGTAAATGATCATTGGAGGGAGTCCAGTACTATGGGAGAATACCATCAGTGCAGTGGAGGATATCGAGTACAGTGGAGAATATTGAGTAGCTACTATGGAAGGATATCCTCAGTACTATTGGAGGATATTCAGTAGTGTGGAGGCAAACCAAAAGCACTTTGAACAATATCTCTACAGTGCTAGTGGCATCCCCTAAAGTACTGAATATCATCCACAGTACTTAGTATCCCCCACAGTTCTTCAAACCCTCCACAGTACTAAACATCTCCCACAGTACAGCACACCCTCCAAAATACTAAGCGCGCCCCACAGTACTGAAAATACGCTTTCCAGGGCTGAAACCAAAGTCTTGACTCTTTTATGGACAGCAGAAGGATGACACAAGTTCTCCTGTACAATCGCAAAGCGCAGAGCCCCAGATCTCATTAAGAATCTGAATTCTCTTATATTTTCCCAAAGTTTTATTTTCCCAGAGTATATTGCGTGACAGTCCTAATCTACCTAATAATATCAACAAAAGCTGCCCAATCTTTTGTCGAATTTGAAAGTGACTTCCAATGGTGTTTCCCATGATTAACTCGCTAGATGCTCTTATTTGTGCATTTGCAGTAGAAAAGCACTTTGATAAATCTTATCATGTCCTAAACATAAAATATTTGATTTGCATTGTTCCAGTAGCATAGAAATGGCCATACTTTCTACGTAAGTGACGGAAGGCATTGAAGCCCCTTTAAGACAAATGAAAACTCACATTTTGCGTCCAATATTCTACAACTAAAAGAAATTGCAAATTATCAAAGGATATCTCTGAGTCATACCCATTACACTTTTTAATTAGGTCAACTAAATATTTGTACGATCTAACACACTTATTCCTGGCTGGGTCTATTGATATTTTTGCTTTTCCATTATGGGTTTACAAAAAGAAGAAGCTTTGACATGCTTGAGAAATAAACTGATAGTTGATAGTTGATAGGCACATATGCTTACTATCTTCGCAAGGTATGGGTTTGTGTGCTAAGCACAGACCTCTCACACTTTATGACAGATCTGAAGGTGGTTTTGAACTCGGGACCTTTCGAGCAAGGGTCAAATGATCTAACCACTCGGCAATCCCCGCCACAACTGATCGCCGATCGATTTTAACAGATCTGCTGTAACCACTGTTCATATTTCTTCTTAATTCATAACAAGATTTCGTTGGTGTAAAGGTATGACGTAAAATATTGCTTTCAGGTCTGGCAAAAAATGCTTTTGTCTCGGATCACTTCTGCTCTGCCGCATGTAGACACAATTGATCTGCACCGCACAAAATTTTGTTCGTATTCATAACGAGAATGTTTTTCGCACAAGTAAGGCTCAATGACAATTGCAACAACAATGGCAAGGTGGAAAAATGTTTTCGACCAAACAGGGCATTAGTTTACTAATCATTCATCCAATCAAATCACTGAAAAGACAATAGATTTCGAAGATTCAACAGCTCAAGAGCCGCGAAAACGGTGGAACGACGCGAAAGCTGTGGCAAAAATAACGTTCAGATTTCTGTTTTTCTGCCGTAAATACGTAAACTATTTGGTATCATTCTGATATTTCTCAAATCTATGATAATTTATCTAAATTTTTACCGCTTACGAGGTTAATATTTTACGTAATTGCTGTAAAAATTTACTCGACAACTCGCTCAAAAAACAATAGCTGAAACGGGGGATAGCCCCGATGGATAACCTCGATATTTAGGGCATAAATTATTGGTAAAAAACTATTCTTCGTCAAACTTTATACCCTTGGCTAGCCAAACGAGCTTAAAACTGTTGGCTTTTGCTCTGAAAATTAAATTTTATTTTAGATTAACCTACCTCTTTTTCAAAGGCTTACAATAAAACTCCTCATTTCCAAGGCTATTTGAGGTCGATTGCAATTCAGTGGATTTTAAAGCTTTGCTGAATAGTTGAGTGTTAGCTAGTGTGCATGCAATAGAATAACGTTTCCCAGGTACAGACTTTATTGCAAATAATCTAGCTCTGATTCTAACTGTACTATAAATGCGAGTGGTCCAAGAACGAAACGACAAAATTGAAAGAATATTAAAGAAAACTGTTTAAAACGAAGCTAAAAACATTTCATTCAATATCATTACCCGTTCTTTGACCAGTTGGAACTTTGGATCAAATATTCAACTCATAAACCATACCAACCTGGAGCAAGAAAGCTTACTCTGGTGCATAGAAACTAACATTGGCCTTCCGAATTGATAAAAGGTATCAAATTGATAAAAAGGCAAGTATTACCTTGAAGCATATTTCATTGCAATAATTTAAATAACCTTTTTGATCCAGTTCTCAATACTTGCTAAATTGCCGGTGTCCCCGCCTTCCTTCAGTTGACATTCAATGAAGTCGACTTTGGCGGCCATGTTGCTGAAACTGAAGTCTTTGCCTTTCTTTCCAATGTCCACATTTTCAGGGGAGCTGGAATCATCAGTACCTTTCAGGGCAGCCATTCTCGTTGTTCGCAGAGTGTTCCTAAAACATAATGGGAAGTTTAAATTCAACAAAGTGTGAGGAGAGAATTAGCCAGCTCTCTGTAATTCCTGGCAAAAAGGCAAAAGGAATCACGAGGTGTGGTCACATGCAGAGGAAGGACCAGGGTCGCACTGCTCGATTAGTCTACCTATTCAGTGGGCCTTTTAAGCTTTCCACAAAAACCCATACCTTGCGAAGATAGTAAGCGTATGTGCCTATCAACTAGACTCAAGGGTTGCTTTTTTACGGGTATGTATGGCGAAATCAAGAAAGACCCCCTTATCAGTTGCAAATATATGGGGTGCATTGGAGGCAGTTGTCTGCCCCCTTTGCCCATAAAAACAACTTTCAGTGCCAACTACAAGAAGTAACACCCAAGAAGCAGACTTGTTTTTCTGTGACCCGAGTTTTGTGCTTGTATATTCGTCACTCCAAAGTCTGTCCGTCGAAATTATAGTCTGTCTGACATTGGTATAGTCTGAGTCGTAGAAAAACAGGTTAGTTCTAATTGTGAATTCTTCTACTACTTTATACTACCTTTTATCGAGCACTAAGCCAGAATAGACCAGCTCTCCTTGAGTTAATGTACTGAAAATACTGATATACATACAATACAGCAGTACTTACAATTCTTTCTCAAGTTGGTTCTTGATGACAGTGCAAGATTTGGCAGTTGGAAGATCTAAAATAAAACATTTTCAACATCAACAATGTCTTGGATCAAAAATCTTAAAGAAAACTCATGTACCAAGTCATTTCAATCGCACAAATTGCTCCACCAATCACCAAGGTAGGTAAGAACCTATCCGGGCTCTTCAGCAACTACACCGGACCTTTGAAGGGCGATGACTTTCTCTCACTAGAAAGACTATTGCAAGCCTTACCACTAACAGGGTTCCAAAGTGAACTTGAGAAGAAGCAGGATTGGTGGTGGTGCAGTTCTTGAGATGATGTGACTGGGGTGGGTTGATTAAATCAACTTGGTATCTCAGTTGGTAGGGCATTGGTGCGCAAAATCAGTGATAATAGGTTCAAATCCTGTTCTTGTCATTTTTCATTCTAACAAATAAGCTCAATTTACCTTGTTTGTTACACGCAACAAGAATTGCAGGCTTAAGCTTTTGCCAGGTCTTGCTTGCAATGACATCATAGAGAAATCTGTGGAAAAAATGAGTTCTTCAGTTTATTTTTCAATGCGTGCGATACAGATGTAGCATACGCATTCACACACACGCAAGGTGAATAATGAGTGTTAGATATTTCTCACATCAAATTGTATTTTTGTGATTTGGGAAATGAAAAGCAGAAAATTACTTACTCTGCTATGTCCCGCACTTGTCTTGGGAATGTGGCACTATCAATCAAATAGACGATTCCCCTAATGAAGGAAGCAAAGTGTGAATTGTTAGAAAAAGCAGTCATATTTCAATACTTTAAAATGAAAAAAATTATAAAATTGGGAAAAATACTAATCATCATGGGAATATCTCTGCAGTACTAGGGGGTTTTGTGGTCAGTTTTGTTGGGATATGATCAGCACTTTGAAGAATATTCTGTACAGTGGAGGAATACCAGAAATACATCAGTACTGTGGAGGATATTCTGTACAGTGAAGGGATACTATCAGTACTGTGGGGGATATTCTGTACAGTGAAAGGATACTATCAGTACTGTGGAGGATATTCTGTGCAGTGGAGGGATACTATCAGTACTGTTGAGGATGTTCTGTACAGTGAAGGGATACTATCAGTACTGTGGAGGATATTCTGTACAGTGAAAGGATACTATCAGTACTGTGGAGGATATTCTGTACAGTGGAGGGATACTATCAGTACTGTTGAGGATGTTCTGTACAGTGAAGGGATACTATCAGTACTGTGGAGGATATTATGTACAGTGAAAGGATACTATCAGTACTGTGGAGGATATTCTGTACAGTGGAGGGATACTATCAGTACTGTTGAGGATGTTCTGTACAGTGAAGGGATACTATCAGTACTGTTGAGGATATTTTGTACAGTGAAGGGATACTATCAGTACTGTTGAGGATATTCTGTACAGTGAAGGGATACTATCAGTATTGTGGAGGATATTCTGTACAGTAAAGGGATACTATCAGTACTGTGGAGGATATTCTGTGCAGTGGAGGGATACTATCAGCACTGTGGAGGATGTTTTGTACAGTGGAGGAATACTATCAGTACTGTGGAGGATGTTCTGGAGGAATACAATGTGAATGTGTTCGGTAGGGGGATATTATCTGTAATGTGGTGGTAATACCAACAGTTCTTGTCGTTTTTTTCCACAGAGCTGAGTCTACAGTACTGGTGGTATTCTTCTATAGCAATCACCTTCTGCACTACTGCATATACGCTTCTGATGGTGGATTTTCTCTTTTCAATTTTTTAAATAAGTTAAGATTTTTAATTTTTTAGAAAAATTCAAAGATAAGTGCTTGAAAAACTTTTTTCCTGCGCTATAATATATGTACACATATTTAATAATATGAACAACTACCTAGTGTTCTCCTCGTATTTCCTTATGTACTGTCCACGTACTCTCTCGTGACCAGGCAAATCCAAAATATCAAGAGATTTCTCGTTCTGCAAAATATAAAACAATGATTCTAGAAAATTGAATTTCGAACAATTTGGAAACATCTTGAAATTGCTCAACCAGATAGAATTACAGCTGCATGATGCAAAACCTCGTTATCAAAGCATTGCAAAATTTCGGACAAGAAAAAAAACTGCTATTTTTGTTGTACAAACGTTCAGTAACGTCTTTATCCAATAGATTGTTCTACCAAAACATTTGGAGATTAATGAAGTTCATCTGATACATTCTGACAGCCTGCTTAGTCAACTTTTTCCATAATGGTGCCTTAAGCATAATAGCTGATCATACTACTTTAAGAAATAAAGATATTTCATTAGCACATACCTTTTCAACTTTTAAATTGTATTTTCCTTTATTTTCACGGATGGACGTATGAGTCATGGTTCGTCTCTTCTCCACCATCTGCAAAAAGAATTCATGAAATAAGATTCATAATATGGCGGGGTTGAACAAGTAAATAGATTTATTCACCATTGTTCAGGGGGTTGGGGTTGGAACCCACCTTCAGCCCTGTCCCATTAATCATGAGGAGAGAATTCGCAAGCTATTTATTGTTGAAAAGATAGCTTTAAATCACTTAAGTAGCTTAAGCAAAGAAATGCTTTGGGACTCTAATTTTGGCTTTCATTTCACACTTTTTGATTAATATTCACATATGGAACAAAGAAAAACAATTCATTGAAAATGAAGTTCCAAAAGAGTTGTTTTGCTCAAGCACAAATTTTCTCTTTAAAAGGTAAATCTATTTTTTTTTCATTTTTTTACCTCATGTGCAGTTTTAGCTACTTGTCTTGCTAATTAAAACTAACTTTACAACATGAAAACGTTACAGAAAAATAAATTAAATATAAAATCAACCCAATGTTTCAAAAGCTGACCAATTCACTTCTTCAATTTATGTAGCCAATGTTTGAAATGTATTGTCTAGGATTGGTTTAGTTCTTTCGAGGTATTTTTCAATCATGAATAAGAATAAAGCATTTCTGAAACAGCCGGTATAAATTATAAATAATAATTTTGGTCTGATTTAGGACAGTGGTAAGTGCGCTTGCCACTGGTTGCAAAAACCTGGGTTTGACATCCTGTGGTGGCATATATCAATTGCTGTAGCGAATTCTTGTAAAACTCCCTTCTTAGACCATGCCTTATGAATTAATGTTAATTTGAAAATAATCAGATTGTTTTAAAATAGTACAAGAATTACCAAGCTGAATAAAAGAGTCTTCCCAGCATCACATAATCCAAGAAAAAGGATGGAATTTCGTTTTGTTCCACTTGCATTTCTCAAAAACAGCACAATCACCAAAACTACAAAAGTAGGATTTATTCATCATCATCATTGTCATCATGATCATAATCATCATCTTCATCATCATCATAATCTTCATCATCATCATAAAGACATCATGATCATCATCATCATGATCATCATCATCATCATCATAATCGTCATCATCATCATCATCATCATCATCATCATCATCATCATCATCATCATAATCATAAAGACAACATCATCATCATCATCATGATCATCATCATCATCATCATCGTCATCATCATCATCATCACCATCATCATCATCATCATCATCATCATCATCATCATCATCATAAAGACATCATCATCATCATCATCATGATCATCATCATCATCATGATCATCATCATCATCATCATCATCATCATCATCATCATCATCATCATCATCATCATCATCATCATCATCATCATCATCATCATCATCATCATCATCATCATCATCATCATCATCATCATCATCATCATCATCATCATCATCATCATCATCATCATCATCATCATCATCATCATCATCATCATCATCATCATCATCATCATCATCATCATCATCATCATCATCATCATCATCATCATCATCATCATCATCATCATCATCATCATCATCATCACCATCATCATCATAAAGACATCATCATCATCATCATCATGATCATCATCATCATAATCATCATCATCATCATCACATCATCATTATCATCATCTTCATCATCATCATAAAGTAGATGCACTAGGTACCTACATTGTTAAGTATGGGGGGGGTCTAATATGAATAAGACGGCGTGGAGTTTGACTAAAACAATGGATCATTGGTTTTTCTATTGTTCCTGGGTGTAATATCCGGCGTGGCCTTTACATGGATTCCACCCTGGAGCTGAGTTTGACTTTCATAGTCAAAATGTGTAAATGATGAAAAAGATCAAGCTGAATCATTCCAGGACGAAATGACTATTAGGGACATACTGAACATCAATGAAAAAGTGAAAACAGGGAACTAGTCTGTTCTGTTGGTTATTTCTAAGACTGTAAGATGAATCTTCGATTCTCAAATATTTCAAAACAAAAGGGCTAATTTTAAGGCATTCTTATTCTTCCTCGTGCAGCTAGGGATATAAGCGAAAGTCTCCCGTTTAGGAGAATTTTTACTTGCTTGCGTAAAATTCTCCTCTTTGGGAGACATGTCTCCGAAACGGGAGACTTCCGTAAAATAATTCTCCCAAACAGGAGACAAACTGGTCGTGAAAAAGTCTCCCAAAGAGGAGACTTTCCTGTTTTTTATCAATTTCAGTATGAAGGACTCTTAGGCGGGCATTTTAAGCCCAATTTTTGAATTCTTCACCATCGAAAATGGGTATATGGATGAAAAAAATGATAGGTCACTGATGTCAATAACACACAATTCACGTTTATAGATTCTCTGACGTCACATTCTAGTGCCAAGCCAAGTTTCCCAACAGGGCTGTTAGCGATTAGCTCTTTGACAAAAAATACATGTTTGTTTTTATATTTGAAACAACAACATGTTTGTTTTTATATTTGATAAACATTCAAAAATAAAAAAATGAATAGAGGTCAAATGATAATGATAGGCCTTTTTCGATACAGTGTTGTATACATGCATAGATCCAGCACAAAAGTTCGGGTTGGGTCATTTGAGAAATTAGGAGGTTATTGGATAGAGCCTCCTTTGAAATTTCATGGGTGTCACTGTCTCTCCTCTGTGAAAGATACTGTTCTAAATTTTACTACCAAAATTTTTTCTAGCTCTCACTCCAATTATTTAAGAAAAGCTTTCTAACAAGCTTCCTAAATTCTATTTGGTCTTTTAACTTTGTTTTCATATGAAAAATGTGATGTTGGAAAGGTTTTTGGAAGGGTTCCTGCCAATCTTTGCAGAGCATTGGTGGAAATAGAAGAAAAGGGCCTTCTAATTGGAGAAATACAGTGTATATATGGAGGCAGAGCTCATCAAGCAAAAGAGCTCATCGAGCTCACGTACCAGTCCAACAATCATTCTGTAGGTCTTAAACAAGACAAGGAAAAGATGTACAGGGAGGGGGTGCAGTACTGAATTGTACCTACCTTCTTAGGGGGAAAAGTGAGAAGAAGAAAGAAATTGAAACTATATTTCTAAGCAAAGACTTTCAAGTGACGAATTCTCTAAGATTTTATTCTAACTTCCTGGGTTCCTCATCTCCATAATTATTATACTCAATCGTTTTATTATTTGGAATCAATACACAAAACTATCTTATTATCTTTGTTTCTCTTTTCCCCATCTATCAAATACTCTTAATAAGGGCACTTAATAAGTATCTATGACATGGACCACGGGCTTTACACGCATTTTTCTTAGAAGCAATTTCAGCACGAGCTCAGTACTAAAAATTGCTTAGCTTTTTATACTTAAAGAGTTATTTCTAAGAAAGTTATGTCATGAGTTTTTGTACTACAAATGTCGATGGTATCTTGCATACAAAAGTGTGCCGGGGTACTAATATCCAGTATAACCTACATCTAGCTGCTGCAAGACCTCCATTGTCAATTGGATCAGAAATATAATTTTCAAATTGCTTAGCATTCATCTATTCAGTACAAGCATTGCTTAGGTTTTTTCTTGTCATGTACTGACATGCTTTTAAAGTAGTTACTTATAAAAAAATACGCATATTTTTTATTGTTGGTGGGCTAAAAAAGAAAACTATTTTATTGAAATACAACTACACGTTTTTTTTTAATAAGAAACCGGCTTATAAGAAACCTAGTACTAAAGCCCCAAAAATTTAAGAAACTTTTAGAACTACATCAGCATCTTTAAGAAACTCCGAAAAAACCCAGAGGACTTTATGAGCCAGAAAATAATATGTCAGCAATACATTTTTGGTTGATTTAAGTTTTTATTTAGAGGAATACAGAATGTTGAGTCTACTTGTATTAGTAGGTGGGTTTCACTTTAATGCAAGAAATATGCGAGGGAAAGAGCAAAATTTGATGTTAAGTGGGTATCTAAAAATAAGAAACTTCTAAGAAAGTTTTAGTACTAGAAACTGGTGAAAAATTAAGAAACTTTTAGTACTAGGACCCAAGCTAGGTTTCTTATAAAAAAAAACGTGTACACCAATTGTGTTGTTTTTTGGTATTTGTTGGAGGTATAACCCCTATGCACCAAGGCTGTGCAGTCTCTGGGCATTGATAAGTTTCATGGCAGTTCAGGTAGCTGGTCAAATCAAAGCCAAGTTTGCATACAGAAAATATGTTAAGTTGTATTCTTAAATAAATTCAGAAGCAAAATATTATCAAAACTACAAATCTTTATCTAAGACAAACTGCAACCAACCCCTAACGTTTTCTAACTGTGAAAGTTCATTATGAGAGTTCATGTGACGTCATCTTGACATTCAACTCTCAATTACTTGCAAAGGACATCAGTAACCTATCATTTTTTTTTCACCTACCCCCGTTTTCTTATGCGTAGATTTCATTAAAATGCTTTAAAATGCCCGCAAAAACCTCCTTCAACCTCAAAAAGCACTTTTTCGGTGAAATTCTCCCGTTTGGGAGACATTTTGGAAGGTATCATGTAACCAGTTGTCTCCTGTTTGGGAGAATTGTCTCCTGTTTAGGAGAATTCTCCGAAACGGGAGACATTCGCTTATATCCCTAGCTGTCGTGGGAGAAATAACAAAATGAGGGGCCAGAGTTGGATGATGAGTGGAAACAAATACTTACGCGTCGTAAATAGGATAGCTGCAATAGCAACATAAATCTGGGTGGTAGGAGAGTCTTTCAAGAGCTCTTGTAGTCCGCTTAACATTTCTTTTACCTGACTAGTCGCCATTTTTCTTTTGTGAGATTTGTCGTCATGCCTCGCTTTGATTATTTAGTGCAATCTTACAGCCTCCATACCAAGATGATCGGCAAATGACGTCAATGTAGCCTACTAGCACGAGAAAGTTATAAATTTTACTCCAATAAATTTACTCTGATTACATTAATAAATTTTACTCTAATTCGCTTAAATTTTTAGTCCACTTGGCCACGCTTCCAGCATCGATCCGTTGTTTGGTTGGAAATGCTAAGCTTCAACACAGAATTCCGTAGCAATATGATTGATTTACAGCCATGCCTTATGAATAAATATTAATATGTAAAGTTCTTATAGGTGAGTGTACTGCTGATCGAATTCCATTAGAAAATAGCGATATTTTAGGACTTTAACGATAAAATTTTTGTTGAAGTAAGTTCGCGCATGTGCAGTGATTTTTGCTGAATTTTTCATTTTGCGTAGGTTTTAGCTCGATTAATCAGTGAATACTAATAGCAGAACATATATTTAGCACACGAGCGCTGTCACAACTAACTCAAACGTCCAAAAACGTGCTGCAGGACTATGACCTAATACGGTCAAAGGGGTCAACTTTAAAGGTCATTTGTGAAGGACCTACCACGCCCCCAGATGTCTACCCTCGATTTTTTGGATCGTCAAATGGGGTAGTTGACGATGGTGCAAGGTGATTTAGGGGGCAAAAAATTCCTACGGCTTTGACCCTAGCGTATGGAGTAGTCCCATTTCATATTTAGAACAATGCAGTAATCACTATGCAGCAAGGAATCCAAAGGATTATGTCAATTACCATCAATATTTGAGGTTGTTTTTCTGAAACATTGTTGAAAGTACACTAACAAATACTTCGAAAACTTATACAGGAACATGATATTTTTGAAAAAAAACAATCCACCTTCATCCCCCTTTTAACCCCATTATCTACGTACAGCATCAATAGATGATCCCAGACCTTTTGAATCGAACAAATAAACTACCTATGACCGTATTTCCAATATCTGAGTGTTCAGAGCAATTTTAATCGAAATCCAGATTCACACTAAAACGAGGTAGTTAGCCCCCCAATTTCCTCACCAAAACATTGAATATTTGAAATCAGCACCTCTGAATCGCTTTTTAAATATTTTGAACATATGTCAGGCATTATAGGCATTATTCTAACGCAAAACTAAATCATGCTTGAAATAGAGGTTTTTCATCAAAACGAGGCAATTAGCCCCCGTAATTCTCCGTATAACATCGAAATTCGGAATCAACTCCCGAAATTGACCAAAACAACCTATTCCCGTAAATTCCCTCGTCGGGTAACGATACATTCCCCGCCCCCTTCTCCTCCTGGACTAAAATTTTATAAATATCTGCTCGTAAACTTTATTGCATCAACAACCCTTCTTTTCATTATATTATTCTCGCTGATCTGCATGGACATAAAAACTAATCCTGGCCCTTCTATCTGCAACAACTTATATAATTTCAATGATCCACATTTAACTCAATCCGCAAATTTCAAAACAAGCTTATCCGATCACAGCATCACCTTGACTTTTTACAGTTTCATCTCAACTCTAATTCGATTCCTGATGGATTGTTTCCTAAATATGGTACAACAACAATCACAATCTTGCAAGAACACAAATGATCCTACTAATTCATTATCATCAAAAGCTAACTCAATATTTATCTCAACACATCAACAGTTAGTAGAAAAACTTTCGACAATCATGCAACAAACAACTATTTTATCTACTCCAAAAAAATATATATTTTTCGTCCCGAAACCTGCAATCAAGTTTACAGTCAAGAAAATCGAAGAAAATTCAAAAATCAAGTAATTTCCCAATTTATAACGATAAACGTAAAATTAAAAATTTTCCCGATGTTGTAACACAAAATAGCAAATCTACCAACAAAACTAACAATCACAATCAACAGCCATTCTTATGTAAAAACACGTTTTTTCCACGTAACAATATTAACAACATAAAGTTCTCTTACCGTTCTAAATCAACCTAACCATCATTATTATTTTTCTAATCAGAATTTCAATTCTAATCCCCCCAATAATATTCTAAACTAGGAAAGTCAAGAAAGAGGCCAGTATGGGGTAAAATATTCCATCACAAAAACAAATACATTAAACTAACATTACACTAACAATACACTACATTACACTACGGATATTAAAACATACAAGTATACAGTATTAATACACATGCTATATACTATATACTATAAATATATACATTACGATATACATTACTACATACTATATACAGTAATACTATATTATTAACAACCTGTGGGAAATAGATGTCATTCCCCCCTCCCCGAACTCTAAAGAACTCCGTAGCTAGGCAACAAGTGAGAAATGATTGACAGAGAGAAAGACTTCGAATCGAACACAGTGAGAAGCGAGGAGAGTTGTTACATGTAAACTGTTTTGTTTTGGTTATATAAAGTACGATAAAAAGTACCTTATGACTTCATTCTTTGTTGTCACGGACTAACGAAGTTTTCGCGACAAAGTGGCACCCCAGATGTATGTATGTATGTATGTATATATAAACACTGATCCTAATACAAGGTTTTTCACAGCGCAAAAATTAAATATGAAATTAAATAAATAAATCAATTACAGATGTTATTTACAATTTGTTTGTGAGATAAAGGTCTAAAGTTTCTATTTTTTATGAACAAATTAAATAGTTAAATGAGTTTTAAGTGAAGCCTTAAATTGTCCAAAGCTTGGAGCTTGTTTCAACTTTGTTGGTAGTGCATTGAAATCTTGAATGCTCCTGTAGTAGAAAGTTTTGTGATGGCTTGATGAAGTTGACATTGGTACATGCAGATTACTCGCTTGTCTTGTATAGTGACTGTGAATATCTCTATTGTAGTTGTAATTTTCAGATAAGTATACAGGAGCCATTCCATTTAAGCATTTGTACATCATCGAAAGACGATGAAAATGTCTCATCTGGTCAGTTTTCATCCAATCAAGTTGTCTTATCAGTTCCGAAGTTTGATGGCGTCTTGGAACTCTGTGTATCACTCTTGTTGCAAAGTTCTGAATTTGCTGAACTTTCTGCAAGCTGGTACTGGCAGCACTGGCATATACAATGTCACCATAGTTAATTTTCGATATAACTGTGGCGTTGACAACATTCTTAAATGTTTCTTTGGTCATGGATCCTCTTACTTTCGAGAGTTGAATAAGTCGCCCAGCACATTTTCCCTTTAAGTTTGTTATATGATCCTTCCATGTCAAATTTTCATCTAGTTTCATCCCGAGATTTTTTACAACAGACGTCAGATGGGAGAGAATAGCGGAGAGAATAACACAATTAAACTTCAAACAGCAGCGCTGAAGTCGAAGCAACAAACATGGCGGATGACACCCAACTTGTCAAGAAAATCGAGGGAAAAACCAACTTTCTGGAATTCTTACATGAGGAAACCGAAGAGATATTAGCTAGCAATACACACAAGGATATCGTGAGACAGTTGAGGATTTATGAGAGCAAATTAGACGAGATTCAAGACATTAAAACAGCGATTCAAGAGTTGAAATTGGAGAAAGGGGAAACCCCAGACAAAGTACGGAAATGGCGAGCAGATTTGGAGATCGAAATTAAGAAATTCCAACCATACGTTGAAAGATTAAACAATGCTTTACATGATTTTAAACAAAGAGAGAAGCATGAAAAAGAGGAAGAAATAAATCAGGCCAAACAACGGCAATTTGAGATGGAAATCGAGTTAGAGAAACTGAAATTCAAACAAAGGCTAGAATTAGAAGCAAAATTGGAAGAAATGAAGGGGAAAACCGACGCCTCGCAAAGGCAAATGAGCGTGAAATTGCCTAAACCAGAGGTGGAAAAAATTTTTCCCTTTCTGGGAACCTAGAAATCGGGCTAAAAACTTTCTGCAAAATTTTTTAGGTGGTAGACATAAAAAATTTTGTTTGTGCCTGTGCCTGTTGCTGTGTGTTATGTATTATGTAGAAGTCCCAAATCTCTAATTATCTAGCTATCGCCTTCTAAATTGTAACTTTTTAAGTGAAAAAATGTAGAATAGGATAGCTGCATAATAAGAAATCCGAGGCTTCTAATGTTTAATTTGCATGCTTAATATCAAGAATTTTCATATCATAAAAGTGTGTATTTATTTCAGAAAATGGACCCTTGCTCTCCCCAAATTCTAACTGCAGGCACTAGTGCTCTTTGTCCAGCGGTCAAAACATTTCTGTCAATTCTGTCTGCTCTTTTTGCTGAGATTTTCAAAATGGCAGTCATCAAAATGGAATAGAATACATCAGTCTCATGTGCTCGAGTGTTATGAAATTTGTGCTGAACCAGAGTCAAATATGTTACTTAATTAGGCCAAGCTTGATAATTTAGGCCTAAGGTACTGATTCACAAGAGGAAAGCCGGAAGCCCGCCATGACTCATGACATTTTGGCAAATAATACTCATGGCATAATAAAGGGTCAGAAAGGTGGAGACTTAATTTAGGCTTACTGGTGAAAATCTATAGTCTAAATGGTCTCTGCTCTGCCTTCTGCTATGCTCTTGGGTCTTGTCTTATTGATGGAGAACTCGGACTTGAGTGCTGGTATGGTTAAATGAATTGGTGGGTTTTATACCCTACACGTTTTTTATAAGAAACTTGTTTATAAGAATCTAGTACTAGGATTTCTTGTAAAGAACAACAGATATATTTGTTATTTTGGTTTCCTTTAACAATTGAAAACAATAGGTATTTAGTTTAAGAAACTTTTTGTACTAAGCCTAAGGCTTGAGCCAAGTTTCTTATAGAATAAAAGCGTGTGGGCCTATGGTTTTATGATGTTTTCTGATGTTGAGGAGATTGTGGAAGGGAAGGAGTGAAATATAATTTATTAGCTAACTAAATTCACAAAATGACGAGAAATTGATTTTACCCAATATTATATTTCTGTGCAGTCCAGTCAAATCAATTATTGTGGCAGGAAGCACACACAGAACAGGGGCATACCTGCTGGCAGGGGACCAGAGGGGCCCGGGCCTCCCCAATAATTGCCAAATTCTATTGTTCTTATGTTTCAATTTCTATTGTTCTATTTTTTTAAAACAATAGGTGCCCCCAAACAATTTTTCCTTCGTACGCCCCTGAGAAAAGAGAAAATAGTTTGCAATACAAAATGACATCCATCCCAGTATTTCATGATTTTCCACCAAGCTCAGCTGCCAAAATCTAATTTTTTATGATTTTTTTCTCTGCAGTTGTCAGCATGAATAATTTGCACAAATAATTTCTTTCAAATTAAAAGATACATGCCTCAAAGTCAATTGTCAGGTCAGCTTTATTTGCTCACAGGCAACCAGAGAGAATATTTTCTGTTAAATTAACCTAAATCATAGCATTCGATTTTGTACTTTTTTGAACACTCCAAAAAATTTCTGTGAAACTTTCTGCAAATTTTTACACCCAAAAAAATTTTTGGGAACTACGTTCCCAGGTTCCGATACTTTTTCCACCTCTGGCCTAAACTAGAAATCACGAAGTTCAACGGAACACACATGGATTGGTTTCGCTTTTGGAGCCAATTCGAAACTGAAGTAGACAGACAAAACATTGATCCAGTCACAAAATTTAATTATTTGAAGGAGTTTTTGCAGCCAAAAGTGCGTTCATCAATTGAGAACTTAGGCCACAGTAGTGAGGGGTATGAAAGGGCCAAACAAATTTTGAAATCCAAGTATGGGAAGCCCAGTGAAGTTATAAACGCCCATGTACAGAGCATAATGGCCCTACCAAATATCAGGGGGTCCAACCCTTCCAAAATCCATGATTTCTTCAATAAGCTCCTCCCCAGCATCCAAGCATTAGAATCTATGGGTAAACTCAGGGAGATATCTGGGTATACTAGGTCCACCCTTGACAAATTAGAGGGGATTAGAGCTGATCTAGTACGTTTAGATGATGAATGGCAATCGTGGGGATTCCCACAACTTGTAGAGGCCCTGTGTAAATGGACTGAACGGAACCCCATTTATCAACATCAGGAGGGGAGGGACAAGGTTTTCACCACCAATCAACAAGGGAATTATCATGGAGCTAACAAAGGGAATTTTCAGAGAAGAGCATGTGTATTTTGTGAGAGTGATGATCACAAGTCAGTGGAATGTACTGTAGTTACCAAAACTACTGAAAGGCGAGACATATTAAGACAGAAACGACTCTGTTTTAATTGCACAGGGGGGAAACACCGCGCTTCAGAATGTCAAAGTAAAGGAAGCTGCAGAAACTGCAAAGCCAAGCATCACATATCAATTTGTGACAAATCCCAATCCAAAGATGAAGTTCTCCTAGCCACAGGAGAAAGGGGGGTTGTGTACCCTGTAGTAATAGTGAGAGTAGAGGGGGTAAAGTGTAGAGCTTTACTTGATACAGGTGCAGGAAGCTCCTACGTATCAACTAAACTTGCTGAGACAATTGGACAGAAACCATATAAACGTGAGCACAGGCAAATTGATATGATGATGTCAACAACAACAACAAAGATTGAGATGTACAAATATGAGATTAAAGATGTGAAGGAAACTTTCAGTATCAAAATGGATGTCAGCAAAGTGGGCAGGAGAGAATTACTCACAATACCAAACCCAAAGTACAAGGAGATAATCAGAAGTTACCCACATCTTAAGGGGGTAGTTATTGATGACATAGATGAGAAGGCAGATTTACCAATTTACATGATAATAGGGGCAAGTGACTTTGCAAAAATTAAGACCCCTTCAAAGCCAAGAATAGGGAAACCCGGTGAGCCTGTCGCAGAGCTCACCTCCCTTGGGTGGGCACTCATCTCCCCCGGACACGAGGCAGATTTAAGTAACATATTTCTGACAAAGTCATCTAAGGTTGAGTATGAGCAGTTGTGTTCATTAGATGTATTAGGCCTAAAGAGTGAAGAGGAGCGGGATATAGTTCACCACGAGTTCTCAAAGCAGCTAGAGCGCAGCCCCGAAGGGTGGTACCAAACAGGTCTAATGTGGAAACCAGGAGTTCAAGAGTTGCCAAACAATGAGACAGGGAGTAAAGCAAGATTAAGGAAACTTGTGCAAAGACTAGAGAGAAAACCAGAACTTTTGATAAATATGAGGAGATAATCAAAGATCAAGAGGCGCAAGGGATCATAGAGAAGGTGCCAGGGGGGCCATCAGGGGTACTACCAAAGAAAGAGTTTTATTTACCACACAGAGAAGTGGTCAGAGAATCAGCTGAAAGCACAAAGGTCCGGATTGTGTATGACGCTTCCGCAAGGGCTGATGATAAGTCACCGTCTCTGAATGATTGTCTTGAGACTGGCCCTCCCCTGCAAAACAAGATTTGGGACATTCTAACAAGAAACAGATTGCAACCAGTCATGCTCAGTGGGGATATGAAACAGGCATTCTTACAAATAAGAATCAAGGAGGAAGATAGGGACGTCTTACGTTTTCATTGGTTAAGAGATAGAGATACACAAAAGCTAGAAGTGTATCGGTTTACTAGGGTTTTGTTCGGCTGCTGTCAATCACCGTTCTTATTATGTGCAACCCTAGAAAAGCATCTTTTGGAATGTGAGGATGAATTTCCTACAGAGGTGGCAGAGATCAAGCAGAGTATGTACGTTGATGATATCCTTCTAGGTGGGGATTCAGTTCTGAAAGTTCAACACCTTAAGGAAGCAACTGTGGAGATATTTGACAGAGCAAAATTCCAACTACACAAGTGGCATTCAAACAGAGAAGTGCTTGAGAGAGATGACAAGATCGAGGGAGAATTAGAAGAGAGTTTTGCGAAGCAACAACTAGGAACCAAGGAGAACGAAACAAAGCTCTTAGGCGTAGGCTGGAACAAGCAAGATGACACATTGTTAATCTCATTTGGAAGCAAAGATCCTGAAGTCACAAAGAGAGGAGTGCTACAAAAGTTAGCTTCAGTCTATGATCCCCTGGGCCTAGCTGCACCAGTGACACTAATGGGCAAGATAATATATAGAGATATCTGTGATAGGGGTTGTAAGTGGGATAGCGAGTTGCCAGACGCCCTTAGAGAGAGATGGAAAAGATGGCTCAAGAACCTGCCAGAGAAAGTAACAGTTCCGCGCAGTGTAAGCAAAGAAGGTGAAATCACAGCGATAGATCTTCATGCGTTCGCAGATGCAAGTGGAAACGGTGTAGCAACCGCAGTCTATGCTACCGTCTTCCAAGAAACAGAAACAAGCCAAGAGCTCATTACAGCCAAAGCACGCATCGCCAAGAAAGGGCTTACAATTCCTAGATTAGAACTTGTTGCTGGTCATATGGCCGCCAACGTAGTTGATAACGTGAAGAGAGTGTTTAAAGGATACCCTGTACGCAAAGTATATGGCTGGCTTGATAGCAGTGTAGCACTGTACTGGATTACAGGAGAGAACAGATACAAGCAATTTGTGAGCAATCGAGTTGCAAAGATCAAAGAGAAAGAGTTCATCGATTGGAGACATGTTCCAACAGAGTTAAATCCAGCGGATGTTGCAAGTAGAGGCGCCTACAGCAACAAGTTAGGTGACCAATGGTACAAAGGGCCTAGCTGGATTCAGAATCGTAAAGAATGGCCAGCCAAACTAGTTACTGGGCCAACTGTTGAGTCAGAAGCAGAAGCATCACCAGTAAAGACCAACTTAAGCATGGCAGTTGAGACAAAAGACGAATTAGATGGAGTTCTGCAGAAGTACCATCTTTACAAAGCAATGAGAATAACAGCATGGATCATGAGATTTTTACACAACTGCAAGTCAGAGAAAGCAAACCGCAGAAAGGGACCATTAACAACGCAAGAAATCAGAGAACAGATTGAACTCTGGGTGAGGAGAGTTCAATTGCGATACGAAACCACAGAGAAATTCAAAGCAGATCAGCACCAGTTGGGTTTGCAAAAGAATGAGAAAGAGATTTACGTTTGCATTGGACGTATCCAGGGGGAGTATCCAGTCTATTTGCCTCCAACCGCATTGTTTACTGAAAGATTAGTCATGGAGGCCCATCTTCACACCCTTCATGGGGGAGTGGGTTATACGATGGCAAGAGTGAGAGAGAACTATTGGATTCCCAGATTAAGGAGATTGACGAAGCGAGTGATCAAGAGCTGTTATGGATGTAAGCGTTTTCAAGCTGTACCGTACAGCAAGCCAAAGCCAGGACTACTCCCAAATGACAGAACAGAAGGAACAAGACCCTTTGAAGTAATCGGAGTGGACTATGCCGGTCCAGTCAGATACAAGACAAAGAAGAATAAAGAAGGGAAAGGCTACATTTTGCTGTTTAGCTGTAGCTTGACACGAGCTGTCTGCATAGAGTTACTACCAGATCAAACAGTAGAAAGCCTTATTCCCTGCATAAAGAGGTTGGTTGCCAGACGGGGGCGACCTCAGAAAGTCTATTCCGACAATGCAAAAACCTTTGCAGCTACAGCCAAGTGGATCAAACAAATAATGAAAGATGAGAAATTTCAGGGGTTTCTAGCCAATCAGAACATAATTTGGCAGTTCAACCTAAGCAAGGCCCCCTGGTGGGGCGGACAGTTTGAGCGAATCATAGGGCTTACCAAACAAGCAATGTTCAAGACCATTGGAGGAGCAAATTTGAAATGGGAAGAGTTGCAAGAAGTGCTTTTAGATGTAGAAATCACTTTGAACAACAGACCGCTATCATATGTAGAGGATGATATTCAGCTACCTCTATTGACACCAAATATGATGATGTTGGGCACAAGTAATGCACTCCTGCAACCGGATGCTGGAAGAATCGAGAACAAAGATCTGCGCAAGAGGGCAAAATACTTGCAGAAATGCAGAGAGAATCTATGGAAGAGATGGAGATCCGAATACCTCAGAGCGTTAAGAGAGCGACACAGTTTGCAGTTCAAGGACAGCGACCTAAAGATCCAAAATGGGGATGTAGTAGTGATTAAGGGAGACGAGAAGAATAGAGGGGAATGGAGCATAGGCATTGTTGAGAAGCTAATCGAAGGCAAAGATGGAATAGTCAGAGCGGCGAGAATACGAACCAGAAAGACACACATAGAGAGAGCAGTGCAACTGTTATATCCTTTAGAGCTCTCATGTGACCGCACCGAAGAAGTCGAGCGAGACGGAGAAGTAGAGTTGAACCCACAAGCCAAAGTATTTCAACCCAAAAGACGAGCCGCGGAAGTTTCAAAGGAGACTGTTAGAGAGACATTCCGTTATGAAGATAAAGAGCTAGAGGACGATTAACAGCAAGTTAGCCACAAGATGGTTTGACGCCTATTCGGGTCAAACAGGGGGAGTGTGTGGGAAATAGATGTCATTCCCCCCTCCCCGAACTCTAAAGAACTCCGTAGCTAGGCAACAAGTGAGAAATGATTGACAGAGAGAGAGACTTCGAATCGAACACAGTGAGAAGCGAGGAGAGTTGTTACATGTAAACTGTTTTGTTTTGGTTAAATAAAGTACGATAAAAAGTACCTTATGACTTCATTCTTTGTTGTCACGGACTAACGAAGTTTTCGCGACAAACCCTCCAAATTCCAAAGGGAAAATGTTGGAAGTGTTCTTAGTAGGTGGTATCTGAAGATGATTGTCAAGAGGTTTAGGAAAAGGCAAAAGAAGGTGAGAAATGTAACGAGGAATAGCATTCGTGCAAAGGGCCTGGTATATATGGGAACGGCGACTTGCGTTAAAGGTGAGGCGTATTAGGTGAATACTGACTAGGGAAAGGTCTGTGACAATATCCCTAACCTAATGCAAATACCTACAACACAATGGGAAGTGAAGAGGTTGCAAGCTGACACAAATAGCTATAGAAGAATGATATGCAAGATTACCCAAACCTATACCGATACCTGCCTAAAAAGGGTAAATGTAGACCAGTCGTAAGTTCTCTGTCTGCAGGTAGAGAATTGTTTGCAGATTGTAAGGTAGAATTCGAATATTTATCTTGTGAAATGGTACCAAACTTTTCAAAGTACCATGATTGGCTTTATTTAATGGGACAAATAAACTACCCATAAAAAACTGGCTTCCTAAATGGTTGGTACCTGTGTTGGTTCTCTATTGGCCGCAATTGTTGCTAAGCACATACGCTTACTATCTTCGTAAGGTATGGGTTTATGTGCTAAGCACAAAGGGCCCACTGAATAGGTATACTAATCGAGCAGTGCGACCTGGTCCTTCCTCTCGATTTGACCACACCTAAGTGATTCCGTTCACCTTTTTTCCTGGAATTGCAGATAGCTGGTTAATTCTCTCCTCACACTGCGTGGCAGATCTAAAGGTAGTTTTGAGCCCGGGACCCTTTGATCAAGGATCAAGTGACGTAACCACTCGGCCATCCCTCCAGTGCCTGCAAATGATTTGATTACGTTAGTATATTTATGCCTTTCGAGTCGAGAAAAAAATCTCAAAACATATAGACCAGGCGGAGAATAGGGGAATGGTCACTCGAGGGGGAAATTTACGAGATGAAGTGTATTTGGTCAATTCGAGGGTGCTGATTTCGAAAATCGATGTTATACGGGGGTTTATGCGGGCCATCTGCCTCATTTTCGTGTTTAAAGTTTCGTTTTCGTGAATCTGAATAAAACCAACGGGTAAATTGTTTTAAGCAGAGATAACAAACATCTAAAAGTAGAGTAAGTATCTTTTGTGAGCGTTAAGATGGAAAATTGACTTTTGAACCATTAAGGTGGGCCACAGCCTCGTTTTCACGATGACGACATTGCTTAATCGTACAATTTCTATCTTTCGAGGGGCATCCCAACAGGCCAAAGCGCTTAAAAACATACAGTTGTTACGGTTACGGTTACGCTTATCCTATATAGAGCTATTCAACGCTGTTAACTGGTTAGTGCTCTTGCTACTGCTATTAATACTAATACTGATATGATCTTATTAGTTAAAATACCAATACCAATTAAAATGTTTTAGTATGAATCACCTTGAGGTCGTTGTAAAGCTTACATTAAAAAAAAAATTTATATCGAGAGTATTGTGTACAGAGAACGGTTGTATTTTTTGTTTCTCTTTAACTTTTTTTTAAGATTGCCAGTTTTATGTTTTTATACCAATGATTTGATTTGATTTGATTTCATTTATTTAAGGAGGGTAGCCCTTTCAGCCATGCTCGTTTTCAAGGGGCCCTCCGTTTAACAACACTAATTAAAATAACAAAATTTAAATATAAACGAAGAAAGTCCACAATACTAGGCTTTGTGCCGGATCTTTTGATGCTTGCGGCGAAGTAAGTGAAATATAGCGAGACAGGAACAACGCAAGACGACACACACAGAAAAAACGTAGATAGATTAAATATTTTATATATATAAGAATGTTGTCAATATTTCGCCCTGGCATACAGGGCTTCTTCAGGACTAAAAGAAGCCCTGTATGCCAGAAGTCCTGAAGAAGCCCTGTATGCCAGGGCGAAATATTGACAACATTCTTATATATCTATAAAATATTTAATCTATCTACGTTTTTTCTGTGTGTGTCGTCTTGCGTTGTTCCTGTCTCGCTAAAATTTAAATACCTTAGATCTAAATACCTTAAATTTTTGCTCAATTTTTAAACCCAGATGTGGATGGAATGTGGAAATAGGCCAATCAGAAAGGAAAGGAGTCATTCGTATGGCGAGAAACAACCAATCAACACCCGAGATCTAGTGAGATATTCGCACAGGTATCTTAGCTTAAAAGGGATCGTATAATGTATAGACTGCACAATGCTAGTTTTTCTTGTCATCCTCAAGTTCAGTACCGATCGAAGACAATTTTAGAGTAAGCATTTCGATATAGCCAGAAATATCGGAAGCATAGCGAAACGAACACATAGATTACTTAAGCTTTTCGTCTGATACTCAACATTGTAATACTTCAGAAAGAGAACGAAACAGAAACCTTACTGACTTATACTTGGCTGTGGTCGTACAATGACGTCAAAGACTACCTTACTAGAGACTTGAAAAAACAAGATAAAATTCTCATTCTCGGTTGTGGAAACTCGAAATTCAGCGCAGACTTGTGTGATGCAGGATTCGAAAACACAACCAGTGTAGATTTCAGCAGTGTTGATATAAATGCCATGAGGGAAAAGTACTCTAATTCGCACCCGTCTCTTCAATGGACGGTATGTGATGTTCGCAATTTGAAAGCATGGAGCATTTGATGTTTTCATCGACAATGCTTGTTTGGATGCATCGGTTTGTGACGAGGGGGATCCCTGGAGCCCAAATGACGCAACAAAAGAGGATATGGAAAAAGCTTTGACGTCGGTTGTGCGTGTTCTCAGGAAAAATTCTTGGGCCAATTTTATTTCAAATGGATTCCAACAGCCTCATTTTCGGGAACGTTATTTGATTTCAGATAGTTGTAGGTATGGCTGGGAGCAAGATGTTGAGACATTTAATATAGATGTTGGTATGGGATATTTCTTTCTAAACCAGGTGCAAATTGAATAAGATCAATCACTGACTTTTCCCGGGGTAGGCCTATGTACTTTTTATATGTTAAATTCAAAAATAAACCATGCTTGTCTTAAACGTTTTGATAAAATCTTCATCAGTAACTGGAGATTTACTGATGAAGAAGATTTACTGGGGAGTTACTGATGAAGATTTTATCGAAACGTTTAAGACGAGCATGGTTTATTTTTGAATTTATCTATTATAATTTTATAAACTTAGTTAATTAGGCTCTCGTATTATTATATTCTTTTTATATGTTGATATGGGATATTTTCTATATCAAGTACATGATGGCAAAGATAATTTCTATTTGATATTTTTATACCCAGTGCAAAATGAATAATATAAATTACTAAAAATCTTCTTAGTACGCCTATGCACATTTTTTATGTTGATATGGGATATTTCTATATCAAGTGCATGATGGCAAAAATAATTTCTATTTGATATTTTTATACCAAGTGCAAAATGAATAATATAAATTACTAAAAATCTTCTTAGTACGCCTATGCACATTTTTTATGTTGATATGGGATATTTTCTGTATCAAGTGCATGATGGCAAAGATAATTTCTATTTGATATTTTTATACCAAGTGCAAATTGAATAATATAAATTACTAAAAATCTTCTTAGTAGGCCTATGCATATTTTATATGTTGATATGGGATATCTTATATAACAAGTGCAAGATGGCAAATATATTTTCTTTCTATATACCAAGTGCATATTTTATATATTGATATGGGATATGTTCTTTATCAAGTGCAAGATTTCAACCATAATTTCTATTCGATATCCTTTTACCAAGTGCAAATTGAATAAGATTTATCACTGAAAACCCCCTTGATAGGCCTATGCATATTTTATATGTTGAAATGGGATATTTTCTATATCAAGTGCAAGATGGCAAAGATACTTTCTACTTCATATTTTTAATCAATAACAATCAAATATTCATTAAGAATCAACTGAAGAATTATCGTTGGAAATGACCTAGGAAAGTAGTGTACAAGTTATTCCTTAAGAAACATCAGAGTTGGGCCTAACTGATTCTTGAGAAATTGTAGATAACCACTGTAGCCACAGAATTTGAAATATATTTTCGTTCTTTGGATCACATCTTGCGTTATTTAATATGGGATTTGACAAAGAGTAGTAAAACTATCAAGGAAGATAGCAAGTAGAGATAAGAAACATAGCAAAACATATTAATTATAAGCTTGGCGTCTGACAATCATCAAAGAAGTAGGTCGAAAATGGAAGGAGAATTAAACCTAACGATAGACTTCTACAACTTAAACTTGAGAAATCTAGTAGGTGGGCAGTGAATCGTCCTCCTCGCTGCTGTTGGGTAGCCTATCCTTTTCTATACGAGCATATCATAGTAGATCCCCTTCGAATTCGATAAATAAGGCGAGCAACTCATCGCGCTCCTGGAGTGACTGAGGAGAGCAATGAGGTGAAGCAGGGCTATTGCCCACCTCAAATAGATAATGCATTTAATTCCCTATCAAAGCCCCTTCCCACCCTAAAGCAATATTATTTTCAAAAGAATTTTATCAGAAAACATCAGGCACTAGCTGAATATTGTTAAGCTTATTTTGTTTCAGAAACAACATTGATAAGGGGGAGGGGAGAGGGCAAAATGTTGAAAATTGTAAAAATCATGCAAGTGTTCCAAGGCTTGTGGCAGGGATTGTTGATCTGACGACTCTGATTGAGTGTCAGAGGCAAAGCTTAAAGAAGAAAAAAATGAAGAAAAAAATTGATTGCTTTTCTCTTGGAAATGGAGTCAGTGTGGTATATTTTCTGGACCTTTTACAAATAATGTGACGTCATCAGCCAATCCTACAAAATGGTGGATAACTTGAAAACCAAATGAGATATCAACAAACTTTTCACAGAGTTTCTAATCATTTAACAGTACCTATCATTTCCACCAATAAACTTTTTTGCTTCGTGTGCTCTTTAAGTTGTAATTTTTACTGTATTTCTACTTGCTATTGTTATCTTATACGTATGTGTTATATTGTGAGTGACGTCTGTAATCATCAATCAATATCATATTACGCCTACGCCCTTGTTACTCTAAATATGGCGCGCACACAGAAAATACTCCCATGACATGGTATCATTCTCACATATAATTAGAAATTCCGTAAAAAAATATTGCTCCCATAAGTAAAAGTAATAAAAAATAAGAATTTACACTCTTTTTTCATAAGAACCAGTAAATTTCGAAGCTGGCTGTTCTTAAATATTCCTCTATTTTCAAGCTGAAATGTTCTTAGATTGTTCTTATTTTTACAATGATTAGGAAGCCTTTTTTGCTACCAGTAGTGTTGATCGTAGCAAAGTTTAACTCTCTTGACCATCTGAGATAATCTGAGATTATCAGTGTGCTGCCAATTGGCTTGTTTTTTTAACATTTCTCAGTCTTGTGGTTTTTTCATAAAATTTTCATATTGAGCCAAAAATGTTCAGCTTCGGTTTGTTCTTAGCTTGTTCTTAAGTTTTGGCCAAATTCGAGGCTGGTGTTCTTATAAAATTATTCTTATAAAAAAAAGAGTTACATATTATAATACAAAGAAGCTTAGGCTAGGCCTATAACCGTAAAAGTTAGTAACATACACGCGTTTTTATAAGTAATTGCTTTATAAGCAAGTCAGTACTCCACATGACAAAAACTTAAGCAATTCAAGCACTGGATAGAGGAATGCTAAGCAAATTGAAAAGCCTAGTTCTGATCCAATTGTCAATGAAAATCGTGCAGCAAATATTGAGAAGTAGGTTATAGTGGATACTAGTGCTCTGGCACACTTTTGTATGCGAGATACTATTGACAATTGTTGTACAGGAACTTCTGAGATAGTATTCTAAGAAACAAATTTTCAAGTATAAAAAGCTAAGCAATTGCTAAGCAATTTTGAGTACTCAAATTTTACCTCTAGCTAAGCAATTTTGAGTACTGAGCTCGAGCTTAAACTGCTTATAAAAAATGCATGTAGTCATTCAAAAAGTTGCATATCTAAACCTAATTAATTTATGCAAAATTATAAAGTTCCTTAGTGATTGGACCTTTAGTAGTAAAAGTTCCTTAAGTTTTTCGACCTTCGACATAGAAGTTCCTTATAAAAGGATCTTTACAAAAAAAGCGTGTATTCTCTTGCTCTTTAATTAGTTATGTTACCTGATGTCCCCAAAACCTAAGACGCGACAATTCGTTGTCTATTTTCTCACCAGTCTCGCATACAAGGTTTTAGGCCGTTTCCATGTCTTCCATTCGGATGCTTTGAATTGAACGGTAGATGAGTTCTAAAATGAAACAGCGTTCAGTGATTTAGTGTCTTTCCGTGTCTTACAAGAACAGTAACATGGAGGTTATGAAATCAGAACACAGAGGGGCCACAGGAAAACATTGAATAGTTACAATCCCCGCCAAAGGTCTTGAAACACTTGCATGACTTCTCCAGTTTCCTACATTTTGCCCCATTTCATTTCAAATCAAATCCCCTTTCCCTTTACAATGTTGTTTCTGATAACAAAACCTAGCAAAATAACATTCAGCTAGTGTTTGGTGTAGTCTCATAAAGTTCCTTTAGAAAAAACATTGTTTTGAGGGGGAGGGGGATTTGATTTGAAATAAAATGCTAGGAAAGTTAAAATAAGCAGTTATTTGTTAAGCGAAACAAGGGTGTTCCAACCAATTTTGATGGGGATGGTGACATAAAGGCTAAAGGTCATGCCTTCAAATAGAATTTGAGCACCGACTTGTAAATTGGGCTAAAAATAACACCTAACGTCGTTGATGTCCATTTTGTTTTGCTCTGCCATCTTTAACAATCAAAACACTTCATTACTGGAATAATCATGCGATCATAATCGGGCTATACTTTTTAGGAGCCTTGATTCATTGTTAAAGCACAGAGAAGTTTGCATAGATGCTGAGGCCTAAGCAAGCGAAAAAAGGCCCTTTTCAGTTGATACAATCAGTGTGTGATTTCTTTAAGAGGAAACAGCTTCTCTGCTCTCCAATGCTGTGTTTTCAGTAATGACGAGAGATGGAATTGCAAAACTCAAGTCAAACTGAGAGGGTTTATTTTTGCTTTGCTGAGGACACTTCGAGTTTGAGCCCAGTGTCACATTTTGAATGCTTCATTGGACGCCAATATGGTCCCTAGTTTTGATCATAGTTTATGGAAATATATGGTTTAGAAACCTATTTTTGTATCTTTTTGTGCAAGTTTCTCAAAATTGAGAGTGCACAGTGTATTGATTTGCCATTGTTTAGCCAACAGGGTCAAAGAGCTCCATTAGGTTCCCTAGGCAAAAGTATTTGTAACTTAGAAATGATTTTATAATATTTGACATCATATTCATGTAGGCAATATTTACATGTAAAATTTTAATAATTCAGAGAGAGGATAAGACATTCGTTGTGCACGTTCAAGTACTGCTCAACATCAACTGTGAAACTAAGACTTACAACAATAGATTTCTAAACCATCTTTTTCAATAAACTATGTTTTGATTCGTTTGTGAAATACTTATAGATTGAGCGTCAATCAGAATATTGCATCAAATACAGTACTAAGCTGCCGATAATAAACTGAATGTTGCAAAACCAAGCTGTCTGGTTTCTTATAGGATTAGAAGAAATAATTGAAGAATTAGAAATATATCAAACAGAATGCTAAATCTTATCAAACAAAATTATTTTCTGAAGCAATTTAAATACTCAAGCTGAAAAATCCAATTTTTGAGTAAAGATGCGCTACACTCTTTTTTTTTTATAAGAATATCTAATTTTTTCTGAGCCTCAATATTCTTAATTTTTTGCCATTTTGAGCCTCGGAATATTCTTAAATTATTCTTACAGCAGAAAACACGGATAAAGCAATAAATGGTTATCATTGTCATAAATGCAACAAAACGCACACCTACAGTATTACAAATATTTTGGCTAAAGTAACAGAACAATATTCTTATTTCCTGTAAAAACGAGCTCATCGACACTCGCTAAAATTTTTTCCCATGAGATCTGAGCCTCGCAATATTCTTAAAATATTCTTAAATTTCACCAATTTTGAGCCTCATTATTCTTATAAAATTTATTCTTATAAAAAAAAAAGAGTGTACTATCTGGCAGACTGAAATTTTTTATAGGTCAGTTTCTAAGTAGCGGGTTTAATACTGTATCCTACAACTGCTCTTGTAATCAGTACATATTGATTTGCATGTGTTCTAGTCATGGAATAAAATTATCTGACATCAATGATACCTAGGATGATGGTATGAACAACAAAAACAAGGATGAAATAACATCAACCAATTCTTAATACCTCTCCACTGTCCAACATCAAACTCTGCATTTTCATAATTATCGACGAAAGGTTCTCCAATTGGCTGAAATTCAATAAATAAACTCAAAAAGAAGTCTAAAATATCAAAATCAACTGTCTAAGCTAAATATCCATCTTTCCGTTAACTTTGACCTGATAAACTGAAGTACTGCTCCACAGTCCACATTCATCATAGAATCGCCATAGAATCGTTGTGAAATCAACACAGTTTAAATATCGTTTTCAATTTGCGATAAAAATTCATAAACCATGGTTTTCCAACCTCATCATCCGGGTCATGGTATTTTACCAAATAAGGATGCTTGATGGCATCTTCTGATGTGATTCTTTGATCGGGGTCTAATTTCAGCATCGCTTCTAGAAGTTCGATGGCTATGAGAAAATGCATAATCAGACATATGTTTTTGTGAGCAGGGGGGGGGGTAATAGATGAGGGAATCGAAAAACCCTTGTCCTTGTGCCATACCTCCCTCTATTGGTGTATGCTTAAACCTTAAATTAATAAGATAATGGGTATAGAAAATGCAAAACAGCAACAAGCCGATGCTAAAAACCATAAAGACAAAGTGATAGAAACAAAATGAGAAACGAAAACAGAAATCCCGTAACGAAGCGCAAAGTTCAAGAATCCACTAGGCCGACATTGACCCCTTCAGGTGCAAAGCTATCCAACAAAAATTGCCAAAAACCTTCTCTAACCCATGACTAACCTTACAATCTATAAACTGTTGTTTATTTGTATGCTCAACATTAATTTTCTGAAATATCAGTGGAGGAAACTCACCTAGTGGATTGGTGTCAATAAATATCTCAGAAAATGAGCGTTTCGTGAAGTCGGGCATGCATTTGATGTAATTCTTTGCCTGTCAAGAGTTTAATAATACCATCAAAAGGGCAAAGAAATTGCAAATAACATTATATCTATTTCTACCAATTTTGTTTTCTTGATTAGTTACACCCATTAAATTCTACAAGAAATTAAAGCAACTCCCTAAAAAATCTGGCCACTGAAATTATTACAAGCTTCATTCTCTACTCTGCTTGACTTTTCTAAGATTGTCCATACCAAGTAATATTAACATCAAGGACACGAACATCAAAATTGATTTCAAATTCAATCTCAAATCATGAAATATTATTTCAACACTCACATCATTGCTTGTTATTTTCTGCAAATATTCCGGAGAAGGTTTTCCAACGAGTTCCATTATTTTAGTTAAATGATCCATATCTTTCACAACAGTAAAGGAACATTTTGGAAATTCTGTTATTCCTGCATAGATTTTGAATGAGATATGTGAACGATTCAAAGGGGTGTAAAGCTACCAAAAGAGACTCGGGCTGCACACCAATCAAACATGCAAATATAACAATAGAACAATAGAATAGAACAACCCAAAATGGCTCTTTCACGCAAGAGATCACGTTTGGAAGTGCTATACTCTGCGAAGGGGGCATTGGGACTCTGTGATGCTAAGGCTTGAGATAACTGCCCACCGAAATATACGGCTTCTTTGGGGTCTAGATAACAACCCCTTGGAGTTCTTGGAAGGTCATAAAGTATTCTATGGGGTTTCTCGAGTATCCAAAAATATCATATCAGTCTGAAAAATCCTTTGGTGAATTTAAAGATAGCGAAAAAAATAACAAACTATGAAAGTAAAGAAAGAGTATGACATTTCAAAATATTTTTTTTCATCTTGCTTGCAGGTGTGTAACAATCAAGCTTTCCCCGCTAACTTAAATCAACAAATATTTCTAGTCCTGAAGGGTCCCGAAGAAGCCCTGTATGCCAGGGCAAAATATTGACAGTACTTTTTTATATATAATATTTAATCCATTTACTGTTTGTGTCGTCTTGCGCTGTTCCTGTCTTGCTTTATTTCACTTACTTCGCCGCAAGCATAGAAAAGGATCCGGCACAAAGCCTAGTATTGTGGAATTTCTTCTGTAAAATATTTCTAGGCTAATGAAATAATGAAAAGATACGATCTTCGCCAGGGAATAAGACTTTCGATGTTAATAGCTCAGCCATGATGCAGCCAACGGACCATATATCAACTACAGAAAGAAAAACATCGATAAAAGAAACTACAGTAATTCTCTATTAACGAGTTACTGGGTGTTACATGACCGCATGACTGATTGTCAGAGGGAATGAAAGGCAATAGGTTGGCCCTAATTGCTTTGAGCATATAAACTAAAAGCCTTATGAAGATAGTAAGTATATTTTTCAATCAACTTTCAAATTTGCGAACAAAGTGATACAAAGGGGGCTATTTTGAGAGAAGGAGCTAAGAGTAAACAGAGTGATACGTTAGAAAAAACAAAACAAAAACCTAACACATTATTATACCCAAATGTGGATCGAAATAGGCCAATCTGAAAAGAGGTGAATGATTGGTATAGTGTAGGATAAGTATCCATGTTTTTGCTGCACTATGCTTTCGATTATTCTGGCTATAAATTGTTTTTCATGTTTTCTGTTTAAGAATATTGGAAGAAATTCTGAAAGGATAACAGGACACCACCCCCTTAACCAAACAGACATGAATAAAAACGGAAATGAAGAGAAAAATACCTGTTTGATTGTAGTGCATCCAATTTAACATGATTTCAGGCGCTCGATACCATCTGGTCATAACATACCCCGTCATTGAATCATCTGTCAATCGAGCTAAGCCAAAATCTAAAATCTGCAAATAAAATGAATGGTTAAAAGACTCTCAAAAATACTGGATCTTAAGAATGTAAAACCTAGTTTATATGTTTTATGGAGCGAAGTCAAGAGTAACCCACTCTATGAAAATCCAAACACCTAAAAACATATGACATGACAAAGACATATATTCAAATAAAATCACTGAGACAGGCCTTATGCATAACATGAATTAGTCTCTCCTGAGGTCTGGACCCTACATGGGCACCCACTTTGGGAGGTGATACTGAATAGAGGTTTGAGTACTATTTTTATCAGTAAACATGGCTACCTCCCTGCAATTCACTACCAAGGACAAGATGACACAAAAGTTTGAAAAGGAAAATAGATAAGACAAGATTGATAATCCACGAGTTGCGAAATGTTTCATTTTCAGAATTTCTAGGAGTGCCATTTATTTATTTCAATGAAAGCAAAAATTAAAGCGTTATAAACAGTATAAACATACGTTTTCAAAAATAGATATCAATTTTATGTAAGGTGATAGCAACATCAATCAAAAAACTCTAGTACTTAACAAAGTTCTAAAACCATGAAACAAATACTTTAACTCCCTATCTTATGATGATTCCGACAGTCCTTCATTTTGAAATTTGTGGAGCAGGCCAAAAGACATGTGGTCATGGCACGTAGAATGTAGGAGAAAAGGTCTTGCAGAAGCGGTATCATCTTTGCTCATTGGAGGACTTTTTACAAAAAGATACTAAAACATCCAAATACATTATTATCTTCGAATTTTGTATTCTTCAGAGGAGAGAGGAAGAAAGACAGAGGAGAGAGAAAGAAATACAGAGGAGAGAGGAAGAAAGAAAGAGGAGAGAGGAAGAAAGACAGAGGAGAGAGAGAAAGAAAGAGGAGAGAGGAAGAAAGACAGAGGAGAGAGAGGAAGAAAGAAAGGGGAGAGAGGAAGAAAGACAGAGGAGAGAGAGAAAGAAAGAGGAGAGAGGAAAAAAGACAGAGGAGAGAGGAAGAAAGACAGAGGAGAGAGAGAAAGAAAGAGGAGAGAGGAAGAAAGAAAGAGGAGAGAGGAAGAAAGACAGAGGAGAGAGAAAGAAAGAGGAGAGAGGAAGAAAGAGGAGAGAGGAAGAAAGAGGAGAGAGGAAAAAAGAAAGAGGAGAGAGGAAGAAAGACAGAGGAGAGAGAGAAAGAAAGAGGAGAGAGGAAGAAAGAAAGAGGAGAGAGGAAGAAAGACAGAGGAGAGAGAGAAAGAAAGAGGAGAGAGAAAGAAAGACAGAGGAAAGAGGAAGAAAGAAAGAGGAGAGAGGAAGAAAGACAGAGGAGAGAGAGGAAGAAAGAGGAGAGAGGAAGAAAGACAGAGGAGAGAGAGAAAGAAAGAGGAAGATGGGAGGAGAAAAGAGGAAGAAATAAGCACTTACCCTATGTATAATTCCTGCTGAGTGTACATACTGGAAATCAGAAAAACATAAAGTCATAAAATCACAACAATCTCTTAAAAATGATAAAGATAATTTATTTTCCAACGTGACATTTTCTGCTGATTTGACCTCATGTTGTAGACTAAATGACTTCAGCAGGGCTCAACTATCAATAGGTATTCCTTTCCATCCAATGTAGCAACAAAAACATGTTAAAATACAATCAGTGGGCAATTAATTTGTTAAGTATTGAAGTTGAAGAGCTTTATACCTTTAGACCCCGCAAGACTTGGTAAATCAAGAATTGAACTTGATCATCGGATAATTCTTGAACTTTGCCAACTCTGTTCAGATCAGGTCCCATGAGAGGTGTTACCAGGTAACTAGATACATGTAAACAAATCATTTATCAATTTGAATAAGAAGAAGCAGGTTTTGGAGAATCGACCAAGATAATTTGTGTAAATGATCCACATACGACAGAGACTCACAACCTTTAGATTAATTATGTAGTGTACTACTACTATGCCATTTGGGCACTCTAGCAAACCAAGCCAAATCAATCACACAAATTGCACCACAAGTCACTGAAGGCAGAGACTAACCTATCTACAATCCCCACCAAAAGTCTTGGAACACTTGTAATATTTTTTACAGTTTTCGACATTTTGTCCCCTCCCCTCCCCCTTTACAATGTTGTTTCTGATAACAAAAACTAGCACAATAGCATTCAGCTTTCGTGTGGTGTGGTCTCGTAAAGTTCCTTCTGTAAAAAACATTTTTTAGGGGAGAGGGGGGTTTAACTGGAAATAAAATGCTAGGAAAGCTAAAAAAAAGTTATTGGTTCTAAAAAACAGGGTGTTTCAACTACTTTTGGCAGGGATTGTAGGTTCTCTAGCAGATCCTATAAAAGAACCCAGATAGGTTTGTTTGAAGAGAAACAGGATTTGGAAAATCAATCGAGATAATTTGTGAGAATGAAAATGACCCGAGTAGGACTCGAACCCACGACCTCTAGATTTGATCTCTAGAACGCTACCACTGCGCCACCTGGGCTACGAGAAACCCAGGCCATTTCATTCACACAAATTGTTGCACCACCACTCACCAAATGCAGAGACGAACCTATCCGGGCTCTTTGACACTACACTGGACCTGTCGAAGGGCGACGACTTTCTCACACCAGGGAGACCATCGCAGTCCCATCACTGGATAGAGTTGCAGAAAGTCGTCGCCCTTCGGCAGGTCCAGTGTAGTGTCAAAGAGCCCGGATAGGTTCGTCTCTGCATTTGGTGAGTGGTGGTGCAACAATTTGTGTGAATGAAATGGCCTGGATTTCTCGTAGCCCAGGTGGCGCAGTGGTAGCGTTCTAGAGATCAAATCTAGAGGTCGTGGGTTCGAGTCCTACTCGGGTCATTTTCGTTCTCACAAATTATCTCGATTGATTTTCCAAATCCTGCTTCTCTTCAAGTAAACTTCTAATTCTACAATTCATAACTAAAATTATAATGAGGTCAGGTCTTTTCAGGAAGAAAATTGCATTAGAGTGGCTAATTGCTCTGGTCATTTGGTTTAAAAGCTCTACTGGTTGCTTTACCGGTGTGCTGACAAGAGCCAAGAGTGATTGCTCTGGTCAGAATAAAAGGCCTGTGATGTGTTTTTTGCAAATCAAAGGCCTCTTGATTTTCCTAGAGGTATGTATGATGTTCCATGATCTTAGTTAGTTGTGGCTGCATGATAATATACCGTATTTTCTTGAATAAAAGCCGCCCTTGAATAGAAGCCACACAAATTTAATAAAAAAATTGAAGCCGCCCATGAAAAGAAGCCACATTACAAAAGGCAATGGTGAAGTTGTAACGTCATCATTTTGATACTTTTAAACCTTTACAGAAGGTAAGTACACAGGTGTGATAAAAAATGGTTTTTTGAGCTTATTCGCACTTACCAGTACGCTAACCAGTATCTTCAAAGGCGCCATGTGTTAAAAAATATACTTAGCATAAATTAGCGCAATCTTCTATTTCAAGGCTTTACAATCAAAACAACAGAAGCCACCCTTGAATAGAAGCCGCCTTTGAATATAAGCCGGATAATTTTAGCATTCAAATATATATAAGCCGCAGCTTCTATCCAAGAAAATATGGTAGATAACATTTAATATAAACAAAATTGAAAAATGGCTCTGGAAGCAGCGTTACATTTTCTAGTCCAACCGATAGAACAATACATAATAATCTACCTACACATCAGTAAAATCATCCAAAGAAGATGCTGTTGTGAAGACATCTGTGAGACCGATAACCTGAAACCAATTTTGAAAAAAGATAAATGGGTAAGTCTTTTTTCAGATATTATGGAGCAATCTTTCATGGCCTGATACTCTTCCTGTCTCCAACCCTTTTATTTGTCTCATACGACAAGCAGGGATATGTTGGATGAATTCTGACCCCCAGCTACCAGGGGTATAAAGGAGTAAGTATACATAAACACAAATGACTTACATCTGTTTCAGATATACAGTAAAAACCCGCACATAAGAACCCAACTTTTTAAACTCGGCTTGTTTAGGTTCTTATGTAATGAGGTGTATCCAGTAATCACGGTGTAGGTTCTTAACATTGGGTCTAAAGCAAGTAGAAGGAAAAAAAGATAGTTGAAGGATTTAGCATTGAAATATGAAAGCAATTTAGCTAGCAACACAAAGCTTTGATTTGAAAAATGAAGTCCATTAGTCCTTGGGGTGTATCTTCTTGTCTCCTGACCCATCCACAGTCATTAGACAACCTCAGTTTTTTTCAAAAAGTTTGGTGAAGATTTAATTAATGAAGATTGAAACCCTTAATTAAGAACCTAGTTAGGATATCAGGCTTAAATGGTTCTTATTTATTGGGAAAAAATATCTAGTTTCAGCCTGTAGGTTCTTGATAATGGAAGGTTCTTATGTGCAGGTTTTTACTGTAGAAAATCCTTATGGTTGGATCACCCTTTAAGTTGCCTCTTATGATGCACAGGAATACAGTGGATGAATTCTGAGCCCTAGCCAAAAGGGATTAAATGGGTAAGTTTGACATGTTTGATAAGCCATGCATTTTGTAAGACTCAGTAAAAATATTCTGCATCAATGCCAAAAAGTTGTAGCAACTAGCAACTCAAAGGTCCAGATGTTGACCTTACAACCAGCGGATGAGTTTGAATTCAACTGCCAGATTAGAAACCACTTGAGTTACTCAGTCCTGTGTTATCCAAAAGTTTTTATTTGCATTAATCTATATCCTTGTAGTCATATCAATTTAGAAAAAGGGAAGCTTACATTTTCATGTTTGAGATGCCGCAACAACTGTAACTCTCTGTAAGTTCTTTTTGCATGGATGACTGACTGGAAAGGCCTGGACAACTTTTTCACAGCAACCATCTTATCTACTTTTGTATCATTTGCGGAGCTACAAAGAAGAAAAAACCATGTTAAAAGTTGCATCAAAAAAATTTCAAAAATTTTAAAAACAAACCTGAAATTTGGAGGATGACTTTTTTTCTGGGCACTGATTTCCTTCACTGGTCACAAAACTCTGAGGGGCTTGGGTTGCAGGCAGGGGCGGATCCAGCATTGTAGTTCGGAGGGGGCCATTTCGAAAAAATAGGTAAGGGGGCCCAGGGGCAAAGTCCTGTGAAAATTTTTTGGAGCCACACCTTTCAAGCCAGCTTAGAACGCTGACAACGCCCTTTCTAATTTCTGTTCTATGTTTTCCAATTAGAATGGTTTCCGTCATTTTTTACACGAATTGTAAATTTGATATTTTACAAGAAAGTAAGTCTCCTTTTGAATTATGTAAAAAATACTTACAAGTGGGTGCATATTTAAACTTAAGCTAGGCTAAATCATGAAGTAAAGGAGAAAGTTTCTATAAAGGATCTTTTATAAAAATGCCATGCAAAGACATCAATGACAAATGAACTGAGCTTTTAATAATACTTTTCATTTTCAAATAACCTGGGTACCAGAGCGTGAAGAGAGGGGGTATGCTAGATCATTCATGATTAGCTTAAAAGTAAAATTATCTGGGGAAAATTAATCACTTAGAGCTGCTAGTCTATGTGCGTGGTTAATATTTTGGGCTATATTTCTATGGTTTGGGTTTGGTCAATTGATTTAGTTTCGAATTCATTTCCTAAAAAAATATATGATATACTTAAAACTTCACACTTTGGGAGATTCACTCAACCACCTGAGACGTAAGATGATATATGATTAATTTTAATGTAAGGTACATGGGTAATGTTTTCTTGTTACACTGTATTGTTCAAAACATTACCTGGTTCATTTAACTGCCTAATCATCGTGTTGCAATTCATTTTTTCGGAAATTTTTTATTTTTAAAATTTTATCGTTTGGGGGGAGGCATGGCCCCCCCAGCCCCCCTTGGATCTACCCCTGTTTGCAGGGACAGGGGTTGATCCAGCATTATGGTTTGGGAGGGGCCATTTAGCCCCTCCTTTGTGCCGGGGTGGCTTAACAAAGTTTGAAGTGCAAACTATTGGGAAAAAAGAGAAGGAATCTATCTAATATAAATGAAACTTATCAGCCCAAAGTAACTATTTTGCTCCATAAGAAGCATTCTTAATGTCAACAACATTAACTAGACAACGAGTGAACAGAAAGGCAGAATACTTCTAATCTTATCAGACTACGGAAAGCTGAGTTATTCAGCTACATTTGAAAAAAAAAACAGGTGCACTAGCATGGAATTAAGTTCCCATTGATTAGAGTAATCTTCTTACAGCCTGATCAGAAAATCCACAGCTGTTTGGGTTTATTATATTTAAAGTACTTGTTTAGCATTTTAACTACAGTGATCTTACTATAGTTCTTATTGGCAACAAAAGATTGAAATTGTTGCAAAAATATTTCATTTTTCGTTTCCTAATGGTACAATCAAACCTTCGTTAATGGCATTAATAATGCAATCACAAGGAAGGGTATGAAAAGATTTTTAAGAAATCTCTCAAATCAAAGGAAATCACCACATCATAATCATTTAAAATCGCTGGTCTAACGTTAATGATAACCCCAATTAAACATGAAACACTTTTCCTGGATTCAAATTTCCATTCTAGATGGCGTCTTCACTTTAGTTAGTGGCCTAATTTTTTTAATAATCATCCTCACCTAACTTGGCCAAAAGCACCAACACCGATGGCTGTTAATTCAGTGTAGCGACAAGGAACAATCCATTCGGTTGTATGAAGTTCTTCTCGATAAAATCCATCAGGCACAGCGATCTCCATTTTAGTGAGAAAAACAGAGTTGGAGACATACAATGCAATCAGTAGGAACCCCTCCCGTTGACGAAATGACTATCTTGCCTTGCCTCTTGTGTTTATTCTGCATCGAATCGAGGCATGCCTTCTACTCGCTTCCTTTTCTTGGAAATCGAACAGGGAAGTTGCAAGTTTCGACAAACAATGTAGTTGTTAATTTCAGTTACATAATTGTACCATGAGTGGTTCAGAAACTAGTTTCATGTATTGCCTAGGTTGCATTTGTTGATGGTTGTACTTACGCTATCTAGGCTAGCAGAGAACCGAAACGATGATACGGTTTCTATAGAGTACTAAAGTGATGACGTCACAAAAATCTATTTTTAGAATTTTGGAAGTTTGGCTCCATAATGTGAAAGAGCTTCCAGCTTCCAAAATTACATCAAATGGCTGCAAAATCACCTCTGTATGTTGAATATTAACTGAGATATAACCATTTGAAAAATTGACTTTCAATAGGAAATCCCTGTATTTTTCGGCCTGTTCATACGATTGTTTAAAAAGTTACGAGTTAACGACAGAAGATTCCAAGAAATTCCATTACACTAAAGTTTGTAAATTAATCCATCATGCCAAACCCTCCCGGGGGGTAACTTCAATAGGTAGATGACGAGGGTGTGGCATTTTGAGGTATGAAGTCATACCCTAAAATTTATAAATTTTTCAAAAACCCTACCCCAAAATTTACATACCATACAAAATGCATACCCTAAAATTTATTTCATGTTAGAAATTAATATCTAATGATGGGTCCATAATTGGGGCAAAAATCCAACAATCAACATCATTAGCACTATATGATATCTATATACAATATATATCAAAAGCTTTAAAGAGATCTAGGAAGACTGCTCGTGTTTCTTTGTTGGAAAGTTCTTCGAAAGCCATATAAATTTTATGTGTTATTGCCAACAACTGGTTTATTGTTGAGTCACCTGGTCTAAAGCCTGATTGATGTGGAGTTAATAGTCCATTGTCACAAACTTGCTCATAGATAACATCAAATAACGTTTTTTCAAATATTTTACCAAATATTGGTAGGAGAGATATAGGCCGATAGTTATTTTTACACAGCCTGCACCTTTCTTGTGGATAGGTATTATGTTTGCTTTTTCCAAATTGAGGGGTAGACTCCCGTCTCAAGGCTTTTTTCAAAGATCAGGCATAATCGCTCACCCTGTCCCTCTTTCTATTGGTTGTTTGAGTTTATGATTTGTTCAGTATCTCCTTGTTTCTGGCAGTCTTTCTGTCGGACAGGTGCATTGGCCGGAAATTTGGCTATTTCGAATTCAATCGCCGACCGTCATATAGTTCTGCGTCATATCGAGGTTGAAGTTCCAGAAGAGTACTCGCAGTCGATACCTTACAGCACTGCTCAGCAAAGTAATTATTCAGAATATTAGCTTTTTCTTGTACGTTAATTACGAATGAACCATTTTCTAGTAAAGGTGGTACATTTTGCGTATTTTTCTTGTTAATTAATCTGTTTAAGTTGACCAATACTCTTTCAAACCATGATTTGGATTACTCAATTTCTAGCCAAAGTTCGAAAAATACTTTTCCTTGGCATTTTTAATTTGTTTTGAAATGGCATTACGAACATTTTTTACTCTTTTCCAGTCTTCGTCCCTTCTTCCACGTTGGACAAATCTTCTATAGGTTCTTTGTTTGCGTTTGATTATATGTTTTAGCTCAGGTGTTATCCAAGGGGGATCTCTATCATGCTACTTTGTTAGGGATATTTGATGAGAGAATAGAGTAGAGCTGTTTGTCAATATATCAGTCATTTCATCAGATCCTAGGCCATTAAAACGAAAGTCCCAGTCCATTGAATTGATTTTATGTTGAATAGATTGCAAGTCAGCCTTAGAGTAATCCCATAGCGTTCTCTGAAACGGTGGTGGTGGGGGCATCGATATACTGAGTTTTCCATATATTATTTGATGCTGACATTGACTGTCCAAAGAGACATGAACACCAGATTCCACGAATAAGTTAGGGTTATCTGTAATAATTAGATCAATGCAGGACATTCCTTCTCCCCTTATATTAGTTGATTCGTCGATTAACTGTGTTAGATTATTAACTTCTATAATATAATCAAGTGCAACCCCTCTGGACTTTCCACATCGGCCTCCTACCATTGAGAAGACTTACAGTTAAAATCACCAGTTATAATTAAAGAATGAGGCCTTTCCCTTTGTATTTTGTAGATTTTTGTCTGTAGGTTTGTGACAAATTCTTCAAACTGCTCACTGTTTTGGCTTGGTAGAGAGTAATGAAAAATATATGTTTTTGCAAGCAATAACTAAGAACAAATTCTTTTCTTTAACAGTAACACACATGTTCTAACAAATCACTAGAATCAAATGGGAGGGTGGATAATTTTTGTCTGCGTAGTTACTAAGGACCCGTTCACACTGCTCCGTATTTGAATGAAAACAGAGCTAAACCTATCCGTTTCGGCCTTGCGTTCACACTGATAAGCCTCAAATAAGGAGCTGTTCGAATACGCAAACAAATACGCGTACTTTTGAATACGGTGCGTATTGAATAGGCTCCAATTTTAGTATGAACACCAAATACGGAGACATTTGAATACGACGGTATTCTTTCTTTAAGAATATTTGTCTGGAAATGGGAATATGAGCATCGTATTTGCCCGAAGCAGTGTGAAAACTTCATAGCATTATAGCTTTTTTGCTTGAAAACGGAGCATTGTGAACAGGCACTGTCTTTCGTCTTCAAATGCGGAGACAAACAAATACGGAGTAGTGTGAACGAGGCCTAAAGCAAGAAACGAGTAGAAGCGAGTAGAAACGATTAGGAGACGAGTAGGTTAACAGGCAGTTTTTGCAGGAAGGACTAAACATATCCTCTCCCCAATGAATTGTTCTACACTTAATGTAAACCTTTTCGTTTATACTTGTTTTTTCTCATTTTCTTTACTCGTTTCTAATCGTTTCCTACTCGTTTCTACCCTTCTTTACTCACTTATAGTCGTTTCATGCGTTAGAAAACGCGTTTCGGTCTGCGCACAGGAAAAGTTTTGCATTCAGTGGTAAGAATATTCGAGGAGTTATTTGTAGTTATCAATGCCCAAAATCATTAGAGTCATGCACTAGAATCAATTCTAGGCAAATTTTCTGGATCTATGATTTTAAATTTCAAATTTGTATTCCCATCTATAGATATCATACTTACTATTACAAGAGTAAATATTCCAAAGTTTATAAATCATTGAAAAATTAAGACAAGAATAAACCATGCTTATAAAACATTTCGATGATAATATCTTCTACATTTACTTTTTCATATCATGCTTGTATCGAAATCACTGATTAATTGGCCTGTACACAGAATATACCACCTTCAGAAGTGGATTTAGATCATGTTTGGTCTTGAACATTTCTGTCATTAGCAACTGCAGGTTTTTCACATGAATTGTTACCGATTTGGCCTTTTCCAAAAGGAAGTCGAAATCATTTCTGTAATCTTTGTATGCTGATCGCAATGCCCTTTCCTGAACTTTACTTATTCGTTGATTTAGATTTCTATCACAAAAAGTCCAAACAAGCGGAGAGTAACTAAATTGAGATAAGACAAATGCCTTAATTAACAGCTGTAGTTTTTCAGTGTCCATATATGGCGAAATTCTGACAAGAGCGTGTAGCTTTTAACCAGACTTTTTGCATATATTCTTAACATGTTGTTTAAAAGAGAGTGACTGATCAAAATTTATGCCAAGAAGATTCTCCTCTGTGCATTCTTTCACAGTGGCATCGCCTATTTTAAGCGACACTTCGTTATATCCTTTTTCACCAACACCATTAAATGGCATTTTTCATCGTTTGGTTTCCTAAAATTGTTAGGAAACCATTCGGTTAATTTTTGGGCATCATTCTCTAAATGCATGATTACATTTTCGATGTTAGAGCCACAAGTGTAAATGGTTGTGTCGTCAGCATAATTACAGATTTCAGTCTCCACTAGGAACATAAGAAGGTCATTGAGTTATATGTTGAACAAAAGGGGCCCTAAGACAGAGCCCTGTGGTACTCCCTGGACGTGCTCCTTGGAATGTATATTGAGCACTACAGCCAGGATAGGCACTCTCTTCTCGAGTTAGTATATAGTATGTATACTACAGTTTTTCAGAGGACAGTGTCTGTGACGCAGGTTATGATTAATCCAACCTACATAGATTACAACTACAATCACAATCACAATCAAAATAATCACTAATCACAAACTTATCAAAATCACGCAATCATCAATTGAAATCATCTAATCCTAACCTTTTTAACAAAACTCATTTTACTTTTATAAACGTCTGGAAACATCAGAGAAAGAACATTATCCGTGATAATGGCAGACAGCCCCCAAATTGTCTGTTTGATTCCTCTAAACACTGGATACCGCTGACCGTTTTTAAAAGTGGTGTAGCCTTGATTTTCAACAGACAGCAAATCAGACAAGGGGACGGCAAAGGCCTCAGCAACCTGGTCGCAAACGAGAAATTTGGTCAGAAGTTTTGAAAATATTTTGTATATCAAAGCAGAGGAGGTTTTACAGAAAAGCTTTAGGTTCAAAATCCCCGTTCCCAAGTATTTTTCATAAATACCTTCAAAACTCAATCCTTCTCTTTATATATATTCAATGGATTAAAATCTTTACACCATGAACGATTACTGCATACATTTACATAAAAGGGACGATACCCTATGAAGTAAGAGTCCATGACTATCCCAGGGCCATTACATTAAATACCTAAATACTTAAATCTCCATCCTTCCTCGTACCAATGTCTTGGAAACCATAGCCTTGCTTCATAAAATTGTTATGGCTCAAAAACACTTACATATTGCTCAAATCATGTGCAAATTATGATATCTTCACGATGGAGGAATATCTTCATATCTCACTGTACTGAATACCCTCAACAGTATTGCTGGTATTGTAGATAGTTGATAGACAAATACGCTTACTATATTCGTAAGGTATTGGTCTATGTGCAAAGCACAAAGGGCCCACTGAATAGGTAGACTTGTCAAAACATTGCATTGATAGTTGTTAGGCAAATACGCTTACTATCTTCGTAATCGTAAAAATTGCTTTATATGGAAAGGACAAACGGCCTAGGTTTTTTTAAGGAGAGAGAAAGATACCAAAAGATACCAAATACCTCTTCATGATTAATGTTCAATGTCGATGTATCAACTTCACCGATGTCACAGACAAAAGGAGAAATGGCTACTGTGCGAACCTGCAATGCGAAATATCTAAAAATAGAGTTACAATTATTCAGCAATCCAGATAACTATCAAGTAGGCTTAATGATCTAACGGCTAAAAAAATAGTTTGTTTTGTTCTTCGGTTAACAAAGATATTCAACAATTTACAATGAATTAATCGATGCCCAAGAGGAAGAGAGAATGGTTTTCAAAGCTGCCAACTTGCGTAGATACCTATCAACTATTAACAACCCCACAAATACTCCGTTGAGTACCCTTAAGCAATACATTAAACTACAAGTCTCATCTATAGCTGTGACATGAGTAGTACACCGACATGTGCATCTAGCCTTGATTTTTCTGTTACTTGAAGAAAACCGAATTTTAACGACAAAAATGATAAGAACCAGGCTTTGTATAAGATTAAAATGCCCTTAAATAAATTGAATGCTACTCACCGGGTTCGGAATCCTTGCAAGTTGTGCCCAGGTCTCTATTTTGCTTGAATCGATACCTAATTCTTCGTGTATTTCTCGAAGAGCAGTTTCTTTTATTGATCCATCTTCAGCATCTCGGTAGCCTCCTGGAAAGCTGAAGCAAAAACGTATCATCCTAGGACGTATCATCCTAGTACCCTCGGGCCTTTGGGGGACATCATCAGTATTGTTGGGAATATTATCAGTATTGTGGGGAATATCATCAGTATTGGAGTGGATATCATCGTATCATCCTAGTACCCTCCGGCCTTTGGGGGACATCATCAGTATTGTTGGGAATAATATCAGTATTGTGGGGAATATCATCAGTATTGGAGTGGATATCATCAGTACTGTTTGGGATACCCTCAGGACTGTGGGGGATGTCATCAGTACTCTGCATTATCCCTTTAAGGCCCTGGAAATCTGGGGAATGGGCTGTGGAGGAGCATTGGCCCTGGACTACCCAGGCAAAAAAATCTTTTGATCAGTGACGTAAACAGGGAAAACATTTCCAGTCCCTGTTCCGGCAATGAGCTGATGCACACCAGTCCATCTGGAAGAGACCAGATGAATCGCCTTTGGAACAGAAGGGCAGAATGAAAAAGTGCCAGATGGCAGACAAGAGCAAGCCTTAAATTAACCACCCAGATAAAACCCATAACAGTAGAGGGGAGGTGGGAGGGGAAAATTATAGAAATTGTCTCCTCTGTGAGCGAGCGACTTAAAAAAGGGGAAATATTCAGGGCCCAACACGAGGGATACCCACGCTAGACCCCCCCTAAGAAATGCCTAGTGACAGGAAACGAAACGAGAACCCAGGCCCTTGTGATAACTCCAAATATAATAATCTATTATCAATATGAATTTTCAGTTCTGTGGAGGATATCATCAGTGTTGTGGGGATATCATCAGTACTGTGGAGGGTGTTCAGTACTCTCTGGGGGGATTCCTTTAGTACTGTATAGTGATGAGCACACGGGAGATGGGATTGGTGTTCCAATAAAATAAAATTTCTCAAAATAAGAAGTTTTACCCATTCTAGATATTTCTCAGTAAAATCAATGAATACAGAACCCATTTACCTCACTTCACTGCGGTGGCTATTGAGTTTACTGGATCTTGTGGTGTACAGCAAGCAAACCTTATCAGCCACTATACAAATAGGGATGATTACAGCAGCCTCAGCCTTGATATTGCTCGCTGAATCAGCGAGAATCTTGAATATGCCAGGCTCAGTTTTCTGTGCTGTGGCTCTTGCGTGCAAAATCTCTTTGGCACTGCCATACACATATGAATGCAATTTCTCCTCAGTGTGGAGGTATCTTTTTTCTAATGTCCTTCTCCGGAATACAACCCTTGGATGGAATGCTGACCTGAGATGATTGGTAAAGAACATTTTCTTCAGGTCATTTTTATTCTAGAGTTGTGAAACTGCTTTCTTGTAAGACTGTATTCCTTTATAACACATAAATAAGTTCCTAAAAGGTAAAGCAATTTTTATTGAAAGCAGTTTGTATTGAGAAGAACAGCTAAAAGTTGGTTTTACATTTTCTGCCCCCATTCTAAAATGCCACCATTAATAAATAATCTTAGTGGACACCTTCAAAACTGTGCAAACTGGAACAAACTGCTTCCCAACCCCTAGGGTAGAGCCTTTTTGGATGAGAGGGAGGGTAACTTACAGAGGACCACCTAGTATAGATGTGTCTTCCCAGGTTACAGTATGGGTTTTTGAAATATTTTGCTGGTTCATGTTTCATGAGATTTAAAAGGCTTGCCCTGCTATCGGCCTGATATACAAGAATTCTCTAAAATAGAAGAGTCAGGTAAAGTAAATCACGGGAGGAATCTTGAAATGTTTGCTCAGGGACATGGGGTAGCTTGTATATTCAAAATACTCAATATGGTGAATTAGGCCTGGGTTATGCTATGGGCTCTTATTTTTGTCCATCACAGGGGTACATGTACACTAGAGGTCACATATAAAAGCTTCCCTCTTGTCCTTTCCTTGCTAAGAATCCGTTTACTCAAACCTTTTGCACCGATGATGAATCTTAAAATGTGTGCTCTGGGATATTGGGTAGCTTATTCAAAATATTGCTCTCACAATGGCGAATTAGACTGCGTGACCTCCAGTTTGATATTAGTTTGATATGAGTTTAATATTAAACTGGGCCAGTTTGACGAAAGTGAAGTCCAAGAAAGCATCTGATGTGGCGATATGGGGCCCTGTGTATATGTTTTGATGTTTCCAAATGAATAATCAGACATTTTCTTATCATTTTAAACTGGTTTGGAAACCCCCCTTGGACATCAAACACCTACAACAAATGTTCGAGTTTGTACTCAAACATAATTACTTCACATTCAATGATAAATTTTACCTACAAATCCATGGCACAGCAATGGGCACAAAAATGGCTCCAAACTATGCTAATATATTCATGACAAAGATCGAAAATCACATCCTCCAAAATGCACCCCATAACCGCAAACACCTCCTATGGAAAAGGTTTATTGATGACATATTCTTAATCTGGCCTCATGACTTAAAGTCACTTCTCCATTTTAAACAATACATAAACACTACTCTGCCCTCCCATATGTATGGAAACGACTAGGAGGCTAATATGGCGGAGCAAATGTCAATCAAAGTGATGAGAGAAATGTAACAATGAGTTTCTACGTAAGCAAGCATCCAATAATTGTGAAATTCAAACCAATGACAGAGAAATTATTCTTTTATTCAGAAATTGTTTTCATTGTCTCAAAACCTTCCCGGTCGATTCAAAATTTCAATTTCCCTTTTGAAGCTTGGCAGGCAAGAAACAGCTTCGAAAGTCTTGAAAATTATTGTTCAAGTTTGTGGATAAGCTGTTTTTAGGTCGCATGCCATTCTTGAACAATTTTTGTTAGGGATTGTTCTTTAGTCCATGATGAGTTTATTTAAAGCTATTTTTATCCAAGAACTTCAACATTTTCAAAGAAATTGATATCGAGTTGTATCAAGTGATTGACTTGGCCTAAAGTTGACGTTGGAGTGCAAAACGGAGAGTAATATTTTTATGAAGCAAGCTACATTGCATTATTTGTGAACTTTCTTATGCATAAATCGACATCAGAGGAAACACTTATTCATATTGTTTGCATCACAGAATTTTCTTCCGAAGCTTTTGGCGGTAATAAGGAGTTATCATGGTGCAAGTGTATATGACATGCCTTTATTTCTCCATTGCAAATTCACCTCGACAACCTTGCTGATGCCAAATATTTTTTGGTTTACTTTGGATTTTGTGAATCAATAGAGAACGAGCCCACTTTTGAAATCCCAATATTATTTAGGTTGTTGACTTGCTTTTGCGATTTTTTTTACTATTTCCATTAAAAGAAAAACCCAACTTATTCCTATTTTTTGTGAACCACTAAGTCTTCAAATAAAATTTTCGAGCATCTCACCAAGCTTAAGATTTTCAATAAAAACTTGTCATGTTTAACTTTATTTTACATTTAAGCTCCAAATAAAGTTTCTGCACTAATTTCTCAAAAAGTTGATGTGTGATTCAGCTCATGTGGGGAGATAAGCGAGAGACAGATTGTAAATTTATTTCTGTGTCTTACTATGAAAATGATTTAATTTAGGCCTAAAATTCGAACCGTTTCCATATTTAATGGAGGGCAGAGTATACACAACACAATCAAATTCGAAATGACACATTCACAAACCAGTTTCAACTTCTTAGACACAACCATCCACTTCAATTCAGATGGAAAACTCATCAGCTCCCTGTACAAAAAACCCACTTACATCTGTAGTCTACTAAACAACAATTCCTTCCATCCCCCAACATGTAAACAAAGCGTTATATACAGCCAAGCCCTGAGATATAGACGTGTTATCACAGATAATGAGGAGTTACAAACAAAACTAATGGATCTAAAACTAGACCTCATACAGCGAGGTTACCATTCCTATGAGATCAACAAGCAATTTAACAAAATTGCTGATCTGTCACAAAACGACCTTTTGTTTAAAGGTCAACATAACAACACATATTCTGCTACACCACAACTTAATGTTGCAAATCACATTGGAGCTCAGAACACCAACAACAACACCGAAGATACCACAGATGATATTTTACACTATCATACACCAGATCCTACCATCTCCAATACAAACATCTCACAATCCCAAATAAAACATAAACCCTAACCCTTCATCATACCCTATGACACACGTACAATCCGCATCAAATCCATTCTCAAGGAACACTGGAGAACCCTCTCCCGTAACGAAGCTCTATCCAAAATTTGGACCCGCCCACCAGTTCTGGCACTTGAAACCCATAAAAACATTGGTAATCATATTACCCACACAAAATTCTAATATATTTACATTACATGATGTTAGATTGAAACATTACCCCTTTGTGGGTAATGGGGCGCCCATGTATCATACAGCATATCGAACATAATGCCCCGAAATGCTTCATGGGTATTTGACTGACGAGTTTCTTAAATCTACATCACATACACCCTCTGTGACACACACACACACACACATAATGCGCGAAGCCGGCAATCGCACGCAAAGCTGCGCCCCACATCGAGGCTAGACTTAAATTTTGCTAAGCAACAGCGCCTTTAGGTTGGTGATACACTCATTTTTCTTACTTGCTTGTGCTCAGGTACAATTTTATTTATTCTTAACAACAACAATGGCGAATTAGTCCTGGGTTATGCTATGGGTCTATATTTTGGTCCATCACAGGGGCACATGTGCACTAGAGGTCACCTATAAAAGCTTCCCTCTTGTCCTTTCTCTGCTGAGAATCTGTTTACTCAAACCTTTTGCACCGATGACGTCATGAGTATATGTTCGCTGATGGCGTCAGCAGGTTTCAGATTCATTTTCAACAGGGGCGAAGGTCGTTGATGTTTTAGGCCCATCATCTGATTCTGTAAGCTGACTTTGTAGACAATTGTCAGGTTGACTTCAACTCAGTCATGACACTGCCGTTGGAAGAAGAAACCTTAGAAACAAGGTAATATGTTAATAACTCACCCACTTTGTTGTAGCGTATCTTCGGAATATCAGCGAATTTGAATGATATTAGGCCAGTTTCATATTTCGCGGCTTTTTCGGAGCAACACGATTGCTCGAAGCTTGAGATTCACTCTATTTGAGTTTGGGATTCAAGCTTTAGATTCAGATGATACACATATTTTTTTATAAGAAACTGGTTTATAAGAAACCTAGTACTAGAGCCCCAAAAATTTAAGAAACTTTTAGAACTAGGTACATCATCATCTTTAAGAAACTCCGAAAAAAATAGGAGGACTTTCTGAGCCGGAAAGGAATATGTCAACAATATATTTTTGCTACACGTTTTTATTTAGAGGAACACAGGATGTTGAGTCTACTTGAATTAGTAGGTGGGTTTCACTTTAATACAAGAAATATGCAAGGGAAAGTGGAAAATTTGATGTTAAGTTCGTATCTAAAAATAAGAAACTTTTAAGAAACTTTTAGTACTAGAAACTGGTGAAAAATTAAGAAACTTTTAGTACTAGGACCCAAGCTAGGTTTCTTATAAAAAAACGTGTATTCATGTTCTAGGAAAGAGGGGTACACTCTTTTTTATAAGAACAATTTTATAAGAACACGAGCTTCAAATTTTGCCAAAACTTAAGAACAAGCTAAAAAAAACCGAAGCTGAAAATTGTTTGCTCAACATGAGAATTTTATGAAATAACCACAAGACTGAGAAATAATTACAAAACAAGTAGATTGACAGTACACTGATACATCAGATGGTCAAGAGAGTCCACATTTGAACCAATAACACAACTGATGGCAAAAACAGGCTGAATTAAGAGGAATATTTAAGAACAGCCAGTTTCAAATCAAATTTACTGGTTCTTATAATAAAAGAGTGCACTCCCTTCATTCGTCTACAGTTTTTATACGGTCCATTGCTTTGATTGAGTGAAGTTGGGTTGTACTTTATCGAGCTCTTCATTACCAATGCTTGTGAATGATGTAGAATATTATGCATAAGGTTTCAGGTTGGCAGCGACAGAGAAGAATGGTTTACGAATTTTTGCATTACCAAACAAAGGCGATCCGAATTTTTGCATTACCCAGCTTATTCACAAATGAAAAAGTTAAATACCCGACCAAAACATAAGTTGAAATATTCTACCCAACCATGCGGTGTGTATTTATTCCTAGTGCCAGAAAATTGATTACCCACCCGATTCCTCATTAGTGCCAGCCTGCAACAACAATAACGAACAGGCCCTAATTACTTTTCGTTAAAGAGTATTCAAAATACAGCAAAGACATATCTGACCCTTTGACTACTAAATTTTCTGACGCAATTGATTTTCAGGGATACTCCGGAAAAGGCTGGGAAAAGATGCGACGCTGCATACCATCGCTTCGTTCGACAACTTACAACTGTGAGTAGGCCATGTCTTTCAAACGTATACAGCAGACTTAATACATCTTGTGACGTCAGGTAAATTTTATCGGCCTCAGGTCCTATTTCACTGGCACATTTCGCAAGCATAGCACAGCATAATATCACTGAAGCTTTGTATCTGACACATTAGCTTTCTTCCTTTTAATTGAGGAACTCTCTCCATTAGTTTATCTCCATTAGTTGGCATACTAAATAGCATATCCCTACTATCATTCTTTAAAAGACTATTTTATCATAAAATTCTCTAGAATACCTTAACACGGGCCTTAAAAATTTTTCCCATATACAATTATGACGTCAAATCTTCATTCAATGAAATCAGCGACCCTGAAACCCTTGAATAGAAAGTTTCTAATACTCACTATAACTCTATCGAATAAAAGTTAAAAAGACAATCCTTGCCAAGAGTAGTTGAAACACTCTTGTTTTTCTTAACAAATAATTACTTTTGTAGCTTTCCTAGCCTTTGATTTCCAATCCAACCCCCCTCCCCCATTAAAACAATGTTGCTTACAAAAGGAACTTTACAAGACTACGCCAAACACTACCTGAATGTTATTGGGCTAGTTTTGCTATCAAAAACAACATTGTAAAAGGAGAGGGGGGCAAAATGTAGGAAACTGTAAAAATCATGCAAATGTGCCAAGGCTTTGGGCGGAGATTGTATTTAGTTAGTAACTCCATAGCCAATTAATCTTAAATACAATCTCGTAAATGTTCTTGCTTGTTTGTTTTTAGTTCTTGTAATGAATGTTAATGCAGTTGGAGTTTAATAACTATTTTATGTTATTAGCTTTATGTAGAGTGGTAAGTCAGAAACAGAACGAAAACGAAACCAACGAAACCCAGAGATATTATACCCAGAGATATTATAATATCTCAGACATGACTCTAATATAGGTCAAAATTCATTCGACGACCCAAAACTGGCTGGAGACTACAGAGACACGAAAGGTTTTTGCATAATTGGCAGAGCAAGGGCGAACTTTTAGTTTGGGAATCTCAGAATCTGTGTACATCAAAACTATAGATCCCAATAACGGGAAACCATGCCACAAATTTGTGTCTGTCTACATTGAAAACCAGTAATCAAATATTTTGTAGACAGAAGAAGAAGTTGGTTTCCCCACTCGGACTAATTAAAAAACATTTCACTTAGGGCATATTGGAGTTTGTCTACATGAAAACCATAAATCCTATATTGTACAGATAGAAAAAGCTCATTTTTCAACTAGGTCTCTTTCAATAGCAGTGTTCGTCTCAGCTACAGGCTCACTACACTCTTTTTTTTTAATAAGAACCAGTAAAATTGGTTTGAAGCTGGCTGTTCTTAAAAGGCTGAAATGTTCTTAAATTGTTCTTACTTTTACAATGGTTGGGAAGCCTTTTTGGCTATCAGTATTGTTAATTGTTGCGAAGTTTGACTCTCTTGACCATCTGACATTATCTGTGTTCTGTGAATAAGCTTGTTTTGTAATTATTTGTCAGTCTCGTGGTTATTTCGTAAAATTTCCATATTTAGCCAAAAATTATCAGCCTCGGTTTGTTCTTAGCTTGTTCTAAGTTTCGGCCAGATTTGAGGCTCGTGTTCTTATAAAAGTGTTCTTATAAAAAAGAGTGTAGCCATAAACACACTTCCACGAGTCACCTACAGGTTTACGTTCATTTTCTAGATGCCGATTTTAAATGGCTTCGTAATGCTGGTCATACTACTCAACTCACTGGTTGTTGGTTTGGAAACTGTGGAAGATTTGAAGCGAGAAAACGCGCAGACATTCCTTATCTTGAATAAGGTATTCCTGGTCATTTACACCCTCGAATTCCTCCTGAAGTTGTATGCTGAGCCTGTAGGCTACTGGAAGAGCACTTACAATCGATTTGACTTCGCTGTCCTCGCTCTTTCATACGTCCAGGTGCTTCTAGACAATCTGAAGGTCATACAAGTCGACGAGGGGGCACTCAAAATTCTGAGGCTTCTGAGAGGTATACTTGTTGTTTTTACACGCATTTTTCTTTACAGGCAATTTTAGCTCGAGCTCAGTACTCAAAATTGCTTAGCTAGAGGGCAAATTTGAGTACTCGAAATTGCTTACCAATTACTTAGCTTTTCATACTTGAAAATTTGTTTCTTAGAATACTATCTCACAAGTTTTTGTACAACAAATGTCAATTGTATCTTGCATTCATAAGTGTGCCGGAGTACTAATGTCCACTATAACTTACTTTCCTATAACTGCTGCATGATTTTCATTGCCAACTGGAACAGAAATAAATTTTCAAATTGCTTAGCATTCATTTTATCCAGTACTGGAATTGCTTAAGTTTTTGTCATGTCTAGTACTGACTTGCTTATAAAGCAATTGCTTATAAAGAAAAATGCGTGTACTTATAAAAATCACACTTAAATAATAGGGTCATGCAGGCGTAGATTGGAAACTAGGATTTGCCTTCTTATTACCTGGGAAAATTGGATTGGAATTTTTGAGACTGGGACTTGGCAATGAAAAACAAATTTTGGATTGGGATCGTTAAACACGTCAATATCTGAAATTTCTCTATTTTCCTCATTGGTATTGGGATTTTTTTATTATTTTAGTGCTGAGAATCTGGATCAGTAGCTACTTCCGGATCCTCAATTAATGTTTTTTCGACTATGCTTGCTAAAACGTGATATACACGGAGGTATACTCAAAAAAGAAACCTATCTTCGTTGTTACTCAGATTGTCACGCATTCATGCAACAATCAGACAACTATCTAATTGAATTATGCCAGAGTAGGCTACTGCAATTGACATATGCCAGTCTCGAACCCGGGTCTTTTCGGAAACCAGGCGAGCGCACCAACCACTGTCAGAATACTGTTAAGTAGGAAACAGTTACCTTGATGTGGTCACAAATCTAGCCTTATCCACGATGAGGCATCAATTCGTGTTTTGGATTAAATCTTTCTTTAAAGCCAGTGGCTTGGTAGTGGTAAAATTTGTGTTAGTTAACATGAATTTGCAATATTTACTAATTGAGATCTTTCTGTTATGTGACAGTTGCTCGAACACTGAGGACGATATCTTTCGTGGAAGGCTTGCAAGTGCTGGTGACAGCCTTGATCGTGACAATCCGGAAGTCGGTGGTCAATGTCGTCGTGCTTTTAGTCCTACTGATGATTTTCTTTGGGGTGGTCGGATACTACATCTTTGGATACGATGAAACAGGAGATAAGGAGAAGTGGGGGAGTCTCCATGAAGCTATGCTCACCCTTTTTACATTCGTCACGGTTCGTATGTTTCATCCCTTTACTTAGAAAGGTCAAAGTAATACCACTTTGCCTGCACCTACCCCGAAAAATACCTTGTTATCAAGACAAGTTTTTATCAATCGAGATAATTTGTGAGAATGAAAATGACCCGAGTAGGACTCGAACCCACGACCTCTAGATTTGTACTCTAGAACGCTACCACTGAAACCCGGGAGTACAAATCTAGAGGTCGTGGGTTCGAGTCCTACTCGGGTCATTTTCATTCTCACAAATTATCTCGATTGATTTTCCAAATCCTGCTTCTCCTCAAGTTTACAAGTTTTTATATTCGTCATGGTTCGATGGTTTCATCCCTTTACTTGTCAACTTTATAGTATACTACCTTGAGACCACCTCTTTTACAAGCCCATTTTATTAACAAGAAAAGTGTCATACATTCTTGACGGTTCGTAAGTTTCATTCCTTTTCTTGAAAAGGACATACCAATACCACCTTGCAGCTCTCTCTTATACGGTCATCTCTTAAGTGTATACTCAAAGGTTCACCAAAATAAACCATTTCTATAACTGAGATAACTATGAATAACCCTTACAATTATCATTGCAGCAAAACAAGTAGATTAGCAAAGACCGAATTACTTTTGTATGTTCGCCACTAGTGAGACTGGCAAACATTCTTATAATAAAAATCATTTACAAGTGCACAATTGAAAATAATAGTACAGTACATCCTCGATTATCCGAACCTCGATTATCCGAACCTCGATTATCCGAACCTCGATTATCCGAACGCCAAAAGTTTTCATTAAAAAATTACAAATCGTTGTTATCGTTGATATTATTACAAATCGTTGTTCAAATCTACAAAAAACAGTTGCCTTAGTTTTGTTGTTGGTCTTTCCGTTTGCCAAGCTTTTCAATTAGCATTCAGTTTGAGCATCCTGTGACTGTTCAGGACGATGATAATAACCTTTATAGCAAGTTTAGTAGGTAAAATGTTCTTCCTCGATTATCCGAATTTTTCGCGTATTCGAACGGCCCAACAAAAATTTGAGTTCAACCTGTTCGGATAATCGAGGATGTACTGTACTGATGATGATTCTTTGATCGAGAAGCTTCCAATTTTACAAAAGTTTTTTCTGTCTATTTGTACTTATGCTTGGCATGGCTGTCAGAATATATCGTTGACTCTGAATTTTTATGCCTGTCTATTCTGGATTGATGCAATGCTCTATGCATTAGCCAGAGTGGAATACACAGAGGTAGACTTTGAAATAGAACACATATCTTTGTTGTAACTCTGGCCCGAGTTACACGACGTCGGATTGGGTTCACTGCGGATTGCTTTTCACTTCGGATATGGGTTTCAGTTACACGACGCCGAGGCAATCCGAAGTACTTCGGTTGTCGAAACCGGAGTGAAAGTCACTCCGCTCTGGAGGTGAAGTGAAAACCAATCCGCAGTACTTCGCTTCGAATTCTTCTCGTGTAAATACTTGAATCCGAAGTGATTTTCACTCCGAAACCTCGTTTCGGATCTAAACTCGAGAAACAGAGGCTCGCTCGTGCGCAGCGTATGGCAATCCGGCGTCGTGTAACAAAGAATGCAAAGCGGGTTAAAAGTCGATCCGAAGTCGTGTAATTACAGGGAAACCGAAGTGATAATCGCTTCGGATTGACAAACCCAATCCGAAGTGAACCGAATCCGGCGTCGTGTAACTCAGGCCTCTGAGTTGAACAAATTCATTGTGTTCGAGGTGATCAAGATCGATGTCTGATTACCGCATCAAAGCGTAAAACTCAGAGTTCAAGAAAGTTATATATTTCCTTTGAAAGTGTATCTTTGTGTATCATTGACTTGAGTACTCACATCATCCTGTATCTGCTGTTAGGCTGATGGGTGATAAAGATATGTATTCCCTTTGAAAGTCTACCTCTGTGTATTGACTTCAGTACTCAACTTTTCTTTGATCTACTGTTAGGCTGATGGGTGGACGGAGATCCAGAAGAGACTGGATAAGAAGTTTGCATACAGCCAATGGTTCACGGTGGTTTTCATATTTCTTGGTCATTTCATCTTCACGAATTTATTCATTGGAATCATCATCATGGTAAGTAAAGCTTCTTCTACTTAAGTGCACCACAGAACAACTGACAGCTTCTTCTGACCTGGGTTAAGATGTAAACAGGTTAAAAGTTATCCACTTAAAAATGACTTAACGAAAACACGAGTTTTCTAGAAGTTATATTCGATCAATCTCCTCTTGATTCGATTATTGATGGTTAAAACGTAAACTGGTTAAAAGTGATCATACTAACAAAATGAATCAATTGAAATACGAGTTTTATAGAAGTTGTATTCGATCAATCTCCTCTTGATTCGATTATTGATGGTTAAAACGTAAACTGGTTAAAAGTGATCATGCTAACAAAATGAATCAATTGAAACACGAGTTTTATAGAAGTTATTTTCAATCCGCTTTTATTAATTCCATTATTGATGGTTAAAACTTAAACTGGTTAAAAGTGATCATGCTAACAAAATGAATCAATTGAAGCACGAGTTTTATGGAAGTTCTGTTCGTTCCGTCTTTTATTGATTCCATTATTGATGATTAAAACGTAAACTGGTTAAAAGTGATCATGCTAACAAAATGAATCAATTGAAACACGAGTTTTATAGAAGTTGTGCTCGATCCGTCTTTTATTGATTCCATTATTGATGGTTAAAACGTAAACTGGTTAAAAGTGATCATGCTAACAAAATGAATCAATTGAAACACGATTTTTATAGAAGTTGTGTTCGATCCGCCTCTTATTGATTCCATTATTGATGATTAAAACGTAAACTGGTTAAAAGTGATCATGCTAACAAAATGAATCAATTGAAACACGAGTTTTATAGAAGTTGTGCTCGATCCGTCTTTTATTGATTCCATTATTGATGGTTAAAACGTAAACTGGTTAAAAGTGATCATGCTTACAAAATGAATCAATTGAAACACGATTTTTATAGAAGTTGTGTTCGATCCGCCTCTTATTGATTCCATTATTGATGGTTAAAACGTAAACTGGTTAAAAGTGATCATACTAACAAAATGAATCAATTGAAACACGATTTTTATAGAAGTTGTGTTCGATCCGCCTCTTATTGATTCCATTATTGATGGTTAAAACGTAAACTGGTTAAAAGTGATCATGCTAACAAAATGAATCAATTGAAACACGATTTTTATAGAAGTTGTGTTCGATCTTTCTCTTATTGATTCCATTATTGATGGTTAAAACGTAAACTGGTTAAAAGTGATCATGCTAACAAAATGAATCAATTGAAACACGATTTTTATAGAAGTTGTGTTCGATCCGCCTCTTATTGATTCCATTATTGATGGTTAAAACGTAAACTGGTTAAAAGTGATCATGCTAACAAAATGAATCAATTGAAACACGAGTTTTATAGAAGTTGTGCTCGATCCGTCTTTTATTGATTCCATTATTGATGGTTAAAATGTAAACTGGTTAAAAGTGATCATGCTAACAAAATGAATCAATTGAAACACGATTTTTATAGAAGTTGTGTTCGATCCGCCTCTTATTGATTCCATTATTGATGGTTAAAACGTAAACTGGTTAAAAGCAGTGGCGGCGTCAGCCGCCAAGAAGTGGGGGGGACATGTGAAAGACGGGGGACTGGGGGCGGAGCCCCCTGGAAATTTTTTTAGGGCCACGCCCTTTCAAAACTAGGGAAACGCCCTTTTCAACGCTGGGGAACGCCTTTTAAAATGCTGTTACATTGAAATAATCTTGCGAAACAATTCACAGGACGAAGGCTTACTCCCCCCTCATTTTCTCATCGGATTTGCATGGATCTCAGATACCATCTTTCTGAAAAAGTGGGGGGGACTGGTCCCCCCCATTCCCCCCCCTGGCGCCGCCACTGGTTAAAAGTGATCATGCTAACAAAATGAATCAATTGAAACACGAGTTTTATAGAAGTTGTGTTCGATCAGTCTCTTATTGATTCCATTATTGATGGTTAAAACGTAAACAGGTTAAAAGTGATCATGCTAACAAAATGAATCAATTGAAGCACGAGTTTTATAGAAGTTGTGGTCGATCCGGCTTTTATTGATTCCATTATTGATGATTAAAACGTAAACTGGTTAAAAGTGATCATGCTAACAAAATGAATCAATTGAAACACGAGTTTTATAGAAGTTGTGTTCGATCAATCTCTTATTGATTCCATTATTGATGGTTAAAAGGTAAACTGGTTAAAACAGATCATACTAACAAAATGAATCAATTGAAACACGAGTTTTATAGAAGTTGTGTTCGACCCGTCTCTTATTGATTCCATTATTGATGGTTAAAAGGTAAACTGGTTAAAAGTGATCATGCTAACAAAATGAATCAATTGAAACACGAGTTTTATAGAAGTTCTGTTCGATCAGTCTCTTATTGATTCCATTATTGATGGTTAAAACGTAAACTGGTTAAAAGTGATCATGTTAACAAAATGAATCAATTGAAGCACGAGTTTTATAGAAGTTGTGTTCGATCCGTCTTTTATTGATTCCATAATTGATGGTTGAAACGTAAACAGGTTAAAAGAGATCATGCTAACAAAATGAATCAATTGAAACACGAGTTTTAAAGAAGTTGTGTTCGATACGTCTATTATTGATTCCATTATTGATGGTTAAAACGGTAACATGGTTAAAAGTGATCATGCTAACAAAATGAATCAATTGAAACACGAGTTTTATAGAAGTTGTGTTCGATCCGTCTATTATTGATTCCATTATTGATGATTAAAACGTAAACTGGTTAAAACTCTTTACTGTTAATATTTTACATGTAAATATTGCCAACATAAATACGAGGCTGAACATAATGAAATATTCTCTACATAACAAATATTTCTGGATAGGAAGCTAAAAGAAGCATTTCGGTCTATTCGCTCAACAATGACCTTATTTGCTAAAAGAATAGCTAAATAAAAGGCACTCTCAATTTCGAAAAACTTTCACAAAAACATACAACAATAGGTTTAATTCTAATGAGATTTGGAAAATCAATCCCAGTGGTAGCGCTCTAGAGTACGAATCTTGAGGTCGTGGGTTCGAGTCCTACTCGGTTCATTTTCATTCTCACAAATTATCTCGATTAACAATAAGTTTTTGAACCATCTGTTTCTATCAACTAAGATTCGAAGAAAATTCTACTTCGTTAGTATAGGTTCAAAGTGGTGGCAGGTTTCATCGAAAATTTCAAAATTTCAACACGATTTCATTAATCATGGTAGTTATTTTGTCCTACACCTAGTAGAGTAATCAAATCTGAAAGTATTACCACATTAGGCTTTTGATATCTTTAGAAAATATGTTTCGAAAGTAACAATGTTACCAACTAAAATATCATCATTGGAGATTTCTGTAAGAATGAGACATTGTAGAGAGCTTCTGTTTTTATCAATACCTTGCAATAGGTATGAAGTATCTTCCCTGAATATTTGACAGACTCAATCCTTTCAAGAATGTTTAAATTTTCAACCTTGCAATTTCGAAATAATAAGATGATTCGATTTCATTTTCTCTTCAAGAATATTCACGAGTCAACAGAAAGGTACAATGCGTCAAGGAAGAAAGAAAGAGAAGCAATCTTACAGGTAAATTAGTCAGTGAGTTGGTACTACGTAGGGACAATTGTCAAGACTTTATGAGGAGAGGGAGAATTTGAGAGTAGGGAGAAACTACAAATATTCCTTCAGCAAAAAGATTAACTCTTTTTTTTAATGTTTAAGAGGAGAAATTGCTGAATTTCGATGGGGAGAAGAGAGATTTAGCCTCCTTTCATACCACCTACATCCAGATTTCTTCCATTTACAGGAGAGGAGGGGGGTGGCACTACGAATGGAGAAGGAGAATTGCCAAAACTTCGCGAGGGAAAAGTGGAATTTAAAAGGAGGGAGTAACTGTAAATATACCATTTGGGAAATGAACTGTATTTTTCACGAGGAAAGGAGAAATTGTCAAACTTCTAAGGGTAAAGGAAGGTTAGAGTCCTTTTCCACCCACGGCATCCAGATCTCTTCCATTTACAGGGGGGGTTGCAATACGAAGGGGGAAGTGAGAATTGCCAAGACTACAAATATTCCGCTAAGGAAAGGAGAAACTTCATTTTTCACGATGGAAAGGAGAAATTGCAAAGTGTGGAAGGGGGGAACAGAGATCTAGAATCCTGTTCCATCCTTCTGAAAAGCGTTCAATTATTTTCCGGACTTTGTAATCATTGGCTAGAAGATTTATTTGTAAATGTTCGTTGCTCTCCATACCTTGACATGAGAGTATTTTTGAAACCTGTGAAAACTTTACGTTTGAATAAATCCAGCCAGTTTACATCTTTTAGAATTTCGACATCTAGTATCCTCCTGAAATGAATGTAGATTTGATATCTTCTGCATATCATTCTAGTTAAAGAAGGATTATCTATACAAGAGGCAGCGAGAAGACGTGAAGCAAATGCTTGAGAAGCAGGTAATGGTGTATGGACTTCATTTCGCGTAGAAGACTAATAAGTATACGGAATATACATACTTTAAAAAATTATAACTACTAAAAACTGCATACTAAATATCATATCACAACCATAACAATAACCACTTCATACTAGCTACATACCAAGTATATACTATAATATACATACTATTACGAAGTTTGTGTATCAGTTTCCCATGAGAGTGCTCAATACATTGAGTAGAGCTAAATACACTGAGAAGGAAATTATCATATCATAACATTAAGTACTTCATACTACATGATAATTATATGCTGTATAATACAAAATGTTATACAACTATAACTATAACTACTTCATATTACATATCATTTGTATACTATACACTACTACACTGCATACCACATACTATATCGCAACTTTAACTACAACCACTACACACCACATACTAAGTATATACTATGTACTGCAGACTCTAAAATACTATAACAAACAATAACTACTATATACTACTAAACTACATTAATCATATATTATGAACTACATACTACATGCTATACAACAAATATAACTAGTTCATACTACATAATAAGTAAACGCTTTTTAATACAAAATGTAATATAACTATAACTTTAACAACTTCATGTTACATATCATGTGTATACTATACACTACTACACTAGATACAACATACCACATACTGCATCATAACTTTAACTACAAGTACTTCATACCACATACATACTAAGTTAATGCAATAAAACACAAAATGTAATATAACTATAACTTTAACTACATCATGTTACATATTAGGATATACCACTATACTAGATACCACATACTATATCACAACTTAAACTACAAGTTCTACACACCACATACTAAGTATATACTATATGTTACAGACTCTAACACATTTTAACAAACTATAACTACTATATACTTCTAAACTACTTTAGGTATATACTATGAACTATCTACTACAAACTGTACCTTAACTATAAGTACTCCATACTACATACTAAGAAAATGCTTCATAATACAAAATGTAATATTCATAACTACTTCATGCTACATATTACATGTATACTATACATTACTACGCTGCATACCAGATACTATATCACATTTTTAACTGCAAGTACTACACACCACATACTAAGTATATACTACATACTACAGTTTACAACATAACAACTATAAACTGCATGCTAAGTCTATGTTTCGTATTTCCGTAAGAGAGTGCTCAATATATTAATGCAGAGCGTGATATATTTATTGAGAAGAAAAGAGTCAAGGAACACTCAACATCTCGACAAGCCTGTTTTGAGATTTGCCCACTCATCAGGAGATGTAGAAAAATTCTATAAATCTTCTTCACAGAAATTTGTTAAAAAGATTTTAGAGAACTGAAGCATATCATTTCTAAACGCCTGAAGCATTGTTTATTTCTGAATTATTCTTTTTAAATTTGGCTCTCGTATTACCACATATAACAACATAGCCATAAATACCACTACCTCGTACAACTCACTAGATGTACTACATCATATACAAACTATACAAACTGGGATATAATTTTTACACCTGCATTTAAAAGGTCAACTTTAAAAGGTAAATGTATGTAACAAAGAGTGTGGAAATCTCTTCGATTCAAATCAAGGATAATACCAAGATTTATTTCTTTTTCTATAGTTAGTTGAAGTTCTGTTTTAGCAATATGCTCAAAACGCAATATCTTTTAGCTTTACACCTCTTATCTAAGTGATATCAATTTCTTTCCAGAAAAACAGCAAGTATGCGAACTTTGAGGAAATGACGCAGAACTTCCGCCGGACATTACGTCACGATGACTACGTCATAATGACTGACATCTCCTGTGGGCTGACATGGCTGGAGACGTATATCGACTCGCTTGATTACATTGATATGTATTCGCACAGGTATGTTTGGGGACCTTACACTATTCCTGACTCAGGATGGCATCGAAATAATGATACTAACAATAATGATATTCGAATATTTTAACAGGATGACCTATCAGTATATAATGTCAATCGATGGTTTAAGGGGCTGGATTTCTGATCCTTGAAGGGCAACCTTCGTGGGTTCGAATCCATGAACAGTCGGAATCATGAACTACAAGCCATCATCAAACTCAGCTGTCCATCCTTCCGAGGTCGGTAAATGAGTACACAGGTTATTCGTTATTTGATATAAATTCTGGGGGCACAAGCTGCAGGTACACATCGGCTGTAAAGCTGCCCGACTCTAACCTGAGTTAACAAATAAATTTGCGTGCTTGCTTTCTTGCTGCTGTTATTATTAGGGTCCTGATACCTAGGCATTTACCAATTGATAGTAAGAGATCTAAAAACTTATTACATGAGTCCAAAACCGTCCAATCCAAAGAGATAATAATGTTACATTATGTGAAATGATCTTCCAAAAATCGTCTAAAAAGAAGTCTAGACTCGATCTTTCTGGCACTAGAAAGGGAAATAAAATGTTGATGATGTTTTTGCATTTACCCAACCTCTGCACAAATCAATGCCATATAATTAGAAAACCATCCCAACCGAAATAAAAGTCGTAAGTCTTGAGCAAACATGAGATGTGTGTCTCTAATTTCCAGTAATTAAGGCAAATTTGGTCAAGGTATTCTACGAAAAATATTTTTCAATCTAAACCCTTCCAAGGAATAAAATAATGCTTGTCCAACTCTTAAAAAAATGACAAAATAAATTACCTGACCAATTTCTTTGCGTTGCCGACTTGCCGCACTTATAATGAACTATCACTTAGCTCTGCGAGTCATAATCTGATTTTTTACGATGAAGTACTCACTGACAAGTATTAAGCACTGATCTCAAAATAAAGACTGGATGGAGCTTCTGTCGTTCTAAAATGAAGTCATTGGCGGCCATATTGGCAGGTCCAATTCACAACATTGAGATTCCACAAGGGGCTACTTTTTTCTTTGAGGATTGTTTGAATATTACGAATGATCAGCGCGAGACAGAATCCTGCATCTGTTTTTAATAAAGAATCAAGTCAATAAAATATCTTTGGCAGCCATATTAGGAGGCTAAACGCAAGCCGGAAAAAATTCTGAATCCAGAACCAACAGAATCCTCAATCCAGTCTTTATTTTGTGATCAGTGGTATTAAGGCATAGTCTACAGAAACGCATATTGAGCACTCTGATTATTGTAAGAAAAATTTACCACTCTGCTTATGTAGGTTTGAGAGTAGATGTTTCAGGCTCTGCGTAAAGGAAAAATATCTAGGAGGTTCTGTGCCGATTATTTCCACCGTAAAAGTTTGAATTACAATCCTCCTAGATTGGCTAAGAATGTTATCTCTGTATATGACAGATTTCATTAGCTTTCCTTTCGATTCTAAAAAAGATCCAGTTAGATATATTTCATTACGAAAAAGATGTTTAATCATTAGTATAAAGTGAAGCTATATCATCGAGGACATATGTTTCCTCACGTTTGCAATTATAGATGTCTCACATATTTTGAAAATTGCATATCTAGCGTCCAACGTAAGTACCTTGAGAATTAATGACTGAAGGGATCTTTTCAAATCCACAAATTTCAATTTACAGATCCACAAAATATTTTACAACTCCAAGAAACACCATTAAATTCACCATAGAATTATCACTGAAAAAAGTAATAAAGATGTTTCATGGCTTTAATCTAATCACTATTCTAAACTTGAGAAGATGAGTTTTTCGATCCAACAGATAAAGGTAGCTAGCTTCATTGCTTGGTACAATTTCCCTATATCCAGTGCACCTGTTCTTTTGCTGATAAGTGGCAATGATCACAACCTTTACCTCTGACTAAATTCAAAAAAAGAGAGACTTTGCCAGCTCTCTGTTATTTCAGGTAAAAAGCCACAGGAATCACGAGGTATGGTCAATCAAGAGGGGACTAGGGTCTTACTCAATGGGCCCTTTTTTGTGCTTTGTACATAAATCAATACCTTAAGAGGATACTTAGCGTATTTGCCTATCAACTATCAATGCACTGACTCAATTAGTAAACCTGTTTAGTAGATCCTTTGTGCTTTGTACATAAACCAATACCTTACGAAGATAGTAAGTTTATTTGCCTATCAACTATCAATGCACTGACTCAATTAGTCTACCTGTTTAGTAGGTCCTTTGTGCTTTGTACATAAATAAATACTTTACGAAGATACTTAGCGTATTTGCCTATCAACTATCAATGCACTGACTCAATTAGTCTACCTGTTTAGTTGGCCCTTTGTACTTTGCACATAAACCAATTCTCTACAAGGATAGTAAGCGTATTTGCCAATCAACTATAAATCCACTGCTTTGATTAGTGTACCTATTCAGTGGGCCCTTTGTGCTTAGACAACCAATATATTAGGATGACATTTAACTTTTTTGTCTATCAACAATCAACACAGGCTCTGACTAGCACACAGATATCTAGAAAAATGGCTAATGTGGTATTACAGATCAATAATAATGATAATCAAGCATATCTGGCTTGTAGTGCTTGCTCAGTTTGTCTCATGCAGTACGACATGTTAAGTAAATTTAAGTCCTTCCATTCATCTCTATTTTTAGCTATTTTTCTTAATTGTACCAAGCTTACAGTAGGCTGAGACTTCCGTATTTAATAGGGTTAGGAAGGGGTAAATTGGGAACTAAGTACTAGGAACTGGAAAATGGGATTGGACTTCTTAGGACAGGGATTTGTCAATGGGAAGTAGATTGGGATTGGGATCGTTAAAAACGCCAATATTGGTAATTTCTATATTTTCCTCTTTGGGATGGGATTTTTTATTATTTCAGTGCTAGGAATCTAGATCAGTACCCCTTCAAGATTCTCTTTGATGTTTGCATCAACAAGGTCAAAGCATAGAATCACTGGCAACGTCCTCATCATAGATAAGCCGTTCTTTGTTGTTTTCAGATGTCAGCAGATTCACTTCAGTTTGGCAAACAACATTGCAGAGCTGTTAGAGAGCCAGAGGAGGAAGCGTAAGTTGAATTTCTTCAAGAAATAAACACACTGGCCACCTTACAGACGGAACTCTTTTGCGTTAAGCCGTGTTCAACGGTCTTCGTTTGAAAAATGTTTAGTGAATTAAGATCTTGCCTTCGTTCAATATCTGCATGAGATTTAATGTTTTAATCAAGGCTCATCCACACGATTAAAATCTATCATTCAAAACATCCAGTGGCGTCGATGGAGGGGGTTCGTTGGTTCGAGGGAAACCACAAGCATTGTGGAGATAACACCCAGAGTGCTTGTAGTTCTCCTCCTAAGTACTGAACATTCTTCACAGTACTGAACATCCTCCACAGTTTTGAACATGATCCACAGTACTGAACATCCTCCACAGTACTGAACATGATCCACAGTACTGATGATATCCCTCCACAGTACTGAACATTCTCCACAGTACTGAACATGATCCACAGTACTGATGATATCCCTCCACAGTACTGAACATTCTCCACAGTACTGAACATCCTCCACAGTTTTGAACATGATCCACAGTACTGAACATCCTCCACAGTACTGAACATGATCCACAGTACTGAACATCCTCCAAAGTACTGAACATGATCCACAGTACTGATGATATCCCTCCACAGTACTGAACATCCTCCACAGTACTGAACATGATCCACAGTACTGATGATATCCCTCCACAGTACTGAACATCCTCCACAGTACTGAACATGATCAACAGTACTGATGATATCCCTCCACAATACTGAACATTCTCCACAGTACTGATAATATCCCTCCACAATACTGAACATCCTCCACAGTACTGATAATATCCCTCCACCATACTGAACATCCTCCACAGTACTGATGGTATCCCTCCGCAATACTGAACATCCTCCACAGTACTGATAATATCCCTCCACAATACTGAACATCCTCCACAGTACTGATGGTATCCCTCCACAGTACTGAACATTCTCCACAGTACTGATGATATCCCTCCACAATACTAAACATCCTCCACAGTACTGATAATATCCCTCCACAGTACTGAACATTCTCCACAGTACTGAACATCCTCCACAGTTTTGAACATGATCCACAGTACTGAACATCCTCCACAGTACTGAACATGATCCACAGTACTGATGATATCCCTCCACAGTACTGAACATTCTCCACAGTACTGAACATCCTCCACAGTTTTGAACATGATCCACAGTACTGAAAATCCTCCAAAGTACTGAACATGATCCACAGTACTGATGATATCCCTCCACAGTACTGAACATTCTCCACAGTACTGAACATGATCCACAGTACTGATGATATCCCTCCACAGTACTGAACATTCTCCACAGTACTGAACATCCTCCACAGTTTTGAACATGATCCACAGTACTGAACATCCTCCACAGTACTGAACATGATCCACAGTACTGATGATATCCCTCCACAGTACTGAACATTCTCCACAGTACTGATAATATCCCTCCACAATACTGAACATCCTCCACAGTACTGATAATATCCCTCCACAATACTGAACATCCTCCACAGTACTGATGATATCCCTCCACAGTACTGAACATCCTCCACAGTACTGAACATGATCCACAGTACTGATGATATCCCTCCACAATACTGAACATTCTCCACAGTACTGATAATATCCCTCCACAATACTGAACATCCTCCACAGTACTGATAATATCCCTCCACAATACTGAACATCCTCCACAGTACTGATGGTATCCCTCCGCAATACTGAACATCCTCCACAGTACTGATAATATCCCTCCACAATACTGAACATCCTCCACAGTACTGATGGTATCCCTCCACAGTACTGAACATTCTCCACAGTACTGATGATATCCCTCCACAATACTGAACATCCTCCACAGTACTGATAATATCCCTCCACAGTACTGAACATTCTCCACAGTACTGATGGTATCCCTCCACAATACTGAACATCCTCCACAGTACTGATGGTATCCCTCCACAATACTAAACATTCTCCACAGTACTGATGATATCCCTCCACAGTACTGAATATTCTCGACAGAACTGATAATATCCCTCCACAATACTGAACATCCTCCACAGTACTGATAATATCCCTCCACAGTACTGAACATTCTCCACAGTACTGATAATATCCCTCCACAGTACTGAACATTCTCCACAGTACTGATGGTATCCCTCCACAATACTGAACATTCTCCACAGTACTGATGATATCCCTCCACAATACTGAACATCCTCCACAGTACTGATAATATCCCTCCACAGTACTGAACATTCTCCACAGTACTGAACATCCTCCACAGTTTTGAACATGATCCACAGTACTGATGATATCCCTCCACAGTACTGAACATTCTCTACAGTACTGAACATCCTCCACAGTTTTGAACATGATCCACAGTACTGATAATATCCCTCCACAGTACTGAACATTCTCCACAGTACTGAACATCCTCCACAGTACTGAACATGATCCACAGTACTGATGATATCCCTCCACAGTACTGAACATTCTCTACAGTACTGATAATATCCCTCCACAATACTGAACATCCTCCACAGTACTGATGGTATCCCTCCGCAATACTGAATATCCTCCACAGTAGTGATGATATCCCTCCACAGTACTGAACATTCTCCACAGTACTGATAATATCCCTCCACAATACTGAACATCCTCCACAGTACTGATAATATCCCTCCACAGTACTGAACATTCTCCACAGTACTGAACATCCTCCACAGTTTTGAACATGATCCACAGTACTGAACATCCTCCACAGTACTGAACATGATCCACAGTACTGATGATATCCCTCCACAATACTGAACATTCTCCACAGTACTGATAATATCCCTCCACAATACTGAACATCCTCCACAGTACTGATAATATCCCTCCACAGTACTGAACATTCTCCACAGTACTGAACATCCTCCACAGTTTTGAACATGATCCACAGTACTGAACATCCTCCACAGTACTGAACATGATCCACAGTACTGATGATATCCCTCCACAGTACTGAACATTCTCCACAGTACTGAACATCCTCCACAGTTTTGAACATGATCCACAGTACTGAACATTCTCCACAGTACTGAACATGATCCACAGTACTGATGATATCCCTCCACAGTACTGAACATTCTCTACAGTACTGATAATATCCCTCCACAATACTGAACATCCTCCACAGTACTGATGGTATCCCTCCGCAATACTGAATATCCTCCACAGTAGTGATGATATCCCTCCACAGTACTGAACATTCTCCACAGTACTGATAATATCCCTCCACAATACTGAACATCCTCCACAGTACTGATGGTATCCCTCCACAGTACTGAACATTCTCCACAGTACTGATGATATCCCTCCACAATACTGAACATCCTCCACAGTACTGATAATATCCCTCCACAGTACTGAACATTCTCCACAGTACTGATGGTATCCCTCCACAATACTGAACATCCTCCACAGTACTGATGGTATCCCTCCACAATACTAAACATTCTCCACAGTACTGATGATATCCCTCCACAGTACTGAATATTCTCGACAGAACTGATAATATCCCTCCACAATACTGAACATCCTCCACAGTACTGATAATATCCCTCCACAGTACTGAACATCCTCCACAGTACTGATGGTATCCCTCCACAATACTGAACATCCTCCACAGTACTGATGGTATCCCTCCACAATACTGAACATCCTCCACAGTACTGATGGTATCCCTCCACAATACTGAACATCCTCCACAGTACTGATAATATCCCTCCACAATACTGAACATCCTCCACAGTACTGATAATATCCCTCCACAGTACTGAACATCCTCCACAGTACTGATAATATCCCTCCACAGTACTGAACATTCTCCACAGTACTGATGGTATCCCTCCACAATACTGAACATCCTCCACAGTACTGATGGTATCCCTCCACAATACTGAACATTCTCCACAGTACTGATGATATCCCTCCACAGTACTGAACATTCTCCACAGTACTGATGATATCCCTCCACAGTACTGAATATCCTCCACAGTAGTGATGATATCCCTCCACAGTACTGAACATTCTCCACAGTAGTGATGATATCCCTCCACAGTACTGAACATTCTCCACAGTACTGATAATATCCCTCCACAATACTGAACATCCTCCACAGTACTGATGATATCCCTCCACAAAACTGAACATCCTCCACAGTAGTGATGATATCCCTCCACAATACTGAACATCCTCCACAGTACTGATGATATCATTCCACAAAACTGAACATCCTCCACAGTAGTGATGATACCCCTCCACAGTACTGAACATTCTCCACAGTACTGATGATATCCCTCCACAGTACTGAATATTCTCCACAGTAGTGATGATATCCCTCCACAGTACTGAACATCCTCCACAGTACTGATGATATCCCTCAACAATACTGAACATCCTCCACAGTACTGATGATATCCCTCCACAAAACTGAACATCCTCCACAGTAGTGATGATATCCCTCCACAGTACTGAACATTCTCCACAGTACTGATGATATCCCTCCACAGTACTGAATACCCTCCACAGTAGTGATGATATCCCTCCACAGTACTGAACATTCTCCACAGTACTGATGGTATCCCTCCACAATACTGAACATTCTCCACAGTACTGATGATATCCCTCCACAGTACTGAACATTCTCCACAGTACTGATGGTATCCCTCCACAGTACTGAACATCCTCCACAGTACTGATGGTATCCCTCCACAATAATGAACATTCTTCACAGTACTGATGATATCCCTCCACAGTACTGAACATTCTCCACAGTACTGATGGTATCCCTCCACAATACTGAACATTCTCCACAGTACTGATGATATCCCTCCACAGTACTGAACATTCTCCACAGTACTGATGGTATCCCTCCACAATACTAAACATTCTCCACAGTACTGATGATATCCCTCCACAGTACTGAACATTCTCCACAGTACTGATGGTATCCCTCCACAGTACTGAACATCCTCCACAGTACTGATGGTATCCCTCCACAATACTGAACATTCTCCACAGTACTGATGATATCCCTCCACAGTACTGAACATTCTCCACAGTACTGATGATATCCCTCCACAGTACTGAATATCCTCCACAGTAGTGATGATATCCCTCCACAGTACTGAACATTCTCCACAGTAGTGATGATATCCCTCCACAGTACTGAACATTCTCCACAGTACTGATAATATCCCTCCACAAAACTGAACATCCTCCACAGTAGTGATGATATCCCTCCACAGTACTGAACATTCTCCACAGTACTGATGATATCCCTCCACAGTACTGAATATCCTCCACAGTAGTGATGATATCCCTCCACAGTACTGAACATTCTCCACAGTACTGATGATATCCCTCCACAGTACTGAATATCCTCCACAGTAGTGATGATATCCCTCCACAGTACTGAATATCCTCCACAGTAGTGATGATATCCCTCCATAGTACTGAACATTCTCCACAGTACTGATAATATCCCTCCACAATACTGAACATCCTCCACAGTACTGATGATATCCCTCCACAATACTGAACATCCTCCACAGTACTGATGATATCCCTCCACAGTACTGAACATCCTCCACAGTACTGATGATATCCCTCCACAGTACTGAACATCCTCCACAGTACTGAACATGATCAACAGTACTGATGATATCCCTCCACAATACTGAACATTCTCCACAGTACTGATAATATCCCTCCACAATACTGAACATCCTCCACAGTACTGATAATATCCCTCCACAATACTGAACATCCTCCACAGTACTGATGGTATCCCTCCGCAATACTGAACATCCTCCACAGTACTGATAATATCCCTCCACAATACTGAACATCCTCCACAGTACTGATAATATCCCTCCACAGTACTGAACATTCTCCACAGTACTGATGATATCCCTCCACAATACTGAACATCCTCCACAGTACTGATAATATCCCTCCACAGTACTGAACATTCTCCACAGTACTGAACATCCTCCACAGTTTTGAACATGATCCACAGTACTGAACATCCTCCACAGTACTGAACAAGATCCACAGTACTGATGATATCCCTCCACAGTACTGAACATTCTCCACAGTACTGAACATCCTCCACAGTTTTGAACATGATCCACAGTACTGAACATCCTCCACAGTACTGAACAAGATCCACAGTACTGATGATATCCCTCCACAGTACTGAACATTCTCCACAGTACTGAACATCCTCCACAGTTTTGAACATGATCCACAGTACTGAACATCCTCCACAGTACTGAACAAGATCCACAGTACTGATGATATCCCTCCACAGTACTGAACATTCTCCACAGTACTGAACATCTTCCACAGTTTTGAACGTGATCCACAGTACTGAACATCCTCCACAGTACTGAACATGATCCACAGTACTGATGATATCCCTCCACAGTACTGAACATTCTCCACAGTACTGAACATCCTCCACAGTTTTGAACATGATCCACAGTACTGAACATTCTCCACAGTACTGAACATGATCCACAGTACTGATGATATCCCTCCACAGTACTGAACATTCTCCACAGTACTGAACATCCTCCACAGTTTTGAACATGATCCACAGTACTGAACATCCTCCACAGTACTGAACATGATCCACAGTACTGATGATATCCCTCCACAGTACTGAACATTCTCCACAGTACTGAACATGATCCACAGTACTGATGATATCCCTCCACAGTACTGAATATCCTCCACAGTACTAATAATATCCCTCCACAATACTGAACATCCTCCACAGTACTGAACATGATCCACAGTACTGATGATATCCCTCCACAATACTGAACATTCTCCACAGTACTAATAATATCCCTCCACAATACTGAACATCCTCCACAGTACTGATAATATCCCTCCACAATACTGAACATCCTCCACAGTACTGATGGTATCCCTCCGCAATACTGAACATCCTCCACAGTACTGATAATATCCCTCCACAATACTGAACATCCTCCACAGTACTGATGGTATCCCTCCACAGTACTGAACATTCTCCACAGTACTGATGATATCCCTCCACAATACTGAACATCCTCCACAGTACTGATAATATCCCTCCACAGTACTGAACATTCTCCACAGTACTGATGGTATCCCTCCACAATACTGAACATCCTCCACAGTACTGATGGTATCCCTCCACAATACTAAACATTCTCCACAGTACTGATGATATCCCTCCACAGTACTGAATATTTTCGACAGAACTGATAATATCCCTCCACAATACTGAACATCCTCCACAGTACTGATAATATCCCTCCACAGTACTGAACATTCTCCACAGTACTGATAATATCCCTCCACAGTACTGAACATTCTCCACAGTACTGATGGTATCCCTCCACAATACTGAACATTCTCCACAGTACTGATGATATCCCTCCACAATACTGAACATCCTCCACAGTACTGATAATATCCCTCCACAGTACTGAACATTCTCCACAGTACTGAACATCCTCCACAGTTTTGAACATGATCCACAGTACTGAACATCCTCCACAGTACTGAACATGATCCACAGTACTGATGATATCCCTCCACAGTACTGAACATTCTCCACAGTACTGAACATCCTCCACAGTTTTGAACATGATCCACAGTACTGAACATCCTCCACAGTACTGAACATGATCCACAGTACTGATGATATCCCTCCACAGTACTGAACATTCTCCACAGTACTGAACATGATCCACAGTACTGATGATATCCCTCCACAGTACTGAACATTCTCTACAGTACTGAACATCCTCCACAGTTTTGAACATGATCCACAGTACTGAACATCCTCCACAGTACTGAACATGATCCACAGTACTGATGATATCCCTCCACAGTACTGAACATCCTCCACAGTACTGAACATTCTCCACAGTACTGATGATATCCCTCCACAATACTGAACATTCTCCACAGTACTGATAATATCCCTCCACAATACTGAACATCCTCCACAGTACTGATAATATCCCTCCACAATACTGAACATCCTCCACAGTACTGATGGTATCCCTCCGCAATACTGAACATCCTCCACAGTACTGATAATATCCCTCCACAATACTGAACATCCTCCACAGTACTGATGGTATCCCTCCACAGTACTGAACATCCTCCACAGTACTGATGGTATCCCTCCACAGTACTGAACATTCTCCACAGTACTGATGATATCCCTCCACAATACTGAACATCCTCCACAGTACTGATAATATCCCTCCACAATACTGAACATCCTCCACAGTACTGATGGTATCCCTCCGCAATACTGAACATCCTCCACAGTACTGATAATATCCCTCCACAATACTGAACATCCTCCACAGTACTGATGGTATCCCTCCACAGTACTGAACATTCTCCACAGTACTGATGATATCCCTCCACAATACTGAACATCCTCCACAGTACTGATAATATCCCTCCACAGTACTGAACATTCTCCACAGTACTGATGGTATCCCTCCACAATACTGAACATCCTCCACAGTACTGATGGTATCCCTCCACAATACTAAACATTCTCCACAGTACTGATGATATCCCTCCACAGTACTGAATATTTTCGACAGAACTGATAATATCCCTCCACAATACTGAACATCCTCCACAGTACTGATAATATCCCTCCACAGTACTGAACATTCTCCACAGTACTGATAATATCCCTCCACAGTACTGAACATTCTCCACAGTACTGATGGTATCCCTCCACAATACTGAACATTCTCCACAGTACTGATGATATCCCTCCACAATACTGAACATCCTCCACAGTACTGATAATATCCCTCCACAGTACTGAACATTCTCCACAGTACTGAACATCCTCCACAGTTTTGAACATGATCCACAGTACTGAACATCCTCCACAGTACTGAACATGATCCACAGTACTGATGATATCCCTCCACAGTACTGAACATTCTCCACAGTACTGAACATCCTCCACAGTTTTGAACATGATCCACAGTACTGAACATCCTCCACAGTACTGAACATGATCCACAGTACTGATGATATCCCTCCACAGTACTGAACATTCTCCACAGTACTGAACATGATCCACAGTACTGATGATATCCCTCCACAGTACTGAACATTCTCTACAGTACTGAACATCCTCCACAGTTTTGAACATGATCCACAGTACTGAACATCCTCCACAGTACTGAACATGATCCACAGTACTGATGATATCCCTCCACAGTACTGAACATCCTCCACAGTACTGAACATTCTCCACAGTACTGATGATATCCCTCCACAATACTGAACATTCTCCACAGTACTGATAATATCCCTCCACAATACTGAACATCCTCCACAGTACTGATAATATCCCTCCACAATACTGAACATCCTCCACAGTACTGATGGTATCCCTCCGCAATACTGAACATCCTCCACAGTACTGATAATATCCCTCCACAATACTGAACATCCTCCACAGTACTGATGGTATCCCTCCACAGTACTGAACATCCTCCACAGTACTGATGGTATCCCTCCACAGTACTGAACATTCTCCACAGTACTGATGATATCCCTCCACAATACTGAACATCCTCCACAGTACTGATAATATCCCTCCACAGTACTGAACATTCTCCACAGTACTGATGGTATCCCTCCACAATACTGAACATCCTCCACAGTACTGATGGTATCCCTCCACAATACTAAACATTCTCCACAGTACTGATGATATCCCTCCACAGTACTGAATATTCTCGACAGAACTGATAATATCCCTCCACAGTACTGAACATTCTCCACAGTACTGATAATATCCCTCCACAGTACTGAACATCCTCCACAGTACTGATGGTATCCCTCCACAATACTGAACATTCTCCACAGTACTGATGGTATCCCTCCACAGTACTGAACATCCTCCACAGTACTGATGGTATCCCTCCACAATACTGAACATTCTTCACAGTACTGATGATATCCCTCCACAGTACTGAACATTCTCCACAGTACTGATGGTATCCCTCCACAATACTGAACATTCTCCACAGTACTGATGATATCCCTCCACAGTACTGAACATTCTCCACAGTACTGATGGTATCCCTCCACAATACTGAACATTCTCCACAGTACTGATGATATCCCTCCACAGTACTGAACATTCTCCACAGTACTGATGGTATCCCTCCACAGTACTGAACATCCTCCACAGTACTGATGGTATCCCTCCACAATACTGAACATTCTCCACAGTACTGATGATATCCCTCCACAGTACTGAACATTCTCCACAGTACTGATGATATCCCTCCACAGTACTGAATATCCTCCACAGTAGTGATGATATCCCTCCACAGTACTGAAAATTCTCCACAGTAGTGATGATATCCCTCCACAGTACTGAACATTCTCCACAGTACTGATGATATCCCTCCACAGTACTGAATATCCTCCACAGTAGTGATGATATCCCTCCACAGTACTGAATATCCTCCACAGTAGTGATGATATCCCTCCACAGTACTGAACATTCTCCACAGTACTGATAACATCCCTCCACAATACTGAACATCCTCCACAGTACTGATGATATCCCTCCACAATACTGAACATCCTCCACAGTACTGATGATATCCCTCCACAGTACTGAACATCCTCCACAGTACTGATGATATCCCTCCACAGTACTGAACATCCTCCACAGTACTGATGATATCCCTCCACAGTATTGAACATTCTCAAATTTTAAGGAGAGTGAGCGAGATGGTATCTCTCTATGGCACTGAATATTATTCACAGTACAGTTAGTGTACACCAATGTTAACCTAATGTATTGGATGTTGTTCAAGAAAAAATGTTTCATGTTTGACAATGTTCGAGGATTTTGTCGCATGCAGCAATCATCTGCTGATTGTTTATATTGAAATATTGCCGAATCAAATTTCATTAGCTATCTTATATGATGTATGATGATATCGTATGTTTGATGATGTTAGATGATGTTTGATATGCCCTTAACAACCGATGGTTACCAAAAGAGCATGAAAAGCACCCAACCTTGTGACTGCTGGTCGCAGGAAATGTTTTGAATTGAAATTCCAGCAGGAAATATTTTGAAATTGCTCACTCTCTTCAAAGCAACAAAGGAGCAAAGAATTATGTTCTTTGCTTGTATTTAGAAGTGTTATCGTTTATCATGAACCACTGGCATTCAGGTGATTTTTCGATCGCAGGAAGAAACACATTTTTTATGCCCTGCAAAACAAAATTGCAACGGAATTTTTGCAACAGTTAAATTCTCCTATTGCTGCAGTCAGTCTGCAGTCGTTGAATTGGTAACTATGCGTTGCTAAGGAGCGTATTCCCATCGTTCTTGTAGACACAAGTTTTTATATTGAATTGAATTGTCAGACGTTACAACTACTGAAGCCTCAGTTGTGAAGTGTTTTCATTGAGTTGCATTGTGAAGGTGGCATATTAGATCATCAGGGACTTATTTCGGTATTTCTCTTCAAAAAATGTTTTTCTCCGAAAGTTTTAATGAGGATTCTGTAAGATGTTGATCCAGGCATAAATTAGCAGAAAACATTGAAATTCTGCGTTGTTTCGATATTTGATATTCCTTGTGCTGGGAAAACTCAGATTGAGAACGCGCGTCTTTATCTATTATTCATGTACACCCTGAATACGAAATTTGCTGAGACGGGGGTCTAAGATGAGGCATTCGAAGAATGTCGGAAAACTCAATAGCGTCGCTTCGTCAGTAAGCGACTTATCGTAGGGCCAGATTTCAAAAGTAAAGAAACTGCTATAAGAGGTTTAGTCTGATTCAGAGGAGCTAAGAATAATCATATATCGAGATAATTTGTGAGAATGAAAATGACCCGAGTAGGACTCGAACCCACGACCTCTAGATTCGTACTTTAGAGCGCTACCACTGAGAAACTGGGTCTTCAAGAAACCAAGAATAGGATTCTAGAGATCGTGGGTTCGAGTCCTACTCGGGTCATTTTCAATCTCACAAATTATCTAAAATGATTTTCCAAATCCTGCTTCTCCTCAAATTCATATATGTTACCTTGATGAGGGGATATTCGCAAAATGCTCAGTGCACTTCATCAGCACCGAATTGTAAACTTAACACTCCTCAGCTGGCACTTCTACGTGAAATATTCGCACAAGGCGTAAATTCACCAAGAGAAACCTGAATTTCTCCATATGAACACAAAGTTAATACAAAACACCCTTTGGGGTTAGGAAACTAGCTAAGAAACTTGTCGTAATTGTGATGAAAGCTATTAAACCTGGAACCAAGGTTTAGCATATTTGTAAAAGTATCCCTCCATAGTTCACTATTTGAACACGAAGTTAACAGAAGAAAGAGCTTTTGCAGTTAGGGAACTACACTTCTTTTTTTTTATAAGAATATCTAATTTTTTTCTGAGCCTCAATATTCTTAATTTTTTGCTATTTTGAGCCTCGGAATATTCTTAAATTATTCTTACGGCAGAAAACACGGATATAGCAATAAATTGTTATTATTGTCATAAATGCCAAAAAAGCACACCTACAGTATTACAAATATGGTGGATAACAGAACAATATCCTTATTGCCTGTAAAACAGAGCTCGTCGACACTTGCATCAAAATTTAGGTGAGTGTATGTATTTAAACCATTCCCGGTAAAAAGCGAGGGGCGTTTCACTCCCTTCCAAGGTGTACGAGATTTTTTCAAGAACAAAGGGATTTCCAGTGATTTCCAAGAGATTTTCATCTGAACAATAGGATTTTCAGGAAAAGTGTACGAGATTTTAGGGAGTGATTTGCCCCTCGGTAAAAAGCACACCAATTCAGAAGTAAAGAAACACTCGCTAAAAATTTTTTCCATGGGATCTGAGCCTCGCAATATTCTTAAAATATTCTTAAATTTCACCGATTTTGAGGCTCATTATTCTTATAAAATTTATTCTTATAAAAAAAAAAGAGTGTAGCTAAGAAACTTTTAGTAATTGTGAGGAAAGCAAAGAAACCCCGAAACTAATAATTAGCACAGTTGTAATAGTATCCCTCCATAGTTCACTATTTGAACACAAAGTTAACGGAAAATAGACCTTTTGCAGTTAGGGAACTAGCTAAGAAACTTGTCTTAATTGTGATGTAGGCGAAGAAGCCATTAAACCGAAATTTAGCACAGTTTCTTACATAACAATGATTGCACTAGCAATTGAAATGTCACCAACATATCAACGATCACCAAATCAACAACATCAAATAACTACACCCCCGTTTAACGGGTGGTTCTCTCTCCTTCAATCGCGGGACGCAGCAGGCGACAACTTCATCTTCGTGCGAATTCGTGCAGAAGTTGTTGTGCAATCAGCTAGAACCTCGTCACTGATCCGTCCAAAATGAGCGACCTAGAACCACGGGGAGACCATCCCCACAGCAGTGACACGGCATGTGACAAGATCAACGGCCTGGTTCAGAATAACGTAAACATCTCCACCTCCATCCGCAAGCTCGAAGAAGAGAAAGCAAAATTGCAAGCAAAGCTGAAAAGCGTCGAAAGCTCGCTACTCACCAACTCGCGGAATAAAGAGAATCTTCTAGGCCTATCTGAGAAGCTGAAACGCTGGGCCGATAAAATCAAATCCGCTAATCGGAATAATCAAGGCGTGCCGTATGTGAGAGAAATCAAAGTTGTATGCAATGAAATACTGACTGAGATAAACAAAGAAGATTTCCAGAAGAGGTACACCAGCTTGCTAGAGTCTGATATTCCATGTATTACACTAGTGTCAGATGGGATGAAGGCGTTGGAGAATGTCTGCTGTAAAGTGTTGCAGAATGAAGCGAACTACAATGCGATATGGGTGGAAGAAATGCGGCAGCTGATTGGACGATTGTCGGGCTGTACTAATGCTATCTTAAGCCTGCACTTTGAAGAATAAGCGCTGTTTCTCATTGATCTATTATCTAGTTGTTATTTCGTATATTGAAACTTGTTTATCATGGTTATGATAAATTGAATCATGGTTATGATAAATTGATGATATAGTTAATGTACGTTTACTTTCATTCGTTTACCAAATGAATACGCTACCATTGTAGCAAGAATATTTGAAACTGTTCTTTTTTGTATCAATTACATCTTCAAATGTCTTGGAATTTCTATGAAAATGTTTTGACTTTGACTCCCTTATCAAAAACTTTCTGAAGACATTTTAACTTTTTTCCGTAAGATTACCAGAACGGCAAGAATTCGAAAAAAAGGTAAAAATAAAGATTTCACACCCATAAATTTGCCAAAGCAATACATCAACTTCTCGTTTTGAATTCTTCTGGCTTTAGATTCGGCTGACTTTAAGGAATCAAATTTCTCGACAGCTAGAATTTTCTTGCTTTCCGTGGATTCGTTTCCCTTCTCAGTTGAGCCGTGCAGAACTCACTTCTCTGTTCCTGTTGTATTACATCCTAGGAAAAAGTAATTTCAGATGAATAATGCCGTCATATGAGCGTTGCGTTCGCAAATTAGGAAGCAGATAGAAACACAAATGATCATACGAATATCTTTCGTTTATATATTGATAAGAAAAGAGTCAAGGAACGCTAAGCATCTAAACAAGCCTATTTTGTAGTTTCCCACTCATCAGGAGACGAACCAAAAATGATCAGGTGATTTACAAATAAATGTTTCGTTTATGGACGTTTTCAAAGGAGTGAAAGCTGATGATAGCGCTAGTAAAATGCACCTATTTCCATAATTAATAGCGGGAGAACGTTATCAATAACAGTCCCTTTCATGTTGCAGTTACAATATGGGGAGGCAAGAGCACTTATTGCTCCTTGAAAACAAGCAGGATTCAGAAAATTAATCGAAGTAATTTGTGCAAATGAAAATGAACTGGGTGGGACTGGAAGCAACGACCTGCACCTCAATCACTCCTCCAACTGAGCACCGAGACAATTAATATAGTTAAATAACCCTAGGCACATCAATCGCAAAAATTGCACCACCATCACCGTATGAAGAAGCAAAATTTACCAGGTTTTTTAACAATTTCTCAGGACCTGTAAACGAAAAAATTCTAAGAGTAGTACCATGTAGTATATAGAAAAGCTTCTACTAACGTTTCAGGCGTATGCCTGTTATCAAAGTTGACTTTGATCACTCAAACAATTTGTTCTTTTATTCGTCTTATTAACAGTACCATACGCATTCAATTAGTTTCAACTAAACAGGACCTGTCGTCTTTATACTCGCTGAGTGGTGGTGCAATTTCTGCGTTTTTTAAAGGAGATACGTATTCGAGGTTTAGTAAAAACAGGGGCGGATCCAGGTTTTTTCATGACTGCTGCAGAAAAATGAAGAAATATTTGGGGCTTTGTCTATTCATTCCACTTAATGAAGAGATAGAGAGTTTTGTCTTTTGAGTTTCTTTCTTCTTAGTGCATGTATGTATAATATAGAAATCTGACTGTTGCAGCAGCAACAATTGCAACCGTCTGGATCCGCCCCTGTCAAATCAAGCCTAACATAATCCTGATAACAAGTTTCTACCAGCTGAGGAAAACGTTTGGCTAATTTGACCTGACAAATGTCAACAATTCTAAACATTTCCAATTAATAACAAGTTTTAATCTTAATTCAATCTGAATTCCAATTTGAGTTTTCTTGCGGTAATGAATTGAAGAACTTTCCCATTCAAAAATGTCTTGATTTATCGAAAACAGCTACATACTGATAATTACCGATGCAGTGAGTCGCTTAATAATTCATTTCTACCACTGTTTTGTTTACATGAAAGAAATTTCAATATTCCCACCAACAATAGCATTATTATTCAGGGCTTTTGTAATCGTTTTTTAATTTCTGATGTGATGTTTGGTAAAGTGTAAATAAATTAACACCCAAGTACACATTGCAGGTGGAGTTTACTTTTTCGTTATTCTGAGGCTTTCAATGTTGTTCGAGAAACTTTTAGAAGGCAACAATGTGGCACCAACCAGTCGACACGCGGAAGATTCCAGGGTGAGCACGAATCCTACCGATCAGAATCATATTCTGTAGAAGTAACGCTCCGTCTTTTAGGCTTGATATTCTATTGTTGGGCTTTGTATATTCGCTAATTAAGTGATTCAAGCACGAATAAGCAATAACATATTTGCGTTAACATTCTACATCGTTCTAATTGTCAAAATTTCACTTCATTATTCGTTCTTACATCAGCTAAGTTATCAAAATGATCTACATTTTAGATACTTAGCGTAAAAAACGGAACTCAATTTTCCACAGAACATAATTCTGACCAACGGGATTTTGTGTTCATTCTATCTCAGGTAAGGCTACACAGTCTGTGTGTGGCCTATTTTAGGCCCGTTTCAACTGTAGGCCAAGGCTGCCATAATCTGAACCTGTGATGTAAAACTCCCTATGAAATCCTTGCATTTTCGAAATTTGTCATTTTAGACACCCTACTTCAAAATGAAATTGTCGACAATGCTCAAGGTATGGCCGGGGGGTTTTTTCCCAGTAAAATAGAGATTTGTAAAATCCATTTCACAAAATTTCAGCTTTATATGAATTAGTTTAGGGTTTGACCCTTTGTTGACTGGACTATATGGCCTGCTGAACAAGGCCCAGTACTTCAGACTGTGTCATTACGCGTCATTGCTCTCTCAACTGGGATATCGAGCCCATATTTCATTGGACCCTACTTTATTGAGTAGTATGAATTCAAAAGGGTTTATGGTCAGATTCTAATACGTTTCTCAATTGTCGCTTCATTGGATTGTTGGTGGAAATATTGAAACTCGCCTCAGCATTAACAGACATTTGAAAAAGGTTTTGCAGATGAATTATTCAGTAAGTATATTGTTATGAGAATATTGTAGTTATTAAGTTGAAGCAATCACAGAGACGCGTTGTAACGAACGGACCTTCTGCAGCAGAGAGCGTCATAAAATTAGAAGCTGTGATAAAAATACTGCTTAGGATCTTACATTGTTAGATATTGTGTGGAAAAGTCTGGATAAACATTTCATCATTAGGTATGTTACCTTTAGATTTCCAGCAAGGCCTAATTTTCCATAAATGTACTTATTAAATTTATCATTGAAAATCTTTTGTCACAGGCTAACCTGGATACCACACTATCTCTAAGGAAGCCGAGATAGACAGATGGTATCCCTCCTAAGTGCTGAATATCCTCCATAATCCTGAGTGGAACCCCTCCACGATACTGATAGCATCTTTTAACAGTACTGAATGATATCCCTCCAAAAACAGAATGAATGATATCCCTCTACAGCACTGAATAGTACTGCCCCAAAGTACTGAATGTATCCCTCCACAATACTGATGGTATCCTTTCACAGTACTAAATAGTATCCCTCCCCCCATACAAAACTGAATGGTGTCCCTCAAAAGCACTGAATAGAATTCTTCAAAAGTACTGAATGGTATCCCTCTACCATACTGATGGTATCCTTTTACTGTACTTATAGTAGCTATCCCTCGATAATACTAAATGGTATCAGTACTGATGGTATACCTCCACAGCACTGATGGTATCCCTTTAAGCACTGCTGAAAGTCGTGCAACGATTACAAATTTAACAGTAGATACGAATTCAAGTAAGTTAGTTTTAGCTTTAGATTTAGTAGTAATTGCAGTCAAGGCTGTATAGGCCACATGGCCTTTGCCCCCTTCCTAAATATATTAACATTATCATCATTCCTCCACGATACAGATGGTATCCCTCTACAGTGCCAACCATCCTCCACATTACTAAATGGTATCCCTCCACAGACAGTACCGATATTAACCTTCAAATTTCTGAGCATCCTACACATTACTGAATAGTATCCCTCCACAGACAGTACTGATGGTATCCCTCCAATTTCTAAGCATCCTCTACATTACTGAATAGTATCCCTCCCTCCACGATACAGATGGTTTTCCTACAGAGTATCGAGCATCCTACACATTACTAAATGGTATTCCTCCACAGACAGTACTGATGGTATCCCTCCAATTTCTAAGCATCCTCTACATTACTGAATAGTATCCCTCCCTCCACGATACAGATGGTTTTCCTACAGAGTATCGAGCATCCTACACATTACTAAATGGTATTCCTCCACAGACAGTACTGATGGTATCCCTCCAATTTCTGAGCATCCTCTACATTACTGAATAGTATCCCTCCCTCCACGATACAGATGGTTTTCCTACAGAGTATCCAGCATCCTACACATTACTAAATGGTATCCTTCCACAGACAGTACTGATGGTATCCCTCCAATTTCTGAGCATCCTCTACATTACTGAATAGTATCCCTCCCTCCACGATACAGATGGTTTTCCTACAGAGTATCGAGCATCCTACACATTACTAAATGGTATCCTTCCACAGACAGTACTGATGGTATCCCTCCAATTTCTGAGCATCCTCTACATTACTGAATAGTATCCCTCCCTCCACGATACAGATGGTTTTCCTACAGAGTATCGAGCATCCTACACGTTACTAAATGGTACCTCTCAAAAGGCAGTACTGATGGTATCCCTCCAATTTCTGAGCATCCTACACATTACTAAATGGTATCCCTCCACAGACAGTACTGATGGTATCCCTCCAATTTCTAAGCATCCTCTACATTACTGAATAGTATCCCTCCCTCCACGATACAGATGGTTTTCCTACAGAGTATCGAGCATCCTACACATTACTAAATGGTATCCTTCCACAGACAGTACTGATGGTATCCCTCCAATTTCTGAGCATCCTCTACATTACTGAATAGTATCCCTCCCTCCACGATACAGATGGTTTTCCTACAGAGTATCGAGCATCCTACACATTACTAAATGGTATTCCTCCACAGACAGTACTGATGGTATCCCTCCAGTTTCTGAGCATCCTCTACATTACTGAATAGTATCCCTCCCTCCACGATACAGATGGTTTTCCTAGAGAGTATCGAGGATCCTACACGTTACTAAATGGTACCTCTCAAAAGACAGTACTGATGGTATCCCTTCAAATTTCTGAGCATCCTACACATTGCTAAATAGTATCCCTCTACAGGCAGTACTGGATGGTATCCCTCCAATTTCTGAGCATCCTCAACAGTACTGAATGACATTCCTCTACATTATTGAATTATATCTATCCACGGTACAGAAAAGTGTCCCTCCACAGTACTGATGATAGTCCTCCACAGTTCTGGATTTCTTTAATTTGTTTTACACCATTATGCACACAGCAATCGAATGAAAAATCAACAAGGCGTCATTTCTCAAGTCAATGCCAAATGCACACCACAGTAGGGGCCCTGAAAATATGGTTTAAGATGTAACAGTCGTTCATTTGAAAATTTCATGATTCTTTGTAGGTTTACTTCAGCAGCATACTTCACCGAGGTAAAAAAATGAACAGGAAAGCTTCAGTGGTTCTTTTGCAAAGACGTGATGAAATCGAGGCAGCAACAACAGCGCGAAACGAAATCATAACTTCCATGTTGAAACAGAGGGCACTACTATTTGACGTCTATACCTGCGTAACCAAATGGATTGACACTGTGGAGGAGATAGAAAGACTCTCACAGGGGAACCCAACCTTGAAATCATACCGAGAAGCGCGGAGCAGAATCAAAAGCGAAATTGAGAGCTGTGGAGCTACTTTGGAGGAGCTTGATAAGGATGGTATCCCAGAGTTTAACGCAGTTAAGGAGGCCATCCAGTGTGCTGACGTCATTTTAGAAGAGGATCAGCCAGGGAGCAATGCTGAAGAGCTGCGTTTCATCCTTGGAAAAGCACGTGGTACTTTGCAAGTTATCATGGAACTCCTTTACAATTACTTTGTCAATAAAAATTTTGTTACTCACTCTATAAGATAAAGAAGGTTAAAAAGGGAGTGCCCCCATTTGTCTCCTAACTGGTCCTGTTTATAATTACTAAACATTGGGTTAAAGTCTTTCCGTACTAATATACCATGTTTTTACTCCTTAAAGATTTCAAACTAGACTTAAGCAATAATAGAAGACTTAATTTGGGAAAATTAGGGGTCTCTCGCAGCCCCCCTAGAGCTCTCTCTAGGAGCATTTAAAAAACTATTCACGTGACCCACAAGCCTACATAGTGCAAGAAAAGATTACCTTTCTTCTTCTCAGGAGTAGTCATGGTAACCACCACTCTCTCCCTTTTTCATTTTTCAGTTTCTTAAGAAAAACTGGTGTATCCATTCCCCACTAGGCAAACACTGGTCGTTAGTGAGTCTTTTATCTAATCAAAAAGCAAGCACTAGTAAACTTTCCAGCCTCTGTATGGCTTTGTTAAACCTCTGTCTGGCTTTGTTAGGGATTCTGGTCTTATGTAATCAGATTGATTCAGGTTAAAGCCAGCATGAAGGCTTTCATTATCATGTTAATCAAATTGTTGATGTTGGCGCAGGTGGTCCTATTTGAACAACACATGCTTCCTGAGGCCTGGGCACACTAAATAATCATATGCAAAATTCAGGTTAAAATTCAAATTGACTGCACTCATCTTTTTTATAAGGAACTATGCTAAATTTGGCACTCAACAACCTCCATCCTGGTATTCCTAACAGTACTGATGGTATCCCTCACAATACTGGACACACTTCAATGCTCTGATGGTATTCCTCTCCCCTTTAGTACTGATGGTATCCCAAAGCACTGAACACACTTCAATGTACTGATGGTATTCCTCTCCCCCACAGTACTGGTGATATCCCCATTTGTGTTTGCACATCAACCAATACTTTATGAAGAAAGTAAGCGTATTGGCCTATCAACTGTCGATAGTTGATGTTGTTGTGGTTGTTGTTGATCTTCCATTTCTTGCGCATTCTTATGAGAAGTACTTTCTCGCTCTGTTTTCGTTTCCTGGCCTAAACACTTTTAAAACCGTTCAAATCTACGAAGTTTTGATTTCAAACTATGGCGTGAGGAAGTGTTTTCAATTTGGCGCCAAAACCTCGCTTACGCGTCACAGGAAGAGCTTACAAATCGCAAATGAAAATTTGGGCCTAAGTTGATTGTCAAGGAAGAGACGCCATTTTGTTGCTAGGTGTCCCAATACATTTTGAACCTAAGTGTATTTTATATAGCATTGTTCATCAGGGATCTGTGCACTAGGGAGCTGATAGTGTAGGTTTTCTTGTTGAAAGAATGTCTGAAGTCAAGATGATTGATTGAAAGGATGCTGTCGCTAGCTTTGCGTCACTGTTTTTAGCTTTCTCTACAACTTTGAAAGTCGCTCTCTGCGCGATACAAATTCTGAATATCAGCAAATTAGTTTCCGCAGATAACATTGAAAACCTGTTTGTACCAAAAAGCCACAAGTTCAAAATACTCTTTTGCGTAGCATTGCGGAATCTAAAAAATCCTATCTCAGAAACTTGAGACTATACAACTTAAATAATTAATAAGATTTTGGTTAAACTCTTTGTGGCTGATAAAACACAAAATAAAACTTTTTTAGAGCTTTATTGTGTTTGCTAAAAGCTAAAAAGCAATAATCACCTCGGAAAATGTTCAGTTGTTTAAAAATTTATCAATGTGTAACTTACTTAGACCTAAGATTTTGCAAAATGCAAAATGCCTAAATACTAACTCGATCCAGGCTTCTTTGCTCAATGAGGTTAGAATCTGCTTGCCAAGGGGTAAGGAGCTTGGGTTTTGTGGGCATGATTTGAGGTAAATATTAGAGTTTGAGCAGTGCATAGATTTTCATTAATGAATCAACCTTACTTGTTGCCTGCTTGTCTTTATTTTAATCGTGTTCAACTGTTTCGTCATTCTGTTTAGTAAAATTCTCAGTGTATCTGTTTGAGTGTTGTAAGAAGGCTACTGGCCTTGAGTCTAGTTCTTAGGCCAAACTCGAGAGCGCCAAACGTTCCGAAAATACACTTATGTGTTTAGGCCAAGACGTACGGTGAAGAAGAAAGACGAAACAGATACACTCTTTTTTATAAGAGCAATCATATACGAGCCTCAGAATTTTAAGAAATAACCTCAAGACTGATAAATAACCACAATAGTCTTTTGAAAAGAAGCAGATTGGCAGCACACTGATGTGTAAGATATTCAAAAAGTAAAAATTACCACAACTGACAGCAAAAACAGGACTCAAAGTCAAATCATTATAGAATAAGAAAAATTTAAGAACATTTCAGGCTGAAAATAGAGAAACATTTAAGAAATACCAGCTTCAAACCAATATTACTGGTTATTTAAGAAAAAAGAGTGTAAACACGATGGAAATAAAGACAAGCAGATAACAAGTAAGGTTTATAAATTCATATAAAAGCTATTCAACGCACAAATTCCATCATCTACTAAAGAAGATTTTATGATTGGAGTGCTTCTCGGACAAGATTTGCTCACATATAATGTTCTTTACATTTTTGAAACCTTGTTTTATTGTTATTTGAATTTTGTTTTTGTGTATAATTATACGCTCCAAATTTGTGTAACAAATCATTATTTACAAAAAATGAAACTGAATGAAATGAAATGTTATTTGTCTTGTTAACTGCCGTTGTTGTATGTATTTATTATCAGTTTTGATTAGTTTAGCTATTGTTCCGTTTTTTATAGTATAGGTGCGACGAAATAGGTGTGGTATATGACGCTCCAGATTATTGAAGCATATTATTATTCATAAAATGAAAAAATGAGAAAAAAAATTATTTAGTAATTCTGACATTAACTAAAAAGATACAATTTACCTTGTAAATAGGCTTTTGATGGTATAAGAAATAATGTCGGATCGAATTGAATTGAATTACATGAGTCAAAACTAATAATGAATTGAATTGGATGTTACCCCCTGCCTCCGATCCCTCATCACGTGGGATGACACCAACCATAAACCTCTTTTCCACAAAGCGACGAGGAATGCACCCCTGGGCTGTAGCAATTGTGACCGTAATCGATTTAGTGAGCTCGCAGACAATATCATATTTTCCTTTTATCCCCTTGACTTTGAGAAGACACAATAGGCTTTACGAGTTTACCTGTGAGCGGCTTTGCACAGCTGCACGCTTTTTTATAAGAATCTTCTTTAGATATGAAGAATTGATCGAAATTAATTTGTGAAAATGAAATGGGGGTCTTCCATCTTGGCCTATATGCCTTTTTTTAAAAAAATGAAATGATGACAGGGCTAGGAATCGATCCCACGACTATCAGTGTCATTTCATTTTCACAAATCGATTTCTATTTATTTTCCAAAGCCTGCTTCTTGTCAAATATAAGAACTATAAGAAATAACTGTAGGAATGAGAAATTAATATAGAATTTCAATAGCCTACTCTGGTGAAATATTCATGAAAATAAAGTTAGCTTATCATCATCATCATGTACCAAAGCAAATACTAGATCGAGGGGCACCTCATCGAGAAGTTGGAATTTCACTCCCTTCTCAAGAAAAAAGTTTTGCAAGGGATTTTCATTAGAACAATAGAATTTTCAGGAAAAGTGCACGAGATTTTTAAGGAGTTGTTCGCCCCTGGACCAAGATTGCAATGTAAGGAAGGCAGTTTGAAGCTCAAACTTGAAAGTTCCTTATAAAAAACGTCGCATTTCCCAGATCGTTATAGATTAAGGTGCATTCATTTGTAAACAATTGTCACGACTATTGACGTACCAAGCTCACAAACTGTGGTTTCCTCCCTATTATCGACAGGCCCAGATAGCATGTATTGATTGCTTAAAATGTTGACCATCTTGACATATTTTCTGTGTTATTTCTCGGATTTAGCTGTTTGGATTTCAGAATCAGATGTCTTCGCGTTTTGTATGTGAGACAAAAGGCAATATTAGGCAGCTGGGTCGAAGCGTGGTGGGTGCTTTCTTTTGCAGTGTTGTGAGTAGAGGAACTGTCTTACTTGGTGGATATGTGAGTCTGAGAGAGCTCGTGGAGATATTGTTATTAATTAAGGGCGGAAAACAGAAGAAAATAGGATATGAAGCTCCCAAGTTTGAATATCAAAGAATATTCAGCCTACAGATTTTGAAAGCATCTTTAAACAGGCCCGTAGGATTTTCAAGCCGGAATCCAACTCTGGACTAGAAAACAAGGTGAACCTTTTTCATAACAAAATTTAACAAATGAATTATTTATACAGTGCACATTTACAATGGTGAAAAAGTTATGTTCTAAATGTTTCAATTAGTCGAATGATTTGTGCAAAATCGAATCGATACCGAAGAGAGTTGTTCTCAACAAGCATTTTCCGAATTGTTTCCAGCAGAGCAAGTTGCAGTAAGATTTGGCTGTAAATCTCGTGAGAAACCCGTAACTATTGTGTTTCTATTTTTGTTTTGAAGTGTTTTTGATAAAATTGTTTAGCTGAATGTGTTTTAATTCAATTAACCGCATTTTTCATATCTCTTTGGTATTTGTTATCAGCTTATCTTAGCGGGAAGGTTTTGTGCACATAAGAAACGTGTTTTGAATTAATATTTGCTGGCTCCAATGCATTCATTATTGTTTTGTTTGTTGACGCATACAATTTCCATATTGCACTCTTTTTTATAAGTGCCGGTAAATTTGGCCTCTGATGTATGAGGCTGCTCGTTGGCCTTCGTTCTTTCTTTATAAGAACAAACTTTATTAGAACAGTAAGCCTTTCTAGAAAGCCCCCATTCCAGTTCTTTAAAGTTCTAAAAGGTTTCTTGAGGATCCGTAGGGATTTAAGAGACTTTGTTGGGATTCTAGAGGATTTTCTGGGACTCCAGGCGCTTTTGCCACCGTAGTTTATGGTATCAGATTTCTGGGAGGGTCTAGCCCCCGAGCTTTTCTTACACAAATGACAACTAAATACATGCTTTTTAAAAAAGCATTTGGAAGAAGAGTTTCTCAGAATTTCTATTTAGAAATACTTTTTTGAGGGCTGGAGTATAACTTGTCTTGTGTTTATCCGAGGGGTTTATCACACAAAAAAAATCTCGTACACTTTTGGCTAAAAATCTTTGAAAATCTCTAAAATCTTTAGATAATCTCAAAAATCTTGACAAATCTGGCCCAAAAAATCTGGATATATCTTAACAATCTTGGAAAGTCTTTGAAATCTCTAAAAATCTCTGTAAATCTTGGAAATCTCAAAAAATCGCATACACTTTAGCTATAATGGTTTACCCCTCGTGTTTGCCTCAAGTACCTTTGGAGATATCAAAAGATTCTGACCCTTATTCCACCCCTATATTTCTTATAGTTAAGGTTGTTATTGAAACCTGTCGTAGATTTAAAGTTGCGAAGATTTCAGCGCTAGGGCTTCAGGTCATTTGAAATATTCATATAAAAAAGCGTGTTTTGAAGCGATTTTCTGGCGGCCCCAGGGCTATTCTTTTTTCGAATTCATGTTGATACCACGAAATGGATATATTTCATCGTTCTGTTCTCTTTTTTTTAAATTTTCGTAAAACCTGCATCAGATGTACATAAAAATTACAAATAAGCATCAAATTCCAGTAAATATAACCTCATTCTAGAAGCATTTTTGTAATAATAATATTCAGCCCATTTTGAAGGCCGAAGTAAATCACCCTCTGGCCCTACTCGGTTAGCCTCAGTCAGGCTCCAGACGGTGTGCACGAAATCCCACCCATTAGAAGTAGGTTGTATGGTCCGGTTTTTATTCTAGCTAATCGAAGGAGTCTTGAAATACCCCTAAATTTAAATCCTTGTCCCAACCCCAGCTCTAATCGATAACCTAAGGCCCTTACCTTAATCCCCAATCCGAACTGTTACCCCTAAACCCAGCCCATACCCAAAACCCTAACCTTGTGATTATTGTAAAAACCGGAACAGCAGATCTACTTCTAATGGGTGGGATTTCGTGCTCACCCCTCCAAACACGATTCTCATCTGTGGTTAGCAGACGACAGACGCACAAAGCGTAGAAACAGGTCAAGCCAATGAGCAGTAACTCATCTTTCTTGGCTTTCAGGCAAGAAAAACATCCACAACTTATGAAAGATATTATAAACTGAATAAAAAGCCATCATCATCGAAATGAGCTCCGAAAACCAAGGGGAAGAAGTAGAAAAAGATGAATCGCCTTCGGAAAATAAAACTGGCGATCAATTTCTAAACAACCAACGTCGGAGAAATAACTCAAACTCGATTGAAAGCATCGGAAAATCCACGAAAGCCAACCAAAAAGGGGAAGAAATTCCGTGGTGTGAGGTCGACAACGTTATTTATCGTCCTGGCGGTAGGTTTGACTTTCTTTATTTCATGTTAATATTTCAAATCAGGTTTTACCGAGTTAAATTTTTGCTAGGGTTTACTTATTATTTTCAACTCGCTGTTACATGTGTTTTAGTAAATTAATAACTCGTAACGGGTTTTACCGAGTCTAAAGTTTATTAAAAGTATTTCATTTAAGATTACTTTTAAAATTTGCTGCTGAAATTTGCTATTAAACTCGAAATAGACCGAAATTTACGAGCTCATTCAAACATTTTTCACACCAATTTTCCAATAAATTCATCGATTTTTCTTATCGCAAGAATACCTTTTATTGATCAAAACATCAAATTCTGTCATTCTTATAAGCTAAAATTATTCTAGTGAATTTTACACTTATCGTAAAATTGGTGAAATAATGAAGTCAACAAGTTCCCCGTACATGAAATATATCCTGAAATATTTGCAATTTTTCTCAATGTCTTGATTTTTCTCAATAGACAAACTTTACAATCGTAATTGAATTCTATCAGAACCACTTTCCAAAACTGATTGAGTTTTATCTTTTATCGGAGAAATCCTCCATATTTTTCAAAATCTAAGTTAATATTAAAGACATTTTGATATTTCATCGGTTTAGGACAAACTAGAACACCTCTAATTATAGTTATAAGAGCCACATTTATTAATAAAACTCAGTTTAGGCCAAAAGGAATTCAAAAATTACGAACTCCTAATAATCAGATGGTTTTGGTTGAACTTGTCTAGAATTTTGAGAATAAACAGATTCTAGACTTAGTTTTCAAGTGGTAATGTTTGGTCTACGAATTAAACATCTCTCATGTTGCTTATAAAGGTTTAGAGTTCTCTAGATCGTTAAACAAGTGAAAAATTACACGAAAACAAGAAATTCTCGAGAAAACTTCCGCTGTTTCTTGCGATTTTACTCCAACAACAGGCTGTTGTGGGGGAGGTCAGATAAATTTACTGAAAAATAACGTTTCAAATTGTATGAAATTCCCAGCAATTCGGTTGATATCTTTTAGGACGTACTTTTGAACCCTTAAACACTTCTATCTTTTTAAGAATAGATTTTACATGAATACAGAGGCTCCAAATCGCCAGAGAACAATGGAAATTTCAGGATAAACAATAGGAAAGCTGAGGCTCAGGAAAATTTCTTAATCTATTCTTTAACTCAAAATAGAGTGTAATCCATGCTTACAAAAAGCCCAGGGGAGAATATTGTTGTTTAGATTTTATTCTAAACCCATAGAAGGTTTTAGAAACTTTTTTATTGTTGATTGACAAACAGAAACAAACGGATTTCCTTCTCAATGTTCCCTTTTCACACCTAATTCCTTTTAGTACTTGCCACATTGCCACCTTTTCTGTCCGCCCTGGCCGATTTGAACTTTGGCCTGAGTCCCGATTCGGACAATAACTGGAATTTTAATTCCGAGATAGTTATTCGGTGAAATATTTTGGTTGTGGAGAACAAACCCGTGTTGGGTACATAAAATTTGAGAGTACTTTGAGGTTGGTGGAGGTTTATAGGGCTTTGTCTTAAATTTCCGGTGTATATCGCATTACGGCTCCGTCACAAAGCTCCAAGGGGGTGCGATAATTTCTCCGCCCGGGCGTATTTTTCTCACCACACTTTTCACGGCAGGACTGTCAACAAAATATCCAAATATTATTCCGGGCCTTGGTTCGTCGGCTTTATGAAACTGGGTCAAATTTATGATTTCCGGCAGTTAACTAAACCGCTGTCTATTTTCTTATTTCCTGTTTAGTAAGAATGTTCCTTCAATATTATGATTATGGTTGGAATATATTTCCAGAACTTTATTACTTATGTAAGTAGAGAAAATTACGTAATGATATAATTTGGAGTCTGACAAGAATCTTAAGTTTCTCACGCCTGAACGAATATTCATTCATACAATAATAATAAAAATAATAATAACAATTGTAAATAATAATAGTTACCCACAGTCACTTCAGTTTCATTTAATAGGTATCAAGTCATTATGTTTCGTGTTTCCAACCTTTGTATGTACCTGTTAATTTCTACTATATGATGCCATGTGATAACTTGAGAGTTAAGTGGATAGCAATTTTTATTGACAATCTTTTGATATAAGTGTAGGGGTAAGGGAGATTTGCGTAAAATCAAGAATTACATTGTTAAAGCCCCTTAAACTGCTGGGTAAAATTCGATTTCCCGTGTTAGACCATGCCCTATGAAATAATGCCTTATGAATATCGTATGCCCTAACTGAAACCCTCTCTGCATACCTTGCCTTTATAAAAAAAGTTGTTAAGTTCTGAAACTGAAAAAATTTTCAAGCAAGTAACATCAAACTACTGAAATAAATTTTAAAATTTTCTTGAAAAAAATTGTACAGGACATTCGATTGATGACGTAGGCGATGGGGTAAACAGGGAGTTTTGCTGCCCCCGCAAAACGATTCTCCTGCAGGGAGATTACGGTCTTTTGTCCTTTGAAAATTACGCTTCCATGCCAACGTAACCTCGTTGCGATTATTTCTAAGCGATTTACACCACATTATCTCGATCTTAGTCTAATGTCGGCTTCTTGTCTCCTGAATAAGCCCCTCAGCCGCTAGCCTGTGAACACCGTAAGGAGGCCTCGATCTACACTAATTTTTTTTATAAGAATCCGTTTGTAAGATATCGTTAGGCTAGTATTACTAAAAGAAATAAACTTTGGTTAGAGGTTATGTTTTAACTAAAGCCCAAGCCTAATGTTATCCATACTTTTATACCTTGTCATAAATATAGCCAGAAAAATCAGAACCATAATGAAACGAACACATAGATACTACTTAAGCTTTTCGTCTGACACTCAACAGAGTAAGTGAGAATTGCTTTCGAATAATTGGCAGAGCAAGATCTACCTTTCACTTAGCTATTTTGGAATCTGTCTACATAAAAACCAGGGATCCCCTATTGTGTAGACAGAAGGAGTTTGTTTTCGCCTAAGGACTCTTGAAATAATCTTATTGGTCAGCTCACTGTATCGTGGGTGTTGATTGGTTTTCCCACACCATACCAATCATTCACTTCTTTTCTGATTGGCCTATTTCGATCCACATCTGGGTATCTAAATCAATTAGGTTTCTGTTTAGTTCTCTTTCTGACGTATTACTCTATTGAGTGTCAGATGAAAAGCTTAAGTAGTATCTATGTGTTCGTTTCATTATGGTTCCGATTTTTCTGGCTATACTGAAGTTCTGTACCATCCAAAGACTTGTCATAAATATTTTGGATTTAAGAAAATTTTCGTCCCTAGTAAACGGCGGTTACAGGTCTGTGGTTTACTACATGCACGATGTGAAGGCCGCACCGCACTGGTGGTAAATAGACCATGCCGTTACTAAAACAATTGTGGCTATTACCAACCATTGCTTATTGTGATGAAGAATAAGAAGGATTTGTGTTAGATGAATTACTCCAGATGATAGGATACTTTAATTGTCTGAGGATATTAGTCAAGTTCACTGGTTTCATCTAAGAAAGAACGAGGTTTCATATTGAAGTGAATTGTTTGTATTTTTGTGAATTCCGTTATCTAATGTTACTGTTAGTCAACTACTTAAAAAACATCATTCTACACTCTTTTTTCTTTATAAGAATAAATTTTATATGAATATTGAGGCTCAAAATCGCCAAAGAACAATGAAAGTTTAAGAATAAACAATGGAAAAGTTGAGGCTCAGAAAATTTTTAGGTATTCTTATAAAAAAAAAAGAGTGTACTTTACACGCAATTTTTAAAAGCAATTTCAGCTCGAGCTCAGTACTAAAAATTGCCTAGCCGGAGGGCAAGTTTGAGTACAATTTTAATTCCTTAGCAATCGCTTAGCATTTGCTACTTAAGAATTATTTTTATTTGAAAACTATCTCACAAGTTGTTGTATCTCACATGTGGTATCTTGCATACAAAAGTATGTCGAGGGTAATAATAGCCACTGTAACCTTCTTCTCTATGGCTGCTGCACGATTTCCATTGCCAATTGGATCAGAACTAGAATTTTCAAATTGCCTAGCATTCCTCTATCCAGTACTGGAATTGCGTATGTTTTTGTTTTGTCGAGTACTGACTTGCTTATAAAGCAGTCGGTTAGGAGAAAAATACGTGTATTCCTTATTGAGGTTGGTCTGATAAAAAAAACGAGTCTGCTGAGTCTATTCGGGGATCATAGGATGTTGACTCTTTAATGATTTGTAATTAAATGAAATAACAAAGGCAAACAGGAAATCTTGAATTCAATAATAATCCTATAATGTCCTTATTTGTCTCAGCAAATTGAATGCAGTCAACAATCATCAAAGGTCATAAAAAATACACGATTCTGTATCCGATCTGTAGTTTTTACATATTTTGCAGGAAGCCATTGAAAAAGAACTGAAATTCATGAAAATTATGTTATTTATCGCCTGTGATTCACGAGACTAGCTTTGTTGGTGTTTATAGGCCCTCCTACACTTATTTTCTGATGGCCATAAGCAGTGAACGCTAGGAAACGATAGGCCTAATTTAACTAGATTTACGACAGCAAATACGCAAAACGAGGCTGTGCACTTTCTAAATATATTTTCGCGTCAAAAAAAAAGAACTGACCTGACATAACTAACTTTTACGTTTTATAGGCCTAGCCCAAGCTTCTTTGTGTTATAACATGTTTCATGTTTCCTTATCACGAGTTTATTGCGAAATGTTGAATTTTAATACTTTTCTTGCGTCGATACTTATTCCTTTCTACTAAGTTAAACACTTGGAACTAAGGAACTACTAAGGAACTTTTAGAACTACAAAGTGGTCCAAAGAGGTCTCAAAATAAGGAACTTAAAGAACTAGGCCCGGAGCTCGGTTCTTAAAAAAAAGGCGCGTAGTAAATTCAGGTCAACCGTTTCCCTACTTTCATTCCCTTACAATGCATATTACAGACCTTCTGCTGGTCAGGTCAAGGCAAGCTTGTTTATCGTGTCAGTGAGAATATGCAGTATTACATGATCTTGACTTATGTTTTTATTGTTGAAAAAAATTGTATTGCATCAAATGTGACAGAAAATTAAGCACTAGCTTTAGATATGGCTGACATTCCAGAGTTGAATGAAAATGAATGAAGTTCTCGTAATCTCAGAATAACAATCAGTTTAAGAAAGTAGTGATAGAGAGCCTGAAAGCCTCACATGAAGTATTTTACATTAATGAAAATATTGTAAGACTAATCCCTGCTGAAATCTTTAGACACAAATCTTCTTGAATAGATTGATGTCTTGTTTTGAATCAAATCCAATAAACTCTTTGAGGCTATTTTGTCCTAGGTTTTCGTTATCTCAATTTTAGGCCATTGAATTGAGGGGTTCTTTGTTCAGCAATTTTAATTGAATTCGCGATTTGCCTGGTGAGATTAGCAGAAGACGCTTTTTTATTAGGCAACTAAAAGAGAACCATGAAAGACTTTGCTTCCCACACGCTTTTCTATAACAACTTGGTTTTGATTCTTCTTGGTCTGTTTCGTATTCATCAGCCTCGACCCCGCCTGAATCTGGGTGGGTTTGTTTTGACACAACAGAGGCTCACTCCACACCAGTTGTTACTAAATATTAGGTCTATTGTTCTGCCATTGTTTTCAACATTTTTCCATACCAGAGATATCCGGTGTAACATACACTCTTTTTTATGAGAACCAGTAAATTTGATTTGAAGCTGGCTGTTTTCAAATATTCCTCTATTTCTAGCCTGAAATGTTCTTAAATTGTTCTAACCTTTTTAATGTTTTAAAAGCCTGATTTTGCTATTAGCTGTGTTTATTGTTGGAAATTGCCACTTTTGTGGCCCATCTGACATAACAATAGGCTGCCAACTAAATTCATCTCTTAGTTTTATGGTTATTTCCTCTAATTCACATATCAAGCAAAGAATAGCTAGATCCAGGTTGTTCTTAACTTGTTCTTAACATTTGGCAGAATTTGAGGCTCGTGTTCTTGAAAAATTTATTCTTATTACAAAAGAGTGTACATGTTTCCCAGTATGGCTCCTGACCTTCTTTTGAATATGGGCTTTATGATGATTGACTTGTCTCAAATAGTGTTGGTAATAGAAATATTTTGCCCTTAATCCCAACTCTGGGTCGAGGGCCTATCCGTTCTTAAAACATTTCCATACTTTAAAAAAAAACCTGTACAAACCATGGATCGAGCTTCAAAGCATTGCAGCCTTGTCTGCTTATTTCTGTACACTTGTAGGCCTAAAAAGTCGGATGTTTTTGTTTTCGCAATCCTAAATTGAATTTAGGATGATCTTGAAGTTTATTGACTTCGATAAAAGGAGCTCGTGACAAAGCCTGCTATTGTTAGGCTTAGCTCCAGGGAGTAAGGTGATAGCGTTAATAATTGAAGAGAGGTCTCCAGCTTTGAAATAATGATGGAATTTTAATGAGGTAATTGCTGCAGTTTGTGTTTTCGACGCAAAAGAAACGATATGGCGAGATATTTTGGTAGACGTCTCGCCTATATCAAAACACCTCACCATAGGCCCTCATCCACAGACCAACAAATGCGAAACCATGGATGGGGAAACTGGGCCTAACCTTAGGGCTGCAATACTAGGCCAGACTTCACTGGAGGAAAGAACTAAAAACTGGTTATTGGCAGGAATTTAGGCCTGGATCTAGTTTCCAACGCGTCCATTGTGTGAAACCAGCAGCCAATCAGAAATGTTTTCGAAGCTGCACCCAATCAGAGTCATTTTAACGTAACACGCAATAACAACAACAAAATGATTGGTTAACTCAACAACAACAACAAAATGATTGGTAAACTCTGAGAGATAAGGCTTTGGATTTTGAACCTTCGGTTTTAAATATATCTTCAGATTTTTGTCGAATTCGTTTAGGATGATATCTTGGGATCAAATCGGGATAAGAAGACATATTTTTATTTATTTTTGCTAATCTTCTCAATCCTGCTTCTTCTAAAATTGATAATTCAACAAATATCTTATTTTTAGAGCCAAACTCCATACAATAAAGTATTTATGGTTTTTATGGAGATCCGTTGCAAAATTTCCTTATACTAACTGTGGTATGGGGTCACTGGCGTGCGGCTCGGGGGCCTCCTGGCCCAGCATGGATAGGCCGTTCCCATTTCTTCATTAACAACAATTGATAATCCAATTTCTCGATTGATGTATTTAATTTCAGACACAACACCTAAAGAATAAACAACTCCAGTGGCAGATGGCACCCTTTGTGTTTTCCACAATACTCTGCATAACATATTTTTTACAAGCAACTAAAACGTCTGCCCAGTGCAATGATAGTTTCTTAGATTTTTCGCAATTTGAATATTGGAAATTTCGTAGTAATTTCTTTAGATTACATGTAAGTCTTAAGATTTGAATTATTGTATAAGTCATATAATATTTTTGGGGCTTCAATACCCTCTTTTTCTACAAGAACAATTTCTTCTAAATCGATATAAAAGTAACAAAAGTTAAAACAATGTAGGAACATTTCAGGCAGGTAATAAATAAATATTCACGAACAGCTAGCTTCAAACCAATTTTACTGGCTCTCATAAAAAAAGAGTGTATTCCATATTGCTTAGCTTAAATGAAAGAAACTTTTCTCTCAGGAAACATGGTTTTAAGGAAACTTTCAGGTCGCCGGCAGGTTTTAGCCACCATGTTTATAATGAAGCCTCGAACACCTTTGATTCCTTTTGACGCGTTTCGAGAACAATATAGATCTTCCCTAAGCAGATTTAAAATATTTGCTTGAATCAAAGATTGTAATTTATTTAGGCCCACCTTCTTTGCGGTTTTTTAATTGGTTAACCACTTCATGAAATATTAATTGAAAACTAAAATCGACTGGATTAAAATTCACGCCGTAGGCTCTGCACCTCTGGATAACAAATTCACTCCTTCGCAGAGAAAACATGTTATAAGAAACCAACACTCCGAAAGGCCAAATATTTAAGAAACTCCAGTTGTGTAGATATATGATAAAATTTGGTATTGTTGCTTACCTAGAAGAGCAGCTCCTTCTGTATTTAGTTTCAAAGTGTTTTATCTGTGTTTTTATTCGTGAAATGAGAATTCACGTGCTTTACGGTTCCAGACTTTAGTAGAAATCCGCAACTAAGAACTTCAAAAACAAGAACCAGTTATCCAAAGATTTTTTAGTTTTTAAGGGTTTAAATTACAAATTATAGGTTTACGGATTGTTAATTTCTGCTGATAGAAATAATAGTAGTGAAGGACAGTTTAAATTCCTATAGCAACAATTTACCACCATTAGTACAAATGTTAACTACGATTTATTTAAGAAACTGTTAGGCCAACTCCTAAAAGTTTAGGTTCTTAGTTGCATTTTTTTTGCTGTAACCTAGAAAGGGATCAAAATTTATTTAGGAAATCGAAATCTATAAGAGACAGACAGAAAATTAAACATTTGTATCTGTTAAATTTGCTTGATGAACATAAAGTAATGATACCAATGATAGAAACAGTCCTCTTCCATTTGACAATGAACAGGCCAATCAGATGGTCTCCAGAAAGGATTCTGAAATCCCATTGGTCGAGAGGCTATATCTATTTGTAGGATACCCAGACCCCTATTTATGTACCTCAAAAGTTAATATTTACCCTCGTCCTCTAATTTTAACTATGTTTTTTACTTTGTTTTATTTATGAAATTGGAATGATAACTTCCTGCCTAACCCTAAATGTGATAAAAAATTAGTAAAACTAATTCCATGCGAGGCAGATCAGGAGATTAGAAATTTGCAATATTTAACACGAATGAGAGAAAATCTAGGTCTCAAAGCATTACAAAATATACGAATTATTTGTTGAATTAAGAACATCTTAAGAATATCTTAGAATAGGAAACATTTAAGAATTGCCAGCTTTAAAATATTTTTTTGGTTTTAATATAATCATCGGTAAGAAACCTATCCCATAGGGTGCCAACAAGGTTAAGAAATTCTGGTTTAGAACTTTACTCCAAACTTCAGAAGTAGAGTGAAATATGCAGTCAACTCGGACTGAAGCCAACATATACCAAAGGATACAGTGCCATACAAAATGTTTAAAGTCTTAACCTGTAAGAAACTCTGCTTAAAATTCGTTCTACGGTTTCTCGAATTGCCTACGGTTTCTCGAATAGTTCTATAAATACATTTTGTAAATTGTGTGCGTAGCAGATTTGTTGTAAATTAAAAAGGGTTTATCGGAAAATGTCTCAAACTTAGGCCTTAGAGCTTCAAAACGACCGTTGCTTTTATGGGCCTAAGCTCTTGAGCTGCCATTATGTTTATAAGGTTTATTTGTTTTATTGGTCCCGGATCAAGAGTGGTTTCTTTTGAAGCCATTGTGGAATAGCCTCCCTGTTACATGGAGGCTAAGCCATCTGGTTCCTGGGGCAACAGTAATTGTCTGCTGGATAGGCCTAAAGCTACTTTAATCCTTAGCTGCCATTTTGTTGCCCAGGGTTTCCACACTTAGATCACTGAGTGTGCTTCGTGGCTTTCTTTATTTAAGCCTATCTTATGCAAACACCGTGATCTTATTATTAAAGACAGAAAAAGCCTGTGCCATTATTTGGCAAACAAGGTTTAAAATCTGCAAACAATGGAATCATTAGATTGTGAAGAAACTCATCTTCTCAGGGCAAATATTTTCATACGACCTGAAAAAGCTTTTTCGTAAATGCGTTTTGGACAGACAAAAGATGTTTTGCCAGCGAGAAGGCAGCCATTCATGTTTTTAGTACTTATATTATTAGATTAGGCGATTGACAGCATGTTTCAGCCTGTAAGTCTTTTGTGTGGTGATTATTAAGATGACGACAATAATGATCATCATGATCAAGATGGTGATGAGGGCGATGATGTAGATGATGATTGTGTTGATTGTGATTGTGTTGATGACGATGATGGTGGTGATGCTGGTGGTGATGCTGATGATGATGATGATGATGTTTACAGTGATGGTGATGATGAGGATGACAATGATAGCATTAATCATGATGATGTTATTGATGATTATGATGACGATGGTGATGATGCTGACGATGATTATGATTACAGTGATTATGATTACAGTGATGATGATGATAATGATGGTGATGATGATGATGTTGATGATGGTGATGTTGATGATGATGATGATGATAATGGTTATGATGATGATGATGATGATGATGATGATGATGATGATGATGATGATGATGATGATGATGATGATGATGATGATGATGATGTTGATGATGGTGATGTTGATGATGATGATGATGATAATCAATCTGATAAATTGCACAATTTTTCATAATCATTATTTGTTTTTATGCCACATCTTGCACATTTCGTTTGATTAGAAGCCTTTTATTTTCAGAAACCAATTTCTTAATATACTGCTAGCCTTGATATTTGTTGATTTTCGATTCCTGCCAATTTACCGAGCCTTCTTACGATTTCATCTTGCGAATTCATCTGACGTAATCTTCTTCTCCTGACGAAATCTTCTGACGATTGCTTCTTCATTCTGGCAAAATCTTCTGACGATTGCTTCTTCTTTCTGGCAAAATCTTCTGACGATTTCTTCTGACGATTCCTTCGATTCCCCCGACGACTTTTGGCGAATTCTTTCCAATTTACCGAGCCTTCCACCATCTTTATTTACCTTATCCTAATCTGTATACACAGAAAAATTTAGGCCATTCTGGGTTACTTGAATCGTCATTCTGAAAGCTATTTCAGTTCTCAGCCTGAGCTGAACTTATGGATAGGCTCTTGGATGTTTTACTTTATTATTGTTTATTCAAACTATTAATCGTTACTCAGCCATAAATCCTTATAGACTTGATACTTCTCACACAAATTGGTGCCATGCTAGGTTTGGTTCCATTGCACAGAGTTAGGGGAATGGTAATACACGCTTTTTTTCTCATAAGGAACTGTTTATAAGGAACCTGGAAGTAGAATTTCTTGTGAAATACAATGGATTCTTTTGTTCTATTGTTTCCTGCAACGATAGAGAACAATAGAAAATTTAAGGAACTTTTAGTAGTAAACCTTGAGGTAGGTTCCTTATTAAATGAAAAGCGTGTAGAAACTGTGAGAAACGATGCTACTAATAATCGATTTTGTTCAACCTTGATTCACCCCCGTCGACACAAAGCCTAACAGTTAAAACGGGAGGTTTTTGTTTGGACGAAAATAGGATGATACAATAAGGAACAAGAGAGAGATTATGGGGTATTAGTGAGTCCTTTGCCATAGAACATGTGGCTAATCGCTCATGTTATTCAAGCTTTGTGTAATAATTCCATCAGACCAGCTAAGATTTAAAATTCCTCCATTTTGTATGACAAATTTTGGAAAAACAAGGGGGAATGCAAAGCAGTGGAATCAATACAAAACACTGGCTGACATTATCAACAACCAGGGTCTCATTTCATTTTGTCCTTTCATCTGAAGGGTTTAACCTCTTCCGGAGACCTTACGTGGCCGTCCAGGCTTTAGGCAATACAATGCCAGCTAGGGGGTTGTCGAGGAGACTGAGACCGATGGAAAATTTTCCTCTCACTGTGCATTTTCACTAGAATTGTATAGCTCCTCCGTAGTCATATTTTTTGCTGAGCAATACATTTTTGAATATTGATAACGCACTTTTTTTCATAAGAACAGGTAAAATTGATTTGAAGCTGGCTTTTCTTAAATATTCCTCAATTTTCAGCCTGAGATGTTCTTAGATTGTTCTTACTTTTACTATGATTGGGAAGCCTTTTCTGCTATGAATATTGTTAAATGTTTAAAAGTTTGATTCTCTTAACCATCTGACATCATCTGTGTGACAAATTTTCATATTGAGCCAAGATCGTGCAGCATCTATTCAGAAGTGAATTATAGTGGATACTAGTACTCTGGCACACTTTTGTATGCCAGATACTATTTACAATTGTTGTACAAAAACTTCTGAGATACGTATTTTTAGTGTAGGTAATATGATGACGCTCAAAATTTTGTGAAGCATATCATTATTTACAAAATGAAGAATGAAAAAAAAAACTTCTGAGAAACAAACCTTCAAGTATAAAAAGCTAAGCAATTGCCAAGCAATTATGAGTACAAATTGCCTTCTAGCTAAGCAATTTCGAGTACTGAGCTCGAGCTGAAATTACTTTAAAAAAAGCGTGTACTGACCCCGTTAAGTTGAACAACCCTGATCTGTTGAACTGCAAATATGAAAACCCCCGTAACAAGGTAATGAGATGATAAACAATAAATCCCTGCTGTTTTTTCTAATCTTCAAAACCGTTGGTCGAGCAGGAAACACGCAAACAAGAACTGGGTTCTATTCAGTCTTTCTGTGGTGTCTCAGTACATATTGAATTTGTAATAAATCAATAAGCCCAGTGTGCCCATCCTGTGCATACACAATGAGACCTTGTTTTTGCCTGTGTAGCCCCTGTGTTCGATCTCGTTGGGCGGTAAGGGATGGAGGTCATTGTACTCTGGCAAATTTCAACATGACAAAATGTAGGCCAAGGGGGATACTCATGTCTTAAGCGAGGGGCATATCTCTCACAAAAAAGTGTACAAGATATTTGTGATTTCAAAAATGCGATTTTTGTGATTTTTCTTTGATTTTTCTGTGATTTTTTCAAAAAGTGAACAAGATTTTTTCGATTGATATGCCCCTCGGTCTTAAGGATCGAAGGGCATTTCCTTCCCTTTCAAAGAGTACAAGATTTTTTCAAGATCAAAAAGATTTCCAGTGATTGGCAAGGGTTTTTATTGGAAAGTTGCATTTTCAGGAAAAGTGTGCGAGATTTTTAGGGAGTGAATTGCCCCTCGTTAAAGATAGAGGGGCCCAGAAGGAGGTACCAACCATTAACCCAAGAAAATAATTACTACGAAGAAAATTGACTGGATAAAATAATTTTGCTTGCTTTGCATCAAAAACTGTTGTTATAAACTGATCAAGGTCATTGTACCCATGAGATCACTGTGATCAGTAGTTTATTATAAGAAACTTAGCTCAAACGTTCTTAAATGTTCTATTGTTAGGAGGATTTTCTTTTTTTGATAGAATAACAAGTATTTGTTTTCCTTCTAGACTGTGTATATATCGAAAGTCAGAGAGCTGAGGTCCCCTACTTTATTTGCTCCATTCGTGACATCAGAAAGGTGAGGTTGCATTCAGTTAATTCTAAGCAAATGATTTCAAAAAGACATTCCTGGCAATGCATTTCGAAGGAAGAGCCTTGGGGTACTTTATGAACACAAAGGGGATCTTTAACACCCTGACCCTGTCCTATAAATGATTCAACGGGCGTTGCCAGCTTCAATAGAGTGGAGTGGCCTAAAAAGGCTGAATAGAGGAATGTAGTGGCTCTTTATAAATTATTCTGCTCCGAGGCACATTTAGGCCCAATTATGTCTAAACATGGGGATGCTGACAGATAAAATGTACCACAGTAGCAAGGGGACAAGACTGAGTACAATGATTTCAAATACCATAGCGTTCAGTTACAGAAACCGAGCATGTATCCAAAATAATAAGCCAACTAACATTACAAACAAATTCTAAAAGCATTACACGTAAAAACATGATTACCAATAAACCATGATGAAATTGAGTAAAAAGATTTATCAAGAAGAAGCCCAGATTTGATACTAACATTTTGCAAAGCCTGCATTTATACATGGTTCGTGGTACAAATAACTGCTCCAGAAGGAGAAAAACTGCAACAAAACTCTTCTGTGATTTTTGGTCTATTAGAAATAAGTTGTTACAGAGTTTTTTGGTACTTTCTCGCATGAGTTAAGTTTTTATGGACCTAATTTGTAGATTTTAAAGGTACCACTGGTGTAGTCCAGTGCTAAAGGGGATATTACCAGGTACCAAGGGGCCAGTACCCAATGAGAAGCCCCCTTCACCACCGCCCTCAAACAAGAATTTGATTAAATTTCTTAAATTGTATCAAGTCAAATGACGGTGAGTTTGGTTTGATGATCAATTTCTTACGATTTATACAAGATGAAATATTGATTATCTCATTTCAGAGCAAACGGGAACAAGTGTTTGTTAATGTCACGTGGTTTTACCGACCTTGCGAAGTACCAACTTCTGTCTACCAGCTTCTGATTCATGACAGAAATCACGAGAACGGTAGGTTGAGTTTAAACTAAAATATTTTATCTATATGCCTCCACATCTACTGTGACTGTGTTTTTGTTGATGTTATTACTATAACTGTTCACTGTCAAATTACAGAGTGTTGATTTTATATTTATGCTTTCCCATCTAACTGTGCTGTTGTTGTTGTTTCCTTAAAGGTGCCGATCATGTTTTGGATCACCCAGCTGTGAAAGAAAGAGAATTGTTCATTTCTGATTCTGTCGACACGTATCCTGTTCTCGCATTGAGGTATGTTTATTTTTTGTTAGATTTGTAAAAAAATGTTCGAGAAAGTGGTTGGATATTGAAAAAATACTTAGTGCATTAACTATGATTTGAAATTAGCTCCTTGTTTATTGATAAATGTTCCCACCTGCATTGTTGAATTTGGTTTTGATGTACCAGATACTTGGATAATTGTTTTTCAGTAAGCTTCCTGTAGAAACTAGGCCTTCTGCTGTAAAGACTTGCATTAGGCAAAGAAGATGAATATCTTGCCTAAATGTTATCAAGCATTACGCTTTCAGTTAACTTCAGGGTGGTGATTAGTATATTTTCATTTTTGTAAGTCTCAAAATTTTCAAAAATGGTTTAAATGAGAGTTTGTTTATCCATTTTCAAGGGTTTGGTGTACATTTGGGAATATATTTCCCAGAAATTCATATAAAGAAGGGTATACATTTAGCTTCTTGGGTGGTACTTCCCTATCCAAAACTGGATGAAGTATTGTCCCCCTCCCTCCGGGTAAAACACTAACCTAGTCATTATAAACTCTGGTTAATTCATTGTTTGAAATAATGCAATATACTTACCTTACAGAGGTATTATAAACATTGAAGCATTTTCTGATGTGAAACAAAATCTGAAGGAATACACCGAACAAGAAGACAATTGGTTCTACATTCTCAGATACAACCCAGAATCAAGGTACCTCATTTTCATGTTTATTTTGTTGAACGCCATATGCATATGCGAATTCATTTAAGCAGCTGAGGAATAGCATAGTTTGCTTTTGAAAACTTTAGCAACTGCGAAGCAGCTTTGAGGACTAAAAGAGTGTACAAGCATTTTCTTTTATTAGCAATTTCAGCTTGAGCTGGAGTGCAAATTTGAGTAGTCATATAGCTTAGCTTTTTTTACTTAAAATTTTGATTCTTTGAATACCACCTCCCAAGTTGGTGTACAATAAATGTCGATGGTATCTTGCGGTAACCTACTTCTCTATAGCTTCTGAACGATTTCCATTACCAATAGGATCAGAACTAAAATTTTTCAAATTGCTTAGCATTCCTCTATCCAGTACTAGCATTGCTTAAATTTGTCTTGTCAAGTATTAACTTGCTTTTAAAGCAGTTACTTATAAAAGATACTAGTAGCTAGTGCTCGTCCATCAATCGACTGGTGATGCTGAAAGCGAGGTCAACCCTGTTCCTTGTCAAATCGAGGCCAAAAGTCTTTCACCTCACCAGGAAGTCAAGAAAAATAGGTTTAGGAGTGAAGAAACTTGTTAAGAAACTTATGGTACCATAATCCTTGAGAGAGGTAAGAAACTGTGGTACCAAGATTCAATGTAGTTGCTGATAAAAAACGAGTTTATTAGAACCAGCCCTTGTTGAAGAAGCCTTGTGGCCACATGAATTCCTTTTCTTGTGGAGAATATAACTTTATTTCTGCTAACCACGCAATAATCTTATCGATTAAGCGTCTTATAAACAACGTATTAGCGGCATTTCCATCTTAATGCTCAAAAGCAATCAATTTCGAGCACATGTGCAGCCCTCAATCCGACCGCAAGCCCGTGTTTTTATTGTCAAGTCCACCGGATCCGATAAAGTCCGGTGCACTGAGAATAGAACCCGACCGCAAGCCTTACCACTGGAACAAATCCGGAATTCCTTATCGCCTTCGTTGTTATCGGGCGAGAGATAGGCTTGTCTCCTGCGTCAGGTTGTGTTATCGAAGGAAACTGAGTGGGTTTCTTAAAATATTTATGATTTTGGCTGATTTTCGGCTAGAAGCACGAGGCCTTTTAATACATGCAGCCAATATGTTGTTACGCGCTCTGTGGTCTTTGAACCGGCGAGGGAGAGGTGCTCACAGTTTTCAAAATCTTGAAAAATTTTACCAAAGATCTTTCAAAATCTTAAAATTTGACCAAAAATCTATTGAGAATATCTCCAAAATGTACTTAGGAGAAGCGAATCTCCAGTTGGACTGGCTAATAGCTAATGCCAATATATATTTCATAGAAATTATCTGATTATCACTCAGACCCCAGACCACTCGGTACAAATGACTGGGAGGCACTGCATCAAAAAGAGACCCTAATTATGCGTTCTGATGGACCTCCTAATTATGCGTTCGGACGGTGCTCCTAATTATGCGTTCTGATGATATTCCTAATTATGCGTTCTGATGATGCTCCTAATCTGTACCAAGCTTCAACGCTTTTCAACTCACTTCACCGTCTTTTGCAAGGGACATTAGTCTAGTGGTCACGTGACCCCCGTTGAAAAAGGTCCCTGGCCTTTCGCTGGCTAGCATGTCAAACGTTAACTCACTCAACCACTCACTCACAAAAAAACCCGCAAAGGCCTAGTACGTCTGTAAAACTCTTCCTGACTCCTCGCTTCCCTCTTATGATTAAGACAGCGAGAGAAATAAAGGAAATTCGCAGCTTACCCTGTCAGCAGAGGAAGACCGAAATGTGTGTCTCAGCTGATTTGTTAGAAATTGGTCATTTCCATTTATTTTAACAGAAAACACGAGACTTAGGTTGTGCAATCTTGAACAGAAACACGAGGTTGAAGTTTGCGACTGAGGATCTTTGGGAATAAGCCGTCTTTAAATGCTCCGCAAGATTTTTCAAAGGACATTTATTTTTTATGAGAACATCGGGAGTTATGAAAGTCTTAAAATGCTATTTGATATTAAAAAATAGGTTTAAAGAGTTCTTGATATGTCATCTATTCTAACCGATATGAAGGATTTATGTTCTTAATATTTTAGTTCAGAATAACCTCACCTCAATTTTTAGGCCTAAGGTGAAGGTTGGCATACGTTTTTGTTATTAGGAAGTAAATCCCGTACTTCTAATGTACTTAACCTCAGCCTCATGGCAAAATTAACCCAGGATAATGTTTATCTTTGAAGGGTATTGGTTGTAGCTCCCTCTTAGGGCATTATGAAAACATGAATTGCAAAGAAAAAGATGGAATTATTAGAAAATACCCATCAGCAAACAAGCTGTAAAATGTTCTTGATATTAGTTAGATTTAAGCATTCTTGAGATTTTCTTAATTTGTAATGTTTGCAAGAGTTCAATAAGTATGTTCTTATAAAAGATGAGAGAGTAACTTAACTGTATAAGCCTGACTAATGGTAGTTGCTGTTTCTTTGAACTCTTTTCTAAACATGACAATACTTAGCAATGAAAAAGTGAAAGAAGTTAAGACATGTTTATACCGCAGTAAAAACTCTCATATAAAAACCACCCTCTTCATGAAAACCAAATCCTGAAATGTTATAATTTAATTCCATTAGGTAAGAATCCATGCAGCCTGAAATGATAAGGTTTATATGATAACCAAGTAAAATATAAACTGCTGGTTGTTTTATGTCATGACTCTCGCTTTTTTTACCTTCATAACTACAATACGTTTTGTTAATAAGAAGCTGCAGGGACAGATTAATTATTATTTTCACTCCTTAAAATTTAACAATTTCCCATCTCCCTCGAGAAAAATACAGTTTCTTCTTAATCCGTAATGGAATATATTTATAGTTTCTCGCTGCTCCTTCTTTCTAAATTCCCTCTTTTCCTCGTAAAGTTTTAACAATTTGCCCCTCGCCGCACCACTCCCCTTTATATTGCGCTCTCCATTCATGTATCAAGGATTGATCTAGGGAAAGCAAAGATATAGACTTCATGTCGTTGAATTCATATATTTTTATTTATCTAGTTGAATAATTGAAACATTTTTTCTGCAGGCGACTTGCAAACACGAAAGGAGAAATCAGAGTTGGTTCCAATCATCAGGTGAAATTTACTTGCTAAAAGCTGACATCTACCATCTCTTTATCTCTCTTTCTCCTATACACTGGTTTGCTTGCCTCAAAGTTTATTTTAGGATTTATGAGCCTAAATGTGTATCAATTCTTTTACTCAACTTAAATATGATTAAAGCAAACCGAAATTTCATAAATTCAATGATTTTGGTGATGCCATCAATGCAGTGTCAGACCATAGAAGATGTGTAGCTTATCTTGCTGCATTGCCACTCTATTGACGCTCGACAAAGGGATCTTCTCACCAGAATTCTTAATGTTTTACGACCATTTCAATATCACTCATGTTGCTATATTAGTATGTCTGTTTTAATTGAAAATATTAGAAATAGCTCTTTGTAGTTTTTATCTTGTTCTAAACAGAATGAAATTTTGGAGAATCATTAGGGCTGGAGGGGTTTAAGTTCATCCAGTCGGTCCATGTAAAAAAGGCTTGTTAGATTTCTAAACAAGTGATTTTCGTTGCAGGTGAAGCTCCCCAAATGCATTTCATTCGAACAACGCTCACAGAAAGGACCTGTAAGGAAATGTCCTGAACAATTAGTAAGTTTTTACTTTATTTTATAGAGGAAATTGCAAGTGACGGTATTTCTAATTACTGAAAATACAATCAAGGCTACATGGTCTTGATACAAACCAGGGAAAAGGCGTTATTTCAATGACCTGCATTTCCGAGTGGAATTTTGATTGAACATTTATCTCTTTGTATTTTGATATGTTGATGTTTTTCCATTTCTATTCCTTGAAGGTTTGGAACCCAAAGTTAGATGACAATGCATTGCTTAGCTATATCCGAGCTTCGAGGTATTATTCTTCTCATACTATACAATTAAACTCAATTTATAATGATGATCGAATAATTGGTACCCCTTCGTAATCTTGAATATACTTTTTAACAAGAAACTGAACTTAAGTTCCAGTGCCTGTCATCGCCGTTGCTTAACAATTTCAAAAACTCACATTCGTAGTGACGAATTGATGGAGCCAGAAGCCATTGACCACTTTCAGCATTCACTCTTGCATACCCTCTTTTCCTTACAAGCACAATTTTGTAAGAACACGAGCCTCAGGTTTATGCCAAAACTCAAAAAAAGGCTAAGAACGAACCGAAGCTGACAATTTTAAGATCATAATAAAAATTATACGAAATAATGATGACACGGACAATAACTACAAAACAAGCAAATTGACAGCCCATGGATATATCTAATGGTCAAAATTCTCCACCATTTCAGGCTGAAAATAGAGAAATATTTAAGATCAGCTAGCTTCAAATCAATTTTACTGATTCTCACAAAGAAAAGAGTGTGATAACATGTAAAAAGTTGTATTCTTCAAGGATATTCTTGCTCTAGGCTCCTTATACAAACCGTTCCTTTTATAAAAAAGCGTGTAGTTGATATTCTTAGGAACCAATTTGTACCAACATGATTTACAGAACCAATTAGATTAATTGGAAATGTAGTAACTTGATTTTTGGATAGGAGAGGAATTCTTCAAATTTGAAAACAGCAAGGGCTCAGTAAGACTTTAGTAATGGTTCAGTAAGCCCTTACTAAGCGTTTCATAAAGGTTTAGCCGGGGTTAAGTAAGGTGTTAAGGAATTCCTCCCCTACACATTTCGAGATTTGACAATATATCCTTTTGCGTTAAAAAGGTGTAATTTTAAGTAGTTTCTTTAAACAGAGTCTTATCAAAGCTGACAAATAAATGCTAGTAAATTCCCATCATATCAAAATAATCCTTTAACTCGTTAGCAATGTTTGCTGTATGCTCTACAAGCCTTTTCTTGACATTTCCTTGTCAGGGATATGAACGTAGAGATAAATTGTTTTGAAAAATAAGAGGAAATGCTTCTAGCTGCGAAGTAGTAGTTGGTAACTTGATTGACATTTTGCCCTCAAAGTAGCTTATTAAAACTTTTAAGTCTATTGTGAGAGAATGTATCAAAGTATGCAAAATGAAAAAACTTATCAAGATTTATCAATTAAGTAAATGATCTACCTATAGTAGTCTGTCTGAGTTGGTCCCTATTTTACGAGCGATTATAAGTGATGTAATATATTACTCTCTTCCTGGAGTTTTACCAGAGCTGGCTAATTCAATTGACTCCGTTAGTAGCCAAAAAGACTAGTTAATTATTAATGCCTCACTTTTGATAAGCCTAGAGTCGGGAACATCTCCACATTACTGTGCTGTAACTTATTGCCCTGGTTTAAGACAGTTGTTAGCGTACTGACCTTTGGTGAAAACAACCCAGATTCGAGACCCGGTGATGGCAATTGCCGTAGCCTGCTCTGGTCAAATTCAATTTCCTGTGTTAGACCATACCTTATGAATTAATGTTTCTTTTAGGAGTATATCCTCATTTTCTGGCTACGTTGAAGAGAACGCATCAGTGGACAGAGCATTAAATGTTTTATCAGAAGATGCAACCACCTTCCATTCCATGAACCTGGTAGGTACCTTCATCATGTAAGGGAAGGAAGTCATCCCAGAAAGTAGCAGTTGATAGTTGAGTCAACAGTTGATAGGCAAATACACTCATTATCTTCGTAAGGTATTAGTTTATGCACAAAGCATAAAGGGCCCTCTGAATAGCAATGCAGTGCGACCCTAAACCCAAGGAAAAGCTTTTAAGGGGTTAAGTGCTCTGTGTTGATTTCAAGAATCTTAACCACACTGTACTCTCCCACTTCTTTTAGCTGGCTATTACTGAGCTCAAAACATGAACATCTGTTGTCCGAATTCCCTATTCATAAAATTTCGATAGGTCCCACTTTTCTGGGTTAAAGATTTCTTCTAACTATATTTCCATGGGCTGGAAAGTTTTGAGCTATTTTTAAGTCATAATAGATCAAGTTTCTATTATTTTTCTGGGTTTAATTTATTTCCAGCTATTTAAAGCGTTATTTTTGGCATTTTTATCTTGGGTTACTCCATTTTCTTGGGTTTAGATTTGGATTTGGAAGTATTTTAGGCAATTCTCTTTTTATAGGGTTTATGTTTAGGCACATTGTATTTTTCTGGGTAGTAGAAATTGTTATCGGACGGGCACCCTTTTAAAGAAATGCTCCACTGCCCCCTTGGGTCAATAATTAGTGTTTTAGAAAGCAAGTCCCTTGGAAAGAATTTGGTCTGGTGCCCCACTTGATTTTAGCTTTTTTATCTGTAAGCAGAGAAAGATTATATAATTATAGACATAAATTCTAGGACGAAGTAAGATAAGTGACTTTAGTTGATTTCGATACTAACTGATTTTTTGGTTCATCAGTAATACAACCAGTTTCTCTTTATTTCTTGTTTTAATGTTCATTTGAGCCTTAGGATATACTTTACTATAGATATATTGATATGTTTGCCAGACTAGACTTCAGTATTCCATTTTCTCAGGGATTCGGGAGAATTTAGTGCATTTACCCCCTTATGTTTAAGAACGAAATTCGAGTCGGATTCATTAACAAATATAAAGATCATCAGAACTTAACATTGTAACTTAATAAGTTAAGTATGTTTTCACAGATAGGACATATCTGTACATGATATCCAAAAATAACTAACTCGCCCTGACAAGAAATGATTTTCCATTTTGAGTCATTCGACCTTGAAAAGGATACTTATCTAGGTCAGGATTACCGATTCAATACTCAAGTATTTATTTGCTTGCTACAATGAAACGAATGTTAATTTGTTAATCTTGGAAGAATGTGGTATGAAATCGTTGTGATCAACAAACTCTTTACCTTTCATTTTTTTATGAGAGAATTTTAGGAACATTGGCTATCTTTTTGCTGAAAAGGTCGAAAGAAACACTGTTTTCCAAACAAAACTTCGAAAATTATTTGTACCAAAACCAAATCAATTCTGTAAAAAACCTGAACTTGAAAAATCAGTGCATAAGCAAAAGAAACACGAACTGTTGTCTCTCGGTTGTTTTCGTAGCCATGCGTTGCCAAGGAGCATACTTCTATCATGCATTGCAAGCTTTGCCGAATGGTATATTGAACCAGTTGTGGAACAAACATGAGTGAATCGAAATTAGCAGCTATACAGGGAAACTATTACTCGGATGTCTTAGGCTTCCAAGTGTTACTTTTTTAATTTCAACAGTTCTAGTTGATTTGTTGCTCCTTAGATAAACGTGTCTCTTTCAAGGATTGTTGATAGTTGTTGATAGTTGACAGGCAATACTCTTACTATCTTCGTACGGTATTAGTTTATGTGCTAAGCACAAAGGTCCCACTGAATAGGTAGACTGATCGATGCAGTGCATTGATAGTTGATAGGCAAATACACTTACTATCTTCGTACAGTATTAGTTTATGTGCTAAGCACAAAGGGCCTACTGAATAGGTAAACTAATCGATGCAGTGCATTGATAGTTGATAGGCATATACGCTTACTATCTTCGTAAGGTATTGGTTTATGTGCAAAGCACGAAGATCCCTCTGAATAGGTAGACTAGGCCCTTCCTCTCGATGTGATCACACCTCGTGATTCCTTTTGCCTTCTCACCTAGAATTACAGAGAGCTGGCTAATTCTCTCCTCACTTTTTATGTGACAGGTCTGAAGGTGGTTTCGACCCCGAGACCCTGATCTGAAGGTGTAATCTATTACTTTCGACTTATAGCACGTATTCACATGATAGGGCGTAACACCAAAAATAGTAGAGAATACTGTCTGCCTTGGTGCTTCTTAAAGAGCTGGCAATAATTGGTTATATGAATAACTTTGATGACGTTTTTCAGATCATTATTAAAGTGACGTTAATTCAGGGTCGTCTCGGGTATTTTCTTTTTGTAACAATTGGGCATTGATTCAGTTTCCATTGATTGCCAGTGAAGGGAGAGAGGGTGTTTACTGAAATAGTATAATAGCTGTATTGATGATTTGTGGTATATCAGTAGGTTATTGTGTAGAACAGTCGTTTATTGAAGAGAACTTAGTCATGAAGAGATAAATTAGAAATATAGCGTAATAGAATTAATACTAAAGCATTGGGTCCTACACTCTATCAGAGTTGTATAACAGAACAGTCTTGATCAGTACAGAACTTGAGGATGGCAAGGAAAATTTGAAACATAATAAATACTGGAGCTTTGCGTCTGACAGTCATCAAAGTTGAACATTGGAACCGTCTTCAATCGGCACAGAACTTGAGGATGGCAAGGAAAATTGGAAACGTAGCTAAACATAATAAGTACTGAAGCCTTGCGTCTGACACTCATCAGAGAAGTACGTCAGAAAGAGAACGAAAATCAAATCTAACCAAATTTTAAACCTAGACTGTTATTTTGAACCACTTCAGGGTGCTGTAACATTGAAACGTTTTTGAAAATCCCGAAGATACAACACAAGGTTGCAAGAATTGATTAGGTTACCCATCATACTCTCTCTAATGTAGTTCTATGATAAATGATGGACCCAAAGCTTCAGTAGCTATCATATTCCACTATATTTCTAAATATATTCCCAAGCCAGATAGATCTCGAGCTATATTTTCCTTATTGAGTGTATCCCTCAATGAATCCCTTAGATGGTTTTTTTTTCACAGTTATTGTTTGTTTTGTTTTAGCTTCATAAGACGAAGTACGATGTCACCAAAGCGCTTCAAGCTCTAGTCAAGTGTCCATTTCCGAAAATTAACAAAAGAAAATGGACGGATGAAGACAGGGTAAGTTTTTATGATTTAGTAAAGTTTCTTATTGCTTGAATATATTGAGTATATTAAGAATAATGGGAATTTCTCGTTAAATGTTAACTTGCGTAAATGGATTGATTTTTTGAATTTTTTTCCAGAAACTGTTTGTGAAAGGTCTCAGGCAGTATGGCAAAAATTTCAACAAAATCAGAAGAGAGCTATTGCCGAAAAGAGATAGTGTAAGTGGAAAGTCTTCTTTCATTTTTGAAGTTGACAAGCAAACAAAACTTCATCTGAGAGACTGGTCAAGTATCGTTATGAAATCATTGCCAATCATTTCATTAAATTATCACAAAGTGTTGCAAATCGTTCCATGATCGTTACAATTTGTTTCATATTCGTTGCAAATTATTACAAATTGTTGCAAATGTTGCATATTCATTGCAAATCGTTTCATATTTGTTGCAAATCGTTTCATTATAGTTCCAAACCGTTTCATGATCTTTGTAAATCGTTTCATTATCTTTGTAAATCGTTTCATTATCTTTGTAAATCGTTTCATTATAGTTGCAAATCGTTTCATTATAGTTGCAAACCGTTTCATGATCTTTGTAAATCGTTTCATTATCTTTGTAAATCGTTTCATTATAGTTGCAAATCGTTTCATTATAGTTGCAAACCGTTTCATTATCGTTGCAAACTGTTTCATTCTCATTGCGAATTGTTTCGTTATCATTGCAAATCGTTTCATTATCATTGCGAATCGTTTCATTATCATTATATATTGTTTCATTATCATTGCAAATTGTTTCATTATCATTGCAAATTGTTTCATTCTCATTGCAAATCGTTTCATTCTCATTGCAAGTCGTTTCATTATCGTTGCAAATCGTTTCATTATCGTTGCAAATCGTTTCATAATAGTTGCAAATCTTTCCATAATCGTTGGAAATTGTTCCATGATCGTTACAATTTGTTTCATACTCGTTGCAGTCATTTTGTTATCGGTGCAATCGTTTCATTATCATTGCCAACTGTTTCATATTTGTTGAAAATCATTTCCTATTCATTGAAAATCGTTTCATGATCGTTGAAAATCATTTCCTATTTGTTGAAAATCGTTTCATGATCGATCGTTGCAAATCGTTTCATAATAGTTGCAAATCTTTCCATAATCGTTGGAAATTGTTTCATTTTCCTGCAAATCTTTTCATGATCGTTTTTCTCTTGCAGAAAGAACTTGTTTCGTATTACTATATATGGAAGAAGACACCGTCTGCTATCAACTCAAGGCCACACAAACGAGGCAGACGTCATAGTGTACTCTGCAGGAAAACGAGGTCAACGAAAAGCAAAAGTTCCTTAGCCAACGAATTCTGTGAGTATTAAGTTTCGTTCATTCTCATGCAAAAGTAAAACCGATGTAAAGGTCGACCCAATATTAGGAAATTACGACCAAGTAAAGTTTATTAATCCTTGAATATCTCTGCAATATCGTTCAATATATCAGAAATATCTTTCAATATCTCAGCAGTATCTTTCAATATATCAGTAAAATCTTTCAATACATCAGTAATATTTTTCAAAATATCAGCAATATCTTTCAATATCTCAGCAATATCTTTCAATATGTCAGCAATATCTTTCAATATATCAGTAATATCTTTCAATATATCAGCAATATCTTTCAATACATCAGTAATATCTTTCAATATATCAGCAATATCTTTCAATATATCTGCAATATCTTTCAATATATCAGCAATATCTTACAATATCTCAGCAATATCTTACAATATCTCAGCAATATCTTTCAATATATCAGCAATATCTTTCAATATATCAGCAATATCTTTCAATACATCAGCAATATCTTTCAATGTTTCAGCAATATCTTTCAATATATCAGCAATATCTCTCAATATATCAGTAATATATCAGCAATGATATTTGATTGAATTTTTGTTAATTATTTTGTAGTGGACTTGAGTTCTTGTAGTGAAGAAGAGCCCGATAGTGAAGACAGCGAAAGAGATCTCAGGTAGCTATTTAATCAACCAAATTGCATTTTTATACATTCAGTTGCCCTTCTAAGGCAAGGACTAGCCTTACAGATCGTTAAAGATTCACTTGATTTCGATCACTTAGGGCCTGTTAATATGGGCAAAATTACTTCACCTGCCAGATCCGGGGCTAGCAAGCGATATGTCACCCTCCTATAGAATACCATTGAAATCTCAGTTTCCGTTTATATGGGAAATAAAACTTCACTCCACACTACCGGTATAGTGAAGTTTTCCATATAAACGCAAAACTACCAGTGAGGTGAAGTAAGTTCGACCTTTTTACAATGGAAAATCAATGATGCGTTGACGATTAATGACGTCTTGAAATTAAACTCGCCTCTCCGACCCGGCTTGAAATTCCCATATAAACAGGCCCTTATTTGTCCGTATTCGAAAATACGTTCGAGTACCGAATTCGAGTTGGAAATGGTTTGATGTAAATATACAGAGTGAGGATGGAAATGTACAAGTAGAGATTAAAACAATCGTTGGTTGGGAAGAGTAATTTAATTAAAAATAGTTCAACGTTTACTTTTTTCGTGTTTTAAATTCTGTCTTTTGTATGCAAGAAAGGATTATATTTTTATAATTATTTTATCTTTTCTAGTTTGTATGCCTGTCGTCATTGTTATAATACAAGTAAGTGAAATAGTCAGTAAATTACTTTTGATCTTAACTTTTTGTAGAAATATGTTTCATCTTCTTGAAAACTTTACCTAAATTTCTGTCTTCATTTTTTTCCTACTTCTGATTTTAATTCCTTCCTTTGAATTGTTCTAGAAAAACTTTTTACTCATTATTAAATATCTAACTCCTAACTACGCTACGTGTGATTTTTACTTGCAAAAACAGTCGCATCGATGTAATTAATTTTCAGTTAAACTTCAATTAATCAATTAATTTTCAATTAATTTTCATTAAACTTCAGGCAATGCTCTAGCGTAATATAGACTCAATAAAGATAATAAAGATGATTTAAAAACGTCTGTACAACATGTTGAAATTAGCAAAAGCTTTTCGGTTAAAAGCTATCCTATCCTGCTAGATGTTAAAATTACAGAATGAGGAGATCAGTTATGCTACAATATATATACTTTTTTAAAATAGCACAAATTAAAGATAGTGAAAGAAACACGATAAAAATGAATAGAAATGTTCCCAATACTCTACAGTAGTTGTAATTAATCATCCAAGTAATCGTTTATTCACATGTTTATGTTACAGCATTTCTGAAAAGAGTTTATTAGTAGAGTTATTTATTACTTTTATTAGTTTATTAGTGGAATAATTAGACGTGTATATATTGTAGCATAACTGATCTCCTCATTTTATTATTTCAACATGTAGCACTGAGAATGGTTTTTACCGAAAGGCTTTTACTGATTTTAACATGTTGTATGTACGTTTAAATCATTTTATAGTGGAACATTTTACTATATGATGAGGATTTTTTTATGATTTTTAACTTCTTTATCAGAGTCTCCGAACTGGCATCACGTTGGTAAGGATAAACTTCTAGTCTGCAAAGTCTGCCGGGTATATTTCAAGAAATACGGACGAATGCGGCCAATAGAAAACAGGATAGAGCCGCCATCTTTCATTTTCAAGGCTGCTTTCGAAAACCATGACGACGAGCTCTCGTATACTGGACGCATGCGCACAAGAAGATCAGCAACGCCGATTTTCTCATCCAATGGCAGTGTGAGAACGAGGATATTGCAGGAGATCCAAGAAGGTGAATCCTTTTACCCCTGTTGTTATTGAAAGTTCTAATCAGGGGGTTGACAAAGCATCTAACAATTGCACCACTGGTCCCAGATAATATCTTTTCTCCCAGAAGAAAAGACAAAACTGAAAAGTGAACTTAAAAACAAATAAGTAATTTCTTTTGAAAACGACTAGGCAAGAGGGTACACAGATATTTAAAAAGTCTATGTCCTGTAACAAAATGTTTCAATATGGGTTTGCCTTTGTGTGGATATTATGTAAAGGTTACCTAACCATTTGCGACTCGGTTCTTGTTTACTGATAACCAACCAATCAACTTGTTTTCCTAGACTTCACTTATTTATGAGGCTTTTAAGGGCTTGCGCAATATGTTAATGTACATAGCTTTTCCTTTATCAAACGAATAACCGTTTGGTAATTTGACTCCTACGTCAAATTGAAGGGAGCACTTTTTATCTAGCAGATCAGCAAAGACAAACGAAACGTGAAATCTATCCTGTTATTCTGAAATCGAATTCTTTATCTTTGTAGCTCGATTGAATAGAATTCTGAGGAAGCCAGACTCGCCTTCGACAAACAGCTCTGAAAGTCCCATCTGCTTCAAAGAAAAGACGCAGGTATAACGCACTCGCTGTTCAGATTTCAGTTTTTGAGCTGAAATCCATCTTTATCGATTTCCCAATATCCTACTTTTCCTATCCAAGCTGTTGCAGCTGTCTTGTGCTTCAGATTTCACGCCACACACAGTCTTCGTTGATTAGTGAACCCTCTCATTGCTAATATTCTAGGGATTATTTTATACCACTTTTACCCTTGCATTTAAACATATATTATTGAAGTAAATGGCTAGGAAACCTATAGTAGTACGTCTTTCTTTTACATTTGATGTTGAACAGTACCTGAAAGAGTACAGCGTATGCCGATAGTTTATTGAATTAAATGGCTTGGAAACCTATTGTTGTACGTCTTTGTTTCACAGTAGATGTTGAACAGTGCCTGAAAGTGTACAACGTATGCCAATAGTTTATAGAAGTAGATGGTTAGGAAACCTATTGTTGTACGTCTTTCTTTTACATCTGATTTTGAACAGTACCTGAAAGAGTTCAGCGTATGACAATAATTTATTGAAGTAAATAGCTAGGAAACCTATTGTTGTACGTCTTTGTTTCACAGTAGATATTGAACAGTGCCTGAAAGTGTACAACGTATGCCAATAGTTTATAGAAGTAGATGGTTAGGAAAGCTATTGTTGTACGTCTTTCTTTTACATTTGATGTTGAACAGTACCTGAAAGAGTACAGCGTATGCTAATAGTTTATTGAAGTAAATGGCTAGGAAACCTATTGTTGTACGTCTTGATATGACATTTGATGTTGAACAGTATTCGAAAAGACCTTATTCTCCCTGTGTGCTAAAACGACCGTTCATGAACACATTACCTACATGAATATGATGGTACACATCACAAGATATTTCCTGAATATCTATGGTTCTAGAATATCTATTTGTTGAACCATGAACTTGTTGGCTGAAACAATGCCAAATCAATACACTGTCTATCTTAATGGTGGCATATAACAATTGCAATAACCTTCTTTGGTAAAAACTTGAATTTTATGATATATAGTAATTCTTCTTTTATCTCACAGGAAAACTCACGAAAACGAAGCCGTGAATCTGAAACTGAATACGAGGATGAACAGGATGCGGAGGAGCTGGAAGAAGAGGAGGACGATGAGGAGGAGCTTGATAAAAAGCGAAGCAGAGAGGACGAAGAGGTAAGCCGCTTCTTGAGTTTTACCCAGTCAGGAAATATACGATTTGAGGAGAAGTAGGTTTTGGAAATTCAATCGAGTTAATTTGTGAGGATGAAAATGACCCGAGTAGGATTCGAACCCAGGACCTCTAGCTTCGTACTCTAGAGTGTTACCACTGCGCAACCGGGGTCTTCGCCCTTTGGCAGGTCCATCGTAGTTAAAGAGCCCGGATAGGTTCGTCTCTGCATCCGGTATGTGGTGGTGCAATTTGTGAGAATGAAATGGCCTGGGTTTCTCAAAGCCCCGGTTGCGCAGTGGTAGTGCTCTAGAATAAGAATCTAGAAGTCGTGGGTTGGACTCGGGTCATTTACATTCTCACAAATTATCTCGATTAAATATACGATTCCATAAATGATGTTATTTGATGTTTGATGACATCGTTTCGCTATTCCAGATGTCGGACGAGTCCGAGGAAATCTCAAGTGACGACCAGAGTTCGTGCGACAGTATTGAAGCATCCGGACCAGAACCGGAACCAGAGCCGGAAACGACCCAAGAAGAAGCTAGTGAACCTAGTCTCGAACCCGTTCCTGTTCCGGCTCCAGTGTGTGAGGAAGCTGCTATAAAGCAAGAACCACCGGAAGCAGAAGTGGAATACGATTGTCCCTCTAGTCCAGATGTACCGAATGATCCAGAGCTCGATAGGAAAGTTGAAGAAAGATTTCAGCGTACTGATGAAGGTGACAAGAACGCATGCGCAAGGTGTGGACTTGTTTATGTCATGAAGAGGCCAAAGAAAGAGAAATCTTTGAAGGTTTGTAAAAATCAATTGAATTTAGATTTCCAATTTCATAATTTGGTTGCTCTTTTTTCTAAAACAACATGTTTTAAGTTAACTCTGTTGAAAGAAGAGACATGGGAGAATTTAGGGTGTCCTGATACCGAAGGCAAAACAGTCACTTTGGGGTCTGAATATATGGAAAAAACCTTCCAGTCCTAGAACCGTTATGTGAGCTCTCACCTCTCAATACGAATCTTTGTGTTTTTCATCCTCTGTTTGCATGTGAAAGATTTCATCCCAGTCAAGTGATATCTCACTCCTTGAGAGGTGTGATCTTAACCTAGATGGAATGAAATTATCTCATCTAGAAGGTTTGATGGAAGAAAAATATGAGATAGCCTATGTAAAAGAAAAATAACAGATGAAAACAGCACGTGTTTTTAAGTGCAACTTCATCCCAGCCTTCAGCTTGATACATGACGATTTGCAAAATATCTTGACCCTTTTCATCGATGCTGTATCAAAGGGCTTTTCTTTTCAATTCAATATTATTCGCAAATTACATCTTGATACAGAATACTAAAAATATGTAATCTACACGACCCAAGAAAAGCAAAGCTTATCTAGCTTGGGCCGTAAATTAAAATTAAAAGCTTTAATAAGAAAAACAACAGTACAATTCTAAAACTAATACAAAATATAATTTAACAGTAACAATAATGCGTCATAAAAACTATGATTCTTTTGACCAGAGCGGTCACTCTCAGCTCTTGTCAGCACTCTCTGGTATAGTAACCAGTAGAGCTTGTTGACCAAATGATCAGACTGATTAGCCACTCTAGTACAATCTCTCTACTGAATAGTCCTGATGTACCCTACCATGCCTGTGATGAGTAAATTTGATTTCTTTACCCATTTCAGCCGGCAACGTCGCAACCTGTTACCAGCAAGGACAAAATCGAAAAGTTAGAACAAAAAGATCGCCTGCATGACTCGAACATTAAACGCGACCCTTCTCCATCACTAACACCGTCTGCGCCTGCGCATATTACATCGCAGTTCCAGACTGCTTTACGGAACTATATGAGAATTACTGGTGATGATCCTCGGACAAATCCAAACTTTCCGTTCCTCTGGCCTCAGTTTAATCAATTCGCCTCGTTTCCGCATGAAATGACCGGCGCACATCACCACCGGTCACATAGTCCCGTTGAACACAGTATTGACTATCATTCCAAATTCGGACATTTGCTGGAGATTTTCAACAGACACGGAGCACCGATTGGAGGACACAGTAATCACACTCCGCATCCCCAGCACGTTCACTCTGGACACTCGGTGATTCCGGGACAGCATCAAAGACCGCATACGGCTCATTCCAGACCACTTTCTGCACATGGGCAAGGGCATACGCATCTACATCCGGATATCCCTTTGCCGGGCCAGAGCTCGCTTCCCATTTTTCCATCGCATCATTCTCGATCTGTTAATAACCCGAGTCTTGAAAATGTTCCTCGTACATCGCCGAGGCCTCACCTGGATCCAGCTACTGGCTTACCAATGGCCTATGGACATCCTCATCTTCATTCTCACTTGCATACTCACACACACCTACATTTGCATCCAAGCGAGACTGAGAACAGGCACGGAGCTCAGCGAGAACACCAGCCCAATGAGAGGAATCCCCATCCTGTACCAGGACCTCCCCCTTCGTTGGGTCTTCCCCATGAAAACAATAACATGTTGAGACACCAAGAATTACTGCATCATTTACAAGAACATCGAATGCGGAATCCCCATGCTGGTCCCCCGGTGGGGCTTCCCTCCCGAGAGGGAACGATCAGCCCGGCAATGTTGCATGAATACTACCGACACGACCCTGCTGCCTACCATTTATGGCTCAACCAAGCTGCTAGGCTGCAACAAGAACAGCACCTGGTCCCAGACTCCCAACATCCGTCAGCACATCCGAATATGAGACTGCTGCCTGAAAACGAGGACTACTTAAGACACCTTAGATCATTAGAACTTGACCCAAAATTTAAACCTGAACATGTGAGTGCACCAGAGCGTGGAATCCCGCACCCAGAACGCGCAATGTTGATGGGGGAGCGTGGGATACCGATTTCTGAGCGTGCGTTACCACTCGGAGAACGTGGATTACCGCTCGGTGACCGATCGATACCGCTTCCTGAACGTGCAATGCCGCTTGGAGAACGTGGAATTCCGCTCGGAGAGCGTGGATTATCGACTAATGAACGAGGACCACCGCGTGGAGATCATTTTCCGTTTTCTACAGCTGCCTATATTGAACATATTCGACGGCTGCACAGCAGACTAACACCACCGTCCGGTAAACCGGTGACTATAGACCTCTGTGAGGATTAGATTTTAGTCAATTGATGAATTCAGTAAGGTTGAGCATGTGGTCAAATCCTCGTATCCCAACCTGCTGCGTATTGAGGCACTGTTGCTCCTCCGCAGTCATTATCCCTTGCGTAGCACCATTTTTGAGTTTTACTAGTTAGGCATGTTAGATTCTGAGAAAATCTTGTCAAACTTCTGGTTCCGGTGCTTAACATTGGCAGACAACAACAAATATTTTACAAGAATAATTTGGGTACTAAATAGGGGTTTTACCCAAAGAGCGTAGGTTGGCAGTATGAGAGTTTTACTGCATGCTTTTCTCTGTTCAATGAAGTCCTGTACATGTTATTTTTACGCAGCAATCAATGGATATTCGTGATGGTAAATTGATTGCTGCAAAAGATAATGGTCCTTTTTTCATCAGGATTGCAGTCAGATGGGGGACTTACGGGCTGTGTTTCCTCCACTCTTCAATTAAAGTATATAAACATTGTGTTTAGATAATAATTTTGATGGGTTATTATCCACAAGTCAAAGTTGTTAACGGCCCCTTTTTTGAAGCTTCTGGCGATGTCCCGCCATTTCATACAATGCATGATGGGAATATCCTCCCTAGCAATGCTTAGTTACGAAAACAGGCGTCTGCTTCATTATATATTGACCCTAACTTTAAAAGATCTTCAAGAGATTCGTGTTGAGCAAAACCCTTTGTAGAATCAAAAGTTTGCAGATCTCAAATATATTTCAACGGCCCAAATTCTTTATCGCTCCAGGCAAGATTTCATGCATCTACCACCAGATTTGGTAGCTATGCACTGCTAAGGCGTATTTTCCCATCATGCCTTGCGGGAAAAAATCTTTTGCAGAATCTTCCATTGCACATGACTTCAATGAACAGACGTAAATTTGGTTTCGAAAGGTGGTTCATGATATCTTGAATAGAATAAAACAATAATTTCACCTCTTAATGGCCTAGCCGAGATATGGCAATGTTAACATCGTTGATTTATGTTTAAATTTAATTTTTCAAGCCAGGCGTGCTAGAGGTCGCTGCTTTGCAAATAGGCATTCATGGAAGCATGCTTAATATCCATGATACTCGTGCTCTTTCAATATTAACCGAAGTGTTGGAGAAACTATGTCATATAGTCAAACCTGTGCTGGATTTCAGATCTTTGCTCAGTAAGAAGAAACCTCTAGATGACATGGTAGGGATTTCTTTCTCACCCATGTAAACTGTTTTGCGTGGGGAATATAAAGAGGAAACCTTTTCGCCTGAGAATGAGTTTTGACGTTGATTCTAATTGCTGGAAAAATATCTTATGAAGCATGTTTTTCGCGTATGACTAATTGACTAATGAGAGAAATTTGATAGACGCCTGGTTTTACATCAATCAACCCCTTCCCCCTGATCGTGTTTTTCAGTAGGGGGACTAATATAGGCTAATAGTTTGAGTTTTGTTAGATACAACCCTTTTGTATAATTTGGTTTAGTTTTCTACGCATGCGTTAATGTCGCACATACAATCGCTGTATGATAATGAATGTAAAAATGTAATAATATTCAGATTGGTCTGTAACAAGAGGAGTTGGTTTGTAATCAGTGCATTCTTCTTTGAGTCAAAAATCTTCAGCTTGTTACGACGATGCTTGACTGTACAGTAGAGAAATGAGGGGTTACCATAGGTCTGCACTCCAATTATCACCCTTGGGAACAGTCGGTGCAGTAGTGGAGGATATTCAGTACTGTGTAGGATGTAAATTTGGGATGTCGTGGTTTTTCGTAATTTGAAAGTAAAAGTGATTTTAACACTTCTGCAAAAAACCCGAAAAGGACTTTTCATTTTCTTCTCGAGATATTTGAGAAATAGTTAGCCAATTTAGAGGCTAAAAAACCACGTGACACGAAACGTTTTGTTTTTCCCTATTTTAACCCTGTGACGTAACAAAATGTCCAACAAGTTTGACAACATGGACGAACAATATGGAGGAGGAAGCGTGTTTGTCTTTTCAAACGATTTTTTAAGTACATCTTGTTTTTCATCTACACTCCAAGAAAGCTATTTAGAAGGTGAAGAAGTATCTCTCGGAATCGTTCCAATCGTTTGAGGGGCGTGGCTCCAAAACATTTTCCAGGGGCTCTGCCCGCGGCCCCCTTCAATTTTCTCTCTAAATGGCCCTCCCCTTTTTGTAATGGAAAAATAGCTGGTAGAAACGGGTATTGTGGAAACTGTCCAACCGAATAAAGTTAATCAAGGTGTTCGTGGGCTTTCTCTGAGACACCGGGCCAAAGGGTATGCAAACATTTTTGAAGTTGGGAACAACTGTTTTCTGTTAACTTTGTAGGGAGCTTTTCAAGTGGGCGATGCAGTGTAATGAGTGAGCGAAAAAGTTTTAGATCCACACCTGCAGAGGACCCAGAACGGCTTAAAATGTGCACACGTAAAGACTAAATCTTTGTTGGGTTTCTTAGAAGTTTCTTATAAAAAAACGTGTAAGATTGTAAGCAATGTGAATTTACCTATTCAAATAATCTATTCTCTTGTAGGATATCTACCAACAAATTTTGTTTCATGGCACTGTTTGGAGAAACAGGTTGTAAAATATAAGTATAAATCTTAAAAAATGAGGCAAAATAAAAAAAAAAAGATTTCTTGCCCTGTCTCCCACCTTAAGTAATAACCTGGAAAAATTCAATGTTAGAAGAGGTCCCTATAGACTTATTCAGATAACGCATGACAATACGCGGTATTAAACAAAAGAACAATCAAAACCCGCGTATTTCTAAGACCACCTATATGTAACATCACCTATATGTAACATCACCTATATGTAACGTCACGTTACCACCCCTTATGTGAAGATGGCCTAAATGTAAACCCGAATGAAGATGTTGATAATCGTTGATCAAATTATACCTGGTAAGTAAAAGCTTGATACATATGGATAGTAATGAAACATTGATTCAAAATCTAGTTATTTCAGATCTTCCTTTTAATTTGGAAATTCTGAATTTAACGAAAAAAAATTCATTTCACCAATTAGGCCCATGATATGGATCTAAATCTTTAAGCCTAAACACACACAAAAAAAGTCGGGCACTAAGGTTCTGTTGGACTTTAAACTCCTTGGTACGCTTCTTGTGTAAATTGGACACGTTTAAGGAGGGCTTGTTGAAATGGGCTGAACTAAGGAGGGGCATTATGATATTTTCATCAGTACTTGCTTTTTTTCTTATAAGAAACTGTTAAGAACCTAAAGCTAGAATTTCTTGTGAAATACAATAGATTCTTTTGCTCTATTGTTTCTTGTAACAATGGAGAACAATAGAAAATTTAAGGACTAGGCCTTGAGGTAGGTTCCTTATAAAATCAAAAGCGGGTATTGTTGAAACCACAAAGGCTTGTAGTATTATTTCCACAGTTATTGTAATGTCCCACCACAGAATTGAATAACTCCACACTACTGATGGCAATTAGGGTCTTAGAGACTGCAGTACCCAGGACCAAACACCTTCATGTGACCCTGTTAATTCAGTCCTTTTGATAATAAAACAATAAAGGGGGCGCTCAGAGTTGCTCTGCATAATCAATGGTATTTTCAACCTCATGAAACAATGTCCCATTCCAGCATTGTTCTGCTCATAATCAGGTTCATGTTGGCCATGTAAGTGTGCTTGCCGGATTTACTCTCACAAGGCCAAGGAATTCGGGGGATAAGAAAATTCCCCTGATTTTTCCACACGACCAGTGCACCAACATTCACGACAAAGTTGAAAAATAAACTCTGCCATGAAGAAAATGACTGATCGAAACTAAAAATGACAAATCGAAATTAGAAATAGGTTGTGGGGGATTGGATGAGCAAAACTAACTTCTTGCCCACTTCCGTTGCCCACAACCAAGCAATGAAGCTTACCTAAAGACTCTGTTTCTAATCTACTAGAATAACAACGCCTCAATGTTCCAAATTTACTCCCAAAGCTATTCCTTCTGCCAATTATCACCGCTTTAAGAAACAAACCATTTGCTTCAAGGTCTCAGGGGCTTATCAATCAATGAGCAGCTAATAAAATGCCACACAACACAAGAATACTAATAAACAATATAAACCATACATTTTTTATTGAATTTATCAATATTCTTCCTCAAGTAAAGGGGTAAACTTAGTTAGAGAGAGAGGGGAGTGGAAAATCTACAGGGAAAGATAGTGACAAGGAAACTTCTCTATTTTCTTTCCAATATCAGCTGCAACGTTAGTGGATTGACTGGGAAACTATTATTGCCTTCTTATCCCTATCAATTTTATCTATTTTGTTGGACACTTTTTAACTATATGAAGTCCTGAGCTTTAGTCCATGGCCCCTCTGCCCCTCCCTCAAAACCGCCACTGACTGATAGTATCCCTCAGCAGTACAGATGGTAACCACTACAAATCCCCCGTACCCTAAATGTGTTTTCGAAGCTCTTCATAATTTACATCTAAAGCAGAATGAGAATTATAAACAAACAGATCTCCAGATAAATTCATTAATTATAATTGATTATAGGTACAATTCAAACAAATCAGAACTAGATATATTTGTTAGAGCTTTCTAAACTTTAAACTTACTGAGCTATAAGCAATATACAGGATAAAATAGATAAAGCAATGCATCTCATCATTACAGAGCACCCATCACACTACTGTTCACACTTTCATGGGGTGATTTTGCCTCACAATACGTTCCAGACGAAGTGAATTGCAATTAAAGCTAAGGAGGGAAGACCTTTCTGATGACAAGAATTCGAAATACTGCTGGAAGTTCTTCATCAAAAGGCAATAATTTTTCTGCCCTGATGCTCTAAGTCAAAGTTCTTGAGCTTCCAACTAAGGAGAATTACGGGACATTTTGTTCAATAGCTTTATTTAGGAATACCCGAATAGTTGTTGACAAGTGTCCTTGAATAAATTTTTTCTAGTCAAGATGTCAACACGTTTTGTAGCACACCACATAACGGTTCCTAAATTGTACTTGTCACTTATTACCCCTTAATTTCGCTACCCTCTTATTTCCCATACCACCCCCATCTTTCTGGTTGCTATCTCCCATTGGTTGTACTCTTGATAAAAGAAATGTGAACTTTTCGTGCTGTCTTGCATGGTTTATCTTATTTAGGAATGAATAAGTTGAATAGATAATACATTATTACACCACCCAGCATACATGTAGCTTCACAGGTGAGACACGGTTTGATAATCAATGGAATTGCTCCGTGAGCGTATGACAGACTTTGAAAATATTTCTAACTTTGTTTATGAATAAATGTTTCTAAAGAGCCTTTACTATCCCTCCCAGTAGAGTGAATATGTGCTCCAAAGAATGCACTGTCCCCCGATGGTTCAATCTAATCCTTATCTTTTAAGTTTTTACTTTCATACATCTGTGGATATGTCTTCAGGTTTCATGTATACGCAGAATTGGGAGCAATCCCATTATTTATAGCCTTCTAAGTGACACCAAACTCTAGCCATGTAATTATGCCCCTATATTCATCGATACCCTTGTGCTTATTAGGGCATCATTACCCTGTATCAGGTAGCCCCCACCAAAGGACAATTCTTCACGTGGTACAGGCGTAGCTGAAAGATGCTGCTGTTCCCCTATCAGACATTTTGTGCGGTCTTGTTGGAAAATTTAAAATCTTGCCAAAATTGCTTTCTTCATAGATTACGAAATTGTCATCTTTAGTTTTATTATAGTTCCACAACAACCATCGTTTGTCTCGTCGCCAAACCAAATTATTTACGAAAAGTGATATGTTTAGTGCTCTATGCTAACATTGAAATAAATTTTACATTTCCGTTATATTTTGATACATAATTACACTTGTTTAGGGTTCTCTGCCATTTCATGGGTATTCCTAGCCAGGGAATTATCAACCAGGACTTTGTTATACTGGCTCTTTACATCCACGCCTTTGAAGTCGAATAGCCTCGTAAAACACACTGGTGATATTTCGCCTTGAAATTCTCCCGTTATGTCGAACTTGCGGCTCAGACCGCGCCTGAATACTTCCCGCGCGGAAATTGATCCAACTACGATGCACAGCATGGTTATGATGGTTAGTAAAATGCGGAATGGAAACTGCTGCTGCACGTAACCGTCTTTGTTGATGACGTGCATTGGGAAGCGGAAGACAGCTTGTAGGCCTAAAGAATACAACAATACTGTTAGTTCTTATATTTTCTGTAATTTTTGGTTTCTGCATTTTAGACTAGAATCATGTTTGGTATTTCTAACGTTTTCTTGTATAATCAACCTTAATTGAAGCTGTTTCGGATACAGAGCTATCAGGCATTTGACTTGCTACTAGGGCAAGCTCGAATAAGAAAAAATATATCGCATGCTAATCACGAATTGCAAATCAAAAGCAGAAGGTACTCAATAATGAAAATCGAACATTAACCAACGGTTTTTCAAAACAGAATTAACACGACCCAATATGAAAATAGCATGAAAATAAACAGGCCAATTAAATCGTCTCAGAAAGGATTCTGAAATCTAATTAGTCGAGAGGCTCCATCTAGTTTTAGGATACTCCCAGACCCCTTGTATTTGCATCTCAATACTTTATATTTACCCCCCTCAACTTTAAACTTACCTAAAAGGGGCTCCCCGCAGAGCGTTCGCAGAGTGAACCCCATGAGGTAGCCAAATATTGCCCCATATGTATTGGCATATCTGAAATACAGCACGCAAAGCAGCTCGGGAAACAGAACTACGAATATGACGTCAGAGCACAGGTAAGACAAGCCATACACTGTGCTAACTGCGATGCCAATAGCTGCTGAAATGACGCCTGTCACAACAATAGTGCCACGAATGACCCAGATGATTTCTTTTTCACTGGCCTAAAATGCCAAAAATGAAGTCTCTAAGATTCGATGTGTTCAGGAAGATTTTAAAAGTTCATGGACTGGGTAATATAGAAATGCCCTCGTCTTTAAAAAGTGATTGTAGGAAGTACATTTACGGGCTCAACGAGAAAAAGTGTTTAATCTTTCTCAAAAGAATACCAAGACTATTTCTTTTTCACTGGCCTTAAATACAAAAATGAAATTTCTCAGATTTGATGTTTCTAAAGAAGATTTTAGAAATTCATAGAATGAATACTGAAGAATAAGAATACAATTCCGAGGAACATCTTTCCGTTTTTAATATTTAAAAATCGAGAAAGAGCAAGAGAAATAGGCGGTGTTTATTCTGAATATTTCGACAATTTATTATGTCATTTTCAACAGTACGTAACAGTAACAGTAACAGTACATTTTCAACAGTAAATTGTCGAAATATTCAGAATAAACACCGCCTATTTCTCTTGCTCTTTCTCGATTTTTAAATATTAAAAACGGAAAGATGTTCCTCGGAATTGTATTCTTATTTTATTTCTTGAAATTGTCTTGTACACAAGGCTTTTGAATACTGAAGAAGTACCCTTGTCTCTGAAAAGTTGTCGTGGGAATCCAAGTTAAGGGCTCTACGAGAAAAAGTGTCAAATCTTTCACAAAAGAATACCAAGTTGATTTCTTTTACACTTGCCCAAGATACAGAAATGAAGTCTTTAAGATTCGATGTGTTCAGGAAAAGTTTAGAAATTCATAGAATGAATACGGAAGAAGTACCCTCGTCTCTAAAAAGTGATTGTAAGAATTCAATTTCATAGCTGTACGAGGACAAGGAGAAATCATTCGCAAACGAATGGTTCATATGATTTCTTTCCACTGGCCTAAGATACAAAAATGGAGTCTTTACGATTCCATGTGTCACAGAAGATTTCAGAAGTTCATGGACTGGGTACGGAAAAAGTGCCCTCGTCTTTAAACAGTTATTGCAGGATTTAAATTTAAGGGCTCTACGAGAAAAAATGTCACATCTTTCTCAAAAGAATACTAAGATTATTTCTTTTTCACTGGTCTAGACCTAACATAAAAAAACTAGTCTTTTGAGATTACATGGCCAGTTATGAGTACTGGCACATTTGGTTCTGGCCCCATTGACACTTTTTTCTGGCGAATAAAACCAACAACATTGCACTTTATACAAATGAACCATGGCAATATTTTCGACTATCAAATACTACTGGTACATTAACGGCAACAACAACAACTACATAGCACCATATTCAAAAGAACCATGACAATACTTCCGACCATTATGAACTACAGGTAAATTAACAGTAACAACAACAACAATAACATTGCACTATATTCCATATATCACCATTCAAATGAACCATGACAATACTTCTTTCTGGCCATTATGTACTACAGGGAATACATAGTAGCAACAACAACTACATAGCACCATATTCGAATGAACCATGACAATGCTTCCAACCATTATGTATTACAGGCAACTTAACAGTAACAACAACAACCACATAGATACCTCATTTGATAGATAGATGAACAACTACAACAACACTTACCCGTTGACGAAATATGGTTCTGTAAATGTTATGGGCAAACATAGAACTAGCAGAAAGAACACTGGAATCGACACTTGACATGACAGCCGCAGAAACAGCCCCCAACCCAATGAATGAGACCCACTCAGGGGTTAGGTATTGTAATACCAGTGGCATCGTCAGGGTGGGGTTAATGGGCTTCAGCGTTCCATTTGTATTGGGTATCTCCAACTTTGCTCTGTATGTAGTGTTCCCCCAGTCTGGAAAAGCAAATATGAATGAAATTACGAATACAAGCATTTCTCTATTAACAAAGATATTCTCACCCTTTTCGAGTGTGTAGTCTGGGGGTTCGCAGTAGCATGAAGGATGTTGAGTAGTGTGGGGAATTATTTCTGAAAAGTGGGGGATACTTAGTAGTGTGGAGGGATGTCTCTGGGTAGGAATGTTGGAATGCTCAGTATGTGGTATTGTGAGAAGCAACAACCCATCACCGATGGACCCATGAGATGAACAATAAATCATTCAAAAGCCCTAACCTTCAATATAAGGTGGTCCATGTTAATATTTGGGATCTGAAAATTTTGATGGATCAATATTTAAGGTTGGTGATATACAGCATTGACAAAATTCAATATTTTTATCTTGTTTATGAGTAGTAACATAGGGTAACACGGGTAAGGGTGCTAATAATAAGATCAATAGGATCCACAAACGAGCACTGTGTGTTTTGTTTGATGACCATGAGACACCCTTTGCTGAACTACTTGTTAGAAGCGACGAAAGAACTGTCCATGTTCAGAATTTACAAAGACTGATGATAGAGATTTACAAAACATTACATCATCAGAACCCTGTATTTTTGTCTGAATCATTCCAGAGACGAGAAATCAGATACAATCTCAGAATAAAGGACACCGTTCTACTTCGTAGCACATCCACTGTGGTCTTCGGTATGAATTCCATATCCTCCAGGGGTAGCATACTTTGGAATAACATACCAGATGTGATAAGGAGCAGCGTAACAATAGCTTCCTTTTGCCAAAAAATCAAAACATGGGCTGGGGAAGAATGCAATTGCAAATTATGCTTTTTATTGTAAAATTTATGGTTTTAATGTATTTTAGTTAGATAGTTGGTCTTTATTAGCTCACTCGCTTATGAGTATGAGGTATTATTAGCTTAGCTTTAAACCAACTGTAAATAAGGAGTTTATTATTCATTATTATTATTATTAACATAGACTTACCTGTGGATGCACCGATGGTGCCAATAAGGATAGAAGGAATGGCCATGACAACGCAACCGATGGATGCGAAGAATGAGAGATTCTGAGCCCTTCTGTGCGACTTGCTTGACAAAACTCTCTGGAAATATACTTGCCACGGAATTCCACCAAATATCTAAAAAATCATGTATTTTGAAAACAGCTTCAATATGAAAATGTTATCGTGAAATACCGTTACAAATAACAATACAGCGATCGTTACAAATCGTTAAAATATCGTTAGGAATCGTTTCATTATTTTTGCAAATCATTTCATTTTCGTTGCAAACCGTTTCATTTTCGTTGCAAATTGTTTCATTATCTTTGCAAATCATTTCATTTTCGTTGCAAATTGTTTCATTATCTTTGCAAATCATTTCATTTTCGTTGCAAATCGTCTCATTTTCGTTGCAAATCATTTCATTTTCGTTGCAAATCATTTCATTTTCGTTGCAAATCATTTCATTATCTTTGCAAATCGTTTCATTATCGTTGCAAATCGTTTCATCATCATTAAGTTGTTTCATTATCATTGCAAATTGTTTCATTATCTTTGCAAATTGTTTCATTCTCGTTGTAAATCGTCTCATTTTCGTTGCAAATCATTTAATTTTCGTTGCAAATCATTTCATTATCTTTGCACATCGTTTCATTATCGTTGCAAATCGTTTCATCATCATTGCAAATCATTTCATTATCATTGCAAATCATTTCATTATCTTTGCAAATTGTTTCATTCTCGTTGCAAATCGTCTCATTATAGTTACAAATCGTTTCATTATCGTTGCAAATTGTTTCATTTTCGTTGCAAATCGTTTCATAATAGTTACAAATCGTTGCAAATTGTTTCAAATAGTTTCATAGTCGTGAGATGGTTTTCATTATTATTGCAGATCATTTCAGTATCGTTACAAATCATTGTATAATGTTTGCGAATCTTTTATAATCATTGCAAATCGTTTACAATCATCTAAAATCACTGCATACTTTCATAAATAACGTCATTGCTGCAAATGATAAAGATTTGCAACTTTTTTTCGTGGACGATAGCCTACTGAGTAAAAAAATGCATTGTGGATGGTGAGGATAATCTAAAATATAGCATCCTCGCCAAATCAAAAACTGTTCTTCAAATAACTGTCAAGATATCTGATAAACAAACACTCACAAACAAACAACCAACATCTATCCAAACACCAAACTTGCTCCATTCCCATGTTGCCGTTCCTGTCCATTTCTCTGTTGTTTCATAGATCGGTGTTACTGCCTTGTGTTGCAGGGCAAAAGGAATCGTCAGCCACTGTGAATATAGAATGAAATCATGATTTATACGCTTGACTGTAGCCTACTCTCGAGTACCAAATGAATGAAGGGTGGGAAAAATCAGGGGGCATGACAATTGCTCAATTACACGCCTTCTTATATAAAGAACCACTTTATAAGGAACCTGGAACTAGGATTTCGGGCAAATACCATGCATTCTTTTGCTTTTTTGTTTCCTGTAACCATAAAGAACAATATAAATTTTAAGGAACTTTTAGTACTAGGTCTTATCAAATAAAAAGCGTGTAACACATAGTTTTGCGGGGCTGGAATAATTGGGAAATTGGAAAACATATGTAAAAACTCGAACAATCGGTTGTGGGAAATCAAGAAAAATCGATCTTATTTTTTTGCTGTTGAGGGTGTCCAATACTTTAGGGGGATATTATCAGTACTAGAAGGTAATACGTAAAGTTCTTGTGGTTTCCCTTCAGAGTACTGGTGGTATTCCTCAACAGTACTTAACATCCTCCACAGTACTGAATACCCTCCACAGTACTGAAAATTCACCACAGAACTGATGATATCCCTCCACAGTACTGAACATCCCTCACAGTACTGAACATCCACAACAGTCCTTAACATCCTCCACAGTACTGAAAATTCACCAGAGAACTGATGATATCCCTCCACAGTACTGAACATCCCTCACAGTACTGAACATCCTCAACAGTACTTAACAGCCTCCACAGTACTGAACATCCTCAATAGCACTGAACCCCCTTCACAGTACTGAAAATTCACCAGAGAACTGATGATATCCCTCCACAGTACTGAACAATCTCCACGGTACTGAGTACCCACCACAGTACTGAACATCCTCCACAGTACTGTGCACCTTCCACTGTGCTGCACAGACATTCCACCTGTGCTGATTTCAAATAGTGGTTTCCTATATACTGGCACATACTGTAGTTGCGGTAAATTATAAACATACCATTCCAATAAACATGCAAATGAGTTGAGCAACATCTGTGTATGCCACAGACCAAAGGCCTCCGAGAAACGTGTAGAATATCGCAATACACGCCGATGTGATGATGGAATAGAAATGCTCCATGTCCATTATAACGCTGATTGTTGCGCCTAAACTGTTGAGGGTCGCCGCTGACCAAATCAGCTCTCCTAGGAATGCTGGGATGTACATCAGTCCACCGATTCGGCTGCCATAGCGATCTTGGAATGGATCCAGCATTGTGACGTAGTTCCGTTTTCGCATGACTTTTGCGAATAGGAAACCCCCTGTTGTTTGAGAAATAATTGAGAGTGTAAAACGACGTAATAATGCTTATATGGGAATGCCTTTTCTATATAAATTTGCAGGTTTTCTAGCACTGTAAATAGAGCTCCCTGAAGGGACTAGATGAACTGAAAATTTAATACCAGGCATGACATTTGATGCAGTATTTCACCTAGTTTCATTGAATGTTATTGTTGACAATAGTTAGTGTAAACTAATTTGTACTAACATGAGCAACTACAAGGATTGCATGAATATAGCTACATCCTGCAGAATGCACAGGCACATTTGTTCTCAAAAAACCAAGCTATCTCCATTTTATGATAAAATTAGAAATTAAATATTTTTGGCCATTTTGAGAAGATTTAGGCTATCGTAGCTGTGCCCGCCATCTTGAATCTATTGTTTCCATTCTTTTGTACCCTGAGTGTGGCTTACCCAAGTAAGCTGCTTAATTTCTGGCTCAACATTGCATTTTATGGCATTAAATAGTAAGCAAACAAATTAGCGTAGCTTTCATTTATCCTCATGACTTAACAGGTAATCACACTTCTATTTTCAAATTGTATTTTTATGAAATTGCTTCATGTGATCAAATTTGAAGAATTAGAAATGGCGTTAGAATCAGCAAGGTTGAGGTCTCGTATTAATCGAGCGTAACCACTCACCCAAACAGAGGCTGAGAGAATATCCCCATGACGACTGTGCCCACGTGACTCCAGAGGAATATACGACTTCCGCTGTGCCATTTATATAACCACCACCAACCCAAGTAGCTAAGAATCAAGTCATTCAAATTATTATTCAGGAATTCAAACACATACATCATCATCATCATTTTACTTTACAGTTTCCTTTATACAGTTGGTTGAGAAAAGACATGAACACTTTTTTTACTCTTTGCATCGAGCCGGTAGTTGTTAAGTAGATACCAAGAGCTCTTTTTAGAGTTTTAATCAAACATTACGTGCAAACTTTTTTTGATGACATGGGAATAAGGTTTGCTTCTGCAAGTAGTCCTTTGGTAACCTTTAGGCCCGTAACCAGGCCTTATGATGAGCTGGGGTGTTGATATTTGTAAGACAGTAACTTTTCGCAGAGAAGGGGTCAGCCTAACATAAAAGTGGATATGGACACCACCGAAGCAACAACTTTCAGAATCTAGGCCCATTCATATTTCAATCGCGAAACTTGCTGCTTTTTACATTTATCATAATCAATATTTTCTTCTATTTCAATTATATTCTAAAGGACGCAACAAATGGCAATTAGAAAAGCATTGTTGTTACTTGAAAAATTCTAGGGGTGGCAAGAAGTTTACTTAAATTCCACCAGGGTTGGAAAGGCCACCCCATGGCTACAGGCCTGGTAACCTTGTGACACGAGAAGAAGATTTCATCGTGTTTAAGTTCATAAATATTTAAAATACTGGATTTTCGTGTATTTTGTTCCACTTTAGCATTGCTTAAAGCATATTAATAGGTCAAGTTACATATGTTTCATCTCGCGTAAATTTGTACAGAGATGTAGGAAGTATCTCTATTTCGGGGCACAATACTTCAAAGGCACTTTTTTCTGGTTTCGAAAGAGAAGTAATTCCTAAAAGTAAATGGTTATTTCTTTGATTATTGCAAAATTTCGCAGGAGTCCCCTTAGTTTCTACATCCCTGAATTCGTAAATAGAGAACGCTGTTTTAGGCCTTGTTCACACTCCATATCGGTTTGACTCCGTATTTGAACACAAAAGGCAGTGCCTGTTAACACTGCTCCGTTTTCAAGCAAATACGCTATAAATACGATGAACTGTTCACACTGCTCCACGCAAATACGATGCTTTTAGTCCCATTCTCAGACAGATATTCCTAATCGAAATAATACCGTCGTTTTCGAAAGTACGCGTATTTGTTGGTGTATTCGAACAGCGCTGTATTTCAAGCTCAGCGTGAACGCAGTTTTAGCTTTATTATTGGTTACTTCGCCGGAGAGATTTCCATTATTGGCTGATGACGTCATTTTCTTTGCAGAGTGTATTGGAACTTGGCGATATTTGTCTTACGCTTTGCCAGATAAGCCAGGACCTTCCTCTTTTTGAAAGATTGTCAATGGTCATTGTTTTATTGCAAATAAAGTTAATTTATTAATAAGATAAGAGATGTAATAACGTTGAAATCTAAGCTGCAGGCAAATATGAATACAGAGCTCAGTTGGAAATGATCTCAATGTGTAATGGATCTGTGTAGAGTTGATAATACCAATAAATAGGTGTGTTCCTTGGCTGAGAAAATGACTTTGAAATCATTGTTTAAAATTTTGGATTGAACAGTCTTTGGGTGGTACAAAACTTCAAAATAGCCAGAAATAGCGGAAACATAGCGAAACGAACAAACGGATTACTCTGTGTTCCTTTCCCTGTGTTTCCGGTATTTCTGGCTATATTGCATTGAATATTTTTACTTTTATAGTGAGTGAGTTTGTGTTAGCCATTGAGTTTAAGTTAAACCTTGTTAGGCCGTTTTTTCAGCTAATGTATTAACGTATAAAAGTAGTTCAATCATTATCGATTTACATTTCTTTTCAATGCACATTTTGCCTACAGAAAGCTAGGTGAAATTGAGATGAAGGGAGATGCAATAAGTAAGCAAGAGTGCTGGGTACTGTACACCATTATCCTTTCATACGATAGCTCAGGCCCGTAGGAAGCGGGGGGGGGCAGGGGGGGGGGGGGGCATTTGCCCCCCCAATAATCCTAAAATTCAATTGTTCACAGCATGGTCCCTGGTCTTCCTTTTGTTCTCTAACAATGGTTGCCCCCCCAATAATTCTACCCAAGCTACAGCGCTGCGATAGCTTGTGTTAAGTTCAAAATTTTATCTTTATTTTGCTTCACCTCTTTGATCAAAACCGTTCCCAACTGACTTTACGAATTATGCCAAAATTCAGAAAATGCCCAAACTTAAAGATGCCAAATCTTACCTGTCACAGTAAACGCTCTAAAATACATGCCAAATCTTACCTGTCATAGTAAAGGCTCCAACAAACATGCCTATGTTCCTCCCAGCAAGCATAATCTCGTTGCTTTTATCCTCTTCGACGCCATTCTCCGCTGGAGGGGATTTCTTCCTTCCTGCCCATATTCCTAGCACTAGAATCAGCAGATAAAAGACGACTATGCCTATTATACCAACGTAGTTGATATCCGGCATTTTGATGCAGTTTCTCTACCTCCCAGTTTCAAGCAGTTTCTCTACTTTATCCCTCCTCAGGGTCTATGAAAACTGATGAGTTGGTGTTCGATGAAATGTTGCTCAACAAGGTTGTGCGCTGGAGAAGGCGCTCTCTGGTGCTCAGCTTCTGATTACAAAATATACAAACTTCCCTCCTCGGTACGTGAGCTGTGGAGAAAAGACAATAACATCAGCAATGGAAAAATGATAAAGGTAAACACGCTCTTTTTTTATAAGAACAATTTTATAATGATAAAAGTTATAGTAATACGTCTTTTTTAATGCACTCTTTTTTATAAGAACATGTTTATAAGAACATGAACCTCAGATTTTGCCAAATCTTAAGAAAATTTTAGGAGCATACCAAGGCTGACCATTTCAAGGTCAATATAAGAATTATACGAAATAACCACGAGACTGACAAATAATTACTAAACAAGCAGGTTGGCAGCACACGGATATATCAGATGTTCAAGAGAGTCCATACTCAAACCAATTAACATAACTGATAGTGAAAACAGGCTCCCAAATCATTATAAAGTAAGAACAATTTAAGAACATTTCAGGCTGAAAATAGAGGAATATTTAAGAACAGCCAGCTTCAAATCAAATTTTTTGGTTCTTGTAAAAAAAGTGTGTTAGTCTTAACGTAGCATAATAACTAATATAAACTAGCATAAAGTTATATCAAGTGTGAAATTATTGTGATAGACTATTATTGGCAGAAAGAGTGACATGATTTTAAAGCACGAACTCAAATTCTGCCTAGCTTCAAGAACTAGCTAAGCATAAGCTTGACACTTTCGTCTCCCAAATATTTATGTACAATGATGAGTACACTCATTTTTATAAGAAACTGTTTACAAGGAACGGTAATGCCAAATTCTAAGAACTAGAGAAACGTTGGTCGGAGGTTTATGTAGATCAAAGTAGTTAAGAAACTTTTTATGTTGCCTTTACCAGAAAGGCTGTTACATATGTTTCGTTTTGTTTGTTAGTTAGTCTTCTTAGCTTTACGTCTTTCGAAGCTACTGTTCGTAACGAACTTTGAATAAAGAAAGAAAAATAATGAGTTGAAAAATGTTCATTGCAATCCTTTGGCACCAAATGGTAACCTATCTCAGCTTAATCTGGTATTTATGATTGAGCCTCAATTTTTCATAGGAACATATGAAGCTAAGACAAAATATAATTTTACTTGCCAAAAAGCATTTCGTATTTTCTCGTGATTCTGTAAATTTTGGTCAAGAAAATATAGGTGTTGGAGTTGGAACTAGCTAGGGAACTACTCTGCCATAATTGAGGTGAAAGCTGGGAACCCTGGTACCAAGATTTAGCATAGTTTCTTATAAAAAATGAGTGTAGCGGTTGTTAGATGTAAAGGTTCCGGTTACAGTAAATAAAAACTTTTTTCTTGCTGAAGAAACGAAAACATTTCAGTAGGAAAATGATCTATGTAAATAAGTTCATTTTTTTATAGGAATGCTAGTCTCAATGTGACCTTAGATGATAAATGATATGGGTAAGGTTGATACCGTACAGATGAACGCAATATCCTTGTTTTTTAAATGCAATGACTTCGTATGATACAGGGTGTCGCTCTACGCGATATTTTGCAAAATATTGATATGAGTAGGAGACTTGGTCCTTACAAAACCATATAATCAAAATCAAAAAACAGAAAGCCTTGATTTTTCACAGGTTTTTATAAAAAAGAGTGTTTAGTAATCCATCAGTTAGCAAAGTAACAATGCACTCGAATCCTTATATACTATAATCAACAATATTGTCTAAAGACAATTAACATTATTTTTATGGTTTCCGTTTCTAATATTGATATCTTGTATGTTTTGAGAATTAATTTGTTTTTAACGTTGGGTGACAAAGGGGGAAACAAATCTGCCTCCTTTGTTGATTTATTTTCAGGGGGTCAAACAGGAGTTAAAATCTCCCTTCTCCCCTTCAAAATTTAACAATTTCTCCTTTTTCTCAGGAAAAAAAATACATTTCTCCTTTCTCTACCACTATCTTTATTGGTTCTCCCTTCTTCCTCTTTCTAAATTCACCCTTTCCTCCGTTCAGTCTTAGCAGTTCTCTTTTCTCCCTTCGTAGTATCACCCCCTGTGTCATTCGAAAATTTGATTACAGGATATCGTATATTCTTCTTAAAACGAAATTCCACTGGCGCCATGTTGTCTTTCTGTGCAAAATTCATTTTAGAAAATGATTAGAAACGATAAATAAAGGCTGAAACGCTTTAATCGCTTCGCCTTCGCCTTGTGAGTGTCTTAAGCGTTGCAATTTTGGTGCAAGTCACTTTGGTATGGCTGTAAATCGTTTCTGAATGGTATTGAATCGTTTCGTTTCGTTTCAAATAGGGCAGAGTCGTCCTGAAATCTTTGCCAAATGAGGCTTGGGCACATATGCTAGGACAGTACGGCTATAAATCATGCAACTACAAAAAGTAAATCTGTTTAGAATTGATTCCACTTTATAAAACATAAAAACAGTTCACACCCACGGTAACAAATACCACAAAAATAAACACCAGGGCAAGATGCATGCCATCTGTTTCCTTTAGCTTCAGAATTGAAAACAACATTTGTAAATAATTGAAATAATCTTTCGGGATCCACTTTTTATATACGGCCTAGCTTTTAGGTTAGTTGTGGAGATTCCTGAATTACAAGATTCAAAGGACAAATCATTCCCAACACCTCGTACACTTTTCCTGAAAATCATATTGTCCTTGGAAAAATCACTGAAAATGACCCTCGTGAAACACGTAATTTCTAACTTTTGGTTGGAAACCACCTAAGCCAAACAGAAGCCGTTGGCTAGGTCAATCAATTTCAAGTTGATAAGACAAGTAAAACGGAACGATAAGTTTAGACGTGAGGATGAGGTCATGAGATATGCTAAAAACAGTTTCCTTATCTCTCTCTTATCTGTTCTCAGATAAATCTCAGATAATTCTAATTTCCAAGATTATTTGACCTTCTTCTCTGATTCTCCATCATGCACCTTGAATCAAGAATCTGTTGGTTTGGTGTCAGAATGTCTTCGTAAGGGATGGTAGGGTCCCCCATATTTCCTGATAAGTTGGTTAAGAGATAAAAGGTCTTGTCCCTTCTAATGAGCTAATTCAAACGTTAAACTCTGAAGGAAAGCTTTACACCTGCAAGCACAGTTCGTTGATTAATATTTGGTCGATTTGTTTTTGCGAAGAATGAACCCTTTTATACCAGAACAGGCTACTGCAATTGACATTTGCCACCACTGGGTCTCGAACCCGAGTTCGAGACACAGGCGAGCGCGCTAGCCACTGTCCTAAACCAGGACAATAAGTTAGCCCAGTAACCTTTCTGTGTTTACAACTCCAGGCTTCTCCTCGTTGAGGCATTAATTCGTGTTTCCTCTTTCAGAGCCATGTTTTATTAACATTAATTCATAAGGCATGGTCTACCCTTTTTCCTGGGATGGTGACGTTAAGTTTAACAGTTTAGCAGAGTTAAGAGCCTAGAGAGTGAGTGGGATGTTTTTCATGTCTTATTACATAGAGTACCACGTGAACATCAAAGTAAAAAAATGGCGGACACGATCGTAAAACTCGACTCTTGCTTTGATTAACTGAATACTTTTGTTAAAACATTGTTATATAATGCTGTTTTCGTGGGAGTGTTTTTGTTGAAATTCATTCAAATAAGAAAACAAAGATTCAGTTTTAACAAGTTGTTTAACAAACATAAAAAGCTGATACAAGGACAAAATATGTTTTATTTACATTTGCTTCTTCTTATCACAAATCCCATTCAAAAGATTTTCGATTTTTGTCTATTTTTCATAAATTATTTCCTAGTGTTATTGCATTGATACCGAACCTGTATATTGTTGTTTGTACTCGTCAGTGAGACGTAAAGACGTATTTTTTGCCTTTCTTTGTTTCGCGGTTTCTCAGACTAGACAAGGAAACTGCATAATAGCAGAGACCAAAGCAGCCGAGATATGGATAAGAACATATGATTTGAAGCAGTAGCAAAAAACAATTCGCTGCAAATCTTTGTCAAATTCTTACAGAAAATAGAAACTATAATAGGGAACGTTGATGTATTCAGTACTGTGGAGGGATACCATCATCAGGACTGTAGAGGGTACTATAAGTTCTGTGGGGGATACCATCATTACTGTGGAGGGATACCATCATTACTGTGGAGGAATACCATCATTACTGTGGAGGGATACCATCATTACTGTGGAGCGATACCATTAGTTCTGTGAAAGGATCCATCATCAGTACTGTGGAGGGATACCATCAGTACTGTTGAGGGTGTTCAGTATTGAGGAGGGATACCATCAGCTCTGTCTTTAGAGGTATACCATCATCAGCACTATGGAGCATATCAACAGTACTGTGGAGGGATACCATCGTTAGCACTGTGGAGGATACCATCAGTACTTTGGAGGATTACCATCCAGTGTTGTGGAGGATACCATCAGTATTGTGGAGGATATTCACTACTGTAAAGGGATAACTTCATTGCTGTAGAGGGAAATCATCAGTAAATTTTCTGGTCCGAACATCCTCCACAGAGCTGGACAGTATACCTCCAAAGTACTGGAATGGTATCCCCTGTAAGTACTGATGTTATTCTTCCACTGTAATGAACATCGTCCAAATACTGCCGAGACGTTCCCCAAGGAGATATATATATAAGTATCAGGTCCGAGTATTCATTTCACCCATTTGTATGCTACAGAACTCTTCAATTTAGAAATGATTTGAAATATTCTTCTCGTTTCCAGATAATTTTCCTGTTATGACCATTGACTTGCTTAAGATTTTGTTCAAAAGGGGGAAGCAATTGCTTCCATGGCTCCCCTAGCGATGCCCGTGACTCCTGGCAAATCTAATAAACATGAATATGGTTACAACAAACAATTTATTTTTCTTTGAAAGTAATATGAACGATAATTAATTTCAGATGCTGCCTGCTATGATGATGACGTAGATGAGGCTAATGGTGAAACGCCCAAACCGAGATTGGCACAAAGATTTTTCTTTCGGTGAGTTTAATAGTAATTGTTTCACTTTTCACTTTGAAATAACCTGAATACACGCATTTCTTATAAGCAACTGCTTTATAAGCAAGTCAGTACCCGACTAGACAAAAACTCAAGCAATTCTAGTACTTGATAGAGAAATACTAAGCAATTTGAAAATTTCAGTTCTGATCAAATTGGCAATGAAAATCATGCAGCAGCTACAGAGAAGTAGGTTACAGTGGATATTAGTACCCTGGCACACTTTTGTATGCAAGATACCAACATTATTTATTGTTCAACAACTTGTGAGATAGTATTGTAAGAATCAAATTTTTAAGTTGAGCATTTGATAAGCAATTTTGAGTATTCAAATTTTGCCTCCAGGTAAGCAATTTTAAGAACTGAGCTCGAGCTGAAATTGCTTATAGAAAAATGCGTATATTTCTGCTATGTCTCCTATTTTACGACTATTCTCGGGTTCTATACTAATTCGGAACTAATTCTATTGTTATCTCCGAAGATATGAATCCTTATAAATTAAGATAATAATTCTCGCTATCTCTGGTTTTTATGCCTCTTCTTGAGGTTCTCTACTGATGAAAAAATATTGTACTAGGCCATGATAAATTCACTAATTTAGTTTACCCAACGTTCAGAGTTATCAATGATATTTTGGAACTGCGTTCGCTCAGAAAAATATATTCGACCAGGTAAAATGCTAGGATATTGAACAAACAGACCAGCCCATCGGTTGGTTAAAAAAGAATATGAATACGCCCTCCCGCAAGGATCCGTTTCTAGTCCAATCCTGTTCTCTTCATTTTTTAGCAAAAGAGAATAATGTTTCAACACTAGGCCATTAACAATCCGTTAACCTTGTTTCAGGATTAGGCCATTAACAATCCGTTAACCTCGTTTTAGTACAGGTTAATCCACTACTCCTTTAGCGAATATTCTTGTGGGTGATGGAAAATTATGTAAAAGTTTCCGATTTTATTCACAACCGCAAGAATATTAGGACAAACGAAAGAAAGCTCATGGGGCAATCCGGTCACAGAGCCTTTTTCCATACAAATTGAAAAATAAAACGAAGAATATCAAGTTTTTTTGAAACATAATGAATACACGTATTTTTTATAAGTAACTGCTTCAGAAGCAAGGCAGTACTCGACAAGACAAAAACTTAAGCGATCCCAGTACTGGATAGAGAAATGCTAAGCAATTGGAAAATTTTAGGTCTGATCCAATTGGCAATGAAAATCGTGCAACAGCTATAAAGAAGTAGGATAGAGAAGATATTAGTACCCTTTATAAGAATAAATTTTATAAGAATATTGAGGCTCAAAATCGCCAAGGAACATTGGAAATTTCAGAATAAACAATGGAAAATTTGAGGCTCAGGAAAATTTTAAGTATTCTCATAAAAAGAGTGTATGGTTGATAGGCAAATATGCTTATTATCTTCGTAAGGTATTTATCTATCTATAAAATACCCTTTCAATTGGAAGACTAATAGAAGCAGTGCCTTTGATCGTTGCTTGGTACTTTACACTTACTATCTTTATAAGGTATTTGTTTATCTGCAAAGCACCCTTTGAATTGGAAGACTAATAGAAGCAGTGCATTGATAATTGATAGACAAATGTGCTTACTATCTTTGTAAGGTATTAGTCTATATTCAAAGCACAAAGGGCCCACTGAATTGGTAAACTAATCGAGCAGTGCGACCCTGGTCCTTCCTTTCGATGTGGCCACACCTTGTAACTCCTTTTGCCTTTTATCCTTGAGTTACAGAGAGCTGGAAAATTCTCTTCTCACACTATGTGGCAGCTCTGAAGGTGGATTCCAGCCCACGACCCCTCGAACAAGGGTTGTAATAGTTCCTTGATAGTTACTTAATTGCTCCTTGATTCCAAACCTTGGTTGAGTAAGGAGGGAATTATGTACTCCATGTTTATTGCAAAAAGATATAACATTTTGCACTATAATATACTAGAGATATGAAGACTGGACTTTAAAAAGCTTCATTTTCTGTTGTCTGCACGCCATTTGGCCTATTTTCAATCAATTTGAATCCTACACACTTGAAATTACATTTTGTAACGGAAATTTCATTTGGAATTAGTTAAAAGTCCTACACTTTAGGATTATGTCAAAAACAACAACAAAACAGCAGGCCAGATGGATAACTTGAAAAGAAAAATTTGTTTTTACTGAACGAACGTCGATGAGGAGAAAAATTCAGATTTACTGCAGACAAGGCTGGAACATTGCTCCTAGGATTTCCATAGATAAACTGTGCATATTAAGAAATCTTAAGACTAAATATTGTCAATTATGCATGTCTTTAACTCATTTTTGCATAAACATGTGTACACTCTTTTCCTTATAGGAACAATTTTATAAGAACACAAGCCTCAGAGGTTGCCAAAAGACAAGAATAAGCTAAGAACAAACCGAGGCTGACTTTTTTAAGGTCGATATAGGAATTCATACGAAATAACCATAATAATAACAAATAATTACAAAACAAGTACGTTGACAGCACACAGATGTGTCAGATGGGGAAAAGAGTCAAAATTGAAAATAATAAACACAGTTGATATGACAGCAAAGACAGGCTTCTAAATCGTTCTAAATGTAACAGAAGTCAGAAACATTTAAGAACATTTCAGGCTGAAAATAGATAGATATCTAAGAAGAGCCAGCTTGAAACCAATTTTACTGGTTCTGATATAAAAAAGCGTACTAAACACTGAAATATGCCCTAAGTGAGTTAGTAAGTATGTTGAACGTGCTAGTCATTGAGTTCTTACAGTGGCCTTAAAATGACTGTTTCTTTCAAATATGAATTTAAAAAAAAATCATCACTCCTCCACTTCAAGACTAGCAATAGGGCCAGGCGTTTTTCCAAAAAAGGGCTAATTAGAATGCATAATATCACTAGTCCTATATTCATGTCACTCTTCTTAAAAAAACTTTTGGACGAATCATGTTTTCATTCTTCTCTAATTTCCAGTCATTAGCAACGAAACGTATTCAACATATCTTACCTGTTGACATCGAGTTGTGAAACCAGAGCTCTTCACTCGCGATGTCCGTCTCAGGTCCGAAACCTCTCTCGTTGCTGACGGCTGAACTTGCCAGCTAAGTGGCCCGCCTTGAATGGAATACGCCTGTTTTGCTCTGTCTCCAGATGTTTGAGATTCATTAATTATGCTGCAAGCAGATGGCTGAAACGTTTTCTTCACTTTCGTTTCCAATGAATTTATATTCTGTGCTGTTTGTAACCTGTAAGTTCACCCCCTGATTGGTTTATAAGCAGGCGAATTGAATTACGCTGGAGATGTGATATCAACCTCCTCCGCAGCACTATTGTTATCAAACGTTGCACTATTTTGTGCATTTTATGACTATCTTTGTACCCTGATTCTGGAGGGATACCATACAGTGCTGTGGAGGATTTTCAGTACTGTGGAGGGCTATCATCGGTACTTTGGGGCATATCACAATATACATTGAAGGGTATTCAGTACTGTAAAAGAATATCAGTCAGTACTGTGGAGGAGGTTCAGTACTGTGGGAGATATTATCAGTACTGTGAAGGATTTTCAGTACTGTGGAAGGATATCAAAAGCAATTTGGGTACTATCTCCACATTGCTAGTGGTTTCCTTCCACAGCACCGATGGTTTCCCCCACAGTTTTATGCCTTAGCATTGTGGGCCTGTGGCTGAGATAATTGATGGATGGTGTTCAAAAGGACAGAATGCTAAACACGTATATTTTCTGTAGGAAACTGTGAATATTTTTGTAATGTAAAGGCAAGAGTCTGGGTATGCTAAAAATAGAGGTTACCTATCCACCAATCGGATTTCAGAATTCCTTCTGGAGACAATCTGATTGGCCTGTTTATTTTCATATTATTTTCTTATTGAATTGAATTATTTTTGATATTACTGTCCAGACCTACTGGTTTATTTCGAACCGTACCAACTATTGACAGCTTCCGCCGGGCCTGAGTTGGGTGTCTTTGTGGGGAGTACAGCTGTTGATTCCCCAGAAAATATGGAACTTTTGAAATTCATAATTTGTTGCAAGTTAACTTCACTTCGATAAAAGGGAGTGAGGAGGGAGAGAAAACACCCATTTAGATCCAGATAGCCAGTTTGTCCGAAAATTTCTAATTTTGTTGAGAAAATAAGGCAAAAATTCATACTTGAGGTAATGATTATTATTGTAATGATGATAATTTCTAAACTATTTCTTTCAAACTTGAAATACAACTCAACTCACTTACAAATTGTAAGTTAAGTTCACGCCGATTTTAAATTGACAGACTGAGACAACCAAATATAAATTACATTGTTCTATCCTCTCCAATAATTTCATACAAAAATGTAGTCTTTTAAGAATATCGTGTTTTCTGTTTAGATGGTTCTTACAGTATCAATCTGATGTGTATGGGTTTGTGTTTGGGATATCTATCCTACTTTTTATGTGATATAATAGTGAGATTATGTTTTAAATGAAGTTTTATTTGCATATATTTACTACTCCTAATTTTGCAACATTCACGCTAAAGCGAAGCAGCGAAAATCAAATAATTTGATATCCGTTGAATTTTATAAGGGTGTGGCCCAGTCCCTGTTAGATTTTTTGGGTGTGGTCAGAAAAATTGTCCACAGAATACCCTATCTTTGAACTCATGGAACGCCACTGACAAAAAGTCAGTCCTTGCACCTCCTAAAAAACTTTCCATCTACGTCACTGGCATAGAGAGAGACAGGGGTGGCTCCAGCTTTTTTAGTGACTGTTGCAGATTGAAATATTTTGGTTGTGGAAGAAATGATTTTATATTGATTTGGTTTTATACCCTTTATTTTACAAGAAAAACTAGGTACATGTAATACTGTATAATATAGAAATCTGACTGTTGCAGCTGTAACTATAACAACCGTCTGCATCCGCCCTGAGAGAGTGAAAGAGAGGGAGTTTGAACGACTCAAAACTACGTCAATCCCTCAGAATCTACCGAGAAGTGATCAGACCTTAATGCAATAGAAATTAGCTTTCAGGTAATGAGCTTTAGAAACTGATCCGTGTGATTGTTTTTATAAAGCAAACAGGACTTAAAGGAACATCTGGAGAATTATGAATAATTATTAATTCATCATATTTTGCGATTAGTAAATCTTCTTAAAGATTGTTTTAAGATAAGCTTGTTAATACTTGTATTGAAAGTTTTCTCGAAACGCCTAATGATCTCATGTGGTCTTTAGCTAGAGATTCGCTCTTCGGTCAAATATTCTTGTTATGAAACGCTCTTTTCTGGTGCTGGCGCAAATTTGTTGTGAAATAACAGGGTCAATTTTATGAGCAGTTTAAATCAAAACAATTCAAAAAACTATAAAGGCTGGAGAATGGAAGCAAAGTGAAACGCAGTGAGTGATTTGTACTGAGTCTGACTAAGGGCGTGTCCTCCTGAAGCAACGATTTTTTGGTAGACATATGTTTGGGAGTGCTGGTCTTTGAAAACCTTTTATAACGGTAGATTTTGTCTCGCACATAACCTTCTGTAAGGCTTTGAGCTTTGCTCCTTAACTTTACACCTTATGTCAGTTTAACCCCACCTGCCACCATGTTGTCTGCTTTATCATAACTAAGGGCTTGTTTTTAAAGGCAAAATTACTTCACCTGCCAGACCCGGGGCTTGCAAGTGATATTTCACCACTGATCTTGAAATAAAGACTGGATCGAGCATCTGTCATTTTGAAATGAAGTCGATTGGCAGCCATATTGGGAGATCCAATTCAATACACTGAGATTACACCGGGGATTGCTTTTTCTTTGATTATTTTAGGAATGTTAGGAATAATCAGTACGAGACTGAAAAATCATTAAGCTTTTGTTTAACAAAGAATCAAGTTAATATAATTTCTTTGGCAGCCATATTGGGAGGCCAAGTTTTAGCCGAAACAATTGACTTCAAACACTTGGCCCCAAAAAGAAAAGAATGATCGATCCAGTTTTAATTTTAGGGATCAGTTTATTTCACTCTCCTATCGAATTCAATTGATTTTTTAGCTTGAGTTTAGAATAAAACTTCACTCCACGCTACCGGTATACTGGTTTGTCTCTCAGGAAGTGGAGTTTCACTCAGGTGAAGTTTTTCTATATAAACGCTATACAAACTAACGGGGAGGCGAAGTAAACTTTTTTAATGGAAAATCAATGATGCCCTAAATACGTCACGGGATTGACCTCGGCTTTCATACTCCGGATGAAGATCTTTTGTAAACAGTGCTTGAAATTTGCTTTGCCTGTCAGCCCCAGATGGCAAGTGAGGCATTTCTGCTCATATAAACTTACCCAATTATTGATATTACTGAAAACTCGGAGAAAATACAAGTAAAATACAAATAGAAACTGGAAAATATAATAGGATTGATTTAGGCCATAACTAAGCCTAAGTAAATTCTCTAAAGCCACGTATGAAGACATCATGACGATGCAATACAACAACAAAAACTATAACAGCAGCCTTTGGTGTGAGCCTGGGTGAAAAGACCTTAAGTGAAGAACTTGGTGATAACAGCAAGTACTTGCTTCAAGCTAAAAAGCTGATTTATCTCTCCACATCCACAGAACTGAACATCCTCCAGAATGCTGAACATCCTACATAGTTCAAAACACCCTCCACAGTACTGAACACCCTCCACAGTACTGAACATGCTCCACAGCACTGAACATCCTCGAGGGCAAGCTACTGTGCCCCTGCTGGAAACAACGCCCACTGCGTAATATGTCAAACAGAAATTCGCTCATCTTCCTAGCAATAGCTTTCATTCATCCGCGATTACCGATATCAATGCCTTTCAACCTTCGGCGTCCACAATCAAAGAAAGCTCGGTTCTTTGAAAAATACTTCACCATCAAAAATCATGCTCAATCTGTTCTCCGTTTGAAAACATCAAACCTTTTATAACAACGTGACAAGAGAACCCTAATTAACCCAATTAAATACCTAATTTGCGTAATTAACTGTTAACACTGATTATTGCTAATCATGGTTAATTATGCACGAAGGTTAATGTTAAGATATGAAAACAATCAGCATCTTGAATTGCCGAGTTTTTAGGTTGGAGAAATCGCGAGATTTCTTATTGAATAATTGAAGAATTGATGTATGAAAATCATATTTTCGGATCATGACAAATATGAATTTGCAAAGAGTTCGGTTTATGCAATTTAGAAGTTCAACCTTGAAGTGCAATGCAATAAAAACCTGTGAATCTTAATTTAAGAATCTTACAAAATGAAATCCTAGTTTTAGGTACTTCAAGAAAATTAAAATTTATTGGCCATTGACGTTTGAATTTCCAATTTGAAGCCACGTTACCACGCCTACTTCTTGCAAGTATTTTGTCATGCCCTCAATTTTCTGGCAGAAGATTTTGTCCACAAGGCATTGGTGCTACGTAACGGAGTCTGGAGTGAACTGCTCGAATGGTCGAATCCTTGCACGGAGCCGCATTGACACGATGTTTGAAATATGGGTTCAAATTTTTCGATTATGGCATGATTTAGCTTAGGATGTATTACGTAGCCTACTCGGAGACTCGACTATGTAATATATTTCTCATACAAAACTCAATTGAATAGTTTAATTTCGTTGAATGTTTGTGTTGTTTCAGTAGAACTAAAAATGGACCAATTCATTCAACTAAATTTGAATTATTCAACTGAATATTGCAGGCTAACGCCAAGGTTTTGCTTTTCTTTTGATCTGTGATGCAGGTCAAGCACCGTTCTGCAACGTATGAAATCCGTTTGAAATACAATATATATTTTGAATAGGTTAGAATGGGAAATTGGAATGCAAACATTTGGGCTTGTTCATCTAAATGAGTTATTTCTGATAGACTTTTCTCAGGTTTATATTTAAAGCCATTCTTCTGAAAACGGCAGAAATGGTCTAAAACTGAATGCTTTCTAAAGGACAAGGTTTTTGAGACTTTCAGGGGTTCACAACTTACTTACCAACCGCGAGGAAAGTTTTTGCCGTATTATGGAGGTTGTTAAGTCCTGCGAAGGTGCTCAGTACTGTGATTGGATACTGGAGAGACACCATTCAGTACTGTGGAGAAACTTCAGTTACTGTGGAGGGGTACCATGAGTAATTTGCCCAGGACATTCCGTTCTGTTGGGGAATACCACCAGTTTTGTGGGAGAATACCATTAATGCAGGGAGATACCATCAGTACTGCTCATCAGGGCTTATATAATCTGAAAATCATCAAATTTATCATCCATGGCAACATCCTTGACAAATGCTCTTTGTTGAATAGAGCTGTATAGGTATATTACATATTGAGAGCAGAATTTACACAATAAAATCGACTCTTCAAAATTGGCATTACAAATGTTAATTACGAAATAACAATGAAAAGGGAAATTGTACAAAATATTTTCAAATGTTGGGAAATTGAATAAATAAATACTTAATTCTACGATCTACAAAATTGAGAAAGGAAATTATTATTATTCGTTAAATTCATGCAAGAATTTCAAGAAAGTGGGAGCAAGTAACAAATTACTGAATTCGTATAAACAATAGATGTAGCTAATATAAAACGATGTCAAATTTTCTGTTTTCTAAAATTGGGTTTAAGGAGAGTTATCTCACTAGATTAACCTTTAAGAGACAAAATCACAACAAATAAGTGACTTCAAACATTTTCGTAAAACAAATTGACTTACAGAAAATTAGAGGCCAACTCTAATTAGCTTCCTTGAAAATATATCACGATAAAAACTACTTACGAAGATTTTCAAACGATTTGGAAACAACTTGGCAACGAATTAGGAATGATTCTTAAACGATTCGCATACATTTGAGGTAATTCGGTTTAGGTTAGCAAAGATTTCGAAATGATTTTGCAACGCATTGCAAACATTTTTGAATTATTCGGTTATGATTAGCAAAGGATTTCAAAAAGGAATTTTTCAACGATGTGCAATCAATTAGCTGCAATTTGCAAGGATTTTGATATCATTTTGTCAGCAATTCACACAGATTTCGAAACAATTTGCAAACAACTGTGAAACAATTTGTTACGATAATGGGTCAATTCCAATCGTTAACTAAACCATTTCAAAAAATGATATATTGCTGATACATGATCACATTCTTCGCATTATCCTAACAAAGTGTCCTTAGGATATCCTTAGGAATTTTCCTAACAATTGTTCCTTACAATTTTCCTAGGGAATTTCCTTACGATTTTCCTTACGCTTACTTTAAAACATGATGATTAAATCAAGATGTCTGAAAAGAAGCTTGTTTACTGCGAAATGCTTCCTGCCTTCGTTTCTTTTCCAGAGCTTCTTTCTTCTTTTCCTCTTGTTCCATCCTGATTTCCATTTCGAACTTGCTTCCGGCTGACGCTTGCATCATCTTCGCCTCAAAGAAATCTTTTGCTCCTATCACCCCTGTCTCATCTACGTCTATTTCCGTCAGTCTTGCCAGCTGTGAAAGACCTGAACTTTCCTCAAAGAGGCCTTCTGCAGCTCTTTTGAATATCAGCAGAAACTACAAAGTAAAAATCATAAGTACTTTATTTTTGTTCAGTTCTAAAACCTTCTTATTCACCCCACAATAATTATCCCTCTTCCTTTACCTGTTTGAGTGGCACTGTGTTGCTGGCGTACTTGCATCAGTCTACTGCTGTCATTCCAAGCCAGAGTCCATGGGTTTCAGCCAACAAGAAAAAATGACTTGACGTCTTTGCCCTTTAGAGTAACACTAGCTGATGTACATTTATCAACCTACTGCTGTCATTCCCAAGCCAGTTTCCAGGCTTTGGTTCAAGCCATGGAGAAAAAAGTGACTTTATGCGTTTACCTGTTTAAGTGGCACTGGCTGGTGTATTTGTGTCAGCATACTGCTATCAGTCTCAAGCCAGACTCAAGGCTTGGGTTTCAGCAATGGGGAGATTCACACTAGCCTTTAATGCAGCACCGTAGAAAGGAGTCATGGATTAGGGGCTGAACATTAGAAATCAGTATATGATATCATCTTTTGATGATGTAAAACTATTGTTCTGGTGATCATTGGGGGCTACACCCCCTCAGCCCTCCTGCTTCCTACAGGCCTACTTTAATACATATCAATGACACAAAATCAAATAACCTTACCTCCCTGAAAGAAATTTTTCCATCTTGGTCTTCGTCAACTTCTTTTATCATATTTTTAAGTCCAAGATACGTTTGTGGGGCACCAATCTTCTCCATCATCAATTGCAGCTCTTTTTGGTCAATAAACTTGTCACCTCCAATGTCATACCTGAGATGAAAAGGGCATAATGATAATGATAGTTGAATCAAGGCTAGTATCTCCACAGAGTGGCTCTTCACCTGGCATTTTGATAAAATTAGTATGGATCTAGATAAGGGTACTTTGGCTTCTGATCTTGATTATAATGATAATGAACATTATCCAGGTCATACAAAATATCTTCTTGATTATCATTTTATGAAGTTTGCTAGTACAACCTTTTCTATAAGGAGCCGGTTTGTGAGGAAGCTACTTTTAGAAGGTCAAAAATATAGGAACTTTTTCTATGGGAACAAAACCACAAAGGAGCTTTTCATTTTTGAATAAACTTTATTTCTGCATGATAACTGATTAGGACTAATTAGGTTTGATTGATTTTTCAGTCAGACTTGCAATTTCTGATGGGGTTTTCTGCAAATCAACTTTAGAAATCACAAGTTTATATTGTAAAAAATCTTTAATGCTTTCATTAGCTTTAACTGCGTCTATCAATTCTTGGACTCTGAAAGTTAAGGAACTTTCAAGGAACTTTTACTTCACTAAAGTGGTCAAATGATGCTAAAAAATAGAACTAGGTCCCGACATAGGTTCTTCACAAAAAGGCTGTAAATATCATGTGATCAGAATGATGGTGGTGACAAGATTATTGCAACCAGAAGTCACAAGAGTCATCCAATACATGTTCATATTTAATTTATTTAATGTGCTAAGCATATTGACTGAAAAAGAAAGCATTCAATTTGCGCCCACATAATCCCTTTCAGTGAAATGAATCAGCTGTTAGTTATTTGTGCCCACACTAATTCTAATGCGTCATCAATGACCCATTACTTTAACAACAGCTAGTAGGATTTGTTGCGTCACATGTCCTGATTGGAACGTTTGTAGTGCGCAGACAATAAAACGGCCGCTCATTCAAACTCCTTATTACAACCCGAAGTTTGATGCAGAAATTTGCCAGGCACTTTCAAAGTTGCAAATCTGGCCACATGCCCTGATAATAATTCTCAGTTAACGAAAGTATTTTATAATAGACACAATTTTTTAAGAAACCCTCTAAGAAACCAACCCCCTTTCCAAAATATTTGAGCAACTTAACCAGATTCTCTATGAATCTGATGATGTTTGGGCTTAAGAAGCAGTGGAAGTAACAAAAATAGCAACTATCAACCCATTGAAACAACAATTCAAACCTCAACCCTCACAGCAAACTGCGAAACGATAACAGATGCAGCGTGCAAAAACATTTTAGGCCTAATTCAATTATTTTAGGCCCTTTTTCCTTCACTCATTTATCACAAATAAGCAAGTTTCTTACTTGTTGAAAATTTTTTCATAGTCATTGATTTGTTTTCTTGAAAACTCTTGAAATTCCTGGTAGACGTTGGAAACTTTTCTCATTCTACTTTCTTCGAGACCTTCGTTCACAGCATTTCTGTGTGCGAGTTTTGCCTGTAATTCCGACATTTTGATTTCTCTGCTTTATCCTGATATCTTCAAAACAGATTTGAAAGCGTGCAGCCATGACGCTGAGTCGCACTCGCTGCACTGCAGCGAGTGCGACTCAGCGTCATGTACGCAAAATCCTCTTTCCCGCAGGAAAACGCGAGATTAACAATTGATTGCGCAGCATGTAGCAAGCTTTTATTATTTGAACTACAGTTGATTCCCGCGTGTAAGAAAACACCTTTTCAGAAAGGGATACCAGAGCCAATAGAAGGGAGGAACCCCTAGTATAGAGTTCCCCCTTCTATTGACGATGGGAAGAAGATCAATTTTTGAAGAAGATCGTCGAAGAAAATATTTAGCATCGTTTGTTTTTATATTCAATAGGGCCTTAAAGGATATAGTTACTTACAGAGAATGATAATAACAATTAGATAAAGCATCGATTAACCATTATTCACGAGGTATATGATCTCATATTTTCAAACTGTAGGGTCTTGTATCGAGGGTATGGTTGTTTATTTCTAAAAATGAAAACAATTTAAGCACTGAGGGGTAAAAGGCACTAAACCTGTAAAGCCCTCCGAGATTCATCAAATGCAAAGTCAATAAGGAATATCTCTATATTTGTTGAGACATCAAGTTTTCCACACCGATTTTGTATTTTACTACATAATATATCTGGAAAACTGATCGATCCACTAATGATTCTTTGAGTAAAGAAATCTCTCCTAGATCTGACGAGACGGCGGCTTTGAATAACTTATATTGAGAGCCAATAGTATTTGAGCCATCAATTTTAAAGGAGACGTCTTTGTTGATATCGATCCTTCCGTTAAAATATTTAAAAACAAGAATTATTTCTCTTCTTTCTTTGCGTCAATACTCAAGGGAAGGGAGCTGAAGAAATTTCCAATCTTTTTTTGAATATTTACAAACAATTGGGTAAAATGTTATAAGCCTTCATATTTACAATGTTTACTCTTAAAAAAGTATTGGAATAAAATAAAGTTTATGACCCAGTACACTCCAATATTTTGTCTAAAAAGATACCACAAATGATGCTGGATCTCACACCATTCAATGCATCATAGGAATATGCCTCTTAGAAACAAAAAGCTTCGAAAACTAACGACTGCAACTTGACCACAGCACCAAAAAACTTAGGCCTTGGAAATTATTGTTGCTATGATTCGTTGATAAGGGGTTTATTCCCATGATGCATTGTAGGAAATGAGCTCTGCCATCTTTCGTAGAATAGTGTATTGCTGCAGCTAATACCACACGTCAAAATATTAGTTTTACACTCACGTTCAAAATTTATTGGGATACCTAGCGTCTCATTTTCCAAATCCACTCATTTTAGGCCCAAATTTCCAAATTTCCAAAAGGTAGGCTTTTCTACTTTAGACATGGTATAATTCATCTCCCAAAGCTCTCCTCATACTTAATAAATTTTGCAAAAGTTTCTTTGTGCTTCAAATTAAAGAAGACTTTGCTGAACTTTTCATTAAAGCCTGCCACCTGACTTTTTGCATTGTCTGACTTAAAATAGTTCCAAGCATGTAAATTATGAAACCAATCAAGTCTTCCAAACTCTGAAATAAATTTAAAAATATCAAACTCAGAAACATACCTTGATAAAACCATCGGAAAATCTCTTTGCCCATCATTTTCTAGCTATTTTGCTAACCTTCCTTTTTGCCTAATTTTCTTCTCAAAAAGAGTAATAGAAGAAAAGTATTTGATAATTAAATTGTGATATTAAAACATATGTGCACATATTATTGGTATTTTTTAGAATATTTTCGTTTTCAACTGAGTCGAATTTCAGTAAATTGCAGAAAGAAAATTAAGGCCTAACTGTTATTAATAGTTTTGACAGCCATTGCAAGGTCTCCCAATATATTTTGAATATTAGTTTTACATTTTCTATTTACAGCTTTAATTATTTCATGTTTTCATTTTTCCTACAAACAGCCTTTCAAACTTTAGAAGCCTTGAGTCTGCCAATCAAAGGGCTCAACTTCGTCATCCTGTCTTCGGTATTATCCAACAATTTCAGCATAATCTTATTCTGGACTTTCACATCAAGTTCGGTGAAGTCCGCATACTGCGTGATTCTTCGTATCCTCGATGCCAGTTCAATGCCGTGTTCTGTTAATCTCCCCAGATTGTATTTCTTCGCGATTTTCAGGAGATCAATCGGATGTGTTTCATGGCAGTTGATGAGATGGGACTCACAACGTTTGGTGACTTTGTGTGCCTCAAGAGCATGCGCAATCCGCAGAATATCCAAGACTGTGAGGTCTGAAAGAAATGTAGGTTTAAGTTTATACTTTAAGTTTTACATCTAACTCGAGTAGAGAGTGCCTATCCTGGTGATAGGCCCTGAAGAGAGACCATCAAAAAAACAAATAACTTCAAAACTGTCTCTATGTAACTCAAGTTCACCGAAAATAGCTTTCTAGCTACTTACTTTGCTTCTGAATTTTTAAGGGCAGTAGATTTAGAAGGGAAGATAGGAAAGCGTGGGATGGTTGGAGTGCCTAATAATCAAATAATGATTTATGATGCGTTCATTTATCTAACTAATGCCATTTGATTTGAATGCACTGCCAGGACTCTTTTCCTGGGTCACAGCACCAAAAAGCTATGAATACTATTTAATCTCCACAGGCTAAGCATTTATCGTTAGAATTTAATTTCATTTCACAAATCAGCATCATATATAACATGAGTTTTCTATTAAAGTCAGCTTTTGATAGAAAAATCCAAATTTTAGGGGCTGTCGGGTAAATCGGACTTATTAGGAATCACCAAAACAAAAACATGTTTTCAAAGGTTCTTCTCATTCTCAACAGAAAAACCTACCATCGATTTTTCGATTTTGGTCATAGAAATACGGCAACAAATCTCCTACATCTTGTGCATTCATTGCCTGTAGAGTGAACATTTCAAAATCATCTTCTGACGTCAGCATGATAGTCTTCAATATCTCCCCTAGCAACACCGAATTATCCCATAATACCATTCGGTGCACGGGGAAGAGAACATCGTCTACTTTCAGAATGAGGTCTGCTGTTTGTGTAGGCCAATCACAATCTAGCTTTGCCCGGCCCTCTTCTTGGTATCGCTCGAGTAAGGAATCTAGTGGTGTATTTGCCTGAATGCCAGAATCAGTACTGGATGAAGAGTTATGAGATTTCTTTTTTCTGGTATTGTTATTTACGATAGAATCTTTATTGCGTTGGCTTAAGATTTTGAATCTTGGCATATCGAGTGAGTCATTGATTGTGTAATAATGTTCCCTTGCTTTCTCCTTTTTACGATACGATACGTCTCCGAATTGTGTTGGCTTGGCTTTTTGGCCAGGTTGACTTTCAGTCAGCTTGTGAATTTATTACTGTGTTGTTTAACTGTGTCCGCTATTATTTGAAGGCTATTTGACTCTGTGTAATGAAAGCTGTCTTCGCTGCTCCACTGAAGCCTCGATCAATTAGCCAAAATAACAGAGATTTGTTGATGACTGTTTTCTAGGAAAGAGATTTTTCTATGATTAAAGCCAAAATATCTCACAAAAGTAGTCAAGAGATTCATAGTTGTTCATTGTATTGATATAAACACATTCCGTTTTAAAGATCTATAGTTTTAGAGAAATTTAAGTGATATTTAAGAAAAAAGGCATTCCGATATTGGATATTGAAATTGTTCTCAAAAGGCCATGTCGAACAATTTGCTTAATCCGTTTTTGCGTAAAAGAAAACCTGATATAAATATTCCGAGCCTACGTCTTTTGTCATTTTTATTTTCGAATTAAGCTTATCATTTGACAATCTTGAGGTTAAATATTCTTACAAAATTCTTCTTTACAGCGATGTTAGGCGTGAATGCGGTGCCATTGTGTGTAGCTACCATCATTACAACCATTTATAGGGGAGGGTTATTCTCTTTGAATATTCACTGGGACCTATAGACTTGAGTTTAACCTAAAAGATACTGGCAATTATCCATTGTGCTCACAATTATCCTCTCACTGTATTGATGTTAGCACTCTAATGTCCTGAACAGCCCCCTCGGCAGTGATGGTATCCCTCCGCAGTACTGAACAACTATGTTATCCCCCACTGTACTGATGTTGTCCCTCCACAATGCTGATGCTATCCCTCCACAGTACTGAACACCCTCCACTGTACTGATGGTATCCTTTCTCTGTAATGAACAACCTCGAGCTCAATTATGTTATCCTCCACTGTACTGATGTTATCTCTCGACAACACTGAACAACATCCTCTGACAACATCCACTGTACTGATGTCATACCTCCACATTACGACTCCCACTGTAATAATGTTATCCCTTTACTGTACTGATATTATCCTCTCACTGTACTGAATAATCTTAACTTTACTGAAAAGCCTCCACAGTACTGCATAGATATTACCGGCGTTGATTAATGTGAACGCAAGATCGAATATGGTAGGTTTCTCTCAGTTTTCATTGAAATGTGGATAAGCAAAGAAATGATATCTTCTCCCAAACATTTTGCCTTCGATTTTGTCAAGGCATGGGGCTGCCTGCCCCAACCCCCTGATAAATCGACATTAATAAATTAGATATTCTTGATATTATGCTTTTATAAAACAACGACATGGCACAACATACCTTATGCTTATGTCTTATAATTCTCTGTTCTTTCTCCACTTTTTTTGCTATCTGCTGCCAGTGTTGGCCAATATGTAATAACGTTGTGCGTGTTTAATATTCGTACCTTTTTTATCTGTTGTTTTTATCTCACAATCATTTGAAAGACTTTTTGAAAGCTTTTCTGTTGGCCAGCCCACGATACAGCCCACATTTGTCCACAATGCATAACTTTCAGTCACCATAGTTTTAGGCAGCTACACTCATTAACCCTGAGGAATTTCTAGGCAGTAATGTGGAGGATGTTCAGTACTGTGGAGGATATTCAGTACTGTGGAGCATGTTTAGTACTGTGGAGGTTGTTCAGTATTGTGAAGGGTGTTAAGTACTGAGGAGGATTTTCAGTACTGTGGAGGATTTTCAGTACTGCGGAGGATGTTCAGTCATGTGGAGGATGTTCAGTCATGTGGAGGATGTTAAGTACTGTGGAGGATGTTCAGTCATGTGGAGGATGTTCAGTCATGTGGAGGATGTTCAGTCATGTGGAGGATGTTCAGTACTGTGGAGGATGTTCAGTCATTTGGAGGATGTTCAGTACTGTGGAGGATGTTCAGTCATGTGGAGGATGTTCAGTCATGTGGAGGATGTTCAGTACTGTGAAGGATGTCCAGTACTATGGAGGATGTTCAGTACTGTGGAGCGTGTCTAGTACTGTGGAGGGTGTTCAGTATTGTGGAGGATGTTCAGTACTGTGGAGGATGTTCAGTATTGCGGTGTGAAGGATGTTCAGTACTGTGGAGGATGTTCAGTATTGCGGTGTGAAGGATGTTCAGTCATGTGGAGCATGTTCAGTACTGTGAAGGATGTTCACTCATGTGGAGGATGTTCAGTACTGTGGAGGATATTCAGTACTGTGGAGCGTGTTTAGTACTGTTGAGGGTGTTCAGTATTGTGGAGGATGTTCAGTACTGTGGAGGATATTCAGTACTGTGGAGCGTGTTTAGTACTGTGGAGGGTGTTCAGTATTGTGGAGTATGTTCAGTACTGTGAAGGATGTTCACTCATGTGGAGGATGTTCAGTACTGTTGAGGGTGTTCAGTACTGTTGAGGGTGTTCAGTATTGTGGAGGATGTTCAGTACTGTGGAGGATATTCAGTATTGTGGAGCATGTTCAGTACTGTGAAGGATGTTCACTCATGTGGAGGATGTTCAGTACTGTGGAGGATGTTCAGTCATGTGGAGCATGTTCAGTACTGTGAAGGATGTTCAGTACTGTGGAGCGTGTTTAGTACTGTTGAGGGTGTTCAGTATTGTGGAGGATGTTCAGTACTGTGGAGGATATTCAGTACTGTGGAGCGTGTTTAGTACTGTGAAGGATGTTCACTCATGTGGAGGATGTTCAGTACTGTGGAGGATATTCAGTACTGTGGAGCATGTTTAGTACTGTGGAGGTTGTTCAGTATTGTGGAGCATGTTCAGTACTGTGAAGGATGTTCACTCATGTGGAGGATGTTCAGTACTGTGGAGGATATTCAGTACTGTGGAGCGTGTTTAGTACTGTTGAGGATGTTCAGTATTGTGGAGCATGTTCAGTACTGTGAAGGATGTTCACTCATGTGGAGGATTTTCAGTACTGTGGAGGATATTCAGTACTGTGGAGCGTGTTTAGTACTGTTGAGGGTGTTCAGTACTGTTGAGGGTGTTCAGTATTGTGGAGGATGTTCAGTACTGTGGAGGATATTCAGTACTGTGGAGCGTGTTTAGTACTTTTGAGGGTGTTCAGTATTGTGGAGCATGTTCAGTACTGTGAAGGATGTTCACTCATGTGGAGGATGTTCAGTCATGTGGAGGATATTCAGTACTGTGGAGGATGTTTAGTACTGTGGAGGATGTTCAGTATTGTGGAGGGTGTTCAGTACTGAGGCCCCCCCATATTTGTACGTGAAGCGTTATTTGGCATATTTTCGCGCGTGATTTCGTGATTTAGATATTTTCGGTTCGTGAATCCGTGATCAAAGAATCCTTCGTGCAGCGTGAATTGTTGAAAATGAGTTCGTTATTCTGTGAAAAGGAGTTTTCAAGTGCGTGATTGCGTAACGCGTTCTGGTCGTTAAAAAAATTTTATTGCATGATTAGATGGAAAAGATCGTGAAAACTCTGTTTTAAGGTCCGTGATGGCGTGATAAAGGAAAAATTGACACGTGAATCCGTTATCCAGGGGTACTATGGGGGGCCTCAGTACTGTGGAGGATATTTAGTACTGTTAAGTTTATACAGTACTGTGGGGGATGTTCAGTACTGTGGGGGACATCGTCAATACTGTTGGAATGTTGATTACCATGGAGGATGTTCAGTAACATAGGGGATGTTCAGTGAAAATGATGGGGATACCTTCAATACTGTGGGAGGGGTACTATCAGTATATTGGGAGGTGTTCAGTACTGTGGAGGAACCATCCAGTACTGTGGATAAATATTATGCAGTACTGTTGATGATGCTCAGTACTGTGGAGAATACCGTCAGTTCAGTACAGTTTATTCATTACTGTATTTACTTCATTATAGCCAATAAGCCTATAACTGTCAAATAGCCCAACCCTAACCTAACTAAATATCTCATAGCGTAAAAGCCCAAGCCGAATGTCACCCCCTAACATGGCCTAACCCTAAACCTTAAACTTTATCCCTTATCCTAGGTCTAGCCCCTATACCCCTATAACAGATTCTATTGCTAACTTCAATATCTCAAAACTATTTTTTCTATTTTTGTTCAATTTCAATTTCATTCTCAAAAGACTTAAATAACACTAAGGTATTACATTTATACTGCTAAATGAGAATTCTAAACTACAGTAATCAATGAAAAGCACAATGATATATAAGAAAAACAGATTTATAATCTCAACGGAATCAAAGTTACAAGTACCTTTAATATGGGTCAACATGGGTCTACTCGCTTTTCGTTTTATAAGGAACCTACCTCAAGACCCAGGACTAAAAGTTCCTTGAATTTTCTATTGTTCTCCATTGTTACAGGAAGCAATAGAACAAAAGAATCCATTGTATTCTACAAGTAATTCTGGTTATAGGTCTTTTATAAAATGGTTCCTTGTATAAAAAAAGCACTAATATAAACTAATGTCCCAGTCAAAAACTAATACTAAGTTGTTGAAATTCCTCTTACAATTCCCACCAAAAGTAGTTGGAACACCCTTGATTTTTTTTAACAAATAACTACATGTTCAGCTTTCCTGGCCTTTTATTTCATATCCAACCCCCCTCCCCCCTCGAAACAATGTTGTTTACAAAAGGAACTTTATAAGACTAAACCAAACACTAGCTGAATGTTATTGGGCTGGTTCTTGTTATCAGAAACAACATTGTAAAGGGGGAAGGGGAGGGGGCAAAATTTAGGAAACTGTAAAAATTATGCAAGTGTTCTAAGACTTTTGGCGGGGATTGTAGTTCCGGCGTTTAGCAGAATTTTAAGAGGCTTTGAGCACTAGTATCCATGACTAGCGTTTGCTGTTGCTGTGTAGACTTGCTCCACGAGTCCTTGTTTCCCTGCGTTCTCTGATATGCGGACGTCACTCCGGGAATAAGGACTCGTCACAAAACAATCCTTTCGCGGGCACACTTAAGAGCAATTCTCCTCCGCAGTGGCAACGCTGCGTTGAAATATTTTTTGCGATCGATTTTGCGAGTTTGCGAAATGCAGCAAAATGCCGTTTCTTTGCTCAACCCACAGCGAATTGTTGTCTTTGAAGAACGTATTGCATAATATTTCATTTCAAGTTTTCAAGCTTTGGTAAGTATATTTATGAATTTTTTATTGCTCTTGAGATGCTTGAGAGAGAGACCAGAAGAAATTCAGGGACTCATAACTTTATGGCTTCGTTTATCGCGCCAAATAATTTGATTTAGGCCCAAATAATTTGAACAGCCAAAAAATAAAATGGCTAACAGGCTAAGGATATGCATAGGCGTAGCTACCGTTTTCCTTTCTTCTTTGTTTATCCAACCCATGAAACTCTACTATATTCTTGCACCTTTCCTAATCTTGTTGTAATAATCTAATAATAGTATGGTTAAAAAGAAGGACATTTTTAGATCGTAAATTACTACAGTCCTTTAAAATCTCTTGATATTTTCTAGGTAAATCAAAATGCAGCAGCTGAAGAAAAACACAGTCAAATAGATTTCAACTAGATCTCAACCTGAATTTCAAGGAAAGACATAATCTGATGTAGATATTTCCATTATCAAAGAAGTCAAGAATTTTTGCATTTTTATCTTAATGACCATCTCAGAAAATTTGATATTTGCATTCACATATTTATAATGATAAAGGCAAATACACTTTGTATCTGAAATTGGAAGAACTTTATCCTTATGTAATATGAAACCTGATTTTTGAAGAAGTCAAGAATACTTGGAATCTTTGTATTGATATTGATTAGAAACCTTTAGTAATTTATGTATTGATTTTTCTCAGCTCATCATCTAAATAATGCCTTTGTCAGCCCTCTGTACTTACCCTTTACATTATAACTACAATTTTTTCACAAGAACAATTTAATAACATTTTAGCCTGAAAGTAGAACAATATTTAAGAACAGCCAGCTTCAAACAAATTTTACTGGTTCTTGTTAAAAAAGAGAATTAGATTAAATGCAGAAAGTAATGAGATGGGAGATGGTGGTGGTGCCAGGGGGTGTTTGGAACAAGTCTCCCTAACTTTTGCTAAGGATGGTCCTTGATAATCAACTGAAAATTTCTCATAATTGGAGGTAAGGGTTGTGATCCTGAAGTTCTTGATCATGACCTATTTCTCCTAACTTTTTCAGGAACAATGGCCTACAGGAACTATAAATTATTCCGATACAATAGAGTTTATCATGAGTATATCAATAGATTAGCCCCCCCCCTGAATATATGTGTTTGCCTGATTGTTTAAAGTTCAGTAAAAGTCCATATATTGAGTGTTGGTAACTGTTTTGTAATGAAGGGGATTTGAGAACCTAGAAAATTTGGGAAAGATTCTTTTGAAACTCTTTGTAAGGGAAGAAGATGTGATGCCTATGATGCCTAACCAGATAGAGAGTAGTATTAGGGCCTTAATCTCTGCCTGTTATTCTGAAATTTACGTTGCTAAAGATTTTGTTTCTTTCACACATTGAGGTCCATTAAATACTTTGAGTGTAGCCTAGCCTTCCACCTTCCCAATGTTTTTTGGCCTAAAATAAAGTTTTTCGCTTCGTTCCTTCACTTCGACACTTGAGTTAGGCCTATTCTCCATAACTTAAGCCAATATAATTGGAGAGCAGTATTCTTTATGCCAACATTCATGCAGTTATTTCTTGCAACCACCCTATGGGCTTGCTTTGGAGTCTATTCTTCACTTTCTGATCAATTTAAAATGGTGGAATAGTCTTCGTCCATTTCATCTTCGCTGCTACGCTTCAGGGAAAAAGCGCGAAGTAAGCCCAATTCGCGAGTTCGCGAAATCTCCTATCACTTCCGGTACAATAATCGAAGAACGAAGGCTGATTGGTTCAAGAACAATCCCTATTGTTTAAAAACTAATTCTCGCAATCTGATTGGCGCGACAAAAAATTGTCGCGGAGGGCCTAAAGTGTGCCCGTTTTTTAACTCTTTTATTGCGAGTCCTTAGTTGACCGGAGTGCACACAGGGAAACAAGGACTCGTGGAGCAAGTCTAGTTGCTGTGTGCTAGCGGGCTTAGAAACTTGAAAACGAAAAGTTTACCACATCAGTTTTCACGATGCAGAACGCTGGAAAAATATTGCCTGCTCGTTTTCTCGCAATAATTGCTCATATTGTCATCTTGATCACAATATTCTGGTCTAAGGTAAGCTGAACTCTGCACTGAAAAACAAATAAACTGAGATTTAGAAGGCAATAATAAATAGGCCCATGTAGGACTAGGCCTAGGCCTAGATGATAATGATATGAATGACAGTATGTATTTTCTGTTTTGTAGAAAAGTGACTCATTTGGCATTTGTGTATAACTGACTTTATTCTTTCTCTACGGAATTTGTAACTTTAGTCTTCCTCTACTGAACGAACAAAATTATAACTAGTCTTCATCTAGTCATACCTAACCCTTGCCTACTACTAAGTTCACGATAGTTCAAATAATGCTCATGACACACTTACTATCTTCGTAAGGTATTGGTTTATGTGCAAAACACGAAGGGTCCACCAAATAGGAAGACTAATCAAGTAGTGCGACCTTGATCCTTCCTCTCATTGTGACCACACCTTGTGATTCTTGTTGCCTAAAAGTACAGAGAGCTGGCAAATTCTTTCCTTTCACTTTGTGACAGGTCTGGAGGTGATTTTGAATCCCCGGACCATGTGATCAATGATCGAGTGATCTAACAACTCGGTCACCCCCACCACGACTCGTGTGTCTGGTTCGAAAAGATGTCCTTTTTGCCAATGCTGTATAGGAAGCAACATCCTCAGAACAATTTTAGCCTTCTTTATAAGATATTAGAAAAGGTGCCGGAAAGCAACTAACAACAATAGAAAAGGTGTGAATATTGTCTGGTGTTTGTGTTTCCACCCTGTCTTGTTATGTCTTCTTGCTAGCAAGCTTGTATGTCATTTACAGGGTGTTTCCGTACCTGAATCTCTCCCAAAAATAGTGATGTGCTTGATTAGTATGCAAAGTGTTTTTCTTTTTTAGAGAGGAAACATTCTATCTTGCCTTCCACTGAAGTACACAACCACAGAGTTTGATCAGAAAGACACAGAGTGGGTTTCTTTTTGCAATTCTTTTCATCAATTTCCTACATTTTCGTTTATTCTATGATAAATTTCTAAAGAGAAAATTGCCAGATTTCTTTTGAAATTTCTCTGGCTTATCTCAAAATAGACCAACTATGGACAGCTTCCGCCGGGCCTAGATTGTTATATTTGATTAAAGGGCAATTTCCTTTTGCAGACTGACGGTTGGTTTGAGCATATCATTGGTTTTACTGGCGATTGAGCTGTTGAGCTTTCTCTCTGGTGTTTCAATGTTCAAGGCTGCTGTCAGCATGCTATGTATCCTCTTCAATATTTTGGTTTACGCTGCACTCTTTTTTTATGAGAACAATTTTGTAAAAATGCTAGCCTTGCATATTGGCCAAATCTAAGAACAAGCTTATAACAAATCAAAGCTGACCATTTTTGGCTCAATATGAAAATTGTAAGAAATGAAATTAAGACTGAGAAATAATCACAAAACAAGCAGATTGGCAGCAAACTGATATATCAGATGATCATGAAAGTAAACATTTGCAATAATGACCACAACTGATAGCAAAAACAGGCCTCCAAAGCATTATGAAAGAAAGATTAATTTAAGAACATTTCAGGGTGAAAATAGAGAACAACCAGCTTCAAACCAATTTACTAGTTGTTTAAAAAGAGTGGACTTTCCACTACCTATTTCATCCAGCTGGAGGTTTCATTATTTCTATCCAACTCTGGGTATAAAGATTTGTGAAGGTTTCTGTTTTCATTCTCTTTCTGAGAACGTATAACGCGATTTATCAAATTATAAAATAATCAAATAATAAAGGAGAATGGAACATATTGGGGTAACAACTTGTGCTCTTTGCTTGATACTCATTATTGCACCACATCAGAAGGGGAACAAAAATAAATCCTAATGAATTGTTATGTTCAAAGCCGAGTGTTGAAACTAGGCAATTGAACAATTTTCTATTCACTGTTGCGAGTTAATGATAGCATGTACTACATCACGAGCACGACATGTGGAAATCAATGAGGTCCTCTTAAATCTTATGCTCCAATCTGTGCAACATTCAGTACTGGGATCATTCGAGACTTCCTTATAAAACACGTGAATAACTCCTAAAATGAAGTCCTGTGATGATTTCCAACCCATGCCATCCAAAATTTCTAGTTCCAACTATTTCTAGTTCTACTGGTTTACATCTGCACGCTACTGCGCCCGCTGGTTATAGCTTGTTAAAGCTTTTTATAGCTTATTATAGCTTGTAATAGCTTGCCATAGCTTGCTTAAGCCTTTTATAGCCATTTATAGTTTGTCATAGCTCGTTATACCTTGTTATGAATTTCTTGACTTGATTCACCTCAGCTACTGTCTGCCATGTCGCAGCGGCAATAACTTTGTCCATTTTCGTTCTGAATTCAATGGATTGTGATTCGTTCTGGTACATCTTTGGAATCTGCAGGTAATCAGATTTTATTCTGTTTTCTTCTGTGCAGAATCAGGGACTTATGGTCTCTCCTCGTCCTTACCCAAAAGCTTTTGCTCAGCTGCAGGTCCACATCAGCTGTAGAGCTGCCAGAAACCTTGACCTGCGTTAACAAATAAATATGCTTGCTTGCTTGCTTGCTGCATTTCATAAATGTTGTTTTTACCAATCTATTATGACATATGATCATTCTAATATACATTGGCGTAGAGAGAGAATTTGTTAGGTAGGGCAAAGATTAAATTTTCCCGTCAAATATTTTTCCCTTAAATCTCTAATAAACAGACCTCTGGCATATCCACATTCAAAAAATCCTTACGATTTAAAGGCATTTGTAAGTCTGTTGATTTCAAATCGATGTCAGCAACACTTGAAATTTGTGTGTGATTTTAGTTTTATGCAAAGTTTGAAATGAAAATTTGAATCATCATTTCATTACACCAAGTATATATTTTGCTTTATTTTCCCGATAAGATTAAACATTTCCGACAAACTGGCTATTTTGATCTACAAGGGGTTTTCTGCCCCTCCTGAACCCTCCTGAACCCAAAGGGTTTTCTGCCCCTCTATCTACGCCACTGCTAATATAGTGAAACTTGATAACTTGTTGCATTACGTTATCAATTGTGCAAAAGATTTTAATCTCTATTTTGCAAAAAAACTATGTATTTTAAAATCATGATTATTATTATTTCCTTTTTTAGTGCCTTGCCCATGCTAATCGAGTTCTTCGTTTTGATTGGTTACTGCAGATCACGTGCGAAATAATTACCTGAAGAACATGTCGGTGAGAAAGTCAACTGCACTTAATTCAGTCACAGGTCCCCCCGTTTTGTGACCAGAAATACAGTAAAGGGTATGTTCATGTGAAGCTTGCGCAGGGAGGTTGATCCAGCTGTTTGAATGTATAACAACAAAGTGATTCTATAGTATACTGCAAAGAATGCTTCATTTATGACGCATCAGGACTCAAGTCGACGGCTTCATCAGGACTCAAACGCTTTACTAGCCCTCTTTACGCCACCCCTAAAACACAAGGAATTGAAGTTTTCGTAAAATGTTAAGATCTTTAGATTTTCATTCCGTTTATTCTGAATTTATAATGTATTGTTTAGATTATTGTGGAGGTAATGAAATATTACAGTATTGCAAAATTTGTTTGAATCAAGAATTGATTTTTAGAAATAATATTTCAAAACATACCGATAACCTTATTTAGCCAAAGACATACTTATGCTGCAGATAGAACAGTTAATGTACCAATTGCAACTGCCAAAAACAGCATTTCCAAAACTTCTACGTAATCAAAAAGTGACAGAATATCTAAAAGAGGTCCTTTAATAATGGTACCACCAATGTTATCATAAGCATGCACGTAGTTAATGATGCAAACAATTCATAAAAGTAGCTAATACGTAATAGTGAAATAACAGTTAAATGAAGAATTTAATCGACACTTCTGCAGAGGATGATGTTTTCTTCTCACTGAGTAAGCAATAAAAGAATGTTATCTTGATTAGTCCCCCGGATGTTGACGTTGCACTTCGATTACTGTTAGCGATGACTTCCTGGATGTTGGGTTCCCAGATGTTGACTTCCCGGATGTTGCTTTGCTGTCGTTTCCACAAATCAACAACTGACTCTGGGTTGAGCTGTCGAAATACAAGCCTAAACAGGTCTTACAGATAGACGAGTACCGCAACAAGCACTAAGACCAGGGCAAAAAATACTGCCCAAAACTCTGGCATTACATTGGCTATTCTTTACGCACTCGCTGGAGAATATGTTCTGCACAAGAATAAGGCTCAAGGGAAATGCCAAATCTGTTCGAGTTATCGCATGTTCGAGTTATCGGGATTCCCGTCGGGCAACTGAGAATTTGAACAAGTCCATCGACTTTTTATCCCCAGAAATTGCTCTTTGGGACAACATTTTTCTCACAGTTGGCTCCAAAGGGACATTGATGGCACTTAGCATAATGCAAATTTGGACTTTGCTGGTGCAAAAAAACTCCATATTGATAGTTGATAGTGGAGTTGAGTTGAACTCAACTTAGGAATTCGAGAGTATCGTAATATGCCAATACCTCTGGAAATCTTACATGTTAATGGGTTTAGTTGAGAGGAACATTTTAACTGCGGATCCACATTAACTCCTAGATACTTAGTATTTGGAACCATTTTGACCTCATCATTCTCAATTTCAAACTGAGGTCTGACTGCATCAGTTGAAGTCATCTTAAGATAAATACATTCTTTTTTCTTTCTATAAATTTTAAAAGAATATTGAGGCTCAAAATTGCCAAAAAACAATGGAAATTTAAGAATAAACAATGGAAAAGTTGAGGTACACGCATTTTATTTTATAAGCAATTGCTTTACAAGCAAGTCAGTACTGGACATGACAAAAATTTAAGCAATTCCAGTACTGGATAAAGGATTGCTAAGCAATTTGAAAATTCTAGTTCAGATCTAATTGCTAATGAAAATCGTTCAGCAGCTATTGAGAAGTAGGTTATAGTGGATATCAGTACTCCGGCACACTTTTGTATGCAAGATACTACTGACAATTGTTGTACAAAAACTTCTGAGATAGTATTCTAATAAACAAATCTTCAAGTATAGAAACCTAAGCAATTGCTGAGCAGTTTTGAGTACTCCAATTTGCCCTCTAGCTAAGTAATTTTCAGTACTGGGTTCGAGCTTAAATTGCTTATAAAAGAAAATGTGTGTACAGGAAAATTTCAAGTATTCTTATAAAAAAGAGTGTACTTTTTATTGGAAATTTTAGGTTCAGATTAAAAAAAATAGGTAACTGTGGTAGGAGGTTTTGTATGAATTATAGGAATAAAGAAAACTTTTATGTTGTCTTTACAAAAAGGCGTTTAGAAACACTGAATGTTATTTATTGGCACAATAGTATATTTACACATCTCATCTGGTTTTTTCTGGAATAGATGGCATGGGCTCAGTTCTTCATATCAACGAATTGGGTGAAAGAAAAAAGATATCGGGGTTCAGGAATTTGTTGTAGCCTACAATATTTTGGATGAAAGTTAGGAAACTGTGGTACCAACTTTTAGCACAGCTTCTTATGAAAAAAGAGAGTAGGTTAGGTGACTTCATTATGATTCTTAGTTATGTTAATATTCAGGAATAATTAATTGCTTAAAAAATAAAAGATAAAATTAAAAATTGACTCCAACATCACCATGCAACAACAGCAACAAATTCATAAGAGCGTGGAGACATTACTTGATTTAAGACGATGTGAATATTCCCTAGCTAATAATACTATGCACCAAAATCTATCCCTCATACCTAACCCGAATTTGTTTGGTCACCCTAAAACTCTTCCATTCACTGACCTAAACCCCAAATCTGACCCTAGCCCTTTTATGGCCTTGATCTTAAACATGATTGAACTAGGAAATAAAAAGCGAGCTCTGAGGAACTGTCCAATTTAAGAATTAGGTTTTGGTTTATACTACAGTTCATCATAATATGAATACAAGCATCATTTTCTGAAGAAGCAGTTTCAACTGTCAAAGATTGATTGATATCATGTCTCTTGCTAATCAAGACCCGTTGAGATGCTACCAGCATACCGAAGAAGAGCCTCATGTATCCTGTTTCAAAGTTCCAGCTAACTGTCCAGTTTGCCAGGCAAATTTGGCAAAAGCAGCATTTTCTGTGCCGCCATTTGGTTTGCCAAGTCCATTTTTAAACGCCACCAAGGAAACTCACCACCCTCAAAAGAAATACAAGTGCATGGTTTTACTGAAACCAACATGTGGGGATTTCTTGTTGTAAGTTCATGATTGCTTGTTGTAAGTTAAAGTTAGGCCATTCACAGTGGCCACTGTGAATGGCCTATAAAGTAGCAAGGAGGGCTCTAAATAAAGCAACACTACCTGAGAATCAAGGGGGGGTATTTGAAATTTAGGGGGATGCATGACAAAAAGCCTATTATTTACAAACATTTTATCCTACTAAGGGTAAAGTTTTGCCTGAATAGGCTTTGTTTCTGAAAGCTTCTGTAACCACACTGGCCTCCTTTCTCCTATGCCCATGTATCATAATGGGTGTGGTTTCCTGTGACCACGCCTATTTTTTTGCCTTTGAGTTAATATGAAAACACTGCTGGATGAGACAAACAAACAAATTGGAGGGATTACAGCTGCTTTAATCCTTAAATTGAAAAATGTATCAAAACAGAACAACATTAAAAACAGAAGACAACTTGACTTACAGTTCATACAAGTGAAACAAGAAATACAGTAAAAACCGCAACTGAGAACCTGAAAATTAAGAATCTCTTAGCCTAAGATTTCAAAATTTTCACCGTATTTTAAGGGCAAAAATTACAGATTATAGATTTAAAGGTTTGTAATTTTTAGCAACAATAATAATGGTATTTGAGGAGTGTCCAAAGACCTCTAGACTCAGCCAATATTGTATCAAGTGGGGCTCCACCCCCTTGTCCCCCTAGAAATTGCCAACAAGGCTATTCGATATTTTATCCATATTAAAGCCCCCCACCTGGAAATCAACTACACCAGACTGCAGGTGAATAAACTAAGGCAAATGCCTCAATATTTGCACTACTGCAATTTTTAGAGCAAACAGAATCAAATTTGACTTTCATCAACAATGCAATATTGAGAAACACAAACTAAGGCTGTATTTTTAAAAGTTAGGTCCAAATATTTTGTATTCCCTTAAAGTATGTTTCGGATTTTCTTGCAATCCTTAAAACCCCTTGCTTTGCTTTTTAGAGATTACAGAGCTGGGGACGACTTGCACATTGGTGTAATAGACTCTTCAGGTTTGTTACGGGCGCAGAAGAACCGGTCTGGTTGTTGCCGCTTTGGCGGGACTGAATTCTGGGCTTTCTCATACTTTTTTTAAAAGAAATAATATTTCTCCATTAAAACAATATGTAGATTTCTGCAGTAAATTTCCGTTCATTTTTACTCAAATTTTGATTTAAAAATGTACCAAATTGCATCTGAGAGAATCTAGATTTCAAAATGTTTCTAAGGAACGCTCCAGACCTACTTGTTTATATCGAACCGGACCAACTATGGGCAGCCTTTGCCGGGCATGTGTTATCACATCTTTTGATTTATGACGGTATCACAGGCCCAGTAAGCTTTACATTTAAACAAGAAACTCTCTGGCAAGTAAGAAAGGAAGGTTAGGTCGAAGGTATTAGCCTGCAAAACTCCAGCGCAGTCTTATTTCCAGCAAAGTGACAGACCTTAGGGAGACAGGACCTCTAGTTTAACATCCCTTTCAGAGGATGCTGTCAGGGTGAATAGTCAAAACCTGGTGGGTCACACATCTTCAAGGATTTTCTCACATGACCAAATTTTACTTTACCTACCATACCTAATCGCTTAATCAGATATAATCAGATAATCAAATAATAAGTATATTGAAAATACTCATAGAACTCAAATCATCATACCCACGAAGATTCAACATACAGGCCTTGACATACGTTTGTCTCATTACCTTATAACCCTAAACTAGCAAAGCCAAGAAAGACACCAGTACCAGGAAAAATATTTCATCACAAAAACAAACACATAACACTAACAATACACTACATTATACTTCACCACACTAGATACTAAAACTTAAACTAGATTTTCTTTCAGGTCATATATTCAGCTTCAACAGTGATGGTGTATCCATGGAAAAAGATGGCTGGTCCAATTGTCTCAGCATTTCATTTATTGATGAAACTGATGGACATATGGTTGAAAGATGGGATCAAGAATTGAAAAGACATTCAAAGCAATCAAAATTTCAAGAGAAACTGTGAGTAATTATACTACCTTAATCTTGAAGCTTTTTCTTTGAGGGCTATTACATGGGAATTTTCAAGCCCAGGTTTGAATATCAACACTGCCAACCGAGTTGAAATTCTTCTCACTTACCAGTCAATCCTCAGTTGATTTCATTTTGATTACCTGGAAAAATTTAACCACGAGTTGTTAATTCTTTCTTCTTTTCAAAACATGATTCCAAATAATTGAAATTCATATCTTGAAGGTTGAAATGCCTACGCACCAGGTGCAATTTTGTTTGAATAGGTTTTTGACAACAGGAATGGTTGCAGGGATGGACTAGTGGTTAGATCACTCGACCCTTGATCAAAGGGTACCGAGTTCAAAACCACCTTCAGACCTGTCACATACCAAGTGAGCAGAGAATTAGCAAGCCCTCTGTAATTCAAGACCAAAAGGCAAAAGGAATCACAAGGTGCGGTCACATTGAGAGGAACAACCAGGCCCGCACTGCTGGATTAGTTTACCTATTCAGTGGGCCCTTTATGCTTTGGACATTAACCAATACCTTACAAAGATAGTAAGTTTTTTGCCTATGAACTATCAACTATCAACAATAATTCAAAATGTTAATAGTTTATTCAAACTTAGTCTGTCTGGTTGCAATTCAAGCCAAGGTTGAAAAGTCACATGTAATCAGCACCTAAGTATCTCTAAACTTTTACACTGGTGGTTTATGTATCGTGTAATTAAAGAGAAATGGCATTGCCATATCTACAAGCTGCTATAAATAAATCCTGAGAAACGCCCACAAGCCAACTGTTTCCTATGTCACAAATGAAACTGCAAGTTGTTGAAAACGATTGATTCATTTCCAAATTGACGAGGGCTAGCTTTTAATCATTGCCTCTAACCTAATTTGCTAAAAGAATAGTTTCAGTTTTTGGTTGCTATGCTTTGCTAGGGGCTTACTCCCATCATGTATTGGATGAATTAAAACCAGTAATCTATTTCTCCCCAATCTTTATTAAGTTTTTTTTCATGTAAAGCTATTCTCTCTCCGATAGCTTACTTTTGCTTCCTGTCTTCAAACTTAAAAGTTGAATATGAGAGTTTCTGACTTTTTTCTTTCACTTGCAGCTACAACGAAACATCCTGGAATTGTTATTCATTTGTGCTCACTTTCCTGAATAATATTTTGGGACTCAACAAAACGAAAGAAGAATTTACTCGAAAATGCATTCTTCCAGTGACATCACAAGCTGCCAGCTATATTTCTGTTTACAGAGAAGTTCACTCTAACGGGTTCTTTGTTCACAGATAGTTTTAAAGGTAAATTTGTCTACGTAAGGCCACAACGAGGCCTTATTTCCGTAAGGGGCTTGCACAATGAACACTTCTGATAGCAAATTAGGCTTCCCAACTATTGTAAAAGTAAGAACAATTTAAGAACATTTAAGGCTGAAAATAGAGGAATATTTAAGAACAGTCAGCTTCAAATCAATTTTACTGGTCCTTATAAAAAAGAGTGTATATTCTTTTACGAGAAACTGGTCAAAAATTACAGTGCTTGGCTGATTTTTTAGTTTGCTTTAAAAAATTTGCAACACGTTTCAATTAATCCACAAGGGGGTGGAAGAGGAGTTCAAATCTCTTTTTCCCCTTCAAGATGTAACATTGATAAATACAGTTTCTCTTTCCCTTTTATCTTCTAAAGTCTCCCTTTCCAACCTGTAGAAAGCTTCGTATTTTCTATGCTATTTTGGGTCCAACTTCTATCAGTCAATAGTCTGTGCACTGATCATGGCTTTAAAATGGCTTTGATTTGGCTTCTGTGGTTTGTCGGAGGTCTGTCAACTCCCCAGTGCTTCCGAAGATATGAGATCAGTTTCGTGTTTTGATTTTACTCTCAGAGATTTGATTTGTGAATGAAGTCTCTTTCGTTTGTTTCACCAGCAAATACGGATAGCATTGGAGTAGACGTCCGCAAGTAGGGAGAGCTGTTGTGCCAGGTAGGCTTACCTTTTTGGAATCTTCATTAGTGTGTCTTTATACCGATTTAATGTGATATAATTGTTTACTTTGCTATCAGATCAGTTTCATGTGGCTCTCAGATTTCTTCAAGATTTCTTGGCGTTTTCACGAGAAATTCATGCATCTTATCAGGAGCCCTTTTCAATTTCATAGAGTCAATTTTTTAAGGATATGATTCTCAAGTTTTGCAAAAACAAGCTAACAAGCTGGCTATTTTTTAACTCAGTGTAAATATTATAAGAAATGACTACAAGACTAATAAATGATGAGAAATGAAAGTAGAATTAGTGATCTGGCAGCACTCTAGGATGTCATACGAGTCAGTACAGTCGAAATTTGCAGCAATTAACATAACCAATGTCCAAAGTAGGGCTATTTCAAAGGGCTACCAACGTAAAATGTAAAATTCGTGGTTTAAATTTCTTATTTTTGTTCAACGTAGATGTTATTTAGTTTTTTCTTTATATGTAGTTACTTTAGACGACGCTGCATAGTATCGTGCTGCATGTCTTGATTATAAAATGAAACGAAACTGAAATGAAACATAGAAATAAAAAAAATCAATTAAAGAACACATCTGTTAAGAATGGGCAGCTTAAAAGGAAAATTACGGGTTCCTATAAAAAGAAAAGAGTCTACACTTTTTCAATAAGGAGCAGGTAAAAAAGTAACATGACCTGGATAACAGTTCGTTCCTACAAAAAGCCTGAGTGAAGTGAGGCTTACGTCTCTGCTGAGATTACACTCTTTTTTTATAAGAACCAGTAAAATTTATTTGAAGCTGGCTGTTCTTAAATATTCCTCTATTTTCAGCCTGAAATGTTCTTAAATTGTTCATATTTTTGCCATGATTGGGAAGCCTTCTTTGCTATCAGAAGTGTTAATTGTTGCAAAGTTTGACTCTCTTGACTATCTGACATTATCTGTGTGCTGCCAATCTGCTTGTTTTGTAGCTAATTATTTCTCAGTCTTATGGTTATTTCATAAATTTTCATATTCAGCCAAAAAAGGTCAGCTTCGGTTTGCTCTTAGCTTGTTCTTAAGTTTTGGCCAAATTTGAGGCTGGTGTTCTTATAAAATTGTTCTTATAGAAAAAAGAGTGTACTGTTATACACGCTTTTTTCTCTGCTTGAGCTCAGTACTGAAAATTGCTTAGCTAGAGGGTGAATTTGGGTACTCAAAATTGCTCAGCGATTGCTTAGCATTTTTTACTTAAACACTTTGTTTCTTAGAATAATATCTCACAAGTTGTTGTACAACAAATGTAAATGGTATCTTGCATACAAAAGTTTGCCGGAGTACTAATATCTACTATAACCTACTTCTCTATAACTGCTGCACGACTTTCATTGCCAATCGGATCAGAACTGAAATTTTCAGATTGCTCTATCCTCTATCTAGTACCAAATTCCTCTATCCCGTACTAAAATTGCTTAAAGTTTCGTCTTGTCGAGTACTGCCTTGCTTATAAAGCAGTTGATTATGAAAAAAAAGTGTAGAGCCAAAGAGGTGCTGGATTGGAGACGAAGATGTCGCACAAAAGCGTGCCTGGCATGCATTCTTGAATCTCTCAAGGATTTGCGTAGTATGAGGCTTAGAAATTGTTTAGAAATATCTTCCCAGACGATAAAACTTTCAGCACATACGTAAGTACGTAATAAAACTCCCTGCACTTTCTCATGGATGAAAATAATGATACTCAAGTGACTCGAAAGAGTTCTTCAACTCGAGAGTCTCGCTGGCTCACAGCTTCTTCAACTCGAGTTCCGAATCTGCATCATAACAGCGTACTGTGATGTTTTCTTAGCTAAGTGTAAAAACCAACAAGCAGAATATAGTCGTTCTACACTCTTTTTTTTTATAAGAATACTTAATTTTTTTCTGAGCCTCAATATTCAATCGAGATAATTTATGAGAATGAAAATGACCCGAGTAGGTCCTACTCGGGTCATTTTCATTCTCATAAATTATCTCGATTGATTTTCCAAATCCTGCTTCTCTTCAAGCCTCAATATTCTTAATTTTTTGCCGTTTTGAGCCTCGGAATATTCTTAAATTATTCTTACGGCAGAAAGCACAGATATAGCAACAAATTGTTATCATTGTCATAGATGCCAAAAACGCAAACCTACAGTATTACAAATATGGAGGCTAAAGTAACAGAACCATATCCTTATTTTCTCTAAAACAGAGCTCATTGACACCCGCTAAATTTTTTTTCCATGAGATCTGAGCCTCGCAATATTCTTAAAATATTCTTAAATTTCACCGATCTTGAGCCTCATTATTCTTATAAAATTTATTCTTATAAAAAAAAAAAGAGTGTATCCTTGTTGAGCACGACCAAGGAAAAAACAAAGCCCTGTTGCCTGTTCTGACCAATGATCTGTAAAAAAGACTGGATTGACTAGATAAACTCATTTCAGTCTGAAATCCTTCTACATATTAGACTACATCTTTCACAACACAAATGACTTCAAAGCCCTAAAGAATCTTAGAGAAAAACAATAAATTGTTAAAATACCGCTTGTGGCTCGAGCGATGTGCTTTTTAGCCTTATATTCGCAAAAACGTCCGAAATCTTTGTGATAGAAAACTCAATTCACTCTCAAACCCTTCTACGTGTTAGCTTTCATCTTTCACAACACAAATGACTTCAAAGCCCCAGAGAATCTTAGAGAAAAATAACAAAATGTTAAAATACCGCTTGTGGCTCGAGCGATGTGCTTTTTAGCCTTATATTCGCAATAACGTCCGAAATCTTTGTGATAGAAAACTCATTTCACTCTCAAACCCTTCTACATGTTAGCCTTCATCTTTCACAACACAAATGACTTCAAAGCCCCACAGCATCTTAGAGAAAAACAACAAAATTGAAGATAAGAATTGCCAAGTACACTCTTTTTTCTTTATAAGAATAAATTTTATAAGAATATTGAGGCTCAAAATCGTCAAAGAACAATGGAAATTTAAGAATAAACAATGGAAAAGTTGAGGCTCAGAAAAATTTTAAGTATTCTTATAAAAAAAAGAGTGTATAGTCTGGTGAGGTAGTAGTTATTGCGAATATAAGACTAAAATACATAATAATTTCAAAATGTAACTGCAAAAACGGCAACGTTGGCTAAGAACTGTAACGTGTTTAGGGCCAACCCGGTAAACAGTTAAAAATAAGAAATTGGCTGCTCAAAGTAGGAGTAAACTGAAACTTACCTTGTTGAGGAAAGACGAAAAGTCATAGGTAAACAGAGTTTACAACTGTCGGTAGGTAAAAAATTAAGAAAGACCTCACCATCATCCAATGTTGATTGAGCAAATTGGTGGACGAAACCACTTGAAAGACATAGTAGGCCTGCAGCAATCTTTCGGAATTCCCGCGAAAACCTCAGTGTTTAGAGACGTTGACAGCGAAACAAATTATCTTGATTAACAGCACTAAATTCTGCGTTGCAAGCGAAAGTAACCACAGAAGTTCGAAATAGACTTACGTAAAAATCTAGTACTGATTAATGAGAGCTACCAACCAATCTTAGAACTCTGATCCTAGAAAATATTTTAACCTACGAGCAACGCTTGCAAAACTTGAATGACTAGAATCCTAGACATAAACCCTAGTTATACGCAAACCGTTATCCTAGACAACAACAGCGATGCCGACCTCACTTAAGTAGATAGAGACATGCGAATTACCCAACAAGCAATTAGCCTAAGAACATGCAAATATCTGCATCGATCACGATCAACACTATAGCAAACAGAATATCCGATTTTCTATAAATGCCAATGTGCTAAAACCATACAGATTATTGCTATCGATCACCAAAAGAAATCAAGGATACAATAACAACGACGTCCGGGCTAGTTTTAACACCACTAAAATACTTGATTTTACTGGCATATAAACCCAAAGTGAAAAACAAGACCCCAGACTGGCGTGAGGCGCGTGACTGTAAACTACTTGGATCAAAACTTGACACAGAGAAAGATATCAACAGAAGAAAAGGAATAACCATTGATAGTATGCAGAAATACAAACAAACATACAAGTCACGACATCTCAGCATCAAAACCAAGGTAAGAACTTTCAATGTATTTGCAGCATCCATCTTTCTATACAACTCAGAGCTATGGCAGGCCCGTAGCGTGGTTTTTGAGATTGGGGGGGCAAGATTTGGCGCCGAAGGCGCCAGAAGATTTTGGGGGGTTTGGGGGCGAAGCCCCCAAAAAAATTTTTAGGGCCAGGCCCTCTACATTGCTGGAAACGCTCATTTTTTCTTAATACAATGTTTCTGTTTATGTTATTTGATCGGTTTTGCAAGTTAATATTAGATATATTATAAGTCAAAATAAATCAGTCAATGCATTCCGTCGTCAATCCCTCATCTGTTTGTGTTCCAACGTGGTGGAATTAAGCTTCAGTTACCCTGTCCGAGTCTCAAAATTTTCCAAAAACTTCTTTTCTGCTGTCAATGCGGTCTACAAACTCGTTCGCCACCTCAATTAGGTCCAAATCATCAAGTTTGTCTTTATGCAGATGCAGAATCATCATATGATTCAACCTGTTGTTTGTCGTGGTAGACCGCAGGTAGCTACGTCTTGATTCTCTTTAAAGCCGAAAAAGACCTTTCACTAACTGCGTTCGTGGCTGGCATCACCAGCAACAGCTTTCCAGGATGTCGCACTTCAACGAGCATATCTTTTCTCGATGCTTCTAATTGCTGTGGCAGATCGGTGAGGTTATGAACATTGAATTCATCTACATCGAAGCCCATCGATTTGGCAGTTGGTGCGAGTAGTTGGAGTTGAGTCTCTAATTAAAATTCATTGATTTCATCTCCATACAGATTTTTATTTTTTCTAATTCTTCATCTAGCGGCTTTCCAGAAACTGCCTTTAGCATAAGTTCTTGCAAATTTTGATAGCGACGAAAGTCTTCATGATTGAATCGTGTCCTGATTCTTTCAATTGTCGCATCAAAAGCAGCGAAATAAACCGTGCGGTAATTATCTTTGGAGGTCGATGGAAAATGTGCATTTGAGGGATCACCCGGGTCGAACCTTGCAGGTAGCCTTCTTTTTCGCGGTAATTTGGGCTCATCCGCTTGTAGTTGCTTCTTCTTCAGCATTACCTTGTCCCAAAAGAAACCAAAAGACTGATAATTTCTGTCTTTGCACAGGACCTTGATAACATCCTGTGCAATCGCATTTCCTTCTGCAGCCGACAGTTTGGGACTTTGAAGAGTGCGACTGAGATGGTCTGTTTGGCCCAACTCTTAACTTACTTTAGTCTTGATATCTCGTTTCGATCTGTACTTGTGCTAGGTCTATTTTCCTGAACACTACTGACCGATTGGTCTGACTCTTCTAAACGGGCTAAACGATCTTCGGATCCAGATTCAAGTTCTTGATCAGGTGCAATGGCCCTACTGGAAATAAAAAAGTCTTAGTTTAAACTGGGATTGGAGGATCGCAGTTAAAATAACGAATAATAAAGAATAGAACGAATACATTTTTTTTAAATTTCATTTTATACTTACACTTTCTTAGAGCTCAGCCAGGACATCAGTCCACTTTTTTTGTTGCTTTCTGGTCTTTTTGCCATGGCTTATAACGAGTGAGATTTCTAGTTTAATTTAGTCGCGCTGTTTCTTCAATAGCCTATAGATTTATTTGTTTATGCCTCGAGAAGAGAGGTATAAGATAACGCGTGTCATAGAAGAGAGCGAAGCGAAAGAGAAAAAGAGATGTGGCTTTAAAACAGGGTTTTATTCAGTGAATTTGAAGCTACCAATAAAATAACAGCAAAAACAAAACAAGTTCACAGGTTTTTCACTTCCCTGCTTTCCCTCATACACACTGTTTTCCATAGAGTATTGCTTCCTGAAAAAGTCTTCCCTGTCAAATCTTTCAACAATTAAATGTGAATTCTTACAGAAAAATAACAACAAACTGTCAAGTTCTTATTGTAAATTGAATAAAACAGTTGGTAGAGCCCTGATGACCAACTGTGTGGGGTGGGGTGGAATGTGTGTGTAGTAGGTGAAGCAGTCTGACCCAAAAAAAGGATTATGAAGCTACACAACCTGATTTTTCCTTCCAATTCCACAAAATATGGACAATTTCATAAAATTTTGTCTGGAAATTATTGGGGGGGCAAATGCCCCCCCTGCCCCCCCGCTTCCTACGGGCCTGGCTATGGACAATAACAATAAAGACTGCCAATGGAATTGACTCCTTTCATAGACGTATGCTAAGACAAGCGATAAACATCAGGTGGCCAAAGAAAATATCAAGCCAAAAACTATATGAAATCACAAAAGTAGAAGCATGGAGTAAAACGATCAAAAGGAGACGTCTGAAATGGCTTGGCCATCTCATGAGATTGCCAGAAGAAACACCGGCTAGAATATCCTTACATGAAGCACTAAGAGAAACAAAAAGGAAAAAGGGAAAACCCAAGACCACCTGTTTAAAATTAATTGAATCAGATCTAAAAGACCACGTTCAATTAAATATGTATAAAGAAGAAAAGCATTCGATTCGGTAGCTTCGCCATTGACCTTTTGCACTGTAAAACCTTCCAATGCAATAAGTGTAAAGAAATTATGGCCAGCGATGTAAACAATACTGGAAACTTTCTGCTTGATTTTGAAACATTCCAAGATTTGTCAGAGGCGTACTCTGCCAGCCGATATGAACAGCAAAAATATTTCGTTATTCGCCAACTCTTCCCTAAGCTCATTAGCAAAACGAAGCATGGCCTAGACGCTTATAAAGTACTGGCAGTTGGATCAGCCGAGGGGAATTTCGACTCGTACCTCCTCGACGAGTTTATCAAATACGCTCGTGATATGAAGAATGAGTTCAAACCCTCAAAAATCGAATGGACTGTCGTCGAACCAAACACCACAGCGTTGGGAAAGTTTATGGAAAGAGCGAAGGACCTTGACTACGCAGAAATAGATGTGGAGATCATTTGGGTTAACAAAACCTTTGAAGATTTCTTGCGGGATCGAGAGCAGTGGCAAACAAAGAAGAAATACAATTTGGCTGAGTTTGTGAGCTGCTTGTATTACATGGACGAGGAAGCTGTCCTCAAAGAGACGTTAGCACATCTTCTGGAGCCCGGGGGGCAGGCATTTGCTGCTGTTGGGGCAGAGGGGGATGTCTGGTCGCAGATGGTCCAAAAATTTGGGGAAAGAGTACCAACAATAGTGACAGAATCGCATTATGTGACGTTCCAAACAATAGTCAAGTTTGCTGAAAAATACGGCTGGAGCCATGAAACATTAGTGAATAAAGTAGAGCTTGAAATAACGGATATGTGGATGGAAAATAGTGCCTCTGGCCAAGCTATGCTGCAGTTTTTCTTCCACACTGCTGCTGATCCAAGAAAAACTGTTGAAGGGAGGGTTATTGAAGAATTTTTGGAGTTTCTAAAAGTTGATAGCTACACAAAAACTGAGGGAAATAAGGAAAAGATTTATATAAATGATGACGCATTTTTCACAATATTATCAAATTGTAAGAGTTAGATGCAATACTATACAGACTTTTTGTAAGAAAACACCATCATATCTGTGAGGGATACAATCAGTACTGTGAAGGATACAATCAGTATTGTGGGGGACACCATCAGTTCTTTGGGGGACACCATCAGTTCTTTGGGGGACACCATCAGTTCTGTCGGAGACACCATCAGTTCTGTGGGGAATACAATCAGTACTGTAGGGGATACAATCAGTTCTAGGGGGTATACAATCTGTATTGTGGGGGGACCCCATCAGTTCTGTGGGGGATACAATCTGTACTGTGGGGGACACCACCAGTTCTTTGGGGGACACCATCAGTTCTGTAGAAGACACCATCAGTTCTATGGGGGATACAATCAATCCTGTAGGGGAGACAATCAATCCTGTAGGGGAGACAATCAATCCTGTAGAGGAGACAATCAGTTCTGGGGGTAGTACAATCAGTATTGTGGGGAGACCACATCAGTTCTGTGGGGGATGCAATCAGTACTGTGGGGGACACTATCAGTTCTGTGGGGGGGGCACCATCAGTTCTGTGGGGACACCATCAGTTCTGTGGGGGATACAATCAATACTGTGGGGAATAAGGTATATCAACAGTACTGTTGGAGGATACCATCAGTACTAAGGGGGATCCTTCCATTAGTTATATAATCAGTTAGGTTTCTGTTTCGTTCTCTTTCTGACGTATTACTCTGTTGAGTGTCAGACGAAAAGCTTAAGTAATCTATGTTTTCGTTTCGCTATGCTCCCGATTTTCCTGGCTATTTGAAGTTCTGTACCATCCAAAGACTGTTCCATTAGTTATGTTAGTCAGCCAAAAGCTTCAAGAAATGCAAAGGACGGGCAATCTCAGAACCTAATTAATTTAGCTGAGGGTAAATATTCCTAACATTTTCCTAATTTTAGCCTGAAATATAACCCCTCGGCGTTTTGATAAAGTATGTTCTTATAAAAAAGAGTGTATGTCTTATTTCTAGCAGGGAGCAGGCCTGCAGTAGATTGCAATTCCCTGGGGCTATATGACATACACGCATTTTTTCATAAGTCACTGCTTTATAAGCAAGTCAGTACTCGATAAGACAAAAACTTAAGCAAATTTAGTACTGGATAGAGGAATTTCAAGCAATTTAAAAATTCTAGATCTGATCCAATTGGCAAAGAAAATCGTACAGCAGCTATAGAGAAGTAGGTTATAGCTGATATTAGTACCCTAGCACATTTTAAAAGCAAGATACCATCGATATTTATTGTACAACAACTTGTGACATAGTATTCTAGGGAACAAATCTTCAGGTATAAAAAAAATAGGCAATTTTGAGTACTCAAATTTGCCCTGTAGCTAAGCAATTTCTAGTACTGAGAACGAGCTGATATTGCTTATAAAAAATGCGTGTACCTTAGGGTGGGGGTGTGCTACTGAGATTTGGAAGCATAACCGCTTGAAAATGATACCAAACATTATGAAGCAAAAAAACCTATATATTTTTTACGTTGATAGTTCACTTTTATCGTGGAAATGTAGACATCTATATGAAAAAGCCATTTTTTGTTTTCGTACCCATATGGGATTTGACAGAAATCGTACCCATGTTAAAGAGATTTATAAACGAAAAACTAGATCTGTTCCAATTGGCAATGAAATTCGTGCAGCAGCTATAGAGAAGTATGTCACAGTGGATATTTGTACCCCTGAACACTTTTGTATGCAAGATTCAATCAATATTCATTGTACCACAACTTGTGCCAATTGCTAAGTAATATTGAGTACTCAAAGTTGCCCTAATAAGCTGAGCAATTTTTAGTATTGAGCTCAAGCTGATATTGCTTATAACAAATGCGTATACTATACATGATTTGGTATACAAATATCATTAAGTATACATAGAACGCTCCTCCCCTCTAAAGATGCTGGATCCTGCCCTGCCCCTCTCGCACCCTCCAGGGATTGCAATTTATTGTTATTGCACCAAGATGGATTAGAAATTGCTTTTTTCAAACTTGAAGGAACTTTAAGCCAATTTAAGAGACTAAAGAAGAAACAATGATTGAAATGTCTAATGGCTTCAACAGAGAAGTCTACAAATAGGTTTAATATTCTAAACTCTAGCCTGTTAAACGGATTAAAATTGATCCAATCCAAATTTTTCCTGGAATTTTAATTTGAAAAATCACCATGTACTGATCTCGTCTCAAACTATCATCTTAGGAAACGTCTGTGCAGTATTTTAGAGGATGTTCAGTACTGTATGAGACACGCCATAGGTGTTATGGGTTATAGCTACTATGCCATCAGTAAATTTGAGGGATACCATCACTACACTTAAGGGATACCATCAGTACACTGGAGGGATACCATCATTACATTTAAGGGATACCATCAGTACACTGGAGGGATACCATCACTACATTTAAGGGATACCATCAGTACACTGGAGGGATACCATCACTACATTGGAGGGATACCATCAGTTTATTGGAGGGATGCCATCAGTACATTGCAGGGATACCATCAGTACATTAGAGGGATGCCATCAGTACATTAGAAGGATGCCATAAGTACATTTACCATCAGTACTCTGGAGGGATACCATCAGTGCATTGCAGGGATACCATCAGTACATTGGAGGGATACCATCAGTACATAGGAGGGATACCATCAGTACATAGGAGGGATACCATCAGTACATTTGAGGGATACCATCAGTACATAGAAGGGATACCATCAGTACATTGGGGGAATACTATCAGTACTTAGGAGGATATTCAATACTGAGCACTTAGGTATCCCTCTTCAGTAAATACTTAACACCCAAAGTGTAGCTATTGAGGGTATCTCAAAATGGTACTGAAGTCATTTCCCCACAGTACCGAACATTCTCCACAGCACTGCTGATGTCCCCTAGGGGATACATATGTCCCTACCCCTAACCCTGAATTGTTTCTCTTTCTCTGTCTGACAACTTTTCTAACTTTTAAAGAGATTAATTTAAATCCAATCAAAATTTTCCAAAAATCTGTTTAGAAAAATCACCGCCTACTTACTCATCTGGTCTTAACATATGTCCCTACCCCTAACCCTAAATCTTTTTTCTTTCATTGTTTCGGGATTTCTTTACACGTAAATTTGTAAATCATGCTCAACCCACCATTCTATTAAATCGCTCACAAGATCAATGCTGACAACATACTTTATTGCGAGTTTTAGACTTAATTAAGCCACACTTTCGTGGAATTTCCGTTTGCAACCATAAAAATTGTCTACTCCTTCGGAATTTAAGTTCTGCAAATAGCCTTGGTTTCCTATTGTTCTTTTCCACCAATCAGGTCCGCGTATTTACTAGCTTAGGTTTTGTTATTAAGAATGTAACAGGAAAGAAGCAACGCCACAGTTATTAGGGCCAGCAACAGCAACAGCAGTAGAGGCATGATGAAGGGTTGATATACAATTCGGGATTTTGTTTTCACCCTGCAATATTGTAAATGGTCATGTTGCGTTGTATTGTTGTGTACGGTTGTATGATTATTGTGCGTTAAGCAGAAACTCCATTGCTCTTCTTATAAGATTTTCTTTGAACATTTATAAAACTTTCAAGCCTAGCATTTTGCCAAAACTCAAAAGCCAGCTAAAGAATGATTTATGAAAATAACATGTATTACATGTAAGATGCTTTAGCAACTGCTACTCACCCCTAAAATTGCCCCATATGGATCGGGTGTAACGACCCTACATCCCCTTTTGGAAGTGCACATATTTAGTATATATATACAAATTGATAGAAAAGAGACAGGAAACTACTCATTCATCTCGACAAGCCTGTTTCGTGGTTTCCCACTCATCAGGAGATGTTCTAATAAATATATTCCTATCTACATCTTATTTATTTGCTAAGGGTGATTAGAAGTTTTGCGGGGGAGTTAATTTACAACTTAGCAAATAAATAAGATGTAGATAGGAATATATTTATCAGAACATCTCCTGATGAGTGGGAAACCACGAAACAGGCTTGTCGAGATGAATGAGTAGTTTCTTGTCTCTTTTCTATCAATTTGTATATATCACGCTCTACTCTATGTATTGAGCACTCTCACGGAAAACCGACATACAGACTTCGTATTTAGTATATAAGTAATTTCAGCTCGAGGTCTGTACTTAAAATTGCTTAGCTGGAGGCAAATTTGAGGACTCAAAATTGATTAGCAATTGCTTAGCTTTTTTACTTACAAAAGTGTACCGGAGTACTAATATCCACTAAAACCTACTTCTTTATAGCTGCAGCACGATTTTCATTGCCAATTGCATCAGAACTAAATTTTCAAATTGCTTAGTATTCCTCTAACTAGTACTGGAATGGCTTAAGCTTTGTCATGTCGAGTACTGACTTGCTTATTAAGCAATTGCTTATACAAAAATGCATGTTACGTATGATGTTGTTGAAACCTCGTAAAATTTGAATTGCTAAAATAGTTTGACATCGGGGGAAAGGCTGAAGTTCAGTAAGCATAAGACCATGGAGTGCAGTCACTGGTTATCAAATATGAATGAAGAAGAGGAAAATATTTTCAGTTATTCCATAAACCCTAGACAAATATCTCTTCCAAGCTCCATTCCATCGTTCTGTGTTCCATGTTTTAGTGATAAACCCACAGATTAATTGATGACATTTATCACTGATTTGCATATTGGTAGCAGATGAAAGTCAACGTCTAGGGTTCGGAATATCTAATCGAAATCATTAATTCTCAATTTTATCTATATTGCAGTCATATGAAGTCTACGGAATTAAAGTTGGCTCGATTGGATTGCTATTGTTGACTGGGGCTCAATCTGTAAGTTCTATTTTTCTTTTCATATTGAACTCTTTTTGTTTTATAGGAATAATTTTATAAGAACACGAGCATCAAATTTTACCAAAACTTAAGAACAAGCTAAGAACAAACCGAGGCTGCAAATTTTGAGCTCATCATATAAGAATTTTAGGAAATAAACACGAGACTGACAAATTATTACAAAACTAGCAGATTGGCAGCACTTAGAAATATTAGATGGTTACCCAATTTTACTGGCTCTTAACAAAAAAGAAGATAGTGCTAAAATTATGCATAGATAAAAATATCAAAGTATTCGGATGAGAATAGAGCAGTTTTGTTATTTTTCATAAACTTTATGTTACTTAATTGCTTCTAAGTCACTTGCGTCATCAGACCCCGAGGCTGCAATAGATGGTTATCGAGTTGTTGGTTAATTGAGACAGATTGAACTGAAATTTGTCAGGCTTATCAAAATTCACTCATTTTTGTAACAAACCATTAACAAGAAACTTCAGGGCCAGATCTTCGAAACTTAAGGAGCTTTGATGGAAGATTCGTAAAACAAACAAGGTTTGGTAAAACAAAAAAGATTAAAACCAATTTGCAAAACATTTCTTTTGGTAAGAAAACTTAGCTATCATTTCAGCCTGCCTTATTGTTATTTTTGAGGTCATCAATTCACCATCCACTACCTTTCTAAGATAAGTGTTGAAAATGCTCTCTTGGGCCAAGGGCTTTACATTTGTAGACTTGTCTTGTGTTTATCACATAGATTGCAAAAATGTCGGACCCGTATTCCAGCCTTATTTGTCTTATGAAGGTTGTTCTAATACACGTATTTTTTTATAAGCAATTGCTTTATAAGCAAGTCAGTACCCGACGAGACAAAAACTTAAGCAATTCCAGTACTGGATGGAGGAATGCTAAGCAATTTGAAAATTTAGTTCTAATCCAATGGACTATGAAAATCGTGCAGCAACTACAGAATAATAGGTTACAGCCGATATTAGTGCCCCAGCACACTTTTGTAAGCAAGATACCACCCATATTTGTTGTACAACAACTTGTGAGATAGTATCTTAATAAAATAAATTTTTAAATGAAAAAAGCTAAGCAATTGCTAAGCAATTTTGAGTACTCAAATTTGCCCTCCGGCTAAGCAAATTTCAGTACTGTGCTCGAACTGAAATTGCCTATAAGAAAATGCATGTAATATCAAAAGTTTATGAAACTTTTTATTTTGCCATTCGAGAGCTAAATCACTCCCTTAAAATCTCGTACACTCTCCTTTTATTGTTCCAACTTTTATTGTTCTAACTAAAATTCCTTTAATTTTACTGGAAATCCTTTTGTTCTTGAAAAACTTTTGTACGCTTTCAAAGGGAGTGATATGTATGCCCCTCGTAGCTAATGATGTCAAAAACAGCTTACTAGTGTACTACACTGACTTAGAATTGTAACGTTTCTCACCTCAACTGCTACTTTTTTGGCATAACTCACAAGTGGTTTGTTCAAGAAATTACACGAACTTAAAAGTTAAGAACCTTGCTTCGGAACGTATCGTACTATACTAATTGGGATGAGTACTAAGAGACTCTGGTAGCAAGATAGCTACAGTTATCATAGTTTCTTGTAGAACATAAGTAGTTTAGAGTATAAGATACCTTCAATTCTCGAATGCTACGTTGCCTCGGTTCTTATATGCTATCACTTAACATATTGTGTTTGCTTTCTGTTGATCAATCGATGCCTTTTGCAAAGATATTGTTTTGAGAGAAAGACAGAGTGTTAATAAACCTATTTTCATCGTGACACGATTTTCCCTCATGTTTTCATGATCATAATCATAACCATATCAGATAATCGAATTAACCATGGTTTAGCCTCAACTCCTATCTACTTAGAAGGCTGTCTCGTCTGGCTCGTTTTTTCTAAGGAACTTCCGTGATTCATTAGTGCTTCTTAGGGTTGTTTACTGCTTCTAATCATGACAAAACTGAAGGTTTCGTCTTTTCAATTTGCGATTTCGGCGTGATATTGACATTAATACAGACGAAACGAACGACCAAGACAAATAAACAGAAATAGCGACGATCCGGGTCACGGCACCATTGCTTCTAGTTGCTTCTAAAGCATCTAATTGTGACTTTTGACATACATAAGTAGATACTATAAGTTTAGTTTTATGTTTAGTTGCAAGTCCTCGAGAAAGGAGGTATCACAATTTGTAGACTGTGGGGGATACCATCAGAACATTGGAGGATGTTCAGTTGTTCGGGGAATACCATCATTATTCCATGGATGCAATGCAGTTCTATGGGTGAATACCATTCGGCACTGTCCAGGGTTACTGTCAGTGCTTAGGGGGGCTATCATCACTACTGCGTAAAGATACTATCAGTTCAGTGGGGGATATTCAACCATCATTACTGTAGAGGATATTCATTACTGTGGAGGAAAATATCAGTAATGTGGAGGATATTTAATACTGCGTGTTGGATATCCAGTACTGTGAAGAGAAACCATCAGTACTGTGGAGGATATTCAATACTCTTGAGTATATTCGATACTGTCGTTGTAAGCTACCAGCCATAAGGGTATTATCTCCATACGATAAGCGAGGTTCTTTGTTTTGCAAGATTTCAAGGGGCTATCATTTTAGCACCCACATTCTTCTCCAACCAAAGACAAGCCCCCTGATAACTCTGCTTTTCATCAGAAATTCTCCCACCCCTTCCAAATCTCCTTCGGCATCCACGGCTCGTATCGTGTGGTAATGTGGCCACGTTGGTTTGATACCGTCAACCATAACTCCATTCTTGCTTATCTTGTTTTGAAATCGCGATATGAGAGTTGGCAAGCCTCGTAATACCGAAGCTGCATTTTTGCATTAAATTTAGTCTTGTTTGCAATCCTTGACTGCTTTATCGATATCCCTGGTTTATCCCGTCTTATTCCGTAGATCAAGGAGTTATTGCTGTTTGTGTAAAGAAAACAAGTGGTTTGGAGGTATTTGGTGTCAGCTGAGCAAAGATTCTTGTGGAGACGTAAGTTTGATAAGGAAAACAATACCAGGGGAAATGCTTTGCAGTTGCGGAACGTGTAGTTTGAATTTATTGCATTCTCTAGACTTGCACCTACACTCCCGCCAAAAGTAGTTTGGAGCACCCTTGCTTTTCTCAACAAATAACTGTTTTTTAGATTTCCTACCCCCCTTCCCCCTCAAAACAATGTTGTTTACAAACGGAACTTGATGAGAACACACCAAACACTAGCTGAATGTTATTGGGCTAGTTTTTGTTATCATAAACAACATTGTAAAGGGGGGAGGGGAAGGGGCAAAAAGTAGGAAACTGTAAAAATCATGCAAGTGTTCCAAGACTTTTAGCATGTGCTTAGCTTTTTTACCTCAAAGTTTGTCCCTTAGAGTTCTGTATCACAGGTTGGTGTACAAAAAATGTCAATGGTATCTTGCATATCTAAGTGTACCCAGGGTACTAATATCCACTGTAACCTACTTTCCTATAGCTACTGCAAGATTTTCATTGCTAATTGGATCTGAACTAAAACTTACATTGCCTTCTGCTATCCAGTACTTGAATTGCTTAAGTTCTTTGTCTTGTCGAGTACTGCCTTGCTTAAGGGTCCCTCGCAGCCTCGGGCTCTCTGGTAGCTACCTTGGATACCTCACCCCACCCACCTCTCTATAGTATCTACTGTATAAGTTTGCGAGAAGACAACTCAAGACTATTTCGATTATTCTTACAGAACCGCACCAGGAGTGAAGAAGGTTAGCTCCGGTGTAGTGCAGATCAGCCAGGTCCAAACCAGGGCCGGATCTAGCACCAACAGAAATCGGGGGGCGTAACACTTATATCAAAGGATAATGTAAGGGCAATAGTGTATTAATTAAGCTAATTGTATTGTTTTTCAACCAAAATAGAGTGGGCGAACGCCCCTTACGCCCCCCCCCCTTTCATCCGGGCCTGCAAACTTAGTATACTTCGATTTTGAAAGGGTAAGAAGGTAGTTTTCTACGATAATAATTTTGAACGTGACGTGTTCGAAGGCCAAAAGCCCTGCACAAAAGTTTACAATCTGTCTTTGCTTTCCTTTTTTATGTCCAGTTGACTTTGATGAAACAACGTAAACCTTTTTTATAAGTAATTTCAGCTCGAGTTCAGTACTAAAAATTTCTTGGCTGGAGGGGAACTTTGAGTACTCAAAATTGCTTAGCAATTGCTTAGCTTTTTATACTTTTGTTTCTTAGAAATCTATCTCAGAAATCTATATACATCAATCGCCAATAGTATCTTGCATGCAAAAGTGTGCCGGAGTACTATTCTTGCTTATAAAGCAATTTCATATAAAATAGAATGCGTGTAAAATAATCACAAAATCAGAATTTTGAAATTCACGATCGCCCACAGAACAGCATAAAATACAATAAGAGCTCAAAGAATATTTTCCATGCAAACACAAGCTCCTATGCATCAAATAGGCCTCCCATATCTTGGGAATAGCGTAGCATACTACGTTTCTATGAGCATAGTATACTACGTTTGGACATGACAGATGGAAGACGCCAACGAAAGACTACGAAAATGCAGCTGTTGTCCTCTATTTATTGTTGTTGTTGTTCTTCCTGGGAGAGTCGAGTTTTGTGACATGTTTGGAAATTTAGATTTTCAATGACACCCGAGCCTGTTAGAGGAAGGAACAAGAGTAACAATAGTTATGGCGATTGAAATTTTCTTCAGGCTTGAACTTTGTCTGGGACTGTGTGCTGTGCTGGGTTACCACTTAGTGGTGTGTACACGGAAAACGGGGGTAATCAAATTGAATCTTTAGCTGTTTTTATAGGTGCTTTTTTTGTGTATCTGAATCTTTTAAGTTCTAAAACAAGTTACTGGAATGGAATTCTTAACCCCCTGAAGAAAGAACTTATCAAGATCAGTAGCTTTCCAGAAAAAAGAATTTCGAATTTGGGGTCACTTGCTACCCATAACAAAGAATCTTGCTTTTAAAGTTACGTCTCTTCTAAAAAATTTTCAAAATTTCGCTCAATTTCAACAGTTAAATTTTCAATTCTAATAAGAATGTTTATGAGTCTTGACTTAGGCCTATCCCTAATCTTAGTGGCAAACCCAGGAAACCTTTTAATCAAAGTTTATATCATTAGGATTTATAAATATATATAAAGTTTAGGCTTGGTTTTAAAAACCAAAAAAATGTTTTTAGGTCATTTATTTTTAGCCAACATATTGTCTAGATTCACTGCTGTTTCTGTCAAAAACGTTTGTGTACATTCTGTGTGCCCGTGCCCCTCATTTCGAATTTGAGCCCCCATTTTATTTGCAATTAGAATTTGACGATCATGCGCACCCCTTGTTCCTTTATTCAGTGCCAGGCAGTTCAACCCATTCCTCAAAAGGAAACACATTTTTAAGATATTGAAAATCAATTGGTCACTCGTCAGCCTCGAATCACTTTGCCACGAAAACCAAATCTTTCACACTGTGGCTGTGTTGTAATCATTTCTGCAGTTTCAAATTTCTGTTCACAAAACTTTGCTCGCAAACTTGGAAGAACTGTGTAAGTACTGTATTCAGTTGGCTAATTATTTAGTTAGTTTACAGAGGCTCTTTATTACAAAGTGTAGTGCTTTGTATATCTAGAATTTATCCTTAGCGACCATTTTATCATTTTCATCCGAATTGATTTTGTACTTCCCCTTAATTGCCTTAACGAAACTTTACCGAAATAGACCAAGCAAATTGTGAGTAATTTATACGTAGGATAGATGTATTTGTGAAGTTTAATTCCCTTCGATAAGTCTAGGATTCTGGGGTATTTTGCTTGTTTTCCCCATTCTCGTTCGTAGTTTAGCATAGGGCTTGCCTCAAATATCTGTGGTCTTGTTATTCTGTGGTCAGCATTCCTCACCACAGCTACAGGCAGACACGGTAGAACTATTTCACGGGTTTATTTCTCCTGGTTCAATTTTTCAGATGCTGGGGGGTAGTTGTTCGTGAATAAAAACACGACTCCCAGATATCTTTTCCATGTATTAACTTATTAATCATATTCTCGAATTTAAGAAATTTTCTTCCCCTCCTGTGTTGAATTGAATTTCTTACGTCATGAAAGCGAAAGGTTGTTAGAGATCAATAGAAGGAGAGACTTCGTTAGTTTCCTCCTTACGTTTGTGTTCCTCTTTTTTAGGGGGATTGGTTGACTTTCGAACTTGACTTCTCTCGGTTTTTAGTCTATTCAGTGTCAAGTTTGGTTTATTTTCTTGTGTCAGTTTCTCGGTTTCTAGTAACTGCAATGGAACCAATTAACCAGAACAGGTCAGGAGACGATGAAATTTGATCTTGGATCGATTCACTTATATTTGATTGGGGAACCTTGATTGGAAATTTGATCAGTCTACTACCCAGAGATCTGATAAAAATCTAAGCTCAAATAGGGCTCAAATAGTAAGCTGTAAAGATTTGTTGAAGTTGGTGGTATCATTCTACTTTTGTATCCTTGCGTTAAATAGCAACACGAGCTATTTCTAATCATTGCTCCTAAAGAACGAGTAATCATATTTTAGGTTGGTATATGACGTCATGGCAGATGATTATGAAGCTGGTAACGAGAACGAGGTCAATGATGCTGGTCCGTCCCGGCAGAGGACAAAGAGCGAGGCTTTGGCAGAACTAAGACGAAAAGAACAGGGGCAGAAAGTTCCATTGACGAAAGTGGACTACACGTCACATTTGAGAAAAACAGACAAACCAGAGGCCAGTCAACGTGAACGAAAAGCGAGCGAGGAGTCTCCGAAGTATCTTCAACAACTTCGAAAGGTGGAGACTGGGGTCGAAACTAAACCGTTGTATGTCAAAATGGCGGAGCAAAGTGACGCAAGCAGCTCGATGCCAGAAAAGAAGCTTACTGCCGATGAGTTACTGGACATGGCGTTCAAAAAAGCCGACGACGCGGATAAACGCGATCCTGCCTTAAGGCGCGGGATCACGCAGAAACCCGCGTCCAGTGCTGCAACTTTTCAAGGGTTGAAGATAACGAATGGCGAGAAAGAAGATTACAAAGCTGCACTGAAGCAGCACGTGAAGGTCGAGCCAAAAGCAACTACGAAGGTGCAAGATAGCAAGCCAAGCTGGGCGAGTATCACACCGAAACGAGTCCTTAATATTGATATGAAGTCGAGGTCAGCTAAAGATAACAACAAAGAGGTGCCAGAATGGGCGCAGCTTGGAAGGGGTGCTAAGAAGAACATAGTGGGGTTAGAGCATGGGAAGCCTCAAGAGAAGGCAAAGTCTCCAGAATGGGCCAATCTGGTTAACAAGACCGATAGACGCAGATTGGCGGAGTTGGAGCTCAAGAAAACCCCAAAATCGGGGACGATACAGCCAGAGTGGGCGTCGAAAGCAAAGGATTCCCGCGAGATTCTGCGTGTTGAGACGCGAAAGAAGCAAGTGTCAAATGATGAACAGCCAGATTACAAATCAGCTTTGAAGAGAGCTGTTAGAAAAGAGTAAGGAACGATTTAGATTTTGATAATAAAATTTTAGAATGCACCGAAACTTTGTAAATTACTTTCATTTTCCAATTTCTATCATTGACATTGTTATCATTTTGAAATAAGTCTTTGAAATATTTATGGCGTTTTTAATGTTGTGTCCCTGGAAAGATCGATGATGTGAAGAAATATGATGTGAACGATTCTCTAATATTCTCAAAAGAGCTCTTGATAATCAGCTGATGTAAACCATCGGTGAGGTATCAGTCCTTCTGTTTCACTTAGCAATACATTTCAATTCAATGAAAACAAATTAATTATGATGACATGATAACAATCCAATTCAACCAAATGATTTACATATTGGAATCATAATCATCTAGCATCGGGGCCTATTGCACGATATCTTAAATACGTAACATTTTCAATGGAATTTTCGAAAGGAGTTATATTTGCAATCTTTGAAAAGCCTCGAAATAAACCCTAAAACAGCAACAAAATATGCAGCAGCTTGAAAACTCGAAAAGAAACATGGTTATGTATGTTTCGTAAATTGTACTGATTTTCATTCATCCCAACGACCTATTCTGAACATTTTCGAAATGAATATTGAACGTTTTTCGTTCAATACCATGAAAGTGTGTAATGCTGCACACCAAAGTACTCCATGTAATATAGTTTTTAGGGGGTACCCACAATGACTTGGGAATAAGTAAACAACGAGTTATTGTCAGTTTTGTCCTATTGTTTGGTTGAACGTTTGTGTCAAAATTTTTCACTTGGGAGGACAATTTATTTCTGAGCCAATCGTTAACATTAGTGCCTTACCTGACACCTTCAAACTACGCTGGTATTCAACAATTACTACCTATAAAAAAGTATCTGTATCGTCAGTCGCACATAGATATATCCATCTTCAAAGCATTTAAGATATGGGTTAGAATTGAAACAAGAAAGGAGACTGGCTCTCTGTTACTTGAAGTTTCATGCTAACGCAATCATCAGACAGACTATTATGAATTTACATCCCAATTTACCGAAATTTATTTACAAGGGGAGGTTGATTAAAACAAAGGAGTTACTTTTAGGATTAGAGTCATTTACCTACTTATTGTTCTATTGTCCTTCAAATAAAATTTGTTCTCGTGTCGGCATTTGGAAATTAGTTCGGAGCGTTTGTTAAGAAGTGAGTCATTGTTTGAGTTGATGATGTAAAGTTTCTCTGTCAGGCAAAGGTCACACCTTTTTGTGATGTTGCTGTAGGCGGTCGCTGAGGTGATGATTGTCCATTCTACTCTGTAGTCTGTGTTCTTGTCCTTGAGGTCCCAGATGTGTTTTGAAAGCTCGGTGCTGTTTGCGTATTTTCGGTTTCTGAAAGATTGTTTGTGTTGTGTGTAGCGTTTCTTGAATGTCCCTTCCGTAAGTCCGATGTAGTTTTTGCCCGTAGTGTCTTCGTCGGTGGTGACTTGTGCGTTGTAGATGATGCTGGATGTGAGACAGTTGTTGTTGAGTGGGCATTCGTCCTTCTTCTGGCAGTTGCATGTTTTGTTGGATGAAGGGTTGGTGGTGGTGGCGGTGTTGTTGATGACTTTCTTATTATGTTTGCTAATGATGGCTCCCATGTTGTCTGTGCAGCTGTAACTAACTTTGATGTTATTTCTGTTGAAAAGTTTATGGAATTTATGGTCTTTGTGGAAGTGCTTGTCGATGAGCTTGAGAAAGGTTTTGCCGATGTTGGTTTTTACGTTTTTACTGTAGGGAGGGTTGTACCAGATGATGTTTCGTTGTCGGTTTCGTCTTGCTCGCGGTGGTGATCTTTGTTTGTCGAATGTCAAGGGCTGGTTGTATCCGCTGGATTGTAGGGCGTCTTCGTAGATTGGTTTGGCTTTGTTGAACTCTGTCTCGTTACATGAAATGTCAGATATTCTGCGGTTGATGGCGGCCGGGAGTTGCTTGATGATGTTAGGTGGGTGGTTGGATTTGGTGTTGATGTAGAGTGGGTTGTTGTTCGGTTTTTTGTAGGGGTAGTATGATGCATTCTTCAGGTTGAAGGTTACGTCCAGGTAGTTAACTTTTTTCAGGTTGGTCTGTATCGTGATGTTGAGGCCGTGCTGCTTGAATTGTTTTGTAATGTCCTTTTTTATCCTGTCTGCTTGTTGTCTGGTGATGTTTTTGAAGATGGCAAGTCCGTCGTCTCTGTACAGTCCAATGGAGTCTTTTTCGTATTTCGTAGTGAGTTGCTTGAGGATGAATAACCCTACAAGTTCGTCATCATCATCAAGCAACTCCCGGCCGCCATCAACCGCAGAATATCTGACATTTCATGTAACGAGACAGAGTTCAACAAAGCCAAACCAATCTACGAAGACGCCCTACAATCCAGCGGATACAACCAGCCCTTGACATTCGACAAACAAAGATCACCACCGCGAGCAAGACGAAACCGACAACGAAACATCATCTGGTACAACCCTCCCTACAGTAAAAACGTAAAAACCAACATCGGCAAAACCTTTCTCAAGCTCATCGACAAGCACTTCCACAAAGACCATAAATTCCATAAACTTTTCAACAGAAATAACATCAAAGTTAGTTACAGCTGCACAGACAACATGGGAACCATCATTAGCAAACATAATAAGAAAGTCATCAACAACACCGCCACCACCACCACCCCTACATCCAACAAAACATGCAACTGCCAGAAGAAAGACGAATGCCCACTCAACAACAACTGTCTCACATCCAGCATCATCTACAACGCACAAGTCACCACCGACGAAGACACTACGGGCAAAAACTACATCGGACTTACGGAAGGGACATTCAAGAAACGCTACACACAACACAAACAATCTTTCAGAAACCGAAAATACGCAAACAGCACCGAGCTTTCAAAACACATCTGGGACCTCAAGGACAAGAACAAAGACTACAGAGTAGAATGGACAATCATCACCTCAGCGACCGCCTACAGCAACATCACAAAAAGGTGTGACCTTTGCCTGACAGAGAAACTTTACATCATCAACTCAAACAATGACTCACTTCTTAACAAACGCTCCGAACTAATTTCCAAATGCCGACACGAGAACAAATTTTATTTGAAGAACAATAGAACAATAAGTAGGTAAATGACTCTAATCCTAAAAGTAACTCCTTTGTTTTAATCAACCTCCCCTTGTAAATAAATTTCGGTAAATTGGGATGTAAATTCATAATAGTCTGTCTGATGATTGCGTTAGCATGAAACTTTAAGTAACAGAGAGCCAGTCTCCTTTCTTGTTTCAATTCTATATTGCTCTGTACGTTCGTGCATCGAGCACTGTGATGCGGCGTTAACAACGCATTCGCTATAGAGATTAAGATATGGGTTATTCATTTTTTAGTCTTATTTCGCTTAGGCCCATTTCCCTCAATGCTATAACCTTGCAGGGCTTTGTTACTGGTAACCAATTTAAAGAGAATCCAGTTTCCATTTTTCGTTTTCTGTCACATCTTCGTTATTTGCGACTCCATCAACATAGGAGTCCATTAACATTAGGGTCAGAAAGAGGCGATTTAGGAACGGGGATTTACCTTTTTATTAACTGGGAAAATGGACTTGAACTTCTTGGGACTCAGATTAATTTGGGATCAGTACCCTCTCTTCAGGACCCTCAAACGAGACGCAATAAGCTTGTCCGTGGCAAAGAGAGTCTTTTTAAAAATCTCAGTACTCAATATCGATATTTCGAATGAAGATCTTTAAAGAGAGGACTAGATAGAGTCATGTGGTAAACAATTATTTGTTGATAGGCCTAAAAAGAAAATGAATGACAGAAATATTCGAAATTTCACCCAGAATCGATAAAGGGAGACCAAGTATGAGTTAGTGGAAGTATTTGAGAAATCCTCATTTCAGTCCTGATTTTATCTCTCGGTCGTAAAGTGGTTTTCCAAGATAAGTTAAAAAATAAGGATTTATTGACCTCAGCAATTAAACGATAAAGTGCTAGTTTTGTTCTTACTTATGTCATAACCAACTACTTGAACTCCGTAACTTTCAAATCGTTTCTGGGTAACTGCTTTTCATGTATAACGAAATTCGAAGCTATTCCATTTTCTAGAATATACGAATTGGTCGTTTTGTGAAATTCTAGATTCACGTATACACATGTTCATATTGTGGTACACCCCGGGCTGCCCATCTTGTGAATGCGTGAAATTAGAGGGTATAAGACAGGGATATGTCCAGGTTTTAAGATGGGAAGCAAAGGTGACATAGGCAGGGTGCATTAGAGGGAGGAAAGTCTGAGTTTTTCAGAGCTACTTTTTAGGGGGCTTTAAGAGTTAGGGGGCTGTCCTCTAGCCCCTGGTGGTCTTAGGTGATCAAAATACTGGTAACGAAACCTCCCAGACAACAGCATAGAGTCAAATGGGTCTAAACGAAAAGTATAGAAAATAGAGCTACTAAATGATTTTCAAATAATGGAGTTATTTCTAAGATACTATTTTGGTACCAGACGTTGTTCAGATATTTGTAAGTGTTGGCTATGTGCTAGATGTCTCGAGTCTTTTTCACAATTTTTCTTCTTTATCATCGGTCGATTTATCTGAGTTTCGTTCACATCATTCTCTTCCATATCATTGGTCGTTCCACGGGATATCAATTAACAATCACATGACATCGACAAGTCGAAGAAACAGATGTCTACTGACTTTGACTACAAACAAAATTGGATTTTCTCTCAGAGAGAGAACGCAATTTTGCTGTTCAATATTAGACAATAAAAGCCTTGGAAAACGCATAAAATAACCACAGGATTTTCCTTCAAAATGAGGCAAAAGTTAAAAAAGCCTGATGGTAAGCCCCTGGTTTTTGTTAAAAACTTAACCCAAAATAAATTATATTAAATAGGTTTCTAATCCACTCAGGACTGTCTAGGGAGCAATATTAGTTTTAGTTCAAAATTGACCCGAAATAAATGATTCCTGGACAGTCCTGATCGAATTATAAACCTATTTGGAACCATTTGAAATGGGTAAATATCTACCAAAAACTATGGGCTCTGCAGTTTTGAGCAATAGAATGCAATTTTGCTGTTCAGATATTCAGTATGTTGATACATTTCCTAGTTGATAGCTTTTTAGTCGTTAGAATTGATAAAAAACCCGATTTATTTGCAGATCTTCAACCTTTGGAGAGCTACAATCCTCCCTGCTAGAATGCCCAGAGCAGCCAGCAATGGGCTGGAGACTGAAAAGGAGGCCATACGAAGATGGCGATGACAGTGGTCACAGTAGTGATGATTCCAGAGGGGATCCTGAGAACGGAAATTATGACGCAAGCCGGAAGAGTAGCTCTGGAAATCAAAATGGCGGCTCATACAGCGAGAATGGCCTAAATTCTAAAAAGGAAGACTTTGGAGACAACGAGAAAAAAGTAAGAAGAAAATATTCCGGTTTTCAAGATCAACGGAGAAGAAAGTCTAGTGCTTCTCGATTCTCGTAAGTTTTTATTTTGTTACTTATGGCTTTTGAGCTGTTTTTATGGACGCTGTTAGGAAATGGGCGTTTTATTGTCATTTTATTATAGTTTTATGAAAAAAAAACAGGTAAATCAGCTATTTAACCGCAAGACGAGTCATTTTTTTTGTCCAATATATAATCACTGGGCTAGGGTATAACTGTGTTTATATGTAGGGTGACTCGGTCAGCCTATAAGTCAGCAAGCTAGGTACCTCAGCTCAATCTTCGCATCACCAACTTCTTTGAGTTTGTTTTTTGTTTTCACGGGATGTTTACTCTTATAAGGCTATTTTACACTATCCCGCAACTAGAGTACTACATTATATAACTATGCCGTTCTGGCCTTTCTTCTACACTAAACCAGCAAAGTTATGAGTTTAAAACGACACGAAATGAATACGGAACTCGAACTGGCATCAAATGAATACAGTACAATATTGGCATAGTTCAAACAATGAATACAAAGCTGTTTCATATTGCATTCACTTTGAGACGAATAAGACTACGTTTACATTATAACGGTACGTTGACACTAACAGCATTTTCGCACATGCCCACAAGACATGTTTGCGTAACATTTACTGCCTGCATAATGTAAACAACATGTGCATTTTGCACCCACTTTGTACCAGAATATTGTAAAAGCAGCCTAAGACTCAGATATTAGCTTTTGCAATTAAAAAGGAGATTCCTGGACTAGCGTCCTTTTATCGAGAAAAGACATGTTAAGAGATTTGAAATTCATTTTTTAGGCTTGCATTTGCCTTACCTCCAGACCTGAAAGAAGAAGTTGACGATGTTCTGATGGACTGGGTACAAGAGATCATGGCTGAATACGAGGTAATACATTTACTTTTGGATAGCCAATAAGCACAGCGGGTTCTTAGCTAAGTGACTATGTGGGATTATACTCATGACTATTCTGGGAGCAATATTGGGCTATAACAGCCTTATAAAACACATAAGATCACCAAAAACACTTCCTTTCTAAATCAGTCAAAAATTGGAAAAAGGCCTGGTGGTAAGCCTATGGCTTTTGGTCAAAATTCATTAAACACGAATGGCTCTAGAAAGGCTTTTAATCCACTCAGGACTGTCCAGGGTGCAATATTAGGCCATAGCCTTAGAAAACGCATAAAGTCTCTAAAGAAGCTTCCTTAAAAATCAGCCAAGAATTGGAAAAAGCCTGACGATTAGCCCATGGTTTTTGGTCAAAACTGATCCAAAATAAATGGCTTCATATAGGCTTTTATTTCATTCAGAGCTATCAAGAGAGTAATATTAGGCTATAATAGGCTTAAAAATGCATAGAAGCACCAAAACATTTCCTTCAAAATCAGCCAAAAATTAGAAAAAATGCCTGTTGGTTAGCCCAAAGTTTTATGTTAAAATTTATTCAACATTAATGGTTCTAGAAAGACTTAATCAATTCAGGACTGTCCAGGGAGAAATATAAGGGTATGATAGCCTTAGAAAACGCATAAAATCACCAAAATATCCCCGTTCCAAATCAGCCAAAAATTGGAAAAAAACCTGATGGTTTGTCCATGGTTTTTGGTTAAAATTCATTAATCATGAATGGTTCCAGAAAGGCTTTTAATCCACGAAGGTCTGTTGAGGGAGCAATATTAGGTCATAATAGCCTTAGAAAACGCATGAAATCTCCCAAGCACCTTCCTTGAAAATCAGCCGAAAATTAGAAAAAAGTCTAATGGTTAGCCCATAGTTTTTGGTTAAAATTCATTAAACATGAATGCTTCCAGAAAGGCCTTTAATCCATTCTGGACTGTCCAGGGAGCAATATTAGGCCATAAAAGCCTTAGAAAAACGCATAAAAACTCCAAAGAAACTTCCCTCAAAATCAGCAAAAAATTGTAAAAAGCCTGATGGTTAGCCAATGGTTTTTGGTCAAAAGTGGCCCAAAATAAATGGCTTCAAATCGGCTCTAATCCACCCAGGACTGTTGAGGGAGCGATATTGGGCCATAATAGCCTTAGAAAACGGATAAAATCTTCAAGAAATTTCTTTCAAAATCATCCAAAAATTGGAAAAAAGTCTGATGGCTATCCCATGGTTTTTGGTTACAATTGATTTAACGTGAATGGTCCCAGAAAGGCTTTTCATCCACTCAGGGCTGTTGAGGGAGAAAAGCCAAAAATTGGAAAAAGCTTTTGGTCAAAATTGATCCAAAATAAATAGTTCCATATAGGTTTTAATGCAGTCATGACTGTTCATAAGACTGCCGTAAAATCTTTGCTAAGTTATAATGGAGCCTTAAACCTGAAAAGCCTTGAACTAAAGATGATCTATTTTCTTATTTTTATCACTTTTTTTAGGACTGTGAGGTGTCTGATTTCACGACTAGTTGGGAGGACGGCATCGCGTTTTGCAACGTCATGCATTTCTACGAGCCTGAGAAGGTTCCCGTCGAAAAGCTGAACAGCTGTGCAAAGAGAAGCAATTTAATGATTGCTTTCCAAGTTGCAAGGTGAGTTTTACGTAAACTGACTGTGTTAGGGGGTTTGCGAAACCACGACGGCAATAACTGCAACGGCAACGCAATTTTCCTTCGTTTGGCGTGCTACGATTCTTACTAAAGAAGTCATTTGCTTTTTCTGCGAATTTTTCTACCTTGAGATGTAATGAATTAATTATTTGGCACAGCTTGACTTTGAAATCTCGTCTGTGGCCTACTGTTTAGTACATCATAAAAGGGAAGGCGAGGAAAAGCTACCCCATTTTTAAACCAAATTTTCTAGGAAAGGCGATTTTTAAAGGGGAATTAAATAAAGGAAATAAGTTTGTCTTTCCTGTTTCTTTTACAATGAAATTAAATGCGTTGGAAATCTTGCTTTATTTAAGAAATGTAGGTGATGTTCTGGCTGACGTTGCCATCGCAGATCCTTATACACTCCTTTTATCACAAGAGAGGACAAGCTTGCTATATCAGTTTTTAGAAATCTGCAACCATGAAATCTGTTGATTTTCCCCTGTTTCAAAAGCAACTGGTCAATTGATCGTTTGACTATCGAATATCGATTTTTTGAAATCTAGTCTGTTGAGTATTTCTTACAAGAAATATATAAGTAAGAAAGTGAATACATTTCACCACATAAAAACCTATTTACGAGCGATGAAAAGGCATAATTAAAGTAAAATACACCACATCGACTAACCACGCATTCTGAGGACTGGGTAGAGTTCTGGGATGTTGAAAGCTAGTTTTTGACTTTTTTCAGCCAATATCGATTATTTTCATAAACAAAGAAGGCTGAATTACCATTAACCACCTTCGACAACACATATTTAAGGACCTGTTTGAACCAGAAACGTAGCTAAAAGGAATTTTATCCTTAAAACAAATAAAAACGTGTAAGTGCTGATAAAAGTGGCATATTGCAATAAATTGGTTAGATTTGAGTAAAGATATGATATCTGATAGCTGATTGCACAATGCCAACATAAAAAAGTGAAATAATTTTTCATCCTTGGTTCTAAACTGCAAATAAGAGCTTTTTACACCCCGAAACTCGACCTAGTCCCCCAAAATCGCGGTTGGTCGAAGTGGTGTATTCTAAAATACAGTAATTGACCTAGTGCTTCCGCTTTTGGTGGGTTACACTTGAATTCATCCGGGATCTTCAACAATTACACCGAACGTACAAGAGGACGACGTTTTTTAGTCACAAAAATCATCTCGATTGATTTTTTTTCAATCAGAAAAAATTATGATATTTTAGTTTTGAATGAGGAATTACACGGTTCATTTTTCTAGTCAATGGTATTTACATAAAAATATAATGACATGAAGAGCTCTGATACCTAAATGAGAAAATGTGAAAATATTCTTAAGAATTCTCTTCTCAATCAAATATCGAAGGGCTGGAGTGATGTTGATTTGTTGAAATTCTTCTTTTCAGCGACTCTCGTATCGCCCTACCTGTCACATTGGAAGACTTCATGAAGAACAAAACGCCTGACCCTGGAAAAGTATTTGATATTCTTTACGAAATATACGCTAACTACCATGGTCCTATTGTAGAGTGGGCACCGATACATTGAATCAATTTACATGAATAGATCAGTATAGGTAACAATTGGTTATGGGAGGGGTACTCTCTGTTCTCTAATGGACGTCCCCCTCTTATCAATATTTAGAACATTTTTCACCCGGGATATTCTTATTCCAAACCCCCCCCCCGCTAATTAATTCTGGTAACGAGCTACAAGCCAAACAAGAGTAATGAGATTGAGAATTTCGAGTGAAATCAGTGAAGTTACTGCACTTTATTTCTGACGTCTCACTGTCACTACAGTACGTGTCTCACAAAGTTCCCGTGCGTAGTTATTTTCAGAAAATTTTCCACGCAGGACATCCTTATTCCAGCCCCCCGCTTATTAATTTTTGAGATTTTTCCAGCCCCCCCCCCGTCTATTAGAGGCCAGAGAGTAGGCTCTATATCATAAGGAAATAGACTAGTCCATTAGTTATAAAGTATTATGGTTTCAAAAAGGAACCAAAATAGATGGTTCCAATGAGGAACCAAAATAAATGGTCCCAGATAGGTTTTTAGTCCATTCAGTTCTGTGTAGTGATCGATATTTGGCCATAATAGTCATATAAAACATATCAAATCTACGAAAGAAATTAGAAAAAGCATGATGGTATAGTCTATGAGTTTTGGTCAAAATTCGTCTAAAATAAATGGTTCCAGAGAGGCTCTAATCCACTCAGGACTGTTCAGGGAGCAACCTAATAACCTAAAAAAGCGTTAAATAACCAAAAAATAATCCTGACCGGATTAAAAGGCTATTACGAATTTGTAAAAGAAAAATGATTCTGCTTTCACTTTTAAAAGAAACGACTGTGCTTTCAATTTTTGATAGAAATGACAGTGCTTCTAATATTTAAGAGAAATTACATTATTTTTACTTTGGAGGAAATTTGTTTAAAAGAAAATTTCTCTTTCGAAAGAAACAACAGTCATTCCACTAAGAGAGAAATGCGGATGATACGAGATGAGGACGGTAGTTTGAGTCCTCGTAAGGTAAATCTTTTGTTTTCCAAGATTGACACTGTCTGGTAAAAATGACACAAAAGCAATACGCCTCTCATTCAGAAAGCTTCACGGTGCGAGTAAATTAAGCTAATAGCCTTAGTTATTTGGGCCGTTTTTCGAGCCCTCATAAAGTAATGCTTTTGATTTCCAAGATTTTGTAATGTTTGGTAAAAATGATACAAAAGTAAAACCTATCTCAACAAGACAGCTTCCATAGCCAAATGGTCTTAGCTAAGGGTTTTAGATGTTTTGACCGTAGTTCAAATCCTCATAAGGTAGGACTTTTTATTTCTAAGATTTGTAATGTTTGGTAAAAATGATAAAGAATTAATACCTTTCTCATCAAGACAGTGCGAATAGCCAAGTGGTCTAAGCCAAGGGCTCTAGATGTTGTGACCGTTGTACGAGTCCTCGTAAGGTAAGACTTTTGATTTCTATTATTTATAATAATTGGTAAAAATGACCCAAAAGCAATACCTTTCTTTTTAAGACAGCTCGAATAGCCAAGAGGTATAAGCCAAGGGCTTTAGAGTTATGACCGTAGTTCGAGTTTGGTAAGGTAAGAATCTCGATTTCTACCATTAATAATTTTTGGTAAAAATGATACAAAATTCATACCGTTGGTAAAAATGATACAAAATTAATACCGTTGGTAAAAATGATACAAAATTAATACCGTTGGTAAAAATGATACAAAATTAATACCGTTGGTAAAAATGATACAAAATTAATACCTCTTGCACATAGAAAGCTTAGATGGGCCAGTGAACTGAGGCAAGGGCTCTACATATTGCAACCGTAGCAGTACGAGTCCTCGTAAGGTATGACTTTTGATTTCAAAGATTTATAATGTTTGGTAAAAATTATACAAAAGTAATACCTCTATAATTAAGACAGCTTGGGTAGTCAACTTGTCTAAGCCAAGGGCTTTATATGTTGCCACCGTAGTTCGAGTCCTCGTTAGGTAAGACTTTTGATTTCCAAGATTTATAATGTTTGGTAAAAATGATACAAAATTCATACCTGGTAAGGTAAGACTTTTGATTTCTAAGATTTCACATTGTTTGTTGAATATTCATTAAGAAAGTACTCAATATTCAAATAAAAAGGGATATAGATAAAATTTATTCACAGCATTAAAAACCTGGATAAAAGTAAGTGACTTCGAGTTTGACGTAAAACCTGTATCATCATTGAAGCTTGGCTGGCCGAGTTGAATGAGCCAAGGGTTGCTGATATTCGGACTGGAGTTCAACTTTTGCTAAGGTAAGAATTTTGATTTTTGAAATGTATAATGTTTGGTAAAAATGATACAAAAGTAAAACCTCTCAGATCATGGAAGCTTTGATGGCCGAGTGGACTAAGCAAAGGACAGCACATGTTTGGACCGGAGTTCAACTCCTGCTAAGGTAAGATTTTTCATTTCTAGAATTTATGATGTTTGGTAAAAGGGATATAAAAGTAAAACCTGGCTCATCATGAAAGCTTGGATGGCCGAGTGGTGTAAGTCAAGGGCTGCAGATGTTCAGACCGGAGTTCGACCCCTTGCGAGGGTAAGACTTTTGATTTCTAAGATTTATAATGCTTGGTAAAAATGATACAAAAGAAAAACCTCTCTCAACATGAGAGCTTAGATGGCCGAGTGGTGTAAGCCAATGGTTGCAGATGTTCGGACCGGAGTTCGACTCCTCGCAAGGTAAGAGTTTTGATTTCTAACCTCTGAATAAAAATGATATCAACTTCAAACGTCATCTGTCGGCAGCAAGGATGGCAAAGTGGATAGGTCACTCAACTATGGATCGAAGGGTCTCGGGTTCCAAACCACCTGGTTAAAATGGCAATGAGGAGACTTCACGTAAGGTAAGATTTTGATTTCAAAACTCTGAATAAAAATGATATCAACTTCAAACCCATTCTGTCGGCGGCAAGGATGGCAGAGTGGATAGGTCACTCAACTCTGGATCGAAGGGTCGTGGGTTCTAAACCACCTTCAGACCATGGACGTAATGGCAAGCACCAGGAGGCGCTTGAGAGGAGGAGCAGCAGTTGGATGGGGAGGAGCAGCAGGAGCAGGTGGAGATGGAAATCTGAAGTGAAGCAGATAATAGAGCAGTAAGATGGTAAGCTTTACCGTTAAATATAAAAATTAAATCAAAATATAATGACAATAAATTAATAAAAAAGTAGGGGATGCTGACTCCCGAGGGAAAAAACTAGGGGGTCTTGCAAAAATTTTTGATGAACTTATACAGCTCTATAGATCTATGGAAAATTTTTGCAAGACCCCTTACGTTTTTCCCTTGGGAGTCAACACCCCCACAAGTTTTTTTCGATTTATTATTCTTTAATTGTTTCTATTTTCATCATATGATTTATATTTTATTACATGGCTTACCCTCTTACTGCTCCGCTATCTGCTGCACCTCCTCCTCATTCCCTCCAACCGCTGTATTTCCTCCTCCTGATTCAGCTTCCGCTCCAGCTTCTGCTCCTCCGACCACCCTGCTTCCTTGCCATTACAATCATTGAGTCTGGTCTGAAGGTGGTTTAGAACCCACGACCTTTCGATCCAGAGTTGAGTGACCTATCCACTCTGCCATCCTTGCCGCCGACAAATTACGTTTGAAGGTGATATCATTTTTATTCAGAGGTTAGAAATCAAAAGTCTTACCTTACGTGAAGTCTCCTCATTGCCATTTTAACCAGGTGGTTTGGAACCCGAGACCTTTCGATCCAGAGTTGAGTGACCTATCCACTCTGCCATCCTTGCCGCCTACAGAAGAGGTTTGAAGTTGATATCATCTTTACTCAGAGTTTTGAAATCAAAATCTAACCTTACGTGAAGTCTCCTCAATGCCATTTTAACCAGGTGGTTTGGAACCCGGGACCCTTCGATCCAGAGTTGAGTGACCTATCCACTCTGCCATCCTTGCCGCCTACAGAAGAGGTTTGAAGTTGATATCATTTTTAATCAATGTTTGGAATCAAAAGTCTTACCCTTGCGAGGGGTCGAACTCCGGTCCGAACATCTGCAACCATTGGCTTATTCCACTTGGCCATCCAAGCTTCCATGATGATACAGGTTTTACTTTTGTATCATTTTTACCAAACATCATATATATTAGAAATGAAAAATCTTACCTCACGACGAGTCGAACTCCAGTCCGAACATCTGCAACCATTGGCTTATTCCACTTAGCCACCCGAGCATTCATGATGAGAGAGGTTTTAGTTTTGTATCATTTTTACCAAACATTATAAATCTTAGAAATCAAAATTGTCACCTCACGAGGATTCGAACAGCGGTTGGAACATCTACAGACCTAGGCTTAAACCACGTAGCCACCCAAGCTTTCATGATAAGAGAGGTTTTAGTTTTGTATCATTTTTTCCAAACATTTTAAATCTTAGAAATGAAAAGTCTTACCTCACGAGGATTCGAACAGCGGTCGGAACATCTAAAGACCTAGGCTTAGACCACTTTGCAACCCGATTTGTCTGAAAGACAGATGTATTACTTTTGTATCATTTTTACCGATCATTGATAATCATTGAAATTTATTTACAGCATCAAAAACCAATATTAAAAGAGTTTCATTTTACGTACGTCTGACGATCGCATCAGCGTGAAACTCGGAGTCACGTACTTTTATCCAGGATTTTAAACCTGTAAATAAATTTCATTTATAGCTCTATTGTTTAGACATTGAAGACTTTCTTAATAAATATCCGACAAACGATGTTAAATCGTAGATCTCAAAAGTTTTATCTCACAAGGACTCGAACTACGGTCCACTCGCCCATCCAAGCTTTCTTTGTGAGAGAGATATTGATTTTGTATCATTTTCAACGAAAATAATAAATCTTAGAAATCAAAATTCTTTCCTTACAAGGAGTCGAACTTCGGTCAGAGATCTGCAGCCCTTGGCTTCGTCCACTCGGCCACCTAAGATTTCTTAATGAAAAAGGAGTTAGTTTTGTATCATAATTACCAAACGCTATAATCTTAGAAATGAAAAGTCTTTCTTGATGAGAGAGGTATTACTTTTGTATCAATTTTACCAAACATTATCAATCTTAGAAATCAGAAGTCTTTCTTGATGAGTGAGGTTTTACTTTTTTTGTATCATTTTTACCAAACATCGTAAATCTTAGAAATAAAGAAGTCTTACCTTACTAGAAGTCGAACTACATTCCGAATAACTATAGCCCATCCAAGCCATCTTATATTAATTTTGTATTACCTTTACCAAACATTATAAATCTTGGAAATCAAAAGTCATACCTTACGAGGACTCGAACTACGGTCACAACATATAAAGCCCTTGGCTTAGGCAACTTGGCTACCAAAGCTGTGGTAATTATGGAGATATTAATTTTGCATCATTTTTACCAAACATTATAAATCTTGGAAATCAAAAGACTTACCTTACGATGACTCGAATAACGGCCTTGACATCTGCAGCCATTGGCTTAGTCTACTCAGCCATTCAAGATTTCTTGATGAGTGAGGTTTTTACAAAATATTTTAGATCTTAGAAATCAATTTGCTTACCTTATGAGAAGCAACTAAAGCCCTTGGCTTATTCCAATTGACCAAGCTTTCTTCTCTTTTTAATCCACTCAGGTCTATTAAAGGGAGCAATATAAGGCTTCAATGAGCTTACAAAGCGCATAAAAGCAAAAAATATTTCCTTTCAAATCAATCGAAAACTGGAAAAATGCTGATGCTCACACTTTTTGGTCTAAGTTTGCCCAACATAAATGGTTTTAATAAGGCTTGTAATACTAGGAAAGACTCTAAATATTCAAAAATAGATTCTTTCCAGATCCGCAAAACATTGAAAAGAAGCCTGATGGTTAGCCCATGGTTTTGTCAAAATTGGCCCAAAATAAATGGTTCCAAATAGGCTTTTAATTTACCAAAGACTAGTCAGGGATTTATATTAGGCTACAATAGCCTTAGGAAACGCGTAAAATCACCAAAATATTTTCCTTCTAAAGCAATAGAATTTAGCTTATTATGGTATATTTTGCTTTATCCAAATACTACGAATCGTATTTCATTTTCGATTACATCATTGAATTAAAACCTAGTTTTATGTTCATAGATCCAGAAAGGTTTAAATGTCTAATGCGAAATGAGTTTCTCAAATATATTCAAGAGTATCGAAACGAGTCTTGTCACTAGTTATCAATTTACAAACAAACCCCATGCCTATCCATATGACGTACTTATAGCTTTGGTTCCGCAAAAGTTTATAACATGTTTTAGAATTATTTTGTTTTTCACTTATTCCTGTAGTTTAGAATTCTCATTTAGCTGTATAAATGTGTAACCTTAGATTTAAATCAGGCTTTCCAGAATAAAATGAAATAAAATGAAAATGAAAGTAGTCCTTGTATCCCTATGGGAAATCTCAAGCAGAAGGGGGGTTGCCTAACTCTAATCAATGACATTTATCAGCTTATCTCCCAAACAATATAAAAGCATATTTAATCGTGACTTCAGTGTTGAACCCCCGTAAAATACTGGAAGCTCAAAACACAATAACTCTTGATCTGTGCATTGAAGCACACCTAAGCAGAAAAACCATCTAATTATTTCACATATTTGCTTGTTTTATCTCCCTGAGTAGCATTCCATGTGTTCCAGCACAGATAAACATTCTAACAACTCTTGGCTCGATTTATCATGACTCAAAGATTTTTTGGAGCTTTGCTGATCGTTTTGACATGAAAGTATGGAACAGATGGCCAACTGGTGCTGAGTTTTGGGAAGCATGTTTGTGGATAGCGTCCTCAGCAGATATTTGAGATTTGAAATAAACTTCTAAAGGTAAGACACTCGTAAACAATAAGATAGAATTCACTTGTTGCTTATGTATGACATTACTAATCTAGAAGTCGTGGGTTCGAGTCCGGGTCAAGTCATTTTTATTCTCTGAAACTATCCCAATAAGGGTATTTTTCTACAACCAAACGAGAAAGCTATTGGATTTTGGAACAACTCCAATTTTCTGATTTTTTGCGACTCATCTATCAGACTCATTTATTTCATTAGAAATCGCAGAGTAAGATCTTCAAATATTAGGAACTTTGGTAAGATATCTTTTATGATCAGTAGAATTAAGGAGCTTTTCATGGTGCCTTTACGAAAAAACGTTCAACACTGCGAAATGTCCTTCAATGGTACAGGATCGTAACACAGCTCATCTGGTACTTTTCAAAAATTTGTTATAATAACAATGATATTTGGTCATACCTCAAGTTCTTCATATCAACACTAGGTCAAGTAAAAATAGGTTTTGGGGTAAAGAAACTTATTAAGAAAGTTTTCACAACATATTTGGGGTGAAAGCTAAGAAACTATGGTACCATGATTTAGCATAGTTTCTCAATAAGAAATTAGTGTAGCTAATTGTTTATATAGTAGTAAATAAGAGGTTTGGAAAAAACGCCCCCTTTCAACCACTACTTTGAACTTAAGCGTTTTTGACCGAAATTCTTGGAAGCAAGTTCCAGAGCCCAAGGAAACATTTTATCAAATACATGGATGGTATCCCCAAAGCACCGATGTTATCCCTCCACAGTACTGAACATCCTCCACAGTAGATTTTCCTGAAGATGTTACTTTTTCCTCTCAGAGCCCTCTTTGATCAATCTTAACGTTGAAATTGGCTAATGTCATTTTGTTCATTATTAATTTTGTTCTTCAAAATATATTAGACAATTACTATGCCCACACTGCACCGAGATTACCCCTCCACTGTACGGATGTTAGCCCTCCGCTGTTTTGAACAACCTCCCTTGTACTAATGTTAACCCTCTACAGTACTGAACAACATCCACTGTACTGATATTATCCCTTCACTATACTGAACAACATCCACTGTACTGATGTTAACCCTCCACAATACTGAACAACATCCACTGTACTGATTTTAACCCTCTACAATACTGAACAACATCCACTGTACTGATATTATCCCTTCACTTTACTGAACAATATCCACTGTACTGATGTTAACCCTCCACAATACTGAACAACATCCACTGTACTGATGTTAACCCTCCACAATACTGAACAACATCCACTGTACTGATGTTAACCCTCCACCATACTGAACAGCCTCCACTGTACTCAATGTTATCCCTCCACAAGTATCATGCTTGAGGTGTTAGTCCTCCGTTGATTTAAACAACCTCTGCTCACTGTTCAACATAGACATTACTGCGTGAATTGAGCAATTGACTCCATTTTCCATTCCAACAGGAAAACCTTCGATAGAAAACGTACGAATATTGGATAACGTAAAGAAGAATACTCACTAAACTAGCCAACATGGCGTTTATACATTACGACGTGTTGAACGTCCCGACCGACTCCTCCCGTGAAAGAAACTGGTCAGGTCGCGATCGCGATCACGGACGCGACTCACCAAAAGGTCACGGACACGACTCGAGATGTCACGGACACGACTCGAGATGTCACGGACACGACTCGAGATGTCAAGGACACGGTTCGAGAGCTCACGCAAACGGTTTGGGCAGGGATCGAGACTGCTGCTGCTATGGTCGAAAAGCGAATGTGAGTATGACAGTCAAGCCGAGAGTCGTCATCAATGTGTCCGGTAAACGTTATGAGACGTACGAACGGACTTTCAAGTCGAAATCAAACTGGCTGCTGGCGAAAGAGTCTCCGTGTAAGAGTTACTACGACAGCGAAAAAGGGGAATATTTCTTCGACCGAAATGCTAAGGTAATATAATAATAATATATCACTTTTAATGTTATTCGGTAATTGTAACGTAGACTGATTTAAACTAACATAAAGTAACTTAGAATTACATCAGGTATGACCAGTATTATGACAGGTTATGTTTGGCAAAAAGAGTGGAGGGAGTGGGAGCGAAATTTTATTCCATATTGTATACTTCTTTCCAATAGAACCAGTAAAGATGGTTTGAAGCTTGCTAATCATAAATATTACACTATTTTCTGGCTGAAATATTCTTAAAGTGTTTGTTAGGCAGAATGAATGCGTTAAAAAATAGACATGTTCTTCTGTGACTCCGAGTTTCGTGCTTATGCACTCATCAGACAGACTATACCAATCGAATTGGTATAGTCTGTCTGATGAGTGCGTGAGCACGAAACTCGGAGTTACAGAAGAACATGTCTATTTTTTAACGCGTCCATTCTGCCTTATAATTGCTCTGTACTAATGTATATTGAGCACTTTAGCCAGGATAGGCACTCTCTTCTCGTGTTAAAGTGTGTTATATTCATAATGATTTGGGAAACTTTTTTGCCATCAATAGTGTTAATTGTTTGGAATTTTGGCTCTCTTCCCCTGTCTGACATACCAGTGTGCTGTCAATCTGCTTGTTAAGTTGTTTCATGGTCTTTTTTAACGTACTGTTCTAAACCCTTTCTTGTGCAGTTCTAAAGAAAATATTGTGCAGTTCTAAATATTTTAGAGGTTAAGAATGATAAAAAGGGGATGGTGAAAATAACGTCCAACTGGAGATTTGTTGCAATATAGGCGCATCAAAATTCTTCTCACCTTTCGGCTGCTACAAATTGCTTCTTCAAGGAGCCATTAGGTTTGATAATATCTGAGGGATATGAAAATTTTGGTAAGTTCTGCTGTGTTTAACTTGAGATAGTAAACATAAGATCGGAATCAAATCATTATATTTGTTTTGAATCTTAAAAGGAAATTCAAAAATGAAGCTTCAAAATACTAAATGGTAATAGCTTTTTCAAGAAAAACACAGCACGTAATGAGATTGTCTTCTCAAAAAGATTACAGACAGGCAATTATGTGCAGTTCTAAATGTTTCTTTGAAATAAACCTGGCTTGTTTTGTGATTATTTCACAGTGCAAGTCTCATGATTATTTCTTTTAATACTTGTGTTCAGCCAACAACTCGTCTAGTTGCACATAAGTAACGAATTTAAGTCTAATGGTCGTGGGTTCGAGTCCTACTCTTCTCGTCACAAAAATCATCTCGATTTATATTTCATTCATTTTCAGAAACCATCTCAAATGATGTCAATTTTTTCAGGTATTCGAGGCACTGCTGACATACCTGCAAAGTGGCATTTTGGTGAAACCCGAGGCAATCACCGATAAAGTCTACCTGGATGATCTTCGCTTCTTCGGCTTTCACGACGAAGCAATGGACTACTACAAGTCCCTGCTGATTTCAGTGGACACGAGCGTGCGAGAGCTGCCGAAAAACCGATGTTTACGAAAACTGTGGGAGACGATGGAGTATCCGAGCACATCGAGACTCGCCAAGAGCATCTCCGTGTTTTCCACGTTCATTATCGTGCTGTCAATTGTCGTGTTTTGCGTGGAAACGCTGCCGCAATTCAACGAGAAATATTCGGAGAGCGCCATTCTCGCCAGGAAAATCTTCATGTGGATCGAGTCAGGCTGCGTAGCTTGGTTTACATTGGAGTATCTCCTCCGCTTGGTCAGTGCTCCGTTCAAACTCCGCTTCTTGTACCAGCCTCTCAACATCATCGACCTGGCCGCCATTATACCCTTCTACGTCATCATCACATTACACAAGACAAGCAGCAGCCTGACGTCACTGGCGATTCTGCGTGTGCTGCGTCTTGCCCGCGTGTTCAGAATATTCAAGTTGTCTCGCTACTCCAAAGCCCTGCAGTTGTTGATGCAGACGATTTTCGCGAGCATGAAAGAGTTGTTCCTTCTGCTGTTTCTGTTGGTTGTGATAACCGTGCTCTTCTCCAGCGCGTTTTATTACTTCGAGACGGAAGGGAACTCCGAGAGTGACTTCAAGAGCATTCCGCACACGTTTTGGTTGTCAATTGTTACTATCACTACAGTGGGGTATGGGGATCTTGTTCCAGTCACCATTGGTTAGTTTTCAATGTCACTATAATTTTCATAACGTCACTACTCTAATAGGGGCTAAATAAAACCCAGCACTTCTTAGGGGGTTGGAGAAGGGAGAAGGGATACGTTTGGCTAACTGTCAGTTCTCTATTTGGGGCATATTGAAAACAAGCACTTAGTGAATTTTGGGAAGAGAAAGAGGGTAAATTTTGAATGTCTCTTTCATTGACAAAGAGTCAGTTCTCTAATGGGAATTTTGGGAAGAGAAAGAGGGTAAATTTTGAATGTCTCTTTCATTGACAAAGAGTCAGTTCTCTAATGGGGGCTTATTGAAATTTAGCAGTTTTTAAGGAGTTCTTATCAGAGAAGGAGTGTTACAAATTATGTAAAATTCTGTTAACAGAAAGAGATTCGAGTGAGTGACCAAGTATTTTGAATATTTGCAACATTTGAAGTATTTGTCTGAAAATGGAATAGTGAGTATATTTTTGGCATGGAGCAATGTGGACTCTTTATTGTATTGAAAGCCACGATCAACCAATCATATTACTTTAATTTCATATTTTGTTCCAGGGGGACGCATTGTCGGTGCAATGCTGGCCGTGACGGGGGTGCTTGTCGTGGCTTTACCGATACCGATCATCGTGAATAACTTTTCACGCATTTACGCACGAATCATGAAAGACGCGTCTTTTCTCGAAGAGCTTGCGTGCATACAAGAAGACGACGGAGAACTACTCGTACAAGACATCGTGACTTCGTTATGAACACGCCACCTTGAAACAGGTTAACACGAAATCCAATCGGTCAGAAACACATTCTTTAGAAAATCATGTTCCGTTTTTTATGCTAAGCATCTAGATTTCAGATTGTTGTGGTCAACTGATTTAATTAAGAAGAATGAGGTGAAACATTATATGAAGAGAAATGTATCAGTAAAGATATAGTGCTTTTTCGTTCTTGAATCACTCAATATACATATACACTCCTTTTTTATAAAAACAATTTTATAAGAAGACAAGCCTCACATTTTGCTAAACTTAAGAACAAGCTAAGAGCGAACCGAAGCTGAACTATATTCTTAATGTCTCACTGTCACCACACTACGCCTCTCACAGAGTTCACCTTTCATAGTAATTTTCAGAAAATTTTCCACCCAGAACATTCTTATTCCAGCCCCTCGCTTATCAATTTTTTCCATTCTTCCAATTCCCCTACTACTATTCTAACTCCCCGTCTATTAGAGACCAGAGAGTAAGGGGTTTACTATGGGCAGCTAATTTCAAAATCTGGATGAGTAACCTTTGAGGTGTTTACTTAAAATCTCACTCTAGCGTCTTTCGGAGGGGACGTTGAAATAGAGATCCTTGTGTTGCTGCTGTGAGTAAAGTCTCTGGACTTAAGTAGGCTAGCAGGTTAAACAATAACTTACTTGCTTACTTAAAACGGAATGTTATATCAACATATTGTGATTCTACCTGTTGGGATTGCCTCACTGGATTTAGTGTAACAATGAATAAATGTCTAATTTTGATACAACTACCTCTACACGCTTTTTATTTTATAAGGAACCTACCTCAAGGCCTAGCACTAAAAGTTCCTTAAATTTTCTATTGTACCCCATTGTTACAAGAAACAATAGCAGAAAAGAATCCATTGTATTTCACAATGCTTTAAAAACAGTTCCTTATAAGAAAAAAATCATGTATCACCCTTGGGAACGTCAGTACAGTATTGTTATTAGTGCAATACAGGTTTTTCAATACAGCAGAGGGATAACACCAGTACAGTGGAAGCAAACAATCTTTTTCATGGTTTATACATGCTCTTTACGTATGAAACCTCTTTTTTGTCGAAGAAAACTTTAATTCCCGTATCTCGGAACTCGGTTATGTTGAACAATTATCCATTTTTCGTTATAGTTTGAAATTCGACTGTATGTGATTTAAGGAAAGAACTGAGCTAAAGAAGATTGAGTTAAGAACTGTGAAATCTATCACGAAATTTTAAAGGAGGAAATATGATTTTGCGAGGGCGTTGGAAAGCCCTCGTAACTGATTTAATGGGGGTGTTGGCGAGGGTGATCGCCCTTGTAAAGCGAAAAGGTCTGAGAACAACATTTAGTACAGTGTAGGCTGTGCAGTACAGTGGAGGCTGTGCAGTACAGCAAAGGGCTTACAGTGGAAGGATGACATCTAACTGTTAAGATCAGTACTGTGAAGGGATAACATGATGCTGGATATGGGGGATAACAACAACAATTCATTTATTATTTTGATATCTAACATTCAATTTCTTTATGCACGCCTCTAAGGGACCATTATGGAAATGAGGACATTCTGATCATTTTCATGCTATCTCTTACACTGTAGTTAAGTTATTTTGATATTTCGGTTAATTTTGTCTTCTGGTGTTTTTGATATCGTATCATTTGCTTTACTGTAACTTGCTTAATTTAGTTGACAATCTAATTTTGATTCCTTTTTCCTGTAATTTAATTTGAAGTGGCGAATGAATGTTTACTTATCAGTATTGTGTAAACATAGTTTTTCAAAATTTTTGTATAAGTTTGGTTATACTTTTACAACAATTTTGTAAAACAGGTATACTTTTTGGACCTGTTATATAAGTTCCCTATCACAATTATCTTGTGTGCCCCAAAAAAGGGTCACAGATATGGGAGGACTTTTAAAGTCAACAATTATTACTTGAATATATAACAATGACAGTTATAGTAGCTAAATACTTACAGTTGGTGTTACTTTAGCTGGTTAGATTTTTCTGAATTCATGTTTTCAGCTTGATGATGCCATACCATGTCAAGTTTTCAGATCAAAGCAAACAGGCCACGTTTTACCTAAAATTCAATTTATATAAATTTGTAAGTATTTGATCAAGAGACCCAATGGTCCCTCCTAGTTATCACCACACTGGCTGTGTAAAATCTCATAAAATTTGGCATATGATGTGCAGTAATACACTGTTGGTGTTCAAGATCAAAGAGCGCTGAAATTGCTACAAAGTAAGATTTCATTTGCTTTTGTTCTTGCAAGTTTTTACACACCCCTGTGTACTGTCCCTTATACTCAAAAAGCATGTATCTGGCGTGTGCATAAAAGTGCCATACCATACTTTCTCCATGTCAGTATTTTCACAGTTAAGCTAGTTTTGTTACAAGGCCAAGAACACCGTCTATCCAAGCCCCTATCTACTATGTACTTTTATTGGATTGAATCGTATTGATAACAAACCCAGTCTGCAGAGCATGGCAGAACTCGACGAGATCTCGCGCGTGCAGACTAAAATTTTCGGCGTGAGCCGTGTGCAAGTTGGAGTTTTGGGCATGTTTTTCTACTAAAAGTGTCTGGAAAATAAACCTTTTTATGCATATCTGCGCGTGCAAGGCCTAAATTTTGGCGTGCACTTTCAGCTGCTGCCAAATTGACTTGTGCGTGCAGTTGCCATACTCTGCACAGACTGGTGGTAACAAACTAAGTTTTCGTTGCTCAGCTCAGCCTATCTATCTCTCCCGTCAAATAGATGGAAATCGACAACCCAGCCTTGCCCAGAGTTTATTCTTGCGATAATGTCTAGTAATTACCTGTCTTTACAGTAGAATCTGTGAGACATCTATCCAGCTTTTGCCCCATTTCATCTTCACAACGGCCTAACTTCGCGCCATTTTGGTGAAACCTAATTCAATTCAATGCAACAGCTGGCCTCGGTCCAAGAAAGGAGCCACGGGATCGAGGTTGTTCAACAGCTGCTGGAGTACGCAGCTAGAAAGCATCACCAAAATCGAGAAAAAAGAGTAGAATTGGGGCACAATTTGTGAAATCAAAATTTTACATCTTTAGGCCCGAGTTACACGACGTCGGATTGGGTTCACTGCGGATTGCTTTTCACTTCGGATATGGGTTTCAGTTACACGATGCCGAGGCAATCCGAAGTACTTCGGTTGTCGAAACCGAAGTGAAAGTCACTCCGCTCTGGGGGTGAAGTGAAAACCAATCCGCAGTACTTCGCTTCGCATTCTTCTCGTGTAAACACTTGAATCCGAAGTGATTTTCACTCCGAAACCTCGTTTCGGATCTAAACTCGAGAAATAGAGGCTCGCTCATGCACAGCGCATGGCAATCCGGCGTCGTGTAACAAAGAGTGCAAAGCCGGTTAAAAGTCGATCCGAAGTCGTGTAATTACAAGGAAACCGAAGTGATAATCGCTTCGGATTGACAGACCCAATCCGAAGTGAACCCAATCCGACGTCGTGTAACTCGGGCCTTAGCCTCAGACCCCGTTTACACGATGTCGGTACAACGCCGGTGCGATATGACGCCGGCGTGGGATCTTTTGTCTTTTGGCTACCCGTTTACACGATGTCGATATCATGCCGGCAAAAAAGGTGTGAAAACCCAGTTCGGTAGCCACACCGGTGCGATTTCATGCCGGTGTGTAAGCGACGTCGTGTAAACAGGCCACACCGGCGTGTTACCGAAACGATTTCAGTTCGCTTTCACTTCGAGGGCAAAATCAATCAAATCGAGGTTTGTGGTTTCTTTGTTCTCACCCAAAAGCGCGGGAATTATATTATCGTGAGATCAACAAATCAAAATGGCTGTCGATCGAATTCAAGCAATTTCTACGCTCTTGCAGATCAATATAGTTGTGATTTTGCAAACGATTGCACAATACATGAGACGAACAAATGAGTTATTAAATTTACTAGCTTCGGTTTCCTCAACAAGCGCACAGAAAGTGAGATCGTCGTATTTTGTTTTGACTGATTCTCAGTCGAATCCCCGTCCTTCTTTATCAGCCTTGTAGTGTATGAGGACATCGAGCAGCAATTCCAACTCCTCGTCACTCCAGATGAAAGAGGCAGCTTTCTCTTTATTTTCACCTGTCTTTGTTTTCTTTTTTGGTGGCATTTTCGTTTATATTTTTGTTATTATTTCTTTCTTTGAGCAAACACTTCTTCAGGTTGCGATCTGTGTTTACAGTTACGACTGTGATTTTTCCTTTCTTTTTCTTTGCCTCGTGTTTTGGCGACTTTTTCTTTGTTAGTGCGCAAGCGCAAGATCAATGACGTCGTAGCTACTGTCTTTCCTAACCGAAACGATATCACACCGGCATCGTGTAAAAGGGAGGCCAAAAATCACACACCGGCTTGGTTTCACACCGGTGTCATATCGCGCCGGCGTCGTACCGACATCGTGTTAACGGGGTCTCAGGAAGAAAACGCATAAAATCATTAAATAATTTTTATTCAAATTCATCAGAAATTTACAAAAAAACCTCGGGTTTTTGTGAGAATTGGCCCAAAATGGATGGTTCGAAATAGGTTTATAATCCACTCAGGACTGTCCTGGGAGCAATGTCAGGCCATAACAGCTTTAGAAAACGCATAAAATCACCAAAAATCTTTCTTCAAAATCAGTCAGGAAATGGACAAAGGCCGTATGGTAAGCCCAATAGTTTTTGATCAAAACTGACCCAAAATAGATGTTTCGAAATAAGCTATTAATCCATTCAGGACTGTCCAGGGAGCAATATAACGCTATAATAGCCTTAGCAAACGCGTAAAATCAACAAAAAACTTTCCTTCAAAGTCAGTCAAAAATTGTAAAAAAGCCTGGTGGTTAGCCCATGATGTTTGGTCAAAATTTGCCAAAAATGCAAAGTTTCTAAATAGGCTTAGAATGCCATTCATATTTCATTGTGAATTTCAGTAACTCATTCTTTAATTTAAGTATCTCTGCTCGAAAAAGGAACTCTAGAAAACACAACTATAAATTCACCAGCTCCGATGCTCTACAGAATTATTCAAACTAAAAGACAACAAATTCGAGAAATTGAAAATTCCACCTTGATAATAGTCATCAAAATTTAATATCCAAGGTTTCATAAGCATTATCATCATCATTATTCTAATAACTACCGCTAAATAAAGATTCCACCCTTCCATTATAATCCACGTAATATAATTCTTATCCCTCACCCCTGGAATATTCACAAAGCTATTGCGAACAATAAATTAGGAATTGAAATCCGGGGGTATAAATTATGTTTTTATTCAAATAAGTGTGGAAAAATAAAAATTTACTGAGGATGGCAAAATTAACTAATATAAAATTTGTAAATTTGATAACTTAATTCCAGGGATGAAGTACAAAGTAAAATCATAAGATAGAATTTGTTTCTTGCAAAATTGAGAGATCTTAAAAGAATGTTTTCAAAGGAGCAAAGAACTGAAAGAATCTTCCATGAATTCAGTCACAGGGTCGAAGCTAAAATTCTCGTATTATTCATAGTAAAGTTTCAGGAAAATGAATAATAGTACATTGCATTTTTGACTAGTAATTTGGTATGAAACATTTCTGTCTTCGCTCCTTTAGGGAAAATGTCAAGATATACATACAGATAAATTATCTTAGGAACTTATCTCGTTTCATTTCATACAAAAAATCATATGAAACCAATGCGAACATCTTACGAAACGCACACGAAATCCATACGTCAATCGTGAGAAATCCATACGTAAATCATGCGAAGTCCATACGAATACCTTGACACGATGTATGAAGTATAAATTTCAATCTAATAGGAAACGTCTTGAGGAAAAGCCAAAATTTCTATTTTACCAGACAAATTATTCATCAAGTCAAAATCTGCAGCCATAAACTGAATCAAAAGTCAAGTTTCTCAGTGAAAGTTATTTTCGCCCCCACGCACCCCAGGCAGCAGAATCCTTCTTTCCGGCAGTGGCCCCCAAAGAAGGGAAGTCGGACTGGTTGGAGGAGTCGGGAATGGGCTGGCTGCTAGCTTTGGGAGCTTGCTTCTGTTGGCCACTGTTGTCCCATGGTGCGTCACGCACGACGTACCCTGCAGGGTTGGCATCCTTGTCTTTCTTGCTGGTTTTGTCGAAATAATCAGACATCAAATTGCTGCGGCTCTCGTGGCGATCAGACACGTCATCCAACTGTAAAGGGAAGGGAGTACATACATTTGGGGCTTAAAAGGCAATCTCTGACATTACACTAGGCATGATAGTATATAAATTTGGTCCAATAAAGGTCATCTTTCACACTGAACTAGGCATAATAGTACATACGCTTGGGCCTATAAAGGCAGTCTCTGATACTTCACTGGGCACGATGGTACATAATTAAGTGGTCTTACAAAAGGTCCCTGACACTATACTAGGCATTATAGTAAATAAATTTGTCAATGGCTTGCATAATGCGTTAAACTAGTAGTTACAGCATAAAAGCTTGCCTTTTGCTTGATATTCTACATTTGGTCTTAAAAAAGCCATCCCTCCAATTACACGAGGCATGTAGACCATAACCAGCCGCGGTTTGTTCTCTAATCTCAGGTGAAATTGTGTATCGAGAACTTACGTATTCTTCCTCCAGCATAAGAAGATGTTCTTCACAGTCATCCACAGCATTCTCACTTCCAGTGATAGTGACGTAATCTTCATTGGAATTGCGAGGGAAGCGAATGTCGACGTTGTATTCGTCCATGATCTTTCTTACGTTCTTTCCCTTCTGACCAATAATCCGGTTGTGAATTCGGTGGTCAAGTTTGACTTCGATGCTCACCATTTGTTCCTGTCGAGGCAAGAGGAATAACATTATACCCTGGCCCTATATACCCCATCCCTAAACCCTTCCGTATCCTAACCCTATATACCCTTACACTAAATGCCCTTACCCTTTAGCAGAGAGTCTACAACCGAAATTCGTCTTCCAAAGCCACAATAGAAAAAAGAATAGAAACTTGATTACAAAATTAAAAATTAGTGACTCTAGATAAAAAAAGTGATGTACATAAAGGGTAAAGGAAAGTAGACAAGTCTGAAAAGGAAGCTCTCTACATTTGAGTCACTTTTCGAAATGCTAGAAGAGATTCAAAAACGCAGAAAAAACTCGAAATTAGTTTCCCCGGATCTTTCCTTAGATTCCCATTCATTTGTTATTCATAAAATTCCTGCTACTTGGTAAACCAAACCCAATACAGCAAGTAATATTAGACTTTATTCACTCTATAAGTCGAAGAGCCATACAACAATGTGATCAATTTGGGACGCAGAAAAGGCTTGTAACCAGCCTTCTCTGCTTGGTAAACGATTTTCATTTAGTCCACCGTTTGGAACAATTTGAAATGGAATTCAATCAAATTGTCATTAATTAAACATGGACAAAGGGTTGAGTTTCTAATCCCGGAAATGAAGATAGAAAATGGTGACTGAAATATCGTTTAATGACACAAATTGCATGTATTTACCTTCAAATCAAAAATTGCGATGATAAGAGGTGTTCCTCTACCCTTAATGTATCAGCCATGCATATCGATGAATTTAAAAAATAATGTGTTGTTTTTTTAAGATATTGAGAATTGCTTCCCCTTCAGAATTGCATGCCACGCAGGAACTCAAAAGAGGCACACTTGTAAAATGGTTTAAAATCCCCGATGAAATGTGTTGTTTTCACAGGTCGATAGCAAGTTTTCACTGTGTAATTCCCCTCCCACCCTCCCTGAAAGTCCTTTTGAGCGTTATTTAAAAGTTTAGCGTTAGAATTCACGCTATCTAAATATCTTGTGGCCTAGGCACAATCTTGCGAGACTGACCTTACTACTACCTACGTATTTGAGTACTTGTAGTTTATAAATAAAGTTATTTTTGTTTGAATGAAATGAATAAAAAAATAACAGTAAATACACTCTTCCCGTTGTTTTGCTGAATAGTTGTTTAACAAATAAATGCAAACATCTTCAATGATATAAGGCAAAGCAAGTCATAAGGATAAGGATAAAAACGATTGGATGATAAAGTACTGCAAAACAAAGAAGGCAGTAGTGATTATTTATAGAAGAATTTACGAGTCCACAATTACAGGTTTGAGAGTGGAGGTTTAAAGGTTAACATAAAAGAAAATATCGAGTGGGTTCTGTGGGCATCATTTTCTCGAAAAACTTTTAATTCACAACCATTAAAATGTCATTTTAAGACGTCTTGCACCTTTTCAAAATTGCATATCTAGCGTCCAAGCTTGGGCACCTGGATAATCAAAGACTGGAGAGATCTTTGCGAATCCACAACTTTCGACTTAGAGATCCAGAATACTTGTTTACAACTCCAAGAAACACCATCAAACCCTACTTATAGAATGACCACTGAAAGAAGCAATTATCTACAATGAAGTGAATTCAACTATTCTGGCAGCAATCAAAAATCATTACTTCGACTAGTTTTGCACTCTTTAATTCAAGCAAGCTAGATTGTCTGATAAATAAAGAGAAGAAAATACGAATCTTACCAACTCAGAGATCATCTGCATTATCGCAGCTTTGGCTTTCTCACAGTTACTTTCGTATCCTGTCAACACGATGTTGGAGTTTTCTGTCTCAGAATCTTGAGCAGGAACTTGGATTTGAACGTCGAAGTCAGTTCGGAGCTTTCTCACCACAGCCCCCTTGCGACCGATGATCTTGGAGTGATACTTCGCAGGCACGTCGATTGACACCTGGTGGCTACGCAGTTTCTGTGCAAGAAAATGATGGTGACAACATTGGAGAAATGAAATTGAGAAAATCAAACAATCACCACGCTAACTAGATACACTCGGCTCCTTCCCAGACTTAGCTTTTGTGCACCATCGTGAAAAAGGCACTTGGGTTCTTTTAGAAACTCTTGCTGTGCTATTTCCCAGGCCTTCCAACTAACTGAACCATCTATTGATATAAATACATAAGGCATATTGCTTAACATGGGAAATCATACTTTAACATGGCAGGCTTCTTCTCATATACCATCATCGGGTCTCAAACCAGGTAACCACAAAGAGCAAGCACACCAAAAGCAAGCAGGCCAACCACCGTCCTAAGTCGTTACCTCGCACTTGCCTTTGATACGAAACTCTAGTTCCAGATCTGATGACGTAATATGAGAATCATGGTAGCCAACTAAGGTAAAATATTATATTGATAAATAGGAGTTAATGCCTTAAAAATGCTCACCCTGTCTTCAAACTCAGCTTCAATCTTCCCCACCCTCTCTTTCAAGTCAGCAATTGCATCCGCTACATTGCTACGAGGCCCAGTGATGACGACATCCTCAGACTTGTCTTTGGTGGGTGGGATGGCAACATTGACGTTGTGGTCGTTCATCAGGCCACGAACTTCCGCTCCATTCTTGCCAATTATGTACCGGTGATAGTCGAAAGGAATGACCATTGTCTCAGAGATGGGAACCAATTCCTGAAAGATAATTGAGATAATATTTCGATGCGGGTAATGTGATGAGAGGATGTGCAAACTTTTAACCCCATCTCCTGCTCTAATTTCATCTTTATCTTGGCTATGTAAAGATAGCTATTTATCAAGACTATCGATCGGTTCTCTATAAAAGTGCTCAATACATAAAGTAGAGCCATATACACTAAGAAACAACCTCAAAGACAAAAGTCTTTCATCTCGACAGGCCTGCTTTGTGGTTTCCCACTCATTAGGAGATGTACAGTGATGGCTATATATACATTTCTTATGATAGGAAACTTCACAACAAACTCAAAAATCGCGGGATACTACCAAACAAATTAACCAACATTTCATCCAGTGATTACATGCCCATTTGAAATGGATGACTCAAATAAGTTTTTGTTCCATATAACAACAAAACGTATTATAGATAATGAAGTAATGTTTAATGTGACATTCATGATGGCAAAAGAAACAGGATTATCTGGTCCCAGTTTTAATAATATATAACTAATAATATATAATAACTATCATTATTATAATAAGTGATATCATATCCTGAAAGTTCATCTGGAGTTCATCTGGATCTTTTGAATCGGCTAGCAGAGCAGGAAGGTATAACTTACTGAAACTAGCTTTAAGAATAGTTGATCCTTTTTAAAAAGGAGGGTCTTGAGACGAAATCAAGACAATCTGTCTAGATTGGCTTGGATCAGTAAATCTTATAAAAAGCCAAAGTAAAGCTAGTAATTAAACCATCACTCCATCAGAATGTAAAGAACCATCCCGTACCGTAATAATGTCATCAATTTGGGACGCAGAAAAGGCTTGTATCCAGCATTCTCTGCTTGGTAAACGATATTTATTTAGTCCACAGTCGAAGACAATTTGCAATGGAATTGAATCAAATTGTTATTTAATCGACATGGACAACAAAATAACATCTATCTGACTATCTGAGACCTAATTATGTGCCCTTTCTTGGTAGAGAAATTGTACCATGTGCAGCTAAATATGCAGTATAATCTTGGTACCTTATAATAAATTCTCTAGAATCAATTTCAAATACTGCAGTAAATATTTACTGTAGAAGAGTTAGATAATGCATATATATCTAATAGATTTTTGATGATGTAACATATTTTTTTAAATCTTCCAACAGCTTATGCAGGGTATAACTGATATTCACAAGCCCATGGCATAACAATACTTTGCAGAGAAAGCATCAACAGCCTTATCTTGATTAACAATGACGAGTGACACAGTAATTTCAACGGGGTTACAAAGATACTACATACCAGCAATTCTTCATTGGCTTTCTCGGCATCCTCTTTTTTCCCTGTGATCACAATGATGTCAGATGTACCACGTGGGCTCTCAGCATCGCTGACGCCATTCTCAGCAGGTTCAGCATCACCATTGGCAACTGGACGTTCTGGGAACTTAATGTTCACCTAAAATAAAAACATTTATATTGACAAATCGTTTCAAGGCAGCTTTAAGGGAATAAACAAGGTTGCAGCTAGCTTTTATTACATTAAACAACTTTAAGCACGTGTGTGATTTCATGGTGTGGCGATGAAATCTTGTGGAGGTTTTTTGAGCATATCTATAGCAGCTGTCACTTATTATGACTAACAATTCAGATTTTCTTAAAGATGTTCGGTACCATATTTAAGCTCCTCCATTGGATGAAGGGGGTCTGCAATACGAAACAATACACGTGATCTGTCACGGAAGGTCGCGTTTCATCACGATCAGAGTATTGCGAGGTCCGCGAAAGAGAGTATCGCGGGGTATCGAGGATTGAGCACGACTCACAATATACGTGATCCACGATGTAAGGCTTCATTTCATTTTTCATTTCTTTTTATCTATGCACGATATAGCCACCTTCAGTTAAAGAATATATTACAATCTAAAAATAAGTAAAACTCCAAGAATTTAAAAATTTAGATATTCAAATGCCTACGCCTTATAGGTTGAGGAGCCTGATCTTCTGGAGGTTCCTTTTTGCAGTACTAAATATCGAAAAGTTTTGAAATTCTTTTTACCAAAAGATGTTAAAGTAATACACAGACTTACGAGTTAAAAAATTTTAAACAGGGTATGAGTGATACTGCAACCTCGGCATGGAAGACATTGAGGGGTGTGGAGAACACCCCATACTGAATAGGACTAACACTCATCTGAACAATGAACAAAATTCCATACCTTATTTCTGGTGGTGATCTCCTGAACATTGCGTCCCCTGACCCCCATAACCGAACGATGGTGCTTCTGCGCAATAACGCATTCAATGGTAATCATGGATTCAAGATCCTGTACGATGGAGAGGATCTTTTCTTTCGCACTCTTCACATACTCTGGAGAGCCTTTCAGAGTGACGGTGCTTGAGGAGTGGTCACGTGGCATGCTGACACTCACACCCCCAAATTCATCAGCTATGTCTTTGAGGACGGCGGCTTTTCTGGCAGTGAAGTGGCTGTGATGTTTCGGGTCAACTGTAACTGTATCTTCAGTAATATTGTCCTGTGAATTAAAGTTATTTGAGTGATATCTAAATACAGCAAGTCTCTGCATATAAAGAAGTGAAATACAATAAACTGCAGCCTATCACCTCAAACAGTATTTCCACTATCACAATTGTTTTTGCTATTATCAATACTTTAGATGTTACACATTATTGATGATACCCCCCTCCCCCCACAGCACAGAACATCCTCCAAAGTTCTGCAAAGACGTTGTTGAGGGTGGTTTTGAAAAGAGTAGATCTAGATGTTTCAGCATACAGCTTAAAAAATACTTCTTTGAAGGGAAAACATTGGAACAAGTATTGAAAAAAGAAACATGGCATATGCCACAAGAGGACAGGCTGCTCCCTTACATAAAATACCTGTTAGTTGATACTTATGTTAGTTAAATAAAACTAATTACCAAATCCTTGATCTGTCTGAGCAGTTCAGTTTTGGCTTCAGCAACACATTCTTGTTTCCCAATGATAGTTATAACTTCTTTATTTGGGTCATCAGCAGTTGGAAACAAAATTCTTGCTCCTGTGGTTGTGCGGATCTGGTAAGAAAGAGACAAGATTGATGGTTTGAAATTGGAAATAAAAAAGAAACATTAGATTTCTTACTGGGCTCTCTTCTCTTTAACAATGAGCTTTGACAACTAAATCTGCTTTCATCTGTTCATAAGCATGATTTGTGGAGTATCACCGTTTTTTACATCATTAGAATTATACAGGGGGGCCTAATCAAGAGAGAGGTTGATAAGTTTAGGGGAGCTTATAAAGGCCTTCTCTTATTCAAGTCAATTTATTCAAGTTGATATATGCAATAGATACTCGACGAACTGATGGTGAACGCAATCAAGAGTAATTTTACCTTGTTGATGTTTGCTCCACCACGTCCAATCAAAAGTCTGTGATACTCGGTCTTGGCTCGCACCTCATCAGTAAAGCTGTTCAATTCACGCTCTGCGTGCTCCTTCTCAGCGTCCTTTGCCATCTCAAGCAGCTGTGCCTTGGCTCTATCCACATCTTCCTGGACTCCCTTAAGGGACACAATGTCACTTTTGGAGGCTTCAGATGGGAAGTTGATTTGCACATCACCACATTCGTCCATGACTGACTTGATGAGGCGACCCTTTGAGCCAATGAGTGAGGTGTGGTACTTCTGTGGTATTTTCAATTCGGTGTGCACAATACTGGCCTATTGGAAATTAATAATATATTTTTAGATGTGCAATGTAGAATAGCATCAAGTTAACTATTCGGTTTTATCACTTCACAGATTACTTGCAAGACTGCAGCCACAGGATAAAGATACAAAGATATTTGCAGGCTTGAAAAGTAGCAATGGTATTCGTTGTTGCATCAGCCAGTGAGCCTGTACACCAAAAAAAATTACACATCAACAGAAGAAGACGATGAAAATTAGAGCGTTTCTCAGGACAAACACAAAAACTGCCAGCTTCCAGACAATGTCTCTGACAACAATGGCCAAATGATACTATGATAAATCAAATATATAAACAAAGAGATTTGATAAGCTAAGACAACCTTTCAACACAGAATCAGAGCCCCATCATGTTACTTATATTTAGTCAAGAATGAATTTTATTTTTACTTATTATGTATTAGTTACTTTTTCGTTAACGGCCAAAGCTAGATAAGCTCCGCTTCATTTGAGTCGTGCAAGATAAGGAATCTTAATTTTTACGTAAGTTACTGCTTTTTTACCCTATAAATAAAATTGAAGGCCCATGAATCTTAAGAATTTCCATCCGGTTACAAGCAGTCATGATCAGTTGGTGGTGCATGATATCTCTTCCGCATTGAAATTCTCGGAACAGGTCTGTGGATATCAAATCATCATTTCATGGGCTGCAGGTTCATCAAAACATATTCCTAATCAAGTGCGAAACTTCCATGAGAGCAGAAGCCTAAAATTCTGTAAAAGCTTATAAACTAGCTAAGCTATCATTTTCGTTGCTATCATGTTATCTCTTCAATGTTATCTCTAATCTATCAACAATAGCTTGGATAGATTCGATATTAGAGTAGATAATCATTATGATAATTTTTATTATCAAAGCTCAAGATGGGAATTTGAAAAAATAATCTCAAAACTTACGTAAACAAAAGTAACTAACTTAAACTAACTTAAACAAAAGTAAATTTAAACTAAATAATTGCTACTTTACGGAGATAAGGAGATATGAGAGAGGTCAGAAAAACAAAAATTTGTAGAATCTGGCGCAAAAACAACAGACACACGCATCATTGAAACGAGGAATTGCAATATTGTTGAATACAGTAAAAATCTGCTTAATCATTTTGGAGATTTTAACAGATTTGTATTGTGATTGGTGGTCTAAAGAGACAAATGTATTTGATTTTTCATTACATAAGTTTTGTAAAAAGAAATTAGGAAGTAGTTTTCTAAAATGTTGAAATTTCAGGTTCCTAAAAGTATGGTTCTTATATGCGGATTTTTAATGTATGGCAAGGTGCAGATAATTTGGTGGGACAGCAAGCTCCCTCCAACGCATATCATGTGTGTGAACAATTTATGGAAGCATTCATTCATAGGACATTGACATAGGAAATCAAATTCTATCAGAGAGGGTACTGCGATTGACATAAGCCACCAACAGGTCTCAAATCATAGTTGCTGCGACCAAAGGCAAGCGTGCAAACAAATGCCCTAACCCAGGACAATAAGTTATGTAGTAACCTTGACGTGTTTACAACTCCAGGGTGTGATTTTATTTTCTGCAGGTTATGGAAGAATATCTAAAAAAGATCCAGACTCAAATCATTTCTAATGGATGTTAAAAACAAGTATAAAAATACCCACCAATTCATTCTCCAGTGCCAATATCATGTCCCTGGCTTTCTCAACCTGTGCCTTCTCGCCGACAATAACAATCACATTACTGACACTATTCTCAGCTGGAATCTTGATAATCGTGTTGGTTTCTTCTTTGATCTTCTTCACATTCTGACCACCTTTGCCGATGATGTTGCGGTGGAACTTCTTGATGATGGGCAGGTCACACTGGAAATTGGCAGCAGCAACTTCAGCGGCGTACTTCTTCAAGTGGATGTAGCACTTGTCTACATCTTCTTTAGGCCCTCTTATGGTGACGACGTCGCACTTCTTGTCAGAGTCAGGGAAGAGGATCTGGACGTCGTTGAATTCATCTCGGATCTTGTTGATGTTCTCGCCTCCAGCTCCAATGATGTTTCGGTGGAACTTCTGCTCAATCATGATGTCACGGCTTTTCTCGTTTTCCTGAAAAAAGAATGCAGTTTATAGTGCCAGCTTTTATTCACTTGCTTTAATAAACACTAATGGCTTTGAAAATTTTTTGTCTGAATCTCAACATCAGTTCAGAACTTCTCATCCTAGGTAACTCACCTTGAGTAATGTCTCCACAATAATTTTAAGGTCGTACAGTAAAGTAAGAGGGTCTTTAAAACAATGAAGATTTGAGAAGAAGCTGGCTTAGTGCCTGGTAGCTCAGTTAGTATAGAGGTTGAGGCACATACTCGAGGGTTCTGAGTTCGAGGCATATCAGCGTAATTTTCATTCTCACAAAATATTTCGATTAAGATTAGGCTGGACGATGTTCAGGAATGTTGAGAGATTTTTAAAGTAAGGTCGAGAGATTTTTAAAGTAATGTGGTGGGGTATGTGCAGAAATGTGGTGGACATAAACTATTTCTGGATAGATTTCACCTCTGGATACATGTACGTAATAACAATAAAAGGTTTCAACATAAGAAAACAGATAGATGGATAGATAGTCCTACTACTATGGTAGCTTCTTCCATCACACCAATTAGCTTCACAGAGCCTCCAGTTTCAACCTGGTATTAATCTTATTTAGACATTTCTTACAAAATCTAAAATGTAAGCCTAGTTCCTGTGATAATATGTATAAGCCTTAATAATAAAGCTGTGGCTACATATGTTATCAACAACCAATCAACATCGTTGCTGAAATCAGGAGACTAGTAACCACTTAATATTCCTCTGCTTTAAATCAGACAAAATGATGAAGCATTCTGCTGTGGTAACCAGAGGTAAAAAACCCTATTAACATTAATAACATATATTATAATGAATTATAATAATTTACAAGAGAGGGTGACAGGAAGTGGGCAGCAAAACCAAAGGTCATAAAAAATACCTGGTCAATGTAACCTATGAGGGTGGTGCATTCCAAAACTGAATGAGCTTCCACAATTGACATCAAAATAAAAACTAGACCCAAAACTGGTGGCTAAAATAGTTGGTTCGTTATAAATCCCGCAAAGCAAAGAGAATACAAGATTTGAAAGATAAGAGAGAATGCGACGTAGCTAGATCTGAGCTGTTTATTTCCATCATTTTATTAAAGAAACAGACTGAGTAACGTTATAAAACGGGATTAAAAGCTCACCATTTTGGCCACCATTATGAGTATATCTTCCTTGGCAGAGGCAACACCAGCTGGGCTGCCTTCGATGCGGATCGTGTCAGAAGTGGATCCATCAGCGGGGAAGTTGATTGCAGTTCCAGTCTCATTTTTGATGCGGGTCACATTGATGCCACTTTTGCCAATGATGTGACGATGCCATTTCTGTGGCACGTCAAATTCAGCAAAATCCATTGTGTTTTTCTACAGAGAAAAGTGGAATAATAATATCAATTTGGAGAAAATCATATTAGAGGCTAGAACATTATTTTCAGGGTATATGAATTGTACCACTCACCTAAAGAAAAACTAAAGAAAGCAGAGAGGTTCTGGTTTAAAGTAACTTACACTCTGCAGCTCTTACAAGTGATTATATTATTTCAAATGACAGTATAGAAAATTTTTCGGCAGGACTTCTTGTAGTGCTTTAACTTTCTTGATACTCTCTCTCAAACAAAATCCATAACAATTATGCTTATTGCTGATTTCTTAAGTCAAACTGCCCCAAATTGTCATGTGGTTTTTAGCATTTCTGTTAATAGCATTTATGTTATTTATTAACCTTACTTTGGTTTTCCTAATGTTTATTTGCTCCAACAGCCATGCAATTGTTCATACACAGGTCAAAATGAGCAAACAGTTTCAAAATGAAGGTAAATCATAGAAGAATCATTATTGAACAAATATCAACTGAACATCATCCACAGTACTGCTGGTATTCCCTGTAGTAGAGCAAAGAAATTCCCTAGGGTGAGAAACTTAATTGAACTTAAAAAGCAGTCATGATCAGTTGGTGGTGCATGATATCTCTTCCGCATTGAAATTCTTGGAACAGGTCTGTGGATATCAAATCATCATTTCACAAACTGCAGGTTTATTCACAATTTGCTGTCAAGTCAGCCAAGCAAAGTTGCATGAACAAATTAATGCATCCAAATAAGGACTGTTTAGAAACACAAAAATACAAAAAGCAACTACATACCAGCTCGTTGATAGATGCCTCAAAAGCTCGCTGGCAAGCTTCTACTTCAGCAGGAGGTCCTTCAAGCTTAATCAAACTGTCATCTTTGCTGAACTCTACATGAAGCTGAAAGATAGTTTTGATTATCAGATAAACAGCAACGACTCCATAAATCACATGATATTCATGTTTGATGAAAAATCATCTAGTTTTATTACAGTTGACACGACGGATTGAAACAGCTTTTCTAATCTTCATGGATTCCAATGAAACCTGCTCCACATAACCTAGACTTAGTCAGGCAAGCCCATTTAGCAGAAACTCACTAAAAACTCGTGAATCAGTTTCAAATAAGAACAATTCAAGTAACCTACCTTTGGAGATCCTTGGGTGATCTTCTTGATGTTCTGTCCCTCGCGGCCAATGATGAATCTGTGCAGCCATCTTGGAGCATTAACTTCCACAGTTACCACACTGTTTGCTTTTTCATAGACTTGAGTCAAGGCCAGTCCAAGCTTATCTGGCTCACCCCTCAGTGTAATGGTGGTCTGGTCTGATTTGTCGGAGGGCACTTCCACAGACACTCCTATAAGGAGATAAGATCAGCTTTAATAATAAAAAATATCCAAGATGGAACAAATGATAATACGAGAGCCCAATTTCCAGAGTTTATTAATATTAATAGAGTAATTCAAAATAAACTATGCTTCCTAAACATTTAGATTTCATTTCAACAAGTAAAACTTGCTGTTGAAGATTAAAACTAAATTGTTGAGTTGATAGGTAAATACGCTTTCTATCTTCGCAAGGTTTGGGTTTATGTGCAAAGCACAAAGGGCCCACTGAATAGGTAGACTAATGGCAACCTTGGTCCTTCCCCTCGATGTGACCACACCTCTTGATTCCTTTTGCCTTGAATTACAGAGAGCTGGCTTTTCCCTCCTCACACTTTGTGACAGGTCTGAAAGTGGTTTCGAGCCCAGGACCCTTTGAACAAGGGTCAGTGATCTAACCACTTTTGCAATCCCCACCATTATAGATGTTTATGAAGCACAGTTTCTTGTTGAATTACCCAGGTGAAAAGAATACCTCTGGGTATAATTTTATATTCTATATACAAGGCCCTCGTACATAAAAAGTAGAGAGTAATGTAAATAAGAATAATCAATTATAAAATAAGTAATTTCATAGTCTTATATCTAACTTGGAACTACTCACAGACATCCTCAGGTCATCTTATAAATAATGGTGCAGCCATATATGGCACTAATATCTACTTACTTGACTAGGAACCTACTTATACTCCTAGATGGAGGGGAGGCACAATTCTCATCTTGAACAAGGATGTTACCCTCATTTTTAAAGGGCCTTGTTTCAAGCCCATTACTTCTCAGTTAGTTCTACCCCTTCTTCTCTAGTGAGGAGGAAGACATGTATCAGAACAAAATCTATTGACGAAGTGCATGCTACTGTGGCTAAAGCTAATAAACAAAACCTTGCCTTGAACCGGGTATCACATAAAATGGAAACTGGCTTATGTTGAACAAAGATCTAGATGCTGGTCAGGGTGGAAAGTCCATGAAAGGTATGCGTAGCTCAAACTTTTAAAATAGACAAAATATAAAAAGAAATATCATGATGGGATAAGTAACAGCTTAAAGTTTGGAGTTTCCTGTCTTTCGGCCATTGTTCGAATCTTACCTGTCAAGGCAAATATCTCTTGAATTCCTTGTCCTCTTGGTCTTTTGATGTACTTATGCTGCAGCTTGGACACTTCCACAGATACAGTAGTGCACTTGCGTTTCTTCTCTTCATAAATTTCGGTAATCATCTTGACGGCATTCTTGACATTTTCTTTGTCTCCAGCTACTGTGAGCTCGTCTTTGTAGACAGATGGAGGTGGGATGTTTATCTCTGCCCCTGTTGACTGCATGATGATTTCTAGGGTTGTGTTGTTTGGTCCAATAATGAAGGGGTGGTAGATCTTTGGGATTGGCAGACGTTCAAAAGCAAGTTTTGCCTGAAAAATTTATCAAAGTATTTTATGAAATCCCTGATCAAGCCTTTATTGGAAAAAACTACAAATGAACATGAAGTTCAAGATGACAAAAAAATCAACAATCAATCAAAGCAAAATTCATTTCTTGTGTTCAAGTCATGCTCTCTTTATTTTCCAAATCCTGCTTCTTCTTAAAATTCAATTTTTAAATCATTTAAACTATTCAAAAATTCTAAATATCGTTAATTATTTTCCTAAATAAGTAAAGCAGATACTGTTAACTCTATCCAATTTATGGTAAGGGCCTGACCAAAAGATCAAGAGATCAAGGACCATACAAATAGTAGAGGAGACAAATACATGGAAAGTTGTTGATAGATTGTTGGTTGTTGATAGATTGTTGATAGTTGATAGAGGCAAATATATGCTTACAATTTTCGTAAGGTAGTGGTTTACATGCAAAGCAAAAAGGGTTCACTGAAGAGTTAGACTAATAGAGCGGTGCATTGATAGCTGGTATACAAATACCCTTACTATCTTCGTAAGGTATTGCTCTATGTGCAAAGCACTAAGGGGCCAATGAATAGCTAAACTAATCGAACAGTGCATTGATAATTAATTGGCAAATAAGCTTACTATCTTTTTAAGGTATTGGTTAATGTGCCAAGCACAAAGGGCCGACTGAATAGGTTAACTAATCAAAAAGTGCAACCCTGGTCCTTCCTCTCAATGTGACCACACCTTGTCATTCCTTTTGCCTTTTTGTTTGGAATTACAGAGAGGTGGCTAATTCTCTGTTTGCACTTTATGTGACAGGTCTGAAGGTGGTTTCGAACCAAGGACCCTTTAATCAAGGGTCAAGTGATCTAACCACTCAGGCATCCCTGCCACCGTGGTCAGCCCCGGCTAGCAGGGAAAACTGGCAGAATTACATGCATATTATCTACCTGTTGGTCAGAAATGATTTGGATCTCGTGTCTGGCCATAGCAATTCCTTCCTTTGTTCCAGTAATGGTGATCACATCAGCGTCTTTGGCAATCTTAATTTTAGCAGTCGACTGCAACTCAAGGTTCCTCAACCTCTGACCTCCTTTGCCGAGAATATACTTGTGATGATCCCTGGGGATCTGCATTTGGATTTCACCTTGGGTCTGCAGGGCATTCAACACCAGTCTCTTTGCTTGTGCCACATTGTCTTTCTTACCTATTCAGAAGTTTCAAGATAATTACAAACTATTTGAAAACCATAAAGCAAGACAAGAACAGCGGAAGACGACACAAACAGAAAAACATAGATGGATTAAATATTAGGCAGAATGAACGCGTTAAAAAGTAGACATGTTCTTCTGTAACTCCGAGTTTCGTGCTCACGCACTCATCAGACAGACTATACCAATGAAAAATTCCTAATTACAGCAGTACTTATTTACAAGAGGTGATGAAATTAAGATAAAGGATACTATTTTTACAGCTTGGTTAATTACTTGTTTAGCGTCCCATTACTTAGCGTCCTATTGTTATTTGATTACTTAGCGTCCTATTGTTCATTAGATAAAACTTGTTTTCATGTCGGCATTTGGATATCAGCTCAGATCTTTTGTTCAGTAATGAGTCATTGTTCCCTTTCATAATGTGTAGTTTCTCAGTCAAACATAAATCACACCGTTTTGAAATGTTGTTGTAGGCTTTGGCAGAGGTGATGATGGTCCATTCAAAACAGTGTGACTTATGTTTGACTGAGAAACTACAGATTATGAAAGGGAACAATGACTCATTACTGAACAAAAGATCTGAGCTGATATCCAAATGCCGACATGAAAACAAGTTTTATCTAATGAACAATAGGACGCTAAGTAATTAAATAACAATAGGACGCTAAGTAATGGGACGCTAAACAAGTAATTAACCAAGCTGTAAAAATAGTATCTATTATCTTAATTTCATCACCTCTTGTAAATAAGTACTGCTGTAATTAGGAATTTTTCATTGGTATAGTCTGTCTGATGAGTGCGTGAGCACGAAACTCGGAGTTACAGAAGAACATGTCTACTTTTTAACGCGTTCATTCTGCCTTATAACTGCTCTATACTAATATATATTGAGCACTTTAGCCAGGATAGGCACTCTCTTCTCGTGTTAGATGGATTAAATATTATATATACAAAGCATTGTCAAGATTTTGCCATGGCATACAGGGCTTCTTCAGAACTGCGCTATTCCTGTCTTGCTTTATTTCATTTACTGTAAGGCAAGCATCGAAAAGAATCCAGCACAAAGCCTAGTATTGTGGACTTTCTTTTTCCTTAAATGCGAGGAGAGATGTGCCCTGGGTGCTACCTCTCACAGTCTAAAACAGGCTAGAAGGGAATATTCAAAACTCATTACTCTACATCAAAGATCTCACCAATTCCTGAGCGGGCAATTAATTCCGAATTATCATTCACATTGACTCTCTATTTTCAAGAAAGGGGTATGTGTTTTTCCTTTGAGGCCAAAAGAGATGTTATGTACTATGTAGATAAAATTCAAATATTGTATTATGTAGGTGGAAAAAGAGGCAAAGAAACACAACTAAATAATACCGCACACTTAGGCCTTTTGGACTTAACTCCTCCTAAGAGTATCACTTGCATTGTTAAGATTTAATGTCTTATTTCCAAAATTCACTTATTTTTTACGCACTTTTCTTTAATCTAAATACCCTCAACTGCTCTGGTACTTGATCTGAAGCTCAACTTTATCGTCCGTTTTTACAGATATAAAATCAAACCCCCTCTGTTTATGACCCTTGAAGAGCTGATTACCCCTAAAAGTGAAGCTTTATCTGTAGTGGTGTGGTGCTATAGATTGTGGAAAGAACCACCATGAGCCATACCTTAAATTGTGGGATTGTCTAGTAGTAGCAATTTTCAATTTGAAAACTTCTGTGGTATAATTAAGGCAATAGACGTATTTAGAACTCATGATATGCAGTGATACAGGGTATATGCTACCTTTCTCAAGGGAGCTTTTTTGTTGCGCACAATGACAATGTTGGCAATGAGATAGCCTCTGATCACACTTTTAGTTGTCACTTACCTAACAATGGTGACCTTCTCAATTTCTCCTATTCTTTAGTTTTAGTTTATTTATATATAATTGGTCTTATGCTATGCGTTTCAGCTGGCTGGTTTTAGTTATAGTTAATGACGCTCTATATCATCATGTGGCATGTCATTATCATAAAGAATGAAAAATAGAATTACGACCAAACCTGAGCTACAAAAATTTCTAATGTTTAACAGATTTACTCTCACTCATTAAGTCCAGAGCACATAATAGGACTTCAAGAACTAACCTGTGACAAGGATGGTCAAACTTTGGTCCTTTGCATTGAACACTTCGATGGTGGTGCTGGTTTTTGCCATCACATCTCTTATAACTGCATTTTGTCTTTCCATTTTTCCATTTCCAAAAGTATCGAAAGTCTTGTATCTTTTCTCTTCATATGGAACACTGAAAACCTAAATAAATTGAAAAAATAGATTTCATACTGTTTAAGTTTCCTTTTAAATTGTACAGGTTAATTTTCATGTTACCTCAACATTTGAAATTTTCAAAGCTGAGTGAACATGGGGTGTGCCTGCGGTGCAAAGATGATATTTCCGTAATTTCCCCACAAACCCAAACCCTTTGCACAGGTCCTTCACAGGACAAGGAGCTGAGAGGTAAAAACCCTGGCTATTAACGTGGCAGTCACACACCAGCTGGGACCTGAGGTGAAGATTTATTCAATGTTATTGTGTTCTTCTGAAACAGAGCTTGTAATGAATAACATAGACAACTTACATTTCAGTGGCCCCCAGAGCCCCGTGCCAACTACCCTAGCTACCCCCCCATTCTCTATGCAACTGGCTCAACGATTCTTCCACATTTTCAGTAAATTACTCAGTATCAAAAATTGGTTGAAGCTACCACTGAAATGGATCTAAGACTGCTCTAATAAACACAAGGTTATTGAGCTTAGACAGAGGAGAGGTACTAGAAAGGAGGAATTGCCAAAACTATACAAGGAAAAAAGATAAATTGAAAAGGAGGGAAAGGGAGAAACTATAAATATATCATGTTAGGGAAAAGAGACTATACTTTTTTAACAAGATACACGCTTTTTTCCTATAAGGAACTGTTTTAAAAAACCTAGAACTAGAATTTCTTGTGAAATATGATGGATTCTTTTGTTCTATTGTCTCCTGTAACAAAAGAGAACAATAGAAAATTTAAGGAACATTTAGTACTAGGCCTTGAGGTGGGTTCCTTATGAAATAAAAAGTGTGTTAAAAAGAGAAATAGCAAACTTTGGAAGGGGAGATTTAGTCTACTGTTTTACCCTCTGCTAAGAATCAAGCGTTTCTCTTTGAAACCATTGATATATATACGAGTTATAACCCAGTCAGAACCCCAGATCTTTTTTAAAATTTCACAGAAATTTTCAACAGAGCCTCAGGAGAGATAATGCACTCTTCCAAGCTAGGACCTCACAAACAACTCTTTTGATCTGGATGAATAATTCAAATAAAACAAGTAAATTAACCAGCAGAGGTTATCTCTACCTGCCAAAATTGATTGTATCTTAATAATGAACAATGGCAAAAGTAAAAAGATCAAATGACCCTGAAATGAAAAGCTTAATAAAAGGAAAACAAGTCCAGATTAGTAGCTGTTGTGTTGAGCTGCTTCAAGCTTGGCATTTTTGACGGCATAGGCCCTCAACATGCCTCAAATATGCCCCAAATGAAGGAATTCTTTGTTTGGCATAGTTTTAATTGATGATATGGGAAGCACCTATCAAGGCAGTACTGCATAGGATGTTCAGTACTGTAGCGGAATACCAACAGCATAGTGCAGAATATCAAGTATTGTGGAGGGGAAACATCTGTACTGTGGACGGATACAATCAGTACTGAGGAGGATATTCAGTACTGTTGAGGGAAACCAAAAGCAATGTGGAGGTAATACACAAAGTGCTTCAGGTTTCCCTCCACAGTACGGAATATTCTTAACATTAATGGAACATCCTTTGCAGTGCTGATAGTATCCCTCTAAGGTACAGCAAAAACGTTCCCTAAGGTGATTTAAAATTGAAAACTTGAAGCACAAATTGAGCAATTTTTTCAAAAATATCTTTTCTTAAGAGGAAGGAAAAAGAAGAAGAGATGGGAGATTTGAACTCCTGTTCTAGCCCCTTGATGAATCACAAGAAAAGTTGAAATTTAATTGTGTGTCCATCATTGCAGATTTCAATCCAGATTTCAAAGATCTTCCATTAAGATTTCCAATGAAAATGAACACAGCCTGCTCAATATTGATGTAGCTGTTCACTAATATTTGACAAGAGAACAGGTTTAATTTTTCAACAAAGTCAATTTCAAGCTCCATCCATCGACCTTAATTTGCACATCCACCTTTATCATTTATTATACAGGGAATTTACGTTGGATAAGCTTCAGCATATTCTTGGATCCCTGAATTCTAAAGAAAAGACGCAAAGCTGATTTCACTAAGCTGAACACTAATTTCAAAAATAGTACTTCAATAGTATTTCAAAACTTAGGACCCATAGTAGTTGAATGGGGTGCCTCTTAAAAATTTAGATGTCCATGCAACAAACCAATATGCGACAGGTCTGAGAGTTTGATAGCAGTGGCTGTTTAACAGAGTGGGGGGCCCATGAGCAAAACACATCTTTAAGGCCTATGATTTCACTAAATTTGATGTCTTTAGTACGGAACTCAGCATATTTTGGTTTTTTACGGAGCTCTTTGTACCTAAATAAGGTGTGGGGCTTGAGGCTACGACCCCCACTACCCCGCCCCATAAAAGTGCTGCTTAGAAACCTGAGCAAGGTATGGATAATGAAGTCAAGACATCGAAGAAGGTACCGTGGCAAACATTGCTTAAATTTATTGGATGAATTGAAGAAATATCTCTTCCGAAACATTAAAATCTTTAAACTTCATGACAATCATATGTACCAGATTTAGATAAGATCAAGATCCTTTCACTTAGAAATTCAATGCAGCTAAAAGATAGAGAGTGGCTTTTTTGATGACCCCTAAAATGTTAAAGCAAAGGATTGAGATTTTAGAAAAATATTCACCTACCCCTTAAGGGTTTATCTTTGGAGGGGTAATTTCCTTGCTACTGTCAATTGTTGGGTAGTTGCATCAGGTATTTTTATCACAAAGGCCTAATGCCATACAAGATTAAAACTTCCCTTGGCCCTGAATAACTTTATTCATTTGAGGCTTTTTTATAACCTTTTTGAAGATTTTTGGACCAAGTGATGTATTCAAGGGGTGTGAACTTTTGCAAAATTCTTTAAGGTTCTTGCCTAAAGTGGTCGGGGCATTTCACTCCCTAAAGCATTATTCAGATTTTTCAAAGAACAAAAGGATTTCTAGAAATCTTCAGGGGATTTTCATTAGAAGAAAGATTTATAGGAAAGGATTCAAGGTATAAATTGCGCTTTGGGCGTGGTCAGTCAAAATTTCTGGGCCAAGTTGCATCTTCAGTTAACCCTATGGATAATCAACAGAATTCTTCTTGCAGCTATTTTGGTTATTTGGTATTCCCTAAAAAACACGTGTAATGCATTTTTTACAGTGAAAGAACTAATATCACACTAAAGCTCCTTCCCTACAAAAACTTAAGTGGGAGAGGCTAATGATAACCCCACTTTTCAGAGGCTGCGTACACTCCTGTTTAGAACATTAACAAACTCACTGGTACACATTTTTTTTATAAGAAACCGTTTTATAAGAAACCTTGTACTAGAGCCCCAAAAATTAAAGAAACTTTTAGAGCTACATCAATATCTTTAAGAAACTCTGTAGAAAATAAGAGGACTTCTTGAGCCGGAAAGTACATTTTTGCTTGATTAAAGTTTGCTACACGTTTTTATTTAGAGGAACACAGGATGTTGAGTCTACTTGTATTGGTAGGTGGGTTTCACTTTCATACAAGAGATATGCGAAGGAAAGTGCAACATTTGATGTTAAGTGCATATCTAAAAATAAGAAACTTTTAAGAAACTTTTAGTACTAGAAACTGGTGAAAAATTAAGAAACTTTTAGTACTAGGACCCAAGCTAGTTTTCTTATGAAAAAAAACGTGTATCCTCAATAATTCACTAACAAATTTGAAATCAAATTGCAACAAATAATATTGATGCCTGAACTAAAGATTTGCTACAATCAGTAATTTTTAACACCTTCTTTACAGCTTATAAAGAGCATTCCATTTACAAAGGTTGTTTCGTTTCCAGTCTCTTAGGACAATCATTTGGAAAACCAAGGGCGATTATCTACAGAAATGATTACCACTGTTCGCTATTGTTCAAGCAGCCACAAGACAGGAAATGGTCAGCAGTCAAGACTTTGAACAAAATGTCGAAATAGCGTGAGGAGTGAACTTCCACAGCGTGATAGAAAATCTTCAACAACTGTAAATAATTCCAAAAACTTTGAAACTAAGAAACAAAGAACGAACAATTACCTGGGTCAGGTTAGACATTGCTGTTTTAGCAATTGCTGGTTCACCTTTTCCCCATTTGACAGCGGGAGCAGTTGAGGTTCCATTTTCTCCTGGCGTGGTGGGCAGAGGAGGGAAGGCGTCTGCATAGGTCGGAGCCGGTGCTTCTTCTAAAACGAGACTCTCCTGGTCGTTCTCATGGTTTTGAATTCCGTTGCAATTCTTTGGCATGGTGTCTGCGAAACCGGTGGGATCAAGGTCCCCGCCATTATGAGTTATGTCCATTTTCCTTTACTCTTTATCCGTTGTACGGTCAAAGTCTAGCAGCCCCGCTGAAAAAATGAATCAAAATCGTTGAAATAATGAAAATTCAAGACATCGATGCAAAATCCAAAACATCCGAATGTTGTTTGGCTGCTTATTTAACCAAATAAAGTCAAAAGTCATGAACTGCTAGTGGATTATCAATTTGATAGCAGATCTAAACTCCGAAGTAAACCAAGCAGTCCCACTGAAAACACAAGAAAAATCGTAAAATTCTTCCAAGTAACAAATATCAATACATCCCTATCAAAATAAACACATCCTAAATCTTCAGATTTATAAATCTTACATAAAAATGTTGAAAACTGTGATTTACAAGTAATTTACTTTGAACTGGTAAAAACCACGCGTTGTACTAGCCACGGGCAAAATATCAAAATCGGAGTTAGGCCCATTTTGAAAAGCATCTTTCAAACACAATAACTGAGCCATAAATAGACTAAAAACAAACCTGACAAGCAGAGGAGGCCACTGCCGGTTAAAATCGGTACCCTGGATTAGGTTTTCCCTTTAAACGCCACAGTTTCGCTGAATTTTTTCCCAGGAGATGAGATAAAAATTCAGGTTCTTCAGGCCGACGTATAAAATCGAAGAAAGGAACTTGATCCCGTCTCTCTTGTATCCTGTGAATAAATTAGGAATAATTAGTCTGCATAATTATGTGAAGGGTCGAGATTTTGCAAATTATTCTGACTTCTTGAACTCACGGATTAATTCAGCCAATCAAAATAAGTCTTTATGTGACATGTACCTCATTATCAGTATCGAGCTTGTCATAAATTTACATAATTTATTCCTCAAGTTTGTAAGACTTCCGGTGAAGTAAAGTGATGACGTTGTGTTTGAAATGGATGTTGATACAGTAGAACAACTGAATCAATAAGAAATCAGAAAACTATGTAAAAAATCATCTGTGTTGATTCATCTCTTTCTGTCTATCAGACTTTTTGATTTGCCTGCCGTTTTGCAATTAGATCTACAGACTTAAACGCTGAAAAATTGAATAAAATGGTTTGAGCTCATTCACATCACTGAAACAATTGAAGGATTAAAATCAAAATAAACAAATAAGGACAAGTCGAAAACCAAAAATATTTATTGTGTAGGCTCCATTGCTTTTATCAAAGATATACCGTACACGTTGATATTCTATAAGAACATAAGAACAAAAATATAAGCTGTAAACAGTTTTTGATCAGTATGGTGTATTTATTTATTTTCTTGAAAATGTACAGTAGTTCAGAAAAACCTGCTTCCCTTTCAACTACGATGAAATTAGAGTTCTCAATCAGTAAATAAAAAAATGGATCTAAAATTAGTGTGATTTCAATCGTTCCTTGTTCATATTTTCATAAATCTGGTCATTTCTTTTACCCAGCAAATTTCGATTACTTACTACAGGCCTCGGAAATGACAAGAAAAGACATTCAATTAGCTGCAAAGTTTTATCTGAAAAACTTTGTATAGAGAGCAGTCTTGCTTTGCAAGGGAGCCTGAAGGTTTATTTTCCCCTCTCCCTTCTCCTGGTTTGCCCTGCCCCCCTACCCTCGTTTGCAGAAAAATTCAAAATTTGAAAACGAGATCCACGAAGTTCTGGTTCTGGTTGATAAAAAACAAAAACATTAATGGCGGACGAAGGTACGACGATTGCAGTGGGTCTTCTAAGTGTAGACATGGAGGATCAGCGAAACAGAATAGATACTGAAAGAAATCGATACCCTTACAGCATTGTTTGGACACCGCTTCCATGTTTAACGTAAGAATAATGTATTTAGCCTTGCCACATAGATAAGATGGTCAATGCATGATAAATTAGGAGTTTTAATAGGCCCCCCCAAACAAAAATCGAATTGTGTTGTTTAGAGTCCTTGCGCCCAAAGTGGCCACCTTTTGAAACATTAGTAATAACAGAAACTCTCAAGAATTTTTCCAACCTCCACTTACAATAGTCAATATAGATACTTCTCATTAAATTGTTTAAGTCCCATCATTATTTCAATGTGATCTTTCAACTCGTTTTCTCAAAACAACAACACAAGCAAGGAACGGTCGTCAAAATGGTCCAAATCATGAAATGTGTTCAAATTGGCCATTAGCTTTTCAGTGTTATGTTAATTGACCCCCTATTTTGCTTCTCCAGTCATCTCTATTTCCGGGAAAGAATGCGGTTGGAAAGCAAACCAATGAAATTGCAAATGCTTCACATAGGGTGGCCAAGTTAGAAACAATTCTCAACCAATTGAGAGCCTTTTGAAAATGTCGCCCCCTGTTCAGTTCAGATGAAAAGTATTTCAAAATTCTTTTCTCATATTTCAAGTCTGAGGTCCAAGTGTCCTTCAAGTTCTTTTAAAATTTGTTTACAATTAGAAAGTGGAAAAATGAGACTGAAAGCGACGTTTATCAACTTCTTGCTCATCTGATTATATATGCAACAAAAAAAGAAAATAATAGACAAAATTAAGGTTATGGAATCAGCAAACATTTTGGCGGGTTTTCGAGGAAATAACTAGACCCAAACCTATTTGATTTTAAATTTTTCTTCATACCGCTCGAATTTTCTCAAATTGTGGAGGGCCGCCACTTCGGGGGCAAGGACTCTAGGCATAACTAGACAAAACATTACTTTTTAGGTAGGCCTTAACTAACAAACAGGTCATCCTTGTACTGCCTGGACTTAGAATTTCATCCTGTTTATAATTGTAGATTATTACTTAAATGTTATTGAATTGACATGAAAATTTAAAGTCAGCTGTAGTTATGAAAATGACCAACTTGTGACAAAAATGCATTGTTCAACCATTCTAAGATCCTTACATAAGCACAATGGATTGTAAATTTAGAGTCGGTGAGTTAGGAAACTTTATAAACCGATATTGATTGTGATGTTTCAGGTGGCTATTTCCAATCATTGGTCACATGGGAATTGCAATGTCATCAGGAGTCATTAGAGACTTTGCTGGTCCATATTACGTATCAGTAAGTTACTAAATTGTGATTTAATCAATTTTCAGGCAAGCAATGAATATGAAAGCAAGCAAGCACATTTATTTGTTTACGTAGGTGTTGTGGCAGCTTTACAGCTGATGTAGACCTGCAGCTTGTACCCCCAGAGTTGATATTCTAGAGCGGGTATCCTGGGTTCTCATTTACCAACCTCAGAAGGATGGACAGCTGAGTTGGCTGACGGCTTGTAGTTCCTGATTCCCACTGTTTGTGGATTCAAACCCACAGATTTTGACATTTAAGAATAAGAAATCCAGGGCCTTAACCATTAGGCTACACCACCAGTTTTGCTAACCTTACAATCATATACCACTGTGTTTAATAATGATCAGTTTATTCATCCTAAATAATTTCATCGTCACAAAATATTGATCATCGTCAGTTTTTACTCATTTTATGTCCACTTATCTTATCTCAATTGCTTAATACCCTGCAAGTTTTTTCTACATTTTCATGTGCCAGATTTCCAGATTTCTTCTTAATTTCTAAACTAATTCTTTTGAATTCTTTCAGGAAGACAACATGGCATTTGGAAATCCTACCAAGTAATATTTTTTTATTTTTATTTTCCAGTTTGGTATGGCCCATGGTGTGGAATCCATGTACTCTCTGTTCTCCAATAGACGACCCCCCCCCCCGCTTATTAATTTTCAGAAAATGTTTCACCCAGGACATTCTTATTCCAACCCCCCCCCCCGCTAATTAATTCTGGCCACGAGTTCCAAACAAGACAAGACAAAAGCAACACAACAAAATTCTGTGAGCCCAAACCTTTTCAATACGAAAGTTTAGAAAATTAATTTTTTCCAACCCCCCCCCCAGCTATTGATTTTTGAAATTTTTTCCAACCCCCCTATTATTCCAACCCCCTAGCTATTAATTTTTTAGATTTTTTCCGACCCCCCTACTATTCCAATTCCCCCCGTCTATTAGAGACCAGAGACTAAAGGCTATGTCGGATATTTGACCAAGGAACAATAGAAAGAGATGTGATCCACTGTTTTAGTCAAGCTCCAAGCCGCTTATCTTTGGCATAGACTAGATGCCCCCCCTGGGTATTGGAGAATCAGTTCAAGGCCAGAATGGGGGGGGGGCAGCAAACCATCAACTTAAAGGGCTAGAAAAACATTAACAAAAACATTAACATTGTACACTGAGTTCACTATAAGTCAGTTGTTCTTCCAAAATTTGCTTGATACTTGATCCCTCTCTTACTTCTTTAATTTTTCTGTGCTTTCAATTTCTTTAATCTAAGAATTGGAAGCTTTGATTGATATTTCTTTTTCAAAAAATTTTGATTCTACCATAATATATTTCTTTCAAGGTGTGTGTTGCACTCTCCTTGTTACACTCTTTTTTCTTTATAAGAATAAATTTTATAAGAATATTGAGGCTCAAAATCGTCAAAGAACAATGGAAATTTAAGAATAAACAATGGAAAAGTTGAGGCTCAGAAAAATCTCAAGTATTCTTATAAAAAAAAGAGGGATGTTAACTAAGCACAAATCAATATTTTGCCATTCCAATTACAGTTTCTCATTTTTTCTTATTCATTTGTATAGGTATTGGCAGTTGAACCCTTCCAAAGTATTCAACCCACAAAATAACTGGGATACTGCTGTTTATACCGCTTCAGAAGAATACAAAAAGAGAATGGTATGCATTCATCCTTGAAAATATTATCAAAAATAATAGATATCTACTTGATTTTTTATTCATTCTGAAATCTCATCCCAACTTTGTTTAGATCCACATATAATATCATTTTAAAACTTGTCAGAATTTTGCAGCAGCCAATTTGAGATGGGGATGTTTGGAATTCACACACCCCTGTGGCTGGGGGTCAGTATCCCTGCGTGTCGTAAGAAGCAACTAAAAGATTAGGCGTCAGGAAGGGCATCCGGCCATAACACTTTGCTCCAAGCCAAAGTGATTGATTAGTCTGGCTAATCCATGGACGGGTCAACCCCTGTTAGCAGAGAAAACAACCGGGATATAAATTCTGTTTTTGTGTGTTATCTAGAATTCACAATATCCTTATTACTAGCTTGGGGCAAAAATGTTTAATTAGGCAAAAAATTTGGTTTGTACATACCGAATTTAAACAAATATGCATTTTAAACTGAACCAACCATGCATTTCAAATTAATGATCTGGGATAATCCCTATCTGTTTCTATTGATCCCCTGAAAGTTTTGGCACAAACTATTGAAAGAAGAAGTTTCCAAAGGTTTGTTATGCAAAAAATATCAGTTTTCCTTTTAGTTCCAAAACTTTTTGAAAATAAGATAATGATATTCAAACTTACTCTAAAATGCATAAATTGCCTGAGTGAGTAATTTTGAATACTTTTGATACTTTCAATTAGTTTTTGATGACATTTATCTGTGTGAACAATACAATGTCCGCCTACATTCCTTTACAGCTGATGTGACATATCAAGAAATGTTATTTTTTGCAGCACAACTTATGCTGTGACAACTGCCATTCTCACGTGGCAATGGCGTTGAATCTCATGGAATATGATGGGTCCAAAAACTGGAATATGGTCCTGCTTTGCCTCAAAATGATGCTATATTCAAAGTATATCAGGTAAATACAGCTGTGCTACCCTCTTTTTCTTTGATAACTATACTTAATTTTTTGCTATTTTGAGCCTCAGAATATTCTTAAATTATTCTTATGGCAGAAAACATTGATACAGCAATAAATTGTTATCATTGTCATAAATGCCAAAAAAGCACACCTACAGAATTACAAATATGGTTGCTAACAGAAAAATATCCTTATTTCCTGTAAAACAGAGCTACTCGACACTTGCATCAAAATTTGGGTGAGTGTATTTAAACCATTCCCTGTAAATAGCACACCAATTCAGAAGTAAAAAAACACTCGCTGAAATTCTTTTCCATAAGATCCAAGCCTCACAATATTCTTAAAATATAAATGTCACACATTTTGAGCCTCCTTATTCTTAATAAATTAAAAAAAGAGTGTATTTAGTTACGTTATATTTAAACTACCGTCTGTTCAAAAAAAGCATAATTTTCGACAAGCTGTATACAACTTGGTATGCATTGCTAGATTGGACCCGGGTAGTTTCCTGCATTTACTCCCGAACAGGGTATCGTTATTTGCTCCTGCACAGGGTAAACGGGTCTAGAGGGGAAGATAGGAAACTGCTTTGCCTTACATGAATAACTTGAGTCAGCCTTGTTTGTATGTAATTCATGGGTGTAGAGGTTAAGATTTATCCCGTAAAGTTGAACTTAAGTTAAAAAAGTTGATCTAACTTATTTAGGAGTGGTTACAAAAATACTCATCTTGTCCCAGATTGACCTCTATTACCCAGGTAGACCTACAATTCACTCCGAAAATTTGGAATCAGACCTAAAACATACTCACATCAAGAACTACACGAATGATATCCAGTTGTCTTTTTCTTATTTTCAGCTTCTGGGCATTCTTCAAGACTTGGTTCCCATTTCTCATCCTCCTGACAATCATCGTTGTACTTGTAGTTTTCGTAAACTGAAGTCAAGTCGTTAGTCACGTGAAATACAACTTTACAGGGCACATCTTCATAAGTCATTACTTTTCTCGCATTATTATGCATCAATAATGATGCACGAATAGGTTTTCTTTTAAACTATTGCTTAATAAAGTATTATGTAATCAAGACCTTTTGCGTAGTGGATTGGGATTTACACCAGTCCAAGTCAGATATATTTGAGGAGAAGCAGGATTTGGAAAATCAATCGAGATAATTTGTGAGAATGAAAATGACCCGAGTAAGACTCGAACCCACGACCTCTAGATTTGTACTCTAGAACGCTAAATAGATTTGTACTCCTCGTCTTTCAGGTCATGGGCCTCAAAATAGCGTTCTAGAGTACAAATCTAGAGGTCGTGGGTTCGAGTCCTACTCGGGTCATTTTCATTCTCACAAATTATGTCAGATATATTTCTATATAGAGGAGAAACAAGAAAGGAGACATAAAGATTAAGGAAAGCATGAAACTTTCAGTAAAAGAGAGCCAGTTTCCTTTCTCGTTTCTCATCTATATCGCTCTGTACCTTTGTACATCGAGCACTACAATGCAGGCTTGACCACGCAATTGCTATAAAGATATATTTCTATAATTTGCGTACCAAAGGAGTTTTAGGAGATCTAGTGCAGATTCCCAGCACAAGGAGCCAGAGCCAACTGGGTTTTTCTATCTCTTGGGCCTCAAAATTGTCTGCATGTGAAAATAGGTCAACACTTCATAATAAGCATCTTGTATCTGGTATAGTCTAATTATCAATTTGAATATATCTTGCCACCACTTTGTACAAATACATTTACACATTAATTTTAGTAAGTTTAAGTATTACAAAATACAATCGTAATTCTCTATTAAAAGATTCTCAGATATGTTAAAAGATTACTCCTTTTCAAAACGTGAATTGGATTGAATTTCATCACTTGCCGTTAGGGACAGCACACCTCCTAAGAGTTCGCACATGCGTAGATGGTCGTCTCTTAGTCCCACAATCATTGAACATTGTTAAATCAAATTATTTAAACTTGGGTTGGAAGGAATTACCTAAACTAGGGTAGGAACTCAATTATATCGATTGATCCTTCAATTAGATTAGGGAGATGATAGTGTAAGTTTCTTGGAGAGTGAAAGCTTTAAGCTGACTTTTGAAAGGTGTGCTGTAACTAGCAGCGAGTTATTTCATCTTGTTTTGCCCTTTTCTATCAGCAAAGGTTATTTAAAACTTAACTTGTTGTAATCACCAATCATAAAATCAATCAGACCACCAAGAACTAAAACACCTTAAGTTCAAGAACGGACAAGAAATAGGGATTTATTTCATCTTATCAACAGTGATCAGACTTTCCTGGTTGTGGTGACTTTTGGCAGGTCTGAGTTATTTCTGAGTGATTTTTGAGTGATTTCGAATCTCAACACCAACGTTCAGTGAAAGATTATCTGAACATTATGAACAGTTTATTTAACCAGAACAGGACAGTCGACCATATTTCTAAAAATCCTCCCACAAAATCAGCTTACGTTTCCTGTTTCTGGCAGAATTCTGAGCTAATCATGTGAGTAACTATTTTGAAGTATCCTTTTTTCCAATAAAAATGTTCTCCTTGAATTCAACAAGCGTCCCTGCGAAATGGGACAAATGCTGAGAATTCAAAATTCGCATAAGCAGAAGTATAGCCCTTTCGGAGTTGCGCAAGGAACTGGTAACTAGTACAGTGCCCAATGTATTGTGGGATAGTTTCGTGGAACACTCTTTTTGTTTACGAAGCGAAGCGTCCCCTAAAACTATCCCACAATACATTGCGCATCATACTAGTTACCAGTTCTTCGTGCAACTCCGAAAGGGCTAATAGGAGCCCTCGTCTTTCAGGTCACGATCTGCTAATTTGAGACCTGATTATATCAAGCAAGCTGAGCCATGATCCCAGGTTGGTATCAAACGCATGTGCAGAATGATTCATCCTGTTGTCGACTTGCCTTGTTGGGCATTACAGGGAAACGCAGATTAAGTCAACTTGGGTAGCCGAGTCAACATGCTCTGTTAAAACAGATTAAGTTGAGTTGCAGAGCAAAAAAGCGTCATATAATTGTAAATTTAATCCAACAAAAATTTCCTACCAAACGCATGCCAGGGAACGCAGCATATTCATCCAATCAGGGTCAGCTCACCGCATATATTTAGGCCCTTAGATACTCTGAATAAGATTAACATAAAGTTCTCTGTTATCAAAAAGTTTCAAATGCGAAGAATTTGGCAACGTAGAGTCTACCATTGTGTAGAATCTGCAAATTATCTCAGTTAAAGTCATGCTGCAGAACTGATTAATCATGCTGACATGCTAAGCTCTTCGACTTACTTTGTAGCTACCTTAATTTTCTCAAGAACCTTTGGGAAGCTTCTGTGTCGTCACAATGAGGTTTCAAAAGATTGTTTCACCTCACACCGGAGTTATCAGCACCATAAGGTGTCCGCTATCAGCAGCGCTATCCAAGAGGTCTGGGGCAACTCTTGCAAGGTGAACTTCCGCAAATTCGCACGGCGGGAAAATGTGCAGGACATAAGCAGGCTAAAATAAAAACACAAACTTTCAAAATCATGTAAATGTAAGTGGCAAAGGAAGAAATAAAAAATTAAGTTAATTTTAATCATATTCAAACAAGATTAATTTTCCAGCTATTAAAAGTAAAAGCGGTTTGGTCTACATGTTCTACTGTGTCCCAAAAATATGGAAAAACAATACGTTGTGCACTCGCAATATGATAAAGACTTACAAAAAAGACATAATAATAGGTTTCTGAACTGTCGTTTATAAGCAGTAGTGGCATTTGAGGTAGAAGTGTTTAATGGGAACAGGGGCCCCATCAAAGGAGGTTAGACCCCTGTCGGAGTATTTATAATACTAGATATTCATTGCCTCAGAGCGAATTTCTTGAATTTTCATGGAATTTTTATAGCCCCTGTCTGAGTTCCTAGCCCCCTTGTTGGAAGAAACCTGGCACCACAACTGCCTATTACCTGTGATAATAGCAATTATGGACAAATGTCAAGCATTGCTGCGAGGTTTGATTGATTGATTGATTGATTTTATTTCTTTAAGGGTTGCCCATACAGCAGATGCTGATTTACAAGGGGCCCTCCGAAAAAATATTAATTACAAGTTATAATAAAGAAAAGTAAAATTAAACCTAAACCTAATACAATAGTACAATACCTTTTATCTACAATAAAATTTAAAGATTACAGTCACTATCAACTTAACTATTTAAAATCGAAAAATAAATTTAATTTTGATCTGTTTCAGATAGTTTGTTATAAGGGTTTCAAGGGAGGATGCCTTTTTAGTCTTAGCTGAGAGGCCGTTACACAGTTTTGTGCCCCGGAACGAAAAACATTTCTGACCATTTGTGGATATTTTCTTTGGTACTCTAGGTCAGTCTCTGTGTTTCTATGGGAATGAATAAAACTCTGTGAATTCCTTTTAAAGAGGCTTTCAAGGTATCGAGGAGCCAAATCATTGAGTGACTTGAATACCATTGTTTTAGACTCATTGTCAATGAGTTGGGACTCGAACTGTTTAGACTTGAGGTCAACATCCAGTTAGTTAACTGAAAGATGGTGACTGAATAAAATTCATTCAAAAATAATAGAAGAATCTGAATTACCTGTTTGGTGGCGGAATTGACAATATTGATGATACCGGCAGCTTGCTTCACTTGAAGGTACGTGATGAATCCCGTCTTTAATGCGCGGGTTTGCGCGTGTACGTCTAGTGGATCACGTCCACACGGCAGCGCCAATAACATGCAATGTTCATTAGCATTCTGAAAGAGAAGTAATTGAGTTGCAAACTAAACATTAATTCTTTTCTTGTAAAGTTCTTCTATTCGCAAATTTTCAGATATTTATACTTAGAAATCACAATCGAAAACTACTGGAGACATGGAATCAACAGAGGAAATTTAAGGATACTGACAACGTTACGAGTGTCAAACTCGGTTCGTCCTCATAAGGTTGGAATTTGGTCCAATATACAGTTTGTACACCGTTTGAATCAGAAGACTGTATGGACAACTCCAATGGAAAACTCTAATAAATAACCTTTCCATTAATTTCCCTGGAGTTGTGTATTTTGTTCTTAACATCTAATTTCAAATTGCACCAAGGGTATTCTACCTGAAACGTGACAGCTAACTCCTGTCCTGCTAAAAGTTTGTGGACAAATCATAAATTAATGAGCCTACCTTGAAATATTCGTTCGCACCTTCATACACAATATTATATACACAAATAGAATCAGATTACTGTAGAGAATGCAATGATACCAAAATTATTGGCGAATTCCAAGAAAAAAACTTCCCATGAATTTCAACATTGTTGTATATTTTTTCTCTAATATTTGTTCTACCTCAGTGTTCTACTATCAGTGTTCCACCTGAAACACGACAGCTAGCTCCTGTCCTGCTAAAAGTTGTTGGACAAATCATAAAGAGTTGATGATCCTACCTTGATACGTTTGTTCACCCCTTCCAATTGAGATGGTTCAAGTTTCATTCTCTGTGAAATTCTCAAAGGTGGTGGAACCTCTCCTGCAAGTACCGATCTTGGCAACGAGGCTTCAGCAAGTCGAGCATTTCCTACAAACAAAACCATTAACAGTCAAGAACAAAAGGTTTATATATCGCAGTAACGGTCAATAGCCACCCGGAGAGTAATAAAACCGTTTACCAAAGTCATTTATATGATGTGTAGTTAATCATAATTGTGTAATTCATATTGGTAGTGAGCTCTCTCAGTGTGAAAATCTGTCATCTTAGAGATTAGGGTGGTTCTTCCAATTTAAGACAAAAATTTCCCAGTAGCTTGACAAATAAACAAAATTAACAAATAAAAAACCTGACAAACTGTTGATTGTTGATTAGCATATTACGCTTACTACCTTGGTAAGGTATTGGCTTATGTGCAAAGCACAAAGGGCCCACTGAATAGGTAGACTTATCGAGCAATGCGACCCTGGTCCTTCCTCTCGATGTGACCACACCTCGTGATTTTTTTGCCTTCTTGCCAGGAATTACAGATAGCTGGCAAATTCTCTCCTCGCACTTTATGAAATGTCTGAAGATGGTTTTCAACCCAGGACCCTTTAATCAAGGGTGGAGTGATCTAACCAAGGACCATACAAATAGTAGAGGAGACAAATACATGGATAGTTGTTGATAGATTATTGGTTGTTGATATATTGTTAACAGTTGATAGAGGCAAATATACGCTTACAATCTTCATAAGGTATTTGTTTATGTGCAAAGCACAAAGGGCCCACTGAATAGCTAAACTAATTGAACAGTACATTGATAATTAATTGGCAAATAAGCTTACTATCTTTGTAAGGCATTTGTTTATGTGCTAAGCAAAAAGGGCCTACTGAATAGGTTAACTAATCGAGCACTGGACCCGTCAACTGACCCACTCAACTCCTCACTCAGAAGATAGTTTACTAGGCAGATGAACAAACCTGATATATAATGCATTTGCACTGCAGCAGAATCATTCTTCAATGCGAACAATCCCTGCCACATCACCGGATATCTTCTCAGTAAATCAAGCAGCGAGTCCGCATTAGTAGGGGGTGGTGGTGGTGGTGGGGTGAAGTGAGCTGGTGTTGGGGTACTACCAGAGGTTGGTGGGTTGGGGGTGATCATTGAGCCAGGGGTGCCGTTGGGGCTATCTACCATAACTGCATTTGAAGGTCTTTGCTGAGCCAAAGGTGGTTGTTGTTGTGGCTGTGGTATATGAGGATCGACTAAAATAAAAAAGGAATATATCAAAATGGCAATAGTATCAAATGTGTGCCCCACTCTTTGCAGTCGCGTCAAAGTTGGAATGTTCCCCTAAAGTGGCAACAGCAAACAAACAAGTAAAACCGGTTATAGTTGTTTGACAGTGAAAAATCTCGAGGGATTCGATCCAAACAGAACAGTCCAAGTTTTTATAAACTCATAGTGGCCTATGTATGCCTCACTTGTGACGAGGCAATGAGTAGAAATGAGAGAAACCTTGTTGGACAAAAACACAAGATGGTCAAGGATCAAATCCCATCAAAACTTTATCGATTTTCTACATCCCCTTGAAGTCTTTTCCATCCCATGGTCAAATATAGCAAACCTAAAAGTTTTGTTTTTCAAATGTAAATTGGATGGAGTTGAAGAGCTGTCATTGCAACACTGACTCCATGAATATTTTGCATCACTGAAAAATGAATTCTTGCCTACCTTTCTCCTTTCTTGGTTCTGGAGGGGGAGGAGGTGGTGGTGGCGTCTCGTCCTTAAGTCTTTCCCTCCGCTCTCGTCTTTCCCCTTGATCTCTGTATGATTGTCGTTCTGAATCATGTCCACGTGGAGGAGTTACTCTCCTCTCTATACTTCTACCCCTTCTTCTTTCTCCTGGTCTCGCCACAGGAGACCTTGGTCTTGATTCTGGTGTCCTTGGTCGCATTACATCAGTTCTTACTTCAGGTGTACGTGTTCTATCCCCACTGCTACCACCATACCTTACTGGGCTTCTGCTCCTACGATCCACTGGAACTGGGGGCGTATGACGAGGGATCCTCTCCACTTCTCTTGGACTATCTCTGTAACCCCCACGGCCTCGCTCTCCGCGATCCATGCCTCTATCGGGTGCCTCATTTCTAGATATACCCCGCCCATGCATCTCTCTATCCCGGTTATAGCTTCGTTCTCTTCCAAGTCTATCCTTGTCTCTCGTTGGTTCGTTTTGAACAGGCCTAAAAGACTTGTCCCCTCCTCGAACATCTCTGGAATCACGCGTGTCTCTGAAATCCCTGGCTTCCCTTGAATCCCTGTCTCTTTGTTCCCTTGTAAAACGAGCTTCATGAGGGTCCCTAGGCTCTCTTGTGTCTCTAGCATCTGATTGGTCCCTAAGCCCCCGAGTCTCACGTTCATCAGGTCTATAATCTTCATCTCTACGCCTATCCATCCTCCCCTCTTTACCATCTCGGCCTCGCTGACTACTCGTCCTCCTTTCAATTGAGTGCCGTCTCCTTGGGGACATACCACGATCTGGTGAGCCTCGATTTCCAAATTCCCTTCTGCCTCGATCTTGTATAATATCGCGACGATCAGGTGAAGCACGTCGGAATTCAGGGGATTTCCCACGATGTACTGTTTCAAGGGAATTCCTACGCCTTCCTGAAGTATCTCTTCTACGAGGGGAATCCACACGGTCACGTCTCCCAAACGTTTCTTTGCGTTCTCTCCAATCAGGGGAGTCCCTGGGCGACCCCTTGAGGCCTCTCTCCATGGCATCAACACGATCAATCACTCTTTTGTGTGGCGATGGCCTCCTTGGTCGTTCATCTGGTCTCACCCTCCGATCGGTTGGGCTTCTTATTCTTCTAGCACCAGCAGATTTAACGGAATCGGAATCATGTTCAGAAGACGTGGATAGTCTCCTTGTCCTCTGCTTATCCTTCTTGTTCCGCCTTTTATCTCGATCTGTATCATACTCGTAATCACTTCTCCGCTTTTGGAAATTTGCTTCTTTCATGGATCGTTCTAGTTCAATCTTTTCGTCATCAGATTCTGGGCCAGATTGTTTTGGCTCAGCTATGAAAGACTTGGGGTACACCCCATATACGGGGATGTGTAGCTTCGATCTTAGGTCCATAGTGTCCTCTTCCAAATCAGGGGTAGGGGGTGTCTTATCCGGGGATAGAGGAGTCTCTACAATTTTATTACTTCCACTAGTACCCGACTCTTCAACAACTAAGCTTTCCTCATCATCATCATCATCATCATCGTCGATATTATCCAAGTCGTCACTTGAGTCTGATTCTGACGAATATATATCTTTCTTCAATTGTTCAACTTTCTCATCAATATTTTCATTGGTCAGAGTTTCTTTCTGGTGCGATATTACTGCTGCTTCTGTGTTATCATTCTTAGAATTTTCAGATTGATCGACCGTAGTTCCAGGAATTTCAGGTTGAACCTCCTCTTTTATTTCTTCCTTGATCTTTACATCAGACTCAATATTCAATGGTTTTTGTTCATTCTTGACATCAATTGGGGGATCTTTGTTTTCTGATGAAGATCTGGTCTCTTCTTTATTTGCTGGTTCTGCTTTGATCTTGATATCAACATCTTCTGTAGATTTTAAAATTTTATCTTTCGCTTCGTTATCTGAATTGTTCATTGCACTTCCTTCTTCCTTCTCGGATTCAATCACTTCCTTTTCATATTCAATCACTTCCTTCTCAGATTCGATCACTTTCTTCTCAGATTTAATCACTTCCTTCTCAGAATTAATCACTTTCTTCTCAGATTTTGTCTCTTCCTTCTCAGGTTTAACCATTTCCTTCTCAGTATCACTGACTTCCTCCTTCAAAATCGGTGGGCTTTTCTTGGAATCAACAACCTCCACATCTGATTTCTGCGATTCATCAATGACCAAATCCGATTGGTCAGAATCTGAATTAACAGATTCAAACACTTCTGCCTCCTTCCTCACTGTAACATCTACTTCTGTGTTTTGTTCAACTTCCAAATCAGGATCAGCATGAAGCATTCCCTTTTTAGCACTCGACGTTTGATGATATGTTTGATGCTGCTCCGATGTTTTCTTTTCTGCTTCTTCAAGTTTTCTCAATTCTTCCCGTTTTTTTTCCAGCTCTTCTAATTTCTCTCGGTCAGAATCACTTTCACTGAGACGCTCCTTTGCTAATCTGAAATCAAAACATCAAATAATTCTCAACTATTGATTCTGGAAAACATTGCTGGTCTAGGATCTACAGTAGCACTTCATCATGTAACTGCTTGTATGAGCTAGTTTTTAAAGAGACAAACATACAAAAATCAGCTTCCCAAAGCATCGTAAAGAACAAGTAAAGAGGGGGTAAGGGGCAAACTTTTATTCAGCTTCTTAGTTGAACATTCACAACAAAGAAGGAGAGTGGAATAAACATCAATTCAGGAAGAGACCAATCAGAAAAGAAATCTTTCAACAGATCTTGCTAATAATCATTTTTTATTTCCGTAAAAACAAGCAGCCATGATCAGTTGGTGGTGCATGATATCTCTTCCGCATTGAAATTCTCGGAACAGGTCTGTGGATATCAAATCATCATTTCACAAACTGCAGGTGGACAACAAAAACACAAAGATTTCAGCACACTTAAATGGGGGAAAGGTGACAGAAATAGGCAAAAACGCTTACTATTTCGGTAAGGTATTTGTTTGTACACACAAAGACCCCACTAAATAGGTACACAAAATGAGAAGTGTGACCCTGGTTCTCCTCTGATGTAACCACACCTTGTGACTCCTTTTGTTCTTTTGCCTGGAGTTACCGAGAGTTGGCAAATTCTCTCAAGCTTTTTGCAACAGGTCTGAACTATCTTTTACAGATTTTCTTGGAATCATGACATAAAGATCAAGGATTAAGGCTGGGGTAGGATGGGAGTACTTTCTTAATGGTCCATTCAATATTCAATACATAAAAAGCCCAAGCAATACCTTTCCGAGTATCCCTTTTCAGCAGTATGATTCTCTTCAGTCTTTTTAACGTCAGGTCCTCCGACACTTTGTTGTTGTTGTTGTTGTTGCTTCTCAACATCACCCTTTGCAAGCAGCAATCCTTCATTCTTGAGCGGCTCTCTTGCTGCAGCCTCTCTTTCAAGCTTGTCAATGCCAGCCTCGACTAACAACTTCTGCTGCAGATCCCCGGATTTTGACAACTCGGCTTGTAGCTTCCTCAACTTCTTCAATTTCCTCAGCTCCTTCCTTCGGGCTTTCTCCTCCGCAGCAAGTCCTTTCTCAGCTAATTTTCTTTTCTTCTTTTTCTCCGCTTTCAGAGCTTTTGCATCCATTGGTTTCTCAGCGACATCATCATTATCATTATCAACGCTAGCCCCTGGTTCATTCACCCCTTTCACTGATTTCCTTTTCTTCTCCTTCTTCTTCTTTTTATCCCTTTTCTCCGATTTCTTGACAAGATCCTCTACACCATCAGGGGAATGTCCACGCATGGAGATTTCTCCACGTATAAGGGAGTCTCCACGCATAGGGGAATCCTCGCCAATCCGTTTCCTCTTTTTCTCACTTGCATTGGGTTTGACAATTTTCGATTGGATATCCTTCTCACTGTAGACATCGTCATCGTCGTCATCGTCGCTTTTGTGTCCGATAGACGGGGGGTGCTCATCATCAGTAAGGGGGGTGTAAGCTCTTTTCCGTTCTCTAGGCCTGTCCCTCCCACTGTATTCACGCTCTCGATTTCGACTCGAGTCTCGCTCGTGTTTTCGTCCTGATTCTCGTTCTCGTTCCCGTTGACGATACCCATAATCCCTCAGTTCTTTTTCATAATCATCATAATCTTCGTCGGCGTAAGGATTTTCGTGGAAGTACTCCTGAGAGCCCTGCAAGGTGAACGAATATCCATACTCTCTGATAATTTCAAAAATTACTCGAAGAAATTTCAAAGAGCCAGATTAGAAAATAAACGGCATCATGAGTTAAACAATAATATATTTATACACGCATTTTTTGTAAACAATTTCAGCTTGACCTCAGTACTCAAAATTGCTTAGCTAGAAGGCTAATTTGAGTACTCAAAATTGCTAAGCAATTGCTTAGCTTTTTATACTTGAAGATTTGTTTCTTAGAATACTATCTCTCATAGTTTTTGTACATCAAATGTCAATAGTATCTTGCATAAAAAAGTGTGCTGGAGTACTAATATCCACTATAACCTACTTCTCAATAGCTGCTGTACGATTTTCACTGACAATTGGGTCAGAACTGTAACTTTCAAATTGCATAGCATTCCTCTATCCAATACTGGAATAGCTTAAGTGTTTTTTCATGCTTATAAACTAATTATTTATTAAAAATAAAAAAATGCGAGTAAGTCCATTATCAAAATAATTTATTAGAAAAGAAACTCATCCCTCAACCGAGTCTGTTGATTTTGAGAAAATCTGTAGACCAGATACGCAAGAGTTTGTTCATCATTTCGTAGTACCTTTCTCCATTGGGATGATTTAAATAAACTGATGTGAGTGGCCTAACTTTCATTTAATATCAAATCTTCGATTGAAGATGCCAATAAAGAATAGGGGCCTTCTTTTTTGTAAAAATTTATAAAAATGTCAAACAAGTGACAGAACATAACGAGAGGGGGTAGGTGACTCTGCGGAGGCAAATCTAACAGGAGCTATTGAACAGCCTCTACAAACACAAGACTAAACGCAGAAAATGAATTGTTAAAACTGGGTTCGAAATTATACTGCAGATTTGAGGAAGGATGGTAAAGAGATATCCCAACAAAAGGTTCAACCAAACTTAACCTTCGAGCTTACTTGTGAATATTCACGGAATTCTCCATGTCCTCCACGTTCTGATCCCTGTCCATATTTCCCGGTAAAGCTGTACCCTTTGTTATATCCCCCTCTGAAACTACCTCGCCCCCTTCCTGGATAGCCCCCTGGTGGGAAACTAGAGTGCATCCCCACGCTCGACCTGACAGGTGGCGGTGATGGTTCCAGGCTCCTTTTGTCCATCTGTCCAGTTCGTTCCATTCTCCCGTAGAAGCCTTCTTTGCAACTGCGGCTTGCGAAATCAACCTGAAAAGTTTACCAAGAAATTTTATTTCGAAGAGAAGCAGGATTTGGAAAATCAATCGAGATAATTTTTAAGGATGAAAATGACCCGAGTAGGACTCGAACCAACGACCTCTGACGGTAGTGCTCTAGAGTACGAACGTAGAGGTCGTTGGTTCAAGTCCTGCTCGGGTCATTTTCATTCTCACAAATTATCTCGATTAAATATAATTTTCTATTTCAACTTGATTTCCAATAAAATCGTAAGTAGAAAACCCTGACAGCCTTAATTATCACTTATTTTGATAAGCCCCTGATATTTAGGGGGGCCTATTAAATACCAACGGCTTGTCATGATAAGCGGTGACTATCATGTCAAATATTGTGTCAGAAACAGCCTTGATAAGACGGAATGCAATTACTGAGAGCCGTATTCGATTAAACTTATTATTAAAAATCAACTTACCAAAAGCTTTTTTCCAAGAACGTATCTTCCTCTCATGTTCTCGAATGCGTACGTGGCAGAATCAATAGTGTCGAAACTGACTAACCCCTGCCAGCACTGTCGGTCAACTATTACACGTGTCACAAAACCAAATGGGTGAAACTGCCTCTGCATCTGGTTTTCTGTCGCATTTTGTGCCACGTTGCCAATCCAGATTGTGTTTGTCGGAGTTCCGCGACCAAAACCAACCTAAATAAGGAAACAAGGATGATTGACCCTTAGCTTTGGTGTCTCACAAAAGCTTTCGATATAGAGCACCAAACAGGGACACCACTATGGCTGAACTGGTTATGACTTGTGTGAATTGAATTTAATTGCGTGAATAAACTCATGTGATAAAACTTCAATCCCCGTCAAAAGTAGTTGGAACACCCTTGCTCTTTTTACCAAATAACTACATTTTTAGGTTTCCTAGCATTTTATTTCCAATCAAATCCCCTCTCCCCCTCAAAATAATGTTGTTACAAATGGAACTTTATAAGACTAAACCAAACACTAGCTGAATGTTATGGGCTAGTTTTTGTTATCAGAAAAAACATTGTAAAGGGGGAGGGGAGGGGCAAAATGTAGAAAACTGTAAAAATCATGCAAGTGTTCTAAGACTTTTGGCAGGGATTGTAGCCTGTGATACATGTCCTGTACCAAAAGACAAGGGCTCTGCCAATCAGGACACCCTCTAATTACTTTAGTGCGTATAGTACAGTGTTCTATACAGTGTTGTACATGTGAACTGGAATTACATTAATTACATTTCATCTTGATCTGATCTTTAGTTCTTAAATTACCTGCTCACTTCCGTCTTCGTAACTTTTGATAATCTATCCTTATCTAATAGTCTCCTTTTCATGTTACATGCTTCTTAATTTTACGAGACTACTGTAATCGGCCATGCTTGAATTTTTTTTGTAAACGCCCCCACAACTCGTGTGTTTTTCTCTTATCTTAATACAACGTGTAACATACAGAAACAACCAATATACAGTTAATTGCCATCAAACGGATGTATCATTGTATGCAAAAGAGAATCAAATGATTGCAGTCATAAGAGTAAATCCAATAAATAAGAATTAATCTTCAAGTTTTCTAATCAACTACTAAAGCTTTTATCAACATTGATAATAGGAATTTCTTTCAGGTGACTCTCTACGTTTTCATAGTAACTAATAGAGAGTGAAGTTTTGAGGAGCTCCTGCCATTAAAGCAAGTATTGCAACACAAAAGAAAAGTGAAATATTCCAGCTACCTTGATTCTATTGCCACGAATGATTTCCCTGTCCATTCTGTGTTTCGCTCTCATTGCTCCATTTATATCAACGTACTGTAAAAATGCGTATGTAGTTATTCCCGGGTTTTGCTTCTTTATGTCTACATCCTGAATAAAGAAAAATATCAAATAAACTACAAGTACTTTCTTTCTAATGCAATGAGTAGTATTGTCGCAGTCCTAGTCCTTAAAGTGAATAGCAGCCAGATGCCAAACCAGCTGTTCTACAGCCAACTGACAGGAGGAAAGCGCTCCCAGGGCGGCCAAATGCTGGGATTTAGTACACTTTGAAGGAGAACTTGAATAAAACCTTTGTAGACCGACATCAGGGAGGCACTCTCCTAAGATCAAACGAGCTGCTGTAAAGGAGGAGCGAAAGCCTTTGAAAAAGAGTAACTTCGAAAACGACGTTATCAACGGGAGAAACGAAAAAGAGGACAACGATTATCGAGAGCACAATTGGACACACGTCATCTTCAACAATAAAGGACAGCGATTAGTCCTCACACAAGTATCACTCTCCTGTAAAACACTTTTCAATAGTGGAGAAATATGGATTTGTAGTATGATCTTTCAAACACCTTCCCATACAATATAAATGGAATAATCAAAGGGGAAAACCGTTTTTGACCCAAATGACATATGAACAATGATCAATGATCACCGTTAGAGTGCTTGATATAAAGAGTAGGGCAATAAAGCCAGTGTATTGGTTTCCAGAAAATAGTGCTAAATTCATGATAGTAGTGCATGGATAAACACTGATTGGCAGAAGAGAAACAGGAAACTACACGTTCATTTCGACAAGCCTGTTTTGTGATTTCTCACTCATCAGGAGATGTACTTAGTTAGTACATCTGCTGATGAGCAAGAAATCACGAAACAGGCTTGTCGAGATGAACGTGTAGTTTCCTGTTTCTTTTCTGCCAATTAGAGTAGGGCTATATACAGTAAGAAGAAAAGACTCAAACGGAAAAGACTCTTCATCTGAACAAGCCTGTTTTGAGGTTACCAACTCAGGGGATGTACTGATGTACAAATTGTTGAGGCTCTTTCTTCTTATTGTATTATCAATTATTATCTAATCAGCATTCATTTAACACAACTGTTAAAAGCTCAATAATTTTAGATTATAAAATTTTCTTCAATAGTTAGATTGATTGCTTTTAACAGTTGTGTTCTAATATTTTAGTGTTCTGTTATTTTAGATGGTGGTTTTTGATTCATGATAGTAATGAATTTAAACAATTTATTAATCTAATCATTAAGGATGCCAATACACTTACCACAACGTCACCAAACTTCTCAAAGATCTTCCTCAGCTCACTGTGAGTCAACATCTTATCCAAATTCCCAACGAACAATGTGCGTGTTGCCATGGGATCAAATTGGACATCCTCAGCCCCAAACTCTTTTGAGCGATACTTCTTGCGATAGAGGCTGAAGTTAGCCTCACCTTCTTTGTCCTTGTTTTCACCTGATAATTCAAACATTTTTATTCAAACATTTATATTCAAACATTTTTATTCAAACATTGTTAGTTAATGGGAAACCAGGATTCCATTGGGTAAATTAATTGAAGATATTTTTAGTAGTTAAAGAGATTTTGTAAAAAGTCAAGAGTAAATAAGAGATTTGGGCAACAAAGTTCATCTGCAATCAACGGATTTTTTCATCATATCAAAATAGCAGAAGATGATCCCCTGTTGGGAATATGAACGGTATTAGACAATATTAGCTGCGTTGAATCACAGGAAAGCTCTACCATATGAACCGAAAAGAGCATTATCTTTGATATGGTATCAAAAATCCTGGGTTAAGTCAATGGCCACGATTCAAGTTGATATTGGTTCAGAATAACTAAAAGATTAAAAACATTGTTTGGGATTATTCTTAAAAGCATTTTATCAACTGGAAACGAGTGTTGAACAATTAAAAGACCCTGTTACTCTAAAAACATTAATAAGGATGGATATAAAGAGTACAAATTAAACAATCAACAAATTTTAACTCAAATAATATCCATCATACTGACCTTTGAAGAGGGAAATTTTCATTTCGTTTCCAAGAAATATTTTGTTATTTGATTTCAAACTCTTTTCAGCATCTTCAGAGCTATATACAAAAACAAGGGTCATATCACTAGTGCAGTAATTAGGACATTAGAACAAAAACGTGAGAAAGGTATTTCCAGCATCCATCAAAGTTTGCTATCAACAAATTCCCTTAGAGAAAAATTTTCAACCAAATAACTATTTATGCTATGTGGCGTAAATTGATGGTCACATGCCGTATAAAGAACAAAAAGTCGTTTGAATATTACTTGGACTAATTGCTTAGAAGATGAAATAAAGGCATAGAGAGAAAATAGAGCACTCAATCTGTCTGTACAATGGCTGGTATTCTATGTGGGGATATTCCTAAGTCTTGCTAGTCCTGAAATAAGCCAAAATAACGGATTGTAAAGATATGCCGACAAACTGACTATCAGGCCTTGTCTCCAAACCATCTTGAAAATAGAAAATAAGCTGTACATCCAAAATCACCAAAGGCAAAAATTAGCAAATGAATAACTAGACTGAATTGGATCTATTCATTTCAATCTATATGTTTGAGTTGCTGAGCCCTGAAGAGGTCATATGTCATTTTCTTAATGTAGATAATATGGGGAAAATGTATGGCTATCACTTGGTTATCATTACAAATCATAGAAAACAACATTTACAAACAATGCTTAGGAAATTCAAAAATGAAATATGAAACTAACTTACCTTCTGAATTTCACTAAAGCATGTCTCTCCTTTTCTGTTCCGACAATTTTGATATTGAGAATTTCTCCAACTTTCTTGAACTCATGAAACAAAGCTTCCTTGATGCTGTTATCTGCAAAATGAATGAATCCAAACCATTCGTATGTAAGGCATACTTGGCTGTTGGAACATAGAAATCACTCCCAGGATACTTATAGTTTTTAGTTCTCTAAATTTTTCAATCTCCTGATATTTTAGTTTTCAGCTTTTGAAAGTAGATTTTTAACTTAATAAGTTAACAGGTATTTGAAGGACACTTGCATATTCTCTGACAAATAATATAGGAGATATCTCGGCAATTGCTGTTTTTGAAACAATCAACAGAACAGCCTGTCGGACATGACTACATTCTATGAAATATACTAAAGTCTGTGCAATATAGAGAAGGACATCAATCTTCCAATTTGAATGGGGCTTTATGAATTGCTTTTAGACATCATTTTCTGAGTAAGTGAGTTAATGTTCAACATGTTAGGCTGCAAAAGGTAAGAGGCCTTATTTCCAGCCAGGGCTAAGGGCCCTGGTTTAATATCCCTTCCAAAGGATGGTGGAATGGGTTGTTTAGTCAACAACTAAAAGGTCACCCATTCAGATATTGACCTGGAGCGACCTAGCTTAACTTCTGAACTCCTAAAGCCACTCCGAAGTACCTAGCAGTGGTCTAGAGGTAGAGTGCTCATCACTGTGTAGGAAGGTGGTGGGTTCGAACCCTGTCTGAGTCATGCCAAAGAATTTTAAAATGGTACTCGATGCCTCTCGGCTTAGAACTCAGTATAAAGAGATGGATTGAGGGTATGTAGCTCTCGGGCCAGGGACAGGAGTCGTGCCTACCCCTATCTGAAAAGATAGTGGCAAAGAAAGAGGAGCCTTTGGGTTGCCTCCGACTGCGGTCGACCAACTAAACTACTTACTACTTAAGCCACCTGGCTATTAACTACCGAATCAAACTGAGACTGAATAAAAAATAACACTAGTATTTTAATTTGCTTATCACTTAGTCACCATACCAATCTAACCAAAATGCAAATAGAACCTTACCTCCAGGCCTAGTTGAAATATTCTTAATCTGTATGGAAGTGTTCTTCTGGGATCCAGAAACGGAGCTCCTTGCAGGACTGCTGCTCTTGGCCCTCACGTCAAGATCACTTCCAGAATAACTTTCATTCTCCGGTGTTGAGCTTCTTCCCCTGTCAGACTGGCTACTTGGACTCCTACTTCTATTGCGTGTGTATTTTGGACTGGATGGCCTATCTGAATCAGGAGAACCTAGAAAAGGAAAATTGGTTATCTTTGGGCAGGCCTCAAAAGGAATTTCAGAACCTACCTAATTGTGAATAGACGGTCATTTACTAGCCAGTTGTTAACAATCCATTTTCAAATCACAGTTGAATTATAGCACTTGCTTTTCCGTCCTATGATAAATCCTTATCGCCTTGGTATATGAAGAATCTGTTTGCACATGTAGAAAGTTCAGCATTTACTCTACAATTTCATAACACTTATATAATACTGTATTACTCTAATATAAATTTATTTTGCTTTAAAATGCATTCAAAAATATGCATTGTTAAAGCCTGCATTCATTGAAAAATATCCAGTGCACACATGGTGCTTGACATGCAAAATAATGCAGCCGTGTGAAATGCAGAACTACCAAAACACAGGTCTTTTCAAGAATAAAAGTTGCACGGGAGTGACTTATTGCTCTGGTTAATGGGTTGAGAGGCTCAAATGGTCACTCTGCCATTGTGCTGGCGAGAGCTAAGAGTACATTTTGGTCGAATGAAAAGATCAACAAAGAAGGTAAAATGAGCCGATAAATCCAACCCTTTAAATTCAAAACCAACTTTGGTCTGATAGAAAACAGTTCTTCTTATAGCATTACACATCACAGAGTCACACAAGTTAGATGTAAATTAATGAGATATAAAGAATATGGTAAAATAATGACCTACCTCCGCTGTCTTTCCTTATCCTTGGTCTTTTATGAGGGTAGCTTGGCCTGTCACTATAAGGGTAGCGTCCTCTTCTTGGGCCATCTTCGTCACCATAGGGACCAACGGGTCGCTCTCTTCTACTGAAGCCAACACCACGTCTAAAAAGGAAAGTTAGCTCATTCAAAATTGTTTCATTACACAGTTTAAATACAATTACAAAACACACAGAATGACAGAAACATGGAACCTATTTCACCTGTAAATAAAAAGTTAATTGAAATCCTTGTCACTGATATCTATTGATCATTTGACAGTGAGCTGGCTTAGCAAACTGGCTAGCCTGTTTTGACTCCCCTCTATTATTAATTTCACATAAAATAATGCATGCTAATTTTGCAAAAAATATGTAGAGGTGGACCGGCATGCTTATTAGGATGAAAATAGAAAAAGCCACAGGATTTGAACAAAGGAGCTGGCCTGTTCTGCCAAGACAAGTTTTTCACATGTAAAACTAATCCAAATTCTACCTTGATAGAAGAGCCAGCCCGTATGCAGGTCCAGCTCACTTCAATATAACCAGGTCCATTGAAGGGGTCTAGAAGCAACATGCTTTTGATAACCAAAAATTTGAAGATATCCCAGCTTTTTTTGAAATACTACATGCCTAGTAGTAGCTCTGTCAAAATGTCTTGTTTTGAGACGTGCCACTAAAATGGTAATGTTTGCACTTGAGATGTATTTTGAAAAGAATGGGGTTCTAAATAGATTAAAAAAACATTGGGAAAGATTTAGAGACTAAAAGTTTTCTAGCCTACACGGGTAATTAAATGGTCTTACAAGAATGCGGAGGCAACAACCTACCTTTCTGAAGCCTCAAAATCAATCTAAATCCAATCAACAAAGTCCAACAAAATATCTGGGAATCAAAAGTTGGCATTCCTCGAGAATTTAGCAAAACAAACATAGCGGAAGTTTCGCCACAAATGGCACAAAAACTTGAGAGGTGGTATGGTACAATCTGATTGTAACTATGCAAGGATTTTTGTGGCTATTGCAACAAAATCCGAAGTCTTTCCATTAGATGGTACACTAAATCCACAAACTGATGTAAAAATTCAATTTGAAGAAGCTAAGTAATTCAGACGACAAAACCTTCTATTGCTTCCACGATTTTTTCCTACAGCTTACAAATTCACAGCCATAATATTTTTCCCAGAGATCATAAAGGCTTTTTTTGCATCCATGGATAAAACCATTGCCAATTTATAAACATTTCTAATGCCAGGGCTGTTCTTAGAGGAGTAAATTCCATTCCAATATTCATTTTGATTTCCATAGTTAAAATCTATATTCCATTTCCTTTCCCATTAAATTCCATTACATCATAACATCCAATCTTTCCATACCATATCCATTTCAGTGCACTTATCCATCGAAGTATCCAAATCCATTAAACTTGGCATAATTTCCACTTCAGCTTTATAGTAAATCTTGATCTTTAACCACTTCAAAAACTCCCATTTTCTCTTCTGAAGAGCAAATTCACCATCATTCCAACGGCTTTACACAAACTGGTTAACTCCACAACAAAGAATGATAATTTCCAATTGCCGTTCCATAGAGCATCACAGCTTTAACCATTTCCGCATTCCTCTGCTCCAATGCACTATCTAATTTGCAGCAGGTTCCGGCTCCCCAGGTAACCAGAAAAGGCAAATAACTTCACTACAGCAATAACAGATTCAAGTAAAACCAGTGGTGAAGACTTGCTACCAGTTACCCCAACCAAACTCTCAGTCGACTTTGAATCATTCCATGATGATGAAAGGAGCCTTGCAGTGATATCTGAATCAGATACTGAGTGACATCAACAAAGGTAATTTGTTAGAATGATTATGACCAGAGTAGGACTCAAACCCACAACCTCTAGATTCGTTTTCTAATGCGCTAATCCACAGCGTCATCAGAGCCTAAAGAAACCAAGAAGCATCCAAGGTTGTGTGTTCCAGTCCTCCTTGAGTCATTTTCATTCTCAAAAATATCTTGATTGATATCAGTATCCAAATTCACACCAGTCTGGATTAACTCCACAGGTTCATTTCCCATTCATCCAGGTAGCAAATACCTCCATTCATGACAGAATCCAACAATATTCCAAACTTCAATTCGGCAAAAATCCTTTCCATTATCCGGTTTTTTTTACAGGAAACAGGAAATATAATTGACTTTCAATCATCCCAATGTTTCATCCTTTATCCTCTGCCATCCTCTGCAGTAATGAATTTAAGATGCAAGAAAAAGCAGCCATTACAATTTTGGCTCCACATATACCCAGATATTTGAGGATCCATGGTATGATGGTAGGGACATCTCCATAATTCATGAATATATTCAGCAGAAGCAATCCAAAATCAATTCAGTGAGTGTATCCAGTGCCTCCAAATAGTCTCCTTCAAATGCTCAATAATAAGACGCTTACCAAATCAAATAGAGTTGAATCATGTTACACAGACAGGTACAGATGTCCTCATTAATACAATCAATCTTTACAGCTGTATCCATTTGTGCTGATGAACCGTTTGTGCCATAAAAGTAGAATTGTGCCAAATTGTACAGGTTTAACCATTTTTGCAGATATGCAACCATCATATTGTAACAAAAGCTCCACAACTTACCTTGGAAAAGATACCCCTGGGATCAAAATAGAGTCAAAATTCTTTTTTACCAGTCTATGAAGAAGGACATCAAATCATTAACCAAATCCAGACACAAAAAATTGTTTCTTCAATTCAATAATCTCCATGAAATACTAGGAATTAATTAAATTGAAGTTCCCTGGTAAATGGCCATAATCTTCAGTGAAGAAATTTGTCATTAGTTTGCATGATATATCCATCCTTCAACTAAGATCTAAATCAGCAAAATAAAACTGCAGCATCACTTCTGGGTTCCGAATTCAGACATCTGCAAGAAATATAGGCAGAAACTACATCAGAAATGAATTACATTTTCATCATCTTAAGCATAAAGAAATTGTGAAGTAAATAAAACATATGGAAAGTCTGCCCATTCTTAGGTAGGTAGATATCCTCTCCATTTGGCAGTAGAGTGCTATTTATTAGCTGTTATGGTTCCTCTAAAGTTTGTCGAGAGGCTGTGCCAGACCTGGAAAAGAGGCTTTTAGTTTGTGTTCAGTGGTTCACTCCCCTGACTGCTCTTTCGTGGGCTATCCTTTAGTAAAAATGCACATTGAGGTAGACGATTTCTTTTAAATTTAATAAAAGAGGAGAAAGAAGTGGCAGAGGAGGACTTATTTCATCAACAGTATTGAAATTAATAGTTAAACTAAATTTGGAAATAATCTGGGCATCTCTAGGAAAGATTTGGTTTTCCTTATCAAGTTGCTCAATGAGAAAAGTGTCCTTATCATTACAAAAATCAAGCAAAAATCCACAAATACACAATGTAACCACTTCTACAAATCTCTCTGCAACCAGACACTCTTTGTGAACCAGACTCTAGTGATTTCTAATGAAAAGAGTGACAGTAAAATTCAAAATATTTGAAACATTTGATACCAGTTACGCAGAACTCACCAAAAACCAATGTGAATATATCTTTAACGTTAGCAATTTGGGCTAGCTGCATCATTTCAACTGAATCCAAGAATCAGCATTAAAAATCTTTCAACCCCCATACAAGACAATCCAGATTGATTCAAAGACTTCAATCTCCTTGCATTACTGCAGTAATGAGCCATGCCAAGCAGAACTCTTTCCAGCTGGAATTTCATGATTTATCTCCAATAAAAAACCAATTATCTCCAAGATCCGTTTCATTTCCATTCATTCAACACCATTCACTTACTGTGGCTTCCTTCTGGATGAGCAGCCCTTTGTGAGCCCTGCTGGACCTCCAGTTGGCTGGCAGTTGAGACATAAATTCTTCATTAACTTCATTGTGGTGCAGAAGAAATTCTTTCCAGTGGTTGATGAAGTAATGATGCCATCACTTGATGATACTTCCTAATTTCAATTGACGCAACACTGGCCATTTGACTCCAAAAGCCTTTGACTCCAATACCATCCAATACAGTGTTTATCAATTCCAACCAAGATGTAAAAACACTGCCACGATATTACAACTCACCAGGCAACTTGAGATTTGCTTATAACAACCATGTAATAAGGCAAAAAACAAAAGCACTTGACACAAGACATTCTGTGATTTCCAAACCGATTGTTAGTAATTCAAATTAAGACAATCAACTGAATCAAAAACTGAGAGGCAGCAATGTGATCAAAGGAAATAGATCCTGAAGCAAACCTGAGGTGATTTGGAGGTTCCTTGAGTAATAGTTTGAGGCTGCTTTTTTGTCGTAAAATAGTATGAAAATTTTCTAAGAATAGCAAAAATTGAAAGTTGCACCAACTTTGCGCAAAGAGATTTTTAGCCTTTCCATGCAAAAAATATGCTTTATGGCCTAGAACTTTAAGTTTGGACTCCAGTTTCATATCAAAGATCCCAATAAAATCCCGCTTTTCAATTCAGGAGTGCATGACCAGCTCAGTTTTCTTTATGAGAATCCAGGAGTAGTTTCTTTCTTCATAATTGAGAGAGAAATAAATCTGCATGTTGCAATCAACCTTGCTTACAGCTGGAAGCAATGTTTGATCACAGTAACCATTGTACCAAACTTACCCTCTATCATACATATGGGGGCGTCCTCTGCCCCTTCCTTCCCCCATCATTGGAGGGTGGCTGCCAGGCTCATTATAGTTGGTTCTCAGCTCTCTGTCTCCCATGTAATTTGTTGTCTCGTTAGCTTTTGTTGCCGATCGAATATCCACAAAGTCCACAAATGCTGCAAGGCCTCCATCTGGACTTTTCTTTGGAAGGATTTTAACTTTTTCAACACGACCAAATCTAGAATGTAAAGATATTTGTTAATTTCTTTTCACAGTTAATGCTTTTCATCTTAATTTCAATGTAACATCAAAACTAAAATATCTGGTGGTTCAGAAACAGAGTTGATTCTCTCGTATCTTGTGTGAGTTTGTTATTCTACTTAGCACATCCACCAAGGTTGGCCATCAGGTGGTACATATCCTTCACTGAATTGGTAGCTGTTCTTCCTGGATTGATAACCAAGGGGCCAGATATGTGGCCCCTTCGTTACCCTATGCAACCAAGAATACAATACAGATTAGAACATCTTGACATCTGTGTTTGTTATATCCCATCAAATGGTTTAGCAAACCTGGGTGCATTTCACGTAAAGTCCACGCCCGAGACATTACACCAAGAACAATAGAAAAGCATGTGACCCATTTTTATTCAAAGTCCATGCCGGAGATTACTTAGGTAGGCTACAAGGAATACACCCTGGAGGGTAAACGATTGAAAAGAATTGAAATATTCAATGTAGTAAGGTAATATAACTGTTTACCTAGGGATCAGGGTCAGCAGTCCAATAAAGAAACTATTTTTCTGAAGATAACATTGTGTGGGAGGGAATGACTAGATTAGGTTAGTTGGAAGATATTTGGGGTGGAACGCAGGTGGGGCAGAAGGCCAAGAGATTCAAGATTTTATCCATGAAATCAATTTGCAAGTCTTTTCTTGAGCACTGTAATATACAGCTTGATCATCAATCCTAACATGACGGATTTCAAGAATTCAGGGCAAGAGAATATAGGGTATATATTGTTGTACATAGGCCCATTATGTGCAAAATTGAATCATCTGTCCTTTGAGGGGTGGGAAAAGTTTGTATGATGAATACCTAAAGTGTAAATCACATCTGTAAAGTGTGATATTGGTGCAATCTCTATTGGCCTATCATGATATCCATATCGCAACCCTAATGCCTACTCGCATGGACAATTTGTAACCTATTCATCAAGTGGATTTTTTTTCGTATTCATCCTGCATACAAACTTTTCTATCCCTCTAACGAAATAGAATTCAATTCTGCACATGATAGGCAATAGGGCATATACAACTAACTATATATACCCTATATTTTCTTGACCCACATTCTTGAATTCTGCCCATAACACAGTCATACTTTGAGAACAACCGTCTGAGAAGGATATAGGGGAAGCTTGTTGACAGTGAAAGCTTGCAGCTGCAATCATAAGTCCGCAGAAACGGATCAGTGACAGTTTCAAAATCCATCTCGATCTCCGCAATCTCGCCCAGCGAATAAATGAAATCTGGTTCATATTATTCTTGATAAAAATTTAATTTGACAAAAATCGTTAAAAATAAGTCTAATAAAAGCATCAATCCATAAAGAGCCTAAAGGGAGATTGTTTACAGCCGCTTTTATGGGCCTAAATGGACGACAATAAGTAAATTTCTAGGCCGTACTCACCGCGAAAAATACTCAACAATTTGATCATCGCGAAGATTTTCGGGTAAATTTCCAACCCAAAGATGCCTTGACTCTCGAACCATTGCAAAAGTAATCAAGAATAAGTGAAATATTTACGAATCTTTTAGAAAACCATCTCGAAACTTGAAAAGATTGGTTTCTTCAGGACTCAGCCTTTCGTCAACAAATCGGCAGGTGAAAGAAGTCTCTGTGGCATACTACGCTCGCACCCAGGCTCTTTCAGAATTAGAATAGCTCTACTACCAGTCTAGGGTGGATAATATAATAAAAATCACTAATGTGATGGATACCTAATCAATACTCTGGTAGATAATCAATATTGTGTATTAGATAATCACTAATTTGGTGGATAATAACTATGTGGAGATTGTGCTCTGTACTATTGTGCAGTGGTGAATAATCACTCCTGTGGTGGATAATCACTACTGCGGTGGTCATTTTGCACTACTATGGTGGATAATCAGTAACTGTTGAGGATAATCACTAATGTGTGGATAATCACTAATGCATAGGGATTCTACACAACTGCTTTATAATCACTACTTTGGTGGTCATTCTGCTACGTATACTAATGGACAGGATGCATATCATGTACAAAGGCTTGAAGATATTTGGCAAGTAACTCTCCTTGAGGCAAAAGAATCTATTGTTTTTTGGGGCATATCATCTGCATGGTCTTCCAATGGAATACTTGATAAAATAACAGTAATTAAAGAACAGGGAAATTAAGAATCTATAATCTAAATAATAACAATCAATATTAAACAATCATAGAAAAGGCAAGACTATGAAAAATAAAGAATCTATTTGATAAACTAAGAATCCAAATCATCTTCTGAATCTTCCCCTGGGTCTTTTCCTTTTAACTGGCTTGGAGAATTTTGAAAATGATTCAGCATCTTTTCATAAACATTTTTTTGTGTTTCTTGTCTCTTTTTCCTTCTCTCCAAATTTGTTTTGAAATATTCTAAATTGGCTTTAAAGTTAGCTTCTTTGTCTCTTTTTAAATCTTTTGCTTTGTTTTTCTTTGTCGTGACTTTTGGAACTTTCTCTTGATTCTTCCTCGAGTTGATTTCACCAGAAGGGCCTAAGCCTGTCATTTGACCACTAGTCATATGGCCTAGCTTTTTTCGTTGTCGACTGCTTTTAGATGTTTGTTTCTTGTTGCCAGATGTATTGGAGTTTGATATTCTTGAATTATTGACCAGTTGGAAACTCTTTAAAATCAATTTCGAAGACATTTTGTCTTGTTGTTGGCTAGGTAGGTTACCACGTGGACGAGTCGGAATCGTTCCTGATTTTATTTTCAATTTTTTATTGTTACTATTTACGTCATTTTCTTCAAACGAGGCTACAAAACAAATACGTGAGTGAGACTGATCAAACATGGATTCCCTAATCCTAAACTTTGCTGGTGGTAGGTCATGCATACCACATATGATAGACACCGTTTTTACGACGCTTCAAACTCCTGTGAAGCCGCAAAGAAAACAGTTGGAAGAATTAAGTAAGAATCTAATCATTTTAAGGAAAATTTCTTTATGTTTTAAGTGCCAAAGGCATCGTTGTTTTTGTTGGCAACTTCACAGAGAACAAAACTGTATGTATCAGTGTGAAAAGTCTTTATTGGTTGTGGGACATTGCAAGTATTGATAAACAAACCAAACTTCGAAAATGAGGACAGTGGCCTTTAAATGTCGCCGGATTTCGATAATCTCCTTGTGCATCTTGTCTGCCATAATGGTCTTGATCTATTCTTACTACAGCAAGATTTTATTTGCTGGAGGACAAATGCATTCTTGGATGACAAATAAAGTGTCAGAGTTGACTTGGTCCAAAATTCACTGCAGGGACATTTCCAGATGGAACTCTAGCTCAACATGGCCGCCAATTAAAATAGTTGGTAATCAATTACTGATGAAGGACGGGCAGAGTGTATTTGTCAACGGACTCGGCTGCGGGGAATGGCTAGATGGGTTACACAGTGTTTATCCCCGTTTAAAGTTATTTGGCATTGATAAATATTTTGGCTCTGTGCACCATGCTCGTTCTTTGGTTAACGGAACATATGAGACGCGTCATGCTTATGACCTATTGGACCTAGCTTCGGAATATCATAGTTTTGATCATGCCATAGCCCCTGGTACTTTATCAGCTCTCACTAAGCAAAGACAATGTGATGCCGTGTCTAGAATGCTGCCAATGATAAAGCCAGGAGGGTCCCTGTATATTGGGAGTAACTTTGAAAGCTGTGACAAAGTTGAAGGAGCTGAGAAAATTCTTCATATGTCCAAGACGGAGCCACTGCAGTCGTGTTTTTGGAGTGACATTTGTTTGAAAGGAAGACCGGATATTGCGGAGATTATTTACGTTCATGAAGAAGATGCATATCAAATGCCGTTCTTAAATCCTGTGTTGCGGAAGTGTGCCTCTGCAGTGTTCATCTATAAGAACATTATGATCACGAAGCACAGGGATAAAAAGCCTCTCTATCCCAGCCTTGAATTCCGAGATCAAACCAAGCCACATCAGTGCTCCAGATCGAACATAGATGGGCCAAAAAAGCCGCATCATAAAATCAAAGAGGACATTAAGAAAGCTGTGAAAGACATGAAGTTAAGAGGCCTAGACATGCATTAGTTTCAGAGGTGGAAAAATTATTTCTGATTAGATCTTTTAAATTACCATTAGGGGTTGGCAGGAAGCATGAAAAATATCCTGCTACATAAATTTATTATCAATGCATTCCAATCAACAGTCAATCTGTAGATGTTTTAGTTCTTCTCTTTGGCTCTCCTTAGAATAATTTGATTACTCTCACTTATGCCTGATTTTGATATTGGGTGACTTCATGTAGAGGTTGTTGTTGATAGATGATAGGCACATACGCTTACTATCTTCGCAAGGTATGGGTTTATGTGCTTAGCACAAAGGGCCCACTGAATAGGTAGACTAATCGAGCAGTCCTGGTCCTTCCTCTCAAGTGACCACACCTCGTGATTCCTATTGCCTTTTTGCCTGGAATTAGAGAGACCTGGCTAATTCTATCCTCACACTTTTTGACAGGTCTGAAGGTGGTTTTGAACCTGGTACCCTTTGAACAAGGGTCAAGTGATCTAACCACTCGGCCATCCCCTTCTCGGTCAACTTCTTCTTCGATTAAAAAGTTTCAATTCACTTTTTATAAGGATTGGATCAAAGCAAGGTTAGATTATGAATATGTTTTTTAAAGATTGGACACATAACCTATATCGAATTCTACAGCTTTACTGTGGCTATCCGGTCATCGTTCACAGGAATTTTGAATTTGCAACATGAACCAGAAAGTCCGAAACTAGCACCATATGCGTTACAGTCCATTTAGGTGCTGATTATCACAAAAAGGGAAATAACATAGGCCAGTGGTTTTCATCAAATGAGAGATGTTGCCATAAACAGTTGTCAATCCAACCAGCATGGAGCAATACCCATTATTTCTTTGTGAAAATGTTAGTGATTTAAGATTAGTTTTTGAATGCAAATGTTACATACGTCAGAGTACATTTAGGTGCTGATTATCACAAGTACTGTAGGCCAGTGGTTAGGCCAGTGGTTTAGGTCAGTTGGAAGATGTTGCCAAAGACAGTCGTCAATCCTATAAGTATAGAGCAATATTCATTACTTCTTTGTGAAAATGTTAGTGATTCAAGATTAGTTTTCGCGTTGCAAATGTCACATACGTCACATTACATTTAGGTGCTGATTATCACAAGTACTGTAGGCCAGTGGTTAGGCCAGTGGTTAGGCCAGTGGTTTAGGTCAGTTGGAAGATGTTGCCAAAAACAGTCGTCAATTCTATTAGCATTGAGAAATATCCACTATTTCTTTATGAAAATGTCAGCGATTTAAGATTAGTTTTTGCATGCAAATGCTAGACACGTCACAGTACATTTAGGTGCTGATAATCACAAGTATGTACTGTAGGCCAGTGGTTTAGGTCAGTTGAAAGATGATGTTGCCAAAAACAGTTGTCGATCCTGCTAGCATAGAGTAATATCCATTATTTCTTTGTGAAAATGTTAGTGATTTAAGATTGGTTTTTGAATGCTAATGTTACATACGTCAGAGTACATTTGGGTGCTGATTATCACAAGTACTGTTGGCCAGTGGCTTAGGCCAGTTGGAAGATGTTGCCAAAAGTAGTTGTCAATCCTACCATCATTGAGCAATATCCATCGTATAGCCATTCTTTGTGAAGATGTTTGTTATTCAAGATTAGTTTTTGCGTTGTATACACCATGTCATTAAATGTCATTAATTCTACCAGCCTGCATTGGATCAATACTATCTGATTCTTTTTTAAATGTCAGTGATTTAGAATTAGTTTTTTGTCCAAACACCATAGAATCGTCCTACAGTGAACTTCCATACAACGAACACCTCTATACAGCGGACAGCTCTACAAAACGAACACCTCTATACAACGGACAGATAGTTATAGTTTTGTCCCGAGAAACTCATATGGTCATTAAAAGCAACCTCTTTACAGCGAACACCTGTCTACAAAGAACCATGAAATTGGTTCTAATAGTGTCCGTTATATGGAGGTTCCACTGTATTACACAAGGCTGCAGGAAGTTTCGTACCACTATTTTCCTTATAATAGACAAAGGTATAGCTGTGGATGAGAGAAAATGCTAAGTGTGCAATTAGGCCTCGTCAAGGAGGAAGTCCATTACTTGATAAAATGCCCTGCCTATGATAACTAAAGATCTACTCTTATAACTTAAGCTATAGTTAACCGTCTATCTGAAGGCTTTTTCTAAAATCATGAGTAGCATTGATTTAAGTATTATTCATGCCCTTGCCAAATTCATTATTGAGGCCAACAAACCCAAACGAGCTTGCTCCAATACGTTAGTAACTGCATGCTCCATCCACTATCTGAAGTACCTTCATTATAGTTGTTCTTTTGTTCTTGTTTCTGTAACTTTAACTTGTTATCTTTTCGGCTTAACTTTGTCTGCTGCCAATGCCGATGCTGCCATACCTTGTATTGTTAGTTAGTTCAATTCGCATTGATTGATTTTTCTTAATGCTGCCTTTGATTCAGTATAAGTAAATTATAACATTTTTCTCTGGTAAGTTTTGAAAGCAAAAACTTCAAAGTTGCGTAGCTTTTTCATTATTTCTAAGACTATTACAATTCTATACCCATAAAAAGTAAAAATGAGATTAAAATATTGACAATACGGCTCCCCTAAAGACATTCCTAAGTATAGTCAACCGTGGTTTCTCAAACATGAAACGAGTAAAACAGGAATCGGGTAGAAATGGGCATGAAACGATTGGGAAACGGCCAGTGGTTGCTGGTGGGACTTGAATTGTTGTGTATCTAATACCTTATTCCTAATACCCAGTAGCGTAGATAAAGGGGGTCAAAAGGAGCAAAAAACCGGTAGATCCAAATAGCCAGTTTATTGGAAAACTTAAAGTCTTATCGGAAAAATAAAGCAAAATCTATGCATAAGCTATATAGATGCAATGAAAATGATATTTTGAATTTTCCTTCCAACTTGGCATACAACTCTATCACAACCAAATTTTTAGTGTTACTCAAAAATCGATTTGAAATCAACAGACTTACAAATGCCTTAAAATCGATAAGTGTTTTTGAATGTGCCAAAGGTCTGTTTATTAGAGATCTAAGAGAAAAAATAAAAGATCTCCATCGTCCCCCCCTGACAAATTAAATCTACGCCACTGCTAATAACAAGTTAAAACATATCCCGGACAATAATAAACACCCAAACACAAATGAAATGCTAGCATAAAATCTTATAATTTCTGTACAGCTTGAGTATTTGTCTTTGGTAAATGAACTAAATTATCTATAGCGAGACAGGAACAACGCAAAACGACACACACCATTATAACGTAGCAGCACCATTATAACGTACTAACCAACCATATCACTGTAAAAACTTTTCAAATTTTGTATATAACCCCGCATTTATCCGTTTGTAAATTTAGTCCTGAAGAAGCCCTGTATGCCAGGGCGAAATATTGACAATATTTATATCTAAAAAATATTTAATCTATCTACGTTTCTTCTGTGTGTGTCGTTTTGCGTTGTTCCTGTCTCGCTATATTTTACTCACTTCGCCGCAAGCATCGAAAGATCCGGCACAAAGCTTCGTATTGTGGACTTTCTTCGTTTAAATTATCTATGCCGTAAATTGATCAGTGCATCTATACTTAATACCAACCTTCTCGTTTCCTAATCATTTTTACTCGTTTCCTACCCGTTTCTACTCGTTTCCTTATCGTTTCTACTCGTTCCATGTTTTACTAAATGTTATGGTAAGACTATTTCCCAAAGAGATCTGCATGGGGATTTCCTGTTTAGAGTTATTCACTAAGATTGTTTGTTTATCATAGTTAATCATACACCTACACGCACCACAAATAATTACTTTTGTTCTCTATGTTTTTCTTGTTCAATTTCCTATAACAACCTTAAAAACATTCGTAATGCTTGCATTCATATATAGCAGTTACCAATCTATTTAAACTAATGTCTCGAGCTTAAAATTGATTTCCTTTATTCTTAGCTGATTAAAATTTTTTTGAGATTAGAGGTAATCTTTCCGGTTGACCCATGTTTATTTTCCCAGCAGTCACGAAGATCTATTGACGTCTATAATTCACAAATAAAAATCGAGGGAAGAAATATTTGTTGATCCAATTCAATAATTCACAGTGTTTGTTTTCAAGTATCTGAAATTGAACAAGTTCAAAACAGAGAGATATTTGATGCTCCTCCGTGATTTTTAATCAGGAAAAATAATTGCTAAATATAGGTTCAGTGACCAAAACCTTTAGATCGAGAAAGGGAGACATAAGAGCTTAGAAATTACTCAACGAAAATGCCTTAATTGCAACTTGGACGAAATTGAGACGAAAGACATTTTCTTTGTGTTTTTCCTGCCTACGCTCATCGAAGAGAAATACTTCTCCAAATCGTAAACCTATCATCACTGGACCTTGACTTTTTGTTAACATACCTCCTTTCCAATAAAGAAAGTCCCACAATTACTGCTCTGTGTACTTATATTAGCCAACGCGGTTAAGACTCTAATATTCAAAATTCCTGATATAAACTGTTTCTTGTTGTTTGACCTGTAAAACTTTCTCGTACTTTAAGTGTAATTCTTGTTTTTTGCCGCCAAGCTTGTAGAAGTAGTGCGTTAATGGCATTTATCATTATTATTATTATTATGAAACCTGCGTTTGTGGCATTTATCATTATTATCATTATATGAAACCTTGTTGAACAATAAGAACATAAGTACCTAATTTGTAGTGAAATTGTGCATGATACCGTGAGTCATCAAGCTCTTTGGGCGAAACAAATGTTTCAAAGTAAATCAAATAATTCTGGAGAATGAAAAATGAATCGATGTTGGTTCTAGTCCTGTTCGGTTCATTTTCACAAACCAACTCCATTGGTTTTCTAAATATTTTTCCTTGAAGGAACAAAGCTGCTATTCATTTTCTTGATTTTTCACCTAAGGGGGGAATACTGATACAAACTCCAAGCATTGATATAATCAAAAATTCCAATGAGGAAAATGGAGAAATTCCCAATAATGATGTGTTTAACAACCCAAACCCGATTTATTTCTTCATTCCCAAATCCCAGTCCCAAAAAGTCCAATCCTATTTTCCCTAAAGTTAAAAAAGGCAGATCCTAGTTACACATTTACACGCTTTTTTTATAAAGAACCTAGCTCAGGGCCTAGTTCTTAGAGTTCCTTATTTTGAGACCTCTTTTGGCCACTTTGTAGTTCTAAAAGTTCTTTAGTAGTTCTTTAGTTTGAAGTGTTTTCTTAGTAGAAAGGAATAAGTATTGACGCAAGAAAAACATTAAAATTTAACATTTTGCAATAAACTCGTGATACACTCTTTTTTTTTTATAAGAATATTCAAAATTTTTCTGAGCCTCAACTTTTCCATTGTTTATTCTTAAATTTCCATTGTTCTTTGGCAATTTTGAGCCTCAATATTCTTATAAAATTTATTCTTATAAAGAAAAAAGAGTGTAAGGAAACATGAATTACATTATAACACAAAGAAGCTTAGGCTAGGCCTATACAACGTAAAAGTTAGTTACATAGTAATTAGAGAAGTTGCATTTCAACACCAAATGAATATATGCAAAATTATAAAGTTCCTTAGCGCTTTGACCTATATAGTAGTAAAAGTTCCTTAAGCTTTTCGACCTTCGACATGTAGGTTCCTTATAAAAGGCTCTTTATAAAAAAAAGCGTGTACTTTCTGACGAATGAGAAAATGTTATTTGAAACACCAACTTGAGTATAAAGCAAAAAGCATGTTTTTATGCTGAGGGTCATAAAGGGGTTCCAGGGAACAGGTGAACATGCCCACAATCAAAAATGGAACAACAGAACATGACACACATTTGCGATCTCTATAAGGGAACAGAGGAACATGATCTCTCATACGACCCTCTATGCTGTAACCCCTAGTTCCATGCTAAGTGCAATCTTCAGGTGTCGCAATATGCTTTTGAGGCTTCTCTATGAGAAAGGAAATCGATTTTGGAAAATTATAACTTGCTGTCTGAATATTTCATAAATCATGAAAGTAGTAGGTACAGCATAAAAGCTTGCTTTTCGCTTTACATTCTGCAAGCGCTCTGCTTTGATAGCATTGAGCACTTTTAACTTCTTCGAACTACAGGTCTAAATGAGTAGCACCATTTAGATGAATTCGACTTCTTCCAAGCTTCAGTTTGTGCTCTATAGCCTAATCGTAAAGGCACTTGGTTCCTAACCAAGAGGTGGTGAGTTCGATTCCTACCAAAGTCACAATTAGTGCTGTTTTCGATTTTGATACATGAATTCATTGATAATAAGACTGCCCCACACTCCTGACAGACTTGTAGTACTGCGAGGCAATTTTCAGGCATGTTTTGTAGGGGAACTCCCCGTACGGGGTTTTCCTGTTCAAACGGCACATCATTACGAGGTCAAAGTGAAGACCAATGTCGCAATCTGCTCTCGAGGCTTGTTGCTGAGGAAGAAGATAGACTTTGAAAGTTAGAATGTTTCACACAAGAAGACCAGCCTCGTAACGGTAGACTTTGGCCCCAATGGCGTATACATAAAGACATCCCTTAAAAATATTCCATTACCTTTTTCACTCCATTTCATGAATTCAAACTTTTAATCACAGGGGCATATCCAGGAAAAATCCTGATAACTGCTCAAATTGGTCAAAGCGACAGAATTATCGTTTTTAATCTCAGGGCCTAAATTGTAAGAAAGAAAATACTAGGCCTGAAAACCTGATTCTAGCTCGAGCAGTAGTAGCTGTAGTCTGGATCCGCCCCTGAAGTACATGTTTGATAATAACACTTGAAATATAACATAAGTTTAGGACATTTGAAATGAACTAGAAGGAGCTATCGAGCCAAATGGCCTTGCATTAGCCACGGAGCAAACGTATTAATTCATGGTCCGTTGATAACATTTTGGTTCAAAAAGGTCTTGGTGCTTGAAAAGGAGAACTGTCATTGCACTAAGTCACCTGATAATTTTGGATGAATCTACAATACCTATCCGTCAGTATAAGATGAACAACATACCTCCACAAAACACGGCAGATCTCAATTCACGCAATGCATGGTGGGAAAGTGCGCATAGCAACTAAAACGTGCGACTACGCATTCTACCTTTACGACAGCTACCACAGATTTACGCTATTGCATTTCTGTAGTGACAATTTGACTATTTCATGACAAAGCTTACTGAAGCGGAGATTAATGGAGCAATACTAGATTGAGAAATACGGTTGCGTAGATTTAAAGAAACAATTGCAGCAGCTACGGCCTAGATCTTTCATAGCTGTGTTGCAGTCAAAGTTTCATGCTGCTGCCGTTACTTTAGTTAGCTATGTGTTGCTAAGGAGCATTTTCCCAGCATAGATTGCGTAAAGTGAGGCTCGCCTCTTTTACAGAATCGTCAGTATTCCACTTTCACATGAAAAAAAAGGGTACTCACATATTTATAGCAGTTTTCAAGGTGCATGCAAGCTTGCCTGAACGTTGACTCGTAAGGAAAATACAACTTATTAGCTTTCTCGCAAACACCCGGTTTGTAACTGTGGCCTAAAATAAAAAAAATTGAATAACGCTAAGACATTTACAATCTTTAAGAACAATCTTATGAGAACACGAACCTCAAATTTAGCAAATTTTGAGAACAAGAGGATGCAGACCATTTTTAGCTCTGGACAAGAATTATCTTTACAATCTGGTATATTCGTGTGCTGTCAATCTGATTTTTTTGTAATTAATTGTCAGTATCATGGTAATTTAGTATAATTCTTAAATTGACCTTAAAATAATCAGCCTCGGTTTGTCCTTAGCTTGTCCTTAAGTTTTGGCAAAATTTGAAGCTCGTGTTCCTATAAATTATTCTTATAAAAAAGAGTATATTTGAATATCTTGCCCTAGATTATTTTGTTGATATTGTCGTTGTAAATAGTTGCTGAATATGAACAGTGTACATCAGCTTCAAATCAATTTTACTGGTTCTTATAAAAAGAAAAGAGTATACTTTCGTAAGAAACCATGATACCGTAATTTGGTACCAGAGATTTTTAACTTTCAGAGCCTAATTAAGAAAAGTTTCTCAGCAAGTTTCTTAACCCTGAAACCTGTCTTATATTGTTTTGAGATGATATGAAAACATGAGGTTTCACTTCATAATCTCATTCCTAAGCAAATTATTCGGTTGAGGGTAAAAAGGAGGCCAGAAACGTAAACATTAATTTAAAGATATTAGGAGATATAAAGTCCATTAAGATATAAAGATATAAAGATGCTAGGAGATATAAAGCCCATAAAGATAAAAGAAGAAAATATTTTACCCAAGATTTGTTAAAAGAATTTTAATAACGAGAAAATCGTAAAACTCAAAGGGATCATGTTAATGGAAGAAACGGAAAGCCTAAAATTTCTTGCATTAATTTTGAAAACGCTTTTGGAAATAGGTCATAGCTAAACATTAAAACAAAAAGGATCCTAAGTCAATATGAAATTTCACACACCTATTCATTGTAATAAAGAAGAATTTATTTTCGTTATGATATAGTTTGTATGGACGCTGCGGAGGACAGTAATTGTTGTTGTTGTTGTTAATGATTTAGAGGATTGTGGGATTGTTGAAAAAGTGTGCGTTCTGTTCTAAAATGGCCATGAGTGATTTCTCTCCCCGAGTCTTCTCAGACATATCTTAGCGTAGACCCTCAAGAATATAACATTTATTAACCTCGTTTTAACAGTGTAGTTATTTTTTTCATTTTCTCTTTGTTTGCTCTTATTTAGATTTTGTTACTTTGTTACACACACTCTTTTTTTCTATAAGAACAATGTTGTAAGAATGCGAACCTCAAATTCTGCCAAATGTTAAGAATAAGCTAAGAACAAGCTGCTGGCTATTTTTGCTCAATATATGAATTATTAGAAATAGCCATGAGACTGAGAAATGAATATAAACAAGCATATTGACAGCACTCTAGGATGTCAGATGGGCCAAAAAAGTTTCGAATTCCAACGAATAACGCAACTGATAGCGAAAATAGGCTTTAAAAGCATAACAAAATCAAGAAAAATTTAAGAACATTCCAGGTTAAAAACTCAGGAATACTTAAGAACGGCAAGCTTCAAATCAAATCTACTGGTTATTATGAAAAAAAGAGTGTAGTTATGTTAATCTTTTGTAAAACCTGCCATCTTGTAAAAGTAGTTTTTGAATTTGAATTTTTATATACCATCAAAAGCTAAATTAAGATGTAAATTGTATCTTAATAGCTAATGACAGGATTACTAAATACAACAACGGCATCTAACAATACATATATCAACAGAACAAAGTTTCTAAAATGTAAATAGCGCAAATAGAGTTTTATCTGAATCTGAATTTGCAATGTGTTTATCAAGTTTCATTAAGACGTCATCAGCCACGCCCAGATGATTATCATTATGCCTAAATTATGCGTCAATTGACTCAAGGGCTATAAGAATTGAAATTATGACGGTTTCAACAAATTATTCAGTAGTTTGGAATGAAATTAAGTGGTGAAACGGTAACTGTAATGACGTCACTGACCGAGCCCAAACGCGGTAAAATTCAGAAAGGCCCATTGCCTATTTGAAATGTATGGGTCTGAAGAAGTAATTTTCAATCAAGAAGTTAGGCAGTTTGTTAGATGAGGGCCAGTATGGGTATTTTCGTGCAAAGTTATCGGGATTTTTCATTCTTTGTGTTTCGTGTTTGAAACTTTATGATTCCCCGTGAATCGTTATTGTTGTTACCGTGATTCGTGATTCGTTCAGATCTTCAAAAGTTTGATATTCTTGATTTGATATTCATCCATTTAATTTTTCGCAAACCGTTCCTAGGACCCCCCTATGTAACAGGACTGTCGTCGTGTTAATGTATGCTAATTATGTAATGTCTGCAATGTATGTTTTGTGTGGTTAGAATATTTAAAGGAGTCAGTTTCTTATCTCGTACGAGTTGCACGCTTTCTCGCTTCTCTCTGCATTTACGACTACTCGAAGTTACAGTGACAAATATTCCTGTAACACCCATACCGGCCCTCTTAGATAGTTAGCTGTTTGACCTGTCTGTACTTAATCCTTTCCTTATTAGATTGATGATAAAGCGAACCACAGAGCCAGTCAGACAAGCAAACAAAAACTTTTACATTCAATAAGTTACTGTGGAATCTGGTCAGTGGCGTACGCAGTTCAGTTCTAAAACTAAGGGCCCCGTAGCAAAAAGATATTGTTTATCGTGTGTTTTCGACTATATCATGCTTCTAAGGTTATCTACATCCAGTGGTGGTTTTAGGGAGGGGCCAGGAGGTCATGGCCCCAGGCCTTGCGCTTTTGCTAGAAAAAGGGGCCTCGCACCTTTCATAAAAAAAAAATTATCTTCATCAAAATGAAATATATAGTATATAGGCTATACTGTACTGCTTGTTTTACTTTTTATTGGTATTTCTATGGCATATCAAGCACATGTTTCACATGTTTACTACATTTATAATAAACTACACTCAGACTTAGCAAAAATTTGAGTTGTACAAGCTCTCTGTAAAGAAAACGCAAAAAATGATATTAGGACCAAAGTTTTTATAGGGGGTAGGGGCCCTGCAAACGTTTTCGGCCCAAGGCCTCGCAGTTCTTAAAACCGCCACTGTCTACAACCCTGAATAACCGTTCTTGCTACCACAACATAACACTGGTTTCATTCATCCATTCATCTTTTTTCAAGTTTTATTTCTTAATCATTGCCAATGATTTAATGAAACGAAGTGTTTTGGAGTGCTCTTTTATAGTCATTTGTGGATGTGGCTGTGGCTGTGGCAATTGGCTCGCCTCAAACAATTTCTTAGTACCTCGATCCCCCATTTTCCCCGTACAGCCCATTTAGCTTTGTGGTTGCAAGACAAGGGCCCCATCACACGTAATTCGTGAGGGCCCTGACTGCCTCCTTACGCCACTGGTCCTCAAAGTTACATGATTAACATGAACTTTCAGACTTAAAGTTGTTCAACTGTTGCTAAGCTGGATAATACACGCTTATTTATAAAGAACCTAGCCCAGGGCTTAGTTCTTTAAGTTTCTTATTTTGAGACCTCTTTTGACCACTTTGTAGATCTAAAAGTTCCTTTATAGTTTCTTAATTTCAAATGCTCATTTAGTGGATAGGAATTTGTACGAACGCAAGAAAATCGTTAAAATCTAACATTTTGCAATAAACTTTTATAATAAACATGTAACAACCAAAGAAGCTTAGGCCAGGCCTATTACACTCTTTTTCTTTTATAAGAACAATTCTCTAAGAACACCAGCTTCAAATTTGGCCAAAACTTAAGAACAAGCTAAGAAAAAACCGAAGCTGACAATTTTTGGCTCAATATGAACATTTTATGAAATAATCTTATGACTGAGAAATAATTACAAAACAAGCAGATTGGCAGCACAGAGATAATGTCAGATGGTCAAGAGAGTCGAACTTTGCAACAATTAACACTACTGATAAAAAAAGCTTCCAAACCATATTTCAGGCTGAAAATAGAAGAATATTTAAGAACAGCCAGCTTCAAATCAATTCTACTGGTTCTTATAAAAAGAAAAGAGTGTATAACATTAAAGTTAATGAAAGTCATTTAAGAAGTTGCATATCTACACCATTGATTATGGTATTATGATTATAAAGCTCCTTAGTTATTGGACCTTTAGTAGTAGAAGTTCCTTAAGTTTTTCGACATTCTACATGTAGGTTCCTTATAAAGGGTTCCTTATAAAAGAGCGTGTAGTACACCAAGTACTCATTTTACCTGATTCAAACTTCCTGAAACATTTTAAACAGCTGTTCCTGTTTTCGAAGACTGATAGATATCCATTTTGGCATGCATCATCATTTGACAGTATCATAATATTTATTATTAGGAAAGAAAAAACCACTTACACTAACTACTGCGTTGAATACGGCGAAGAAATTAATTACATATTAATAAGAAGTTGGTTGAGAAACACCGCGACGCAAAAAAACACACAAATAAGTTTGATTAAATAATTCTTTCTAATATTTCGCCCTGCTAAGCAAGGCTTCCTCAGAGAATGATTAAATGTGAATTATCATTCTCTGAAGAAGCCTTGCTTAGCAGGGCGAAATATTAGAAAGAATTATTTAATCAAACTTATTTGTGTGTTTTTTTGAGTCGCGGTGTTTCTCAACCAACTTCATAATATTTGTTACTTAGATAAGAAACTTTTAAGAATTTCTTATTAGAAACTGGTGAAAAATTAAGAAACTTTCAATAATTGGGTTGCTTTTAAGAAAAAAATATTTTGTCATGAAAATTCCTGTTCTGATCAGGCACATCTACCATTTATTGATCATACGTATTTGCTAAGCATTTAGATGTTTGTTTTCTTCTGTTGTGTTATTGTTAGCAAAACGGAATCGTGACGATTTGTAATCGATTTGACTCAGTTGTGGTTTTTTACAAACAGAGAGGCCCAGGGCCATGCATGCAACTCTGTAGGCCTTTAAATTGGACAGAATTTGTCCTTTTCTAGTAATACACGTATTTTGCTTACAAGCAATTGCTTTATGAGTTAGTCAGTACCCGACATGACAAAAACTTAAGAAATCCCAGTACTGGATAGAGGAATGCCAAGCAATTTGAACATTTTAGTTCTGATCCAATTGTCAATGAAAATCGTTTAGCAGCTCTAGAGAAGTATGTTACACGCTTTTTTTATAAAGAACCTTTTATAAGGAACCTACACGTAAAAGGTCAAAACTTTTACTACTAAAGGTCAAATCTCTAAGGAACTTTATAATTTTGCATATGTTCATTTGGTGTAGATTTGCAACTTCTCTAATGACTCTGTAGTGTAACTAATTTTTACGTTTTATAGGCCTTTCCTAAGTTTCTTTGTGTTATAATATGTTTCATGTTTCCTTATCACGAGTTTATGGCAAAATATTGAATTTTAATGCTTTTCTTGCATTTGTACTTATTCTTATCCACTAAATGAGTACTTAGAATTAAGGAACTATTAAGGAACTTTTAGTACTACAAAGTGGTCAAAAGAGGTCTCAAAATAAGGAACTTTTAGTACTAGGCCCTGAGCTAGGTTCCTTATAAAAAAAGCGTGTATAATGGATATTAGTGCTCCAGCACACTTCTGTATGCAAGATACCATCTACATTTGTTGGATAACAACTTAAGAGTTAGTATTCTAAGAAAAACATTTTTAAGTAAAAAACCAAGCAATTGCTAAGCAATTTTGAGTACTCAAATTTGCCCTCTAGCTAAGCAATTTTTAGTACTGAGCTTGAGCTGAGATTGCTTATAAAAAGAATGCGTGTATATTGCTATTTCTGAATCTGGATAACATATTCTAGTGAAATATTTTTTCTCCTTGTTGTTAAAGTTATTGTAGTCCTACTATTACACTCTTTTTTTATGATAACTAGTAAAATTTGTTTGAAAATGGCTATTCTTAAATATTTCTCTATTTTCAGCTTGAAATGTTCGTAAATTGTTCTTACTCTCGTAATGATTAGGACTCTGTTTTGCTGCCAATCTGCCTCTTTTGTGAATATTCCTCTGTACTTAAGTCATTTAGATAATTGCTATACTGAACAAAATAGCTTCAGCTTCTGTTTGTTCTTAGCTGGTTCTTAGATTTTGCCAAAACTTGAGGCTCGTATTCTTATAAAATGGTTCTTATAAAAAAAGTGTATTGTTCGTATGTTTGTTTTATGACGACGTCCCAAGTATTTTGTAGCTACACAAGAATGAGAAACTTTTAAGAATCGTTTACACTCTTTTTTTAAAAGAACATTTTCATTAGAACACAAGCTTCAAATTTTGCAAAAATTTAAGAACAATTCAAGAACAAACGGAGGCTGATAACATTTAGCTTAATTTAAAAATTTTATGAGATAACCATGATACTGAGAAATAATTACAAAACAAGCAGATTGGTAGCACACAGATAAGTCAAATGGCCAAGAGAGTTAAAATTTGAAACAAATTCACTCTCATTTTTTTATAAGTACCAATAAGATTGATTTGAAGCTGGCTGTTCTTAAATGTCCCTCTATTTTCAGCCTGAAATGTTTTAAAACTGTTCTTACTTTTACAATGGTTGGGAAGCGTTATTTGCTATCAGAAGTGTTAATTGTTTAAAATGTTGACTCTCTTAACCATCTGACATTATCTGTGTGCTGTACATCAGCTTGTTTTTTTATCATTTCTCAGTCTTATGGTATTTTCGTAAAATTTTAATATTGAGCCTAAAATGGTCAGCCTCGGTTTGTTCTTAGCTTGTTCTTAGGTCTTGGCCAAATTTGAGGCTCGTGTTCTTATAAAACTGTTCTTATAGAAAAAAGAGTAATACAACTGATAAGAAAAACGGGTTTCCAAATCAATATGAAAGTAAGTAAAATTTAAGAACATTTCAGGCTGAAAATAGAGGAATATTCAACAACAGCCAGCTTCAAATCAATTTACTAGTTCTTTTAAAAGAAGAAGAGAGAAGTTCTAGAAACTGGTGAAAATTAAGAAAATTTTAGTACTAAAACCGAAGCTGAAAAATTCGTGAAAACCGCTATCCAACTTTCTTTCTTTACCAAAGAAATCTGCCTCCGCTTAGAATTTTTGTTATTCAACAAAATAAAACTTCGTTCCTGGATAAGCTTAGGAAGTGACATGGAAGCAAATGAAATTCCTAGAATATTTCATTCGCAAGTTAAAATCCTAATCTGGGCGATAGATCACCCTCGGATGCAAAACATAAACAATCAACAATATCTTATTTAATTACTAAAAATTCGTTCACTTACCTTCCAAAATGATACACAAGAGAACAGCACAAACGACGGAGTGTTTTGAATTTACTTTCATCTTCTCCTGGATTTCAAAATCTGGCCTTCTTTCTCTGTTCTATAAACAAATGCTTTGTCTTCTCCAGAGATAATTTTCTGTCTCAACATATATAGCCTGACCTTTGGAGATACTGTAAAATACGGAATTTGGAATCGTTGTATGGATCAGAGATATTGCGGAGTAGGACTGTGGAAGGATACAGTTTTCAGTTTTATGCGATGATTTCAGATTACGTTCCAAGCAACCTATTTTCAAGATTTCTTTACATACAAACCTCAAAGTTGAGTGTTCGAAAAGAAAATTCCAGGCGTTATGAGTCTCAAAAATGCCTCACGACCACAGAGTCAACCACTGTTTAATGCATTTAATGAGGCATTCTTTTGGTGGTAGGCTGCGGTACAAGGTTGATTACTCTTGAAATAGCATTGTTGTATTTGACGTCATCGAGCACATTAGACTGGTTCCCAGTCCTCTTTTCACTGATCTGACTTGGCCCCCCGTGCTCGACCGCGTTTCGCAATGAGAGACTGGGGATCATTCTTTGATAGCTAAGACGACTGAAAAGATTAGAAATTTGGAAATATTGAGAGTTTCTTTAATGCGACAGCAGAGATGTCGTGAAAGACTTAAATTTTGAATCGAAAATGGGTGAAGACTTAATCAATCATATTCATATATTTGATCATTTAGGCCTCTAAATCTTCTAGGCCTATCTAAACTGAAAGTCTGTTACCAATGTAAGAAAATTAAAGCCCAAATCTCATTTTTAACTATATCAACCCCATATCAACTCAATACAAAAACAGCACACACCAAAACTAAGAAGAACGCATGCAAGGATCCATCAACAATATACACATATTTATCTTAAAAGCAACTGCTTTATAAGCAAGGCAATAGTCGACAAGACAAAAACTTAGGTGATTCTAGAACACTTTTGTATGCAAGATATTATTTACATTTGTTTTACAACAACGTAAGAGATAGTATTCTAAGATACAAATTCTTAAGTAAAAAAAGCTAAGCAATTGTTAAGCAATTTTGAGTACTCGAATTTGGCCTCCAGCTAAGCAATTCTAAGTGCTGAGCTCGAGCTGAAATTACTTATAAAAAAAATGCGTGTAGTACATAAAGTCTGGAAGAGAACAAAAACGAAACCTGATATATAATTATTCGTCAGTTTCTCTTTTGTCCCCTTAATCATCCTCTGATGAGACCTAGACGAAAAGCTTCAGTAGTTATTATGTTTCGCTCTGTTTGCAATTTTTCTCCCCGTCCTGGAATTGTTTACTGAACAGTTCTGACTCACTACACCGACGAGTCTCAGACGAAAAGCTTCAGTAGTTACGCATTTTTTTATAAGTAATTTCAGCTTGAGCTCAGTTCTAAACCTTGCTTAGCTATTAGGGCAAATTTGGGTACTCAAAATTGCTTAGCAATTGCTTAGTAATGTTTTACTTAAAAGATTTGCTTCTTAGAATAGTATCTCATAAGTTATTGTACAACTAATGTCCATAGTGAGTCCATAGTATTTTGTGTGCCGGGGCACTAACATCAGTTTTAGCCTACTTCTCTACAGCTGCTGCACGATTTCCATTGCTGCACAATTGCCTCAGAACTAATTTTTTTCAAATTGCCTAGCATTCCTCTATCCAGTACTGGAATTACTGGCTTGATAACGTGTATGTACAAAATTTGAAACTTTATCATTTCGGTGCAAAACTTTTTAATTTTATCGTTTTGTTGAACATCTACAAAGTACCACACGCAGTCAACTCTTTTAATTGAACAGTAATGGATTTGCCTAAGTTTTTGTCTAGGGGCGCATCTAAGGGGGGTTGCTGGGGTTGTAACCCCTGCCCTTTTTATTAAGGAAGCTAATTTGCCCTATTTTCGTCAGGCTAATCATTCTGAATTCCCCATTTCAAAGAGGAATTGAAGAATTCTGAGCCATTTTAAAGCCTCAGAAATGTCAAAATCTCAGGACTTTCTGGGGGCTCTGCCTCCTTGATCCCTACTAGAGTCCTTCCCTGCCCTTTTTGCGGCTAAAACCCCTGCCCTCCAAAATTCCTAGTTGCGCCCCTGTTGCCTTTCCAAGTACTGACTTGCTTGTAAAGCAGTTACTTATAAAAATGCGTGCAGTTATTATGTTTCACTCTGTTTGCGACTTTTCTCTCCATGTATCCTTAGTTGTCTAGATTTTTAGACTTTAGAGAGTCTGGGTTTCTTATAATAACCCAGCTTCCAGTCAATTTACGCCAAAAAATGTCAATTAAGTTTCTGTTTACAGATTCCGAGACGATTTCGGCTTTTTTAAGATATTATTAGGATTTAATGAGAGCTGGGTCACAAAAGCTTCTTTCCTTAAAATAATCCGACAATTGAATGAAAATAAATTCCAAAACAATATGACCCTCCGTGGGCCAGTTGATATCGACTCTAAAGGGATTCACAAAGAGCCAAGCAAAGACCGGAAAAGCCATGAAAAGCCACGAAAAGCTCGAGAATCTTAAGTAATATTTCATCTTTGACATTTTCCATCTAATATTCATCCGTCTAACCCCTTTGAAATCAAACTTTCTCAAGAGCCAAAAGCCCAAGGAGTACTCCTTGAAAATTTGTGCCAAATGCGCTTTGGCACAAATGTCTGTATACAGTCACAGAGAGTTCAGATTGACCTGAAACTTTGAGAACATACCATTCGACCCCTGTTTCTGTACACACATTTTTTATAAGTAATTACTTTATAAGCAATTCCAGTACTCGATCCGACTGAATCGAGGAATGATAAGCAATTTGAAAATTATTATCAAGATCCTATTGGCAATAAAATTCGTACAGCAGCTATAGAGAAGCAAGTTTTAGTGGATATTAGTGTCCTGGCACACTTTTATGCAAGATACTATTGACATTTGTTGTACAAAAACTTATTAGATAATAGTATTCTAAGAAAAGAATCTTCAAGTATAAAAAACTAAGCAATTGCTAATCAATTTTGAGTACTCAAATTGGCCCTCTAGCTAAGCAATTTTCAGTACTGGGCTCGAGCTGAAATTGCTTTGAGAAAATGCGTGTTTGTCTTTTGGTATGTCACCTGTTTTAATACTAGTCTGCTGTGGTCATTTAGATCTTTCAGTACTGTGTCGATCCAGTTTGTTTTCGGTCTACCAGTAGGTCTCTTAGCTTCAGTAGTGTAACTTCTTAGTGCTTTTCTTGCTGGAGTCTCATTCTCATTTGGTAATCTCAGAAGGTGACCTAACCATGATAGTCTTCGTTTACTCACTGTTAAGCTCTAAGGTATGATATTGGTTCGTTCATACAATTCTCTGTTGTTGATGGTTCTTGGCCATTTTACATGTATGAATTTTGTCAGAAGGTGGCCAAACCATGATAGTCTTCGTTTACTCACTGTTAAGCTCCAGGGTATTATATTGGTTTGTTCGTACAGTTCTCTGTTGTTGATGGTTTGGGCCATTTTACATGTATGAATTTGCTCAGAATCCTCCTTTGAAAGGAGTTGATGTTATTTTCTAAGGTCTAGGCTGACCATTTCAATGTCAATATAAAAAGTATTACGAAATAACGACGAGACTGAGAAATAATTACAAAACAAGCTGATGTACAGCACACAGATAATGTCAGATGGTTAAGAGAGTCAAACTTTTTAATAATTAACACTTTTAATAGCAAAAAAGGCTTCCCAACCATTGTTAAAGTAAAAACAATTTAAGAACATTTCAGGCTGATAATAGAGGAACATTTAAGAACAGCCATCTTCAAATCAAATTGACTGGTTCTTTAAAAAAAAAGAGTGTATTATAAAAAGTAATGCTGATAAAAGTCTCCCTGGTAGATTCCAATTGATGTTAATATATCTTTTCCTAGTTTGTTTCCTATCTTAATATTCAAGATTACATCATTTTTAAGCAGGTGCATCATATGCATTTCACAGGGTGTTAAGATGGTATTCAGGATCTTCATCAGTTTGGACCAATTAACAGTGTCGAAGGCTTTTGACGTGTCTAATAAAAGTATGAAAATATCATAATTCTCAGATGTTATGGCTTTTTTAGCAAGAATTTTTGATAGTGAAAACCTGTTCTGTGGTTGATCTACCTTTTTTATATGCTGCCTGGCTTGATAGAAAAATGTTTCGCTCATTGAGCTTTGTGGTTCCTCCGCATGGCCCTCTGCGAATAACCCTCCTCCTTCGCATTAAGCTTTTCCCTCGTACGAATTGAATATAACCTCTTCAGTCCAGCATTGAACTACATATTCCATGGCCGCACCCAAATCTTACTCTCTAAAGGTCACATTTTAGTTATATTGCTATATTAGCAATATTTCGGAAAACATGTAGACGTTTCTTGTGACTATCGTGCAACTAGCCTAAAATTTGTTCCATGCTTGACTTATTTCAAATCGACCATGCAGATTCGAAAATAAGACTGGGATACTTTTCAAATTTTTAAACCGCTGGAATGTTACATGGTCTAAAACACTTTTGGTACTTAATAACTGTTTATCGGCTGTGAATTCAAAATCTGCCTATCTGTTTAGTAGAGATCGATGAAGATATCGAGACAAGTCAATTCTGAAAATAGAACAATTATGACGTCACTGGATTGATGACGTCATACAAATTTTCATATTTTGTCAAAATCAAAAAAATGATATATCAATCGAAAGGTCTGATCAAGTGCTGTCTAACTGCACAAATTTTGAACACGTCAAACTTATACACGAGGAGTCGAAAGTTATTGAAGTCATCAAAAATAGCACTCAATAGCACTCAAAAATAGCTTTCATTTCGTGGCGGGGATGGTTAGATCACTTGACCCTTGTTCAAAGGTTCCTGGTTCGAAACCACCTTCAGACCTGTCACAAAGTGTGAGGAGAGAATTAGCCTGCTCTTTGTAATTCCAGGCAAAAAGGCAAAAGGAATCACGAGGTGTGATCACATCGAGAGGAAGGACCAGGGTCGCACTTTTAGATTAGTTTACCAATGCAGTGGGCCCTTTGTGCTTAGCACATAAACCCATACCTTGCGAAGATAGTAAGCGTATGTGCCTATCAACAACTATCAACAACTATCATTGACAAAATTTGAATGTATTCAAGTCTTATTCAAATCTTCGTGGTCGATTTAGTAAAAGTCAAGTTTAACATGGGTTAGGCAGGCAGGTGCTTAGATAGTTACAGAAAATTCTCTGTCTGGTGAATTAAAGGCAGAAAGTCCTTCATAACAGCTTACATCTTCCACAAGCTTATATATCAAAAGTAAAGAGGACCTAATATTGAGCCTTGCGGAACACCAGCTGTAATAGTAAGCCACAAAATCCGTTACCAGAATAAACCCAAATGCCCTCATAAGTTGAATCTAATTGAACAAGAGGTCTGGGCCCGGGAATGATTTCATTAACTGCAAGACCACAAGGAAACAATGAGCAAATAATCATAAAATCTTGCGCTGGCTGCTGAGGTTAATAGTCGTGAGAGTAATAATGATAATAATGAGTCGTTCACAATTGTCAACATTTTCACGACCGTAAAAACCGTATGCTAGAGAAGGGGATCTATGGTCTGTGTATGCTTTTTGAAAACACGCCAATTTCGATTTCATTTATTTATGAATTTAGCAGATTTTGGCTTTTTTCCTTCACTGCTTGTTGGCCTTTTCGCTCAATTTTTGAAACGTTGAACTGTGGCTTTTTTTAACTATATTTGTTTGACTATGAGCTTACACAGTCATCTTCGAGAAATTCCACGAGACTTCGCTAAACAACAGGAATAATGGCGGCTGAGATCAATTCTAGACTCCATTCACGAAAAGTTTGGATAGTGTCTTGCAACATATTTTTGTTATCCTAGGACGGGATATTATTTGGACTGTAGAGTGTATTTTTTCTTGAATTTAGTTCTTCCGAGAAATCAGCATTTTAATTTGTTCACTTTTGAGAGGGGAAGGTGGTCCTGAAATAGTGCACGTTTTGTACGCTTGTGGAAATGTTGACAATAGTAAACAACCCCTAATGATAGTAAAAAAGGACAAAATCACAGTTCATGTGTTTGAATCAAACAACCAAAGAAAGTCGTTCAAACTGTGCGTTGCTACTTTCGTCCGTAGTGAGAGCTGCCGCCAGCACGAACTGCCAAATAGTAAACGCCAGCAAACTTGACGCAGCTGCTGTAGGTTAGTTTTCCATAGAAACTCTTCGCACGGCGTTTACAACTACTTAGCATGCTGCGGTAAAACTTGTTGTCACAGCTCAGACGGGAAACGCGTTTCTATAAAGAGAAAAAATGAAATCAACGTGATGTCAAGCGATTAAAATTAAAGTCCTATTTACACTACACAAACTAATGCGGGTTCGTCCCAGGTTACCTCTAACCGGGGTTAAATTTCTCAATGTAAATCGAGCTAACCCGGGTTCACCCTGGGTTAGATCAACCCACATTTCTGAGGTGGGTTCGCCCCTGGTCAATCCCAGGTTATCGCAGTGTAAATCAAACTTGTTGGCGAACCTGTGTTTGCACAATGCCATGGACATGCGCAGTGCACATAAAGATAAAACGCAAAAGGTGCCATTACTTTCAAATTCACAGTTACTTTTTCATTGGAGTTCCATAAAAATAAAAACTTCGACCATTAGTTAAACCAGTCTGTTATTTCTCGTTTGGATTATGTAGCAAGATCACAGTAAACGTGCAGTCACATGGGAAGATAAACAAGTACACTGCTGGACATTTTGAAATCTGACGCTATCCATTAGTTTTCCTTGCCTTAACAAAATTTTGCCGTATCAAACTGATTGCGAGCAAAAGAGGCCGAAGGAGATACACGCTTGTTTTGTTGCTACCTACCGCCATCTTAAAAGATTTGATGTGGTGTTGATGCACAGCACTGATCAAAGAAGACTGGATCGATCATCTGTTGTTCTTGAAAAAAGTCATTGAGGGCCATATTGGTAGATCCAATTCAATACATTGAGATTCCACTCATTTTTCTTTGATGATTGCTAGAATTTTATGAATGCTCAGCACGAGACTGAATAATCGTGCAGCTTTTATTGGCAAAGAATAAAGACAATATAATTTCTTTAGCAGCCATATTGGGAGGCCAAACATAACCCGAAGCAAACTGCTTCAAACACTCGGCTCTAGAAGAACAGAATGCTTGATCCAGTCTTTACTTTGAAAACAGTGTGTTGGTAACGTTGGTCAACCAAGGTTCGCCACAGTTTAAATTGACACTTTCAAAATCAAGAGCGAAGTGTAAATCAAACTAAGGCGAACCTGGGTTAGAGCTAAACTGGGGTGAGCCCAGATTAGTTTGTGCAATGTAAATAGGGCTCAAGCCTTGATAATGATAATAATGATAATGATAATTCATTTGATGTCAGTATCAGCATAGTGCTAAGACTAATTCAACTAACATAAGTGATATGTGTTTGAATATATGATATCAAATGTGGATGTGGTAATGTTCAATAAGCTTGGCGGAACCGGTCCGGTTGGTGCACCGTTGACCGGACCAATTTTTGGGGTAAAAACACTCCTTTTCCAAAAATAAAATAACTCTTTTTAAAACAATAGATTCTAACATAAACTCTCGGTTCATTCTTACGTTAAATACTTTCTAAAAATACACTAAATTGCATCTCTGAGAACCTAAATTTCAAAATTTTCAGGGGGGTATAACCCTAGGCCCTGGAAGTTTAGCTTGAACCGAACCAACTATTGATAGCTTTTGCCGGGCCTGTTTAAATTTTACGCTTTAACGTTCTGGTCTAGTTTGTGACTTCATGTCAGGGGTGATGAGGGGACTTATCCAATACAAATGGCTCCGTTCATACCACTCCGTCAGGGGTGGATCCAGATGGTTGAAATGGTTGCAGCTGCAACAGTCAGATTTCTATATTATACAGTTTTACATATATCTTAAAAGCAAGGCAATATCATTTTGAATTTCCTATACCAATGATAATGAATGAATAGACCTTTCTTGTAAAATATAAAGGGTATGAAGCCCAAACTCCCATAATTTTTCCATTCTGCTACAGACACTAAAAAAGCTGTATCCGCTCCTGTCCGTTTTAAAATGAAAAAGGAGCGAAATCTATCCGTTTCAGCCTTGTGGTCACACTGCTTTGCTTTGCTTAAAAACGGAGCTGTTCGAATCAGCAAACAAAATCTCATTGCGTTTGTTATGGAATACCACCTCTACACCCTTTTTGGCAAGACAGAGATAACCCCCCACTAGATAATTTCAGCTCCACTTCTTTTCAGTTTTTGCCTCGAAGCACTGTCTTTGAAGATAACTAGTCGAACCCCAGCAAAAATGTCCTTAAAAAGCGAGTTTGTTCATAAGGAAAAACTTACGTAGTGGTAGCAGTAGTCGCAGGGGCGTCCCCAAAGGGGGGGTCCGGGGGGGTACAGTACCCCCCCCAATACTTCATCTGTCGGCACATAAGGAAATTTTGTCGGCACATCAGGAGGCTAACCATAAAACAGGCGATTATTATTCGGATCACCTTGTATATTTTGTCAATACTTTATAACATTTGTCGTCATTAATACTTTGTAAATGAAATACCAGGACTGGAAAACATAGAATACATCTGGAGAAAATCTGTCAATTCGAATTAAGGCACTCCAAGAGACCCCAGGCTAACCAAAATAGCACTGTTGTTTATAAACTTTATAGCTATTGTTGACAGATAAATTTTCCTTGTTTCAACCAATTTTTTGAAAATTGTGACCCATGCCCATGCCCATGTGACCCACGCTCGTTAACTAATAGAGCTATTATTTGATTGACAATAGACGTTAAAACTAAAAGTTTAATTCTAACTATCCTAAGTTTGGTTTGTTTATGTTTTAGTTAGTTTAGGTAATTTTGACCACACCCTAAAATATCCAAGGTTTATTGTGACCGCACCCATTTCGTCGGCAAATGTTGAAGTTGTACCCCCCGAAAAAGTTTTTCTAGTTTCGCCCCTGAGTAGTCGTGTTGATTGCATGACGGGGTAAATGTCTTCTTGTAGAAGAAGGGTAGGCCCCCTGGAATGCTGCATCCATCTGGTTTGAAGGCTCCAGCTGAAATAACATTATTCAAGCAAACATCAGAAGAAACATTTTATTTGTTTATCGCTAATTGCTGAACGCTAAAACTACAAACAGCTTGAGCGATCTGACTTTTCAGCGTTAAGCATATTGAACTCTTCGTTTACTCACTTCGTCTGCGAGAAGAGATGCGTCGTCTCCAGATGCTGCGTCTTCTTAGAGTGCGGCGTCTCCAGATGCTGCGTCTTCTTAGACTTCGGCGTCTCCAAATACTGCGTCGTCTCCAGATGCTGCGTCTTCTGAATGTTCGCCGTCTCCAGATGCTTCGTCGTCTCCAGATACTTCTTCTTCTTAGAGTGCGGCGTCTCCAGATACTTCGTCTTCTTAGAGTGCGGCGTCTCCAGATGCTTCGTCTTCTGAGACTTCGTCGTCTCCAGATGCTGCGTCTTCTTAAAGTTCGTCGTCTCCAGATGCTGCGTCTTCTTAGAGTGCGGCGTCTCCAGATGCTTCGTCTTCTGAGACTTCGTCGTCTCCAGATGCTTCGTCTTCTAAGACTTCGTCTTCTCCAGCTTGTGCGTCGTCTCAAGCTGGTGCGTCTTCTCCAGCTGATTCGTCTTCTCCAGCTGGTGCGTCTTCTCCAGCCTATTCGTCTTCTCCAGCTGATTCGCCTTCTCCAGCCACTTCTTCTGAACGAAAATCGTCTTCTAGAACCCCATCCCGGAGACATTTTTACCTGGTCACCTTCAACAAACAGAAATGGCTTTGATACGGTCTATCTAATCGTTTTGCTTAAAAGTTCTACCACTTAAGTGTAAGGGGCTCTAAGCTTTATTGGTCAAGCCCTAACAACTTTAAAAAAACGAATCATTCCTGTCAATTCGGGAATAAAGTGAAAAACGAAGGGATGATATTTTTTCCGTATGGAACAGTCTACAATAAGTTGTTTTATCTTATTTTCTACCTTCGTCGTTTTCCCTGTCTTCCTCTGCATCATCAGAGCGAGGCTGGTCCAACTCCTGTTCATCGACTGTAGACTCTTCAACGGGAAATTCTTCATCTTCTGACGGGTTTTCCTCCTTTTCTGAAGATCTATCTGCGTCTTCTGCAGGATCTTCATTATTCTCTGCGTGTTTGTCTGCGTCTTTTTCAGGACCTTCATCATTTTCTGCGTGTTCGTCTGCGTCTTTTTCAGGATCTTCATCGTTTTCTGCGTGTTTGTCTGCGTCTTTTGCGGGATCTGTGTCGTTTTCTGCGAGTTCATCTGCGGTCTTTATGTCTTCTTTACTATCGTTTTCTGCAGGTTTTTGCTTACTATTGGAAGGCGTTTCTGCATCTTCCGAGGTTTTCTTTGTCGTATCCTTCATTGGTTTGTAACAATCGTCCAATGCTTTGTCAACGTCAGTACTTGGGTCCGCCATCATGCGCTAAAAACAACACCACCTTTTTTATATTTCCAGTAATGTTGACCCCACATCAATGACAAGACTCATTTCTACTCCCAATTCTATCTATTTCTCTTGCAACAAGGAGTAAACCAGCGGTACCAATACATTTTTTCATCGTGATAGATATAAAAATAGCAAAAGTGATGTAGGTTGACTCAAATAAAGCATGTTTAAGGGCTAAATCGACCCATTTCATGTAATTTGGCTTGAGGGGCATACCACTCGAAAAAATCTCGTACACTTTTTGAAAAAATCACATAAAAATCACCAAAATCACTAAAAAATCAAAGTTATTTTAGAAATCACAAAAATCTTGTAGCTACACTTTTTGTGAGTGATATGCCCCTCGATTTGGTTGATTTTTCTTCTGATGGTGGTTCTTTTTTAACTTCTAAAATATTATTATGTGAGCATTAGAAGCTCTTTTTTAGACTCTTTTTAATTGTGTTGTCTTCGCTGACCCACACCCATCCAACATGCAGATAGACCCGATTTGCAAATCCACACTTTTCTCACTTTCACTACAGAACAAGAGTTTCGATTAACAACTGCACAAAATAGGCCAGAACAACACAAAATTTAGGCCTTGAGCAAAACCATTTTATCATTGAAATCTAAACTTTTGGTATCTTCAAAGTTATTCATCTCACCTCTATGCATTTTGGATCAATGTCTCTTTGCTCGTCGACGGCTTGTCCACAGAAAATGGCAACAAAAACTGAAAAGGAAAGTGAAGTAAGTCACAATAGAATACTAACCTGCCGTCTTGCCACAGTAGTAACAAATTTAAAAGAAACTAAGTCTGCCAGATAATAGCGCATCTAAACTCAAAGATTAGATTTTTCAGCTTGAACATTCACTACACTCTTTTTTTATTAGAACCAGTAAAATTGATTTGAAGCCGACTGTTCTTAAATATTTCTCTATTTTCAGCTTGAAATGTTCCTAAATTGTTCTTACTTTTACGTTGATTAGGGAGCCTTATTTGCTATCAGTAGTGTTAATTGTTGCAAAGTTTGACTCTCTTGACCATCTGAGATTATCTGTGTGCTGCCAATTTGCTTTTTTCGTAATAATTTCTTAGTCTTGTGGTTATTTCATAAAATCTTCATATTTAGCCATAAATTATCAGCTTCGGTTCGTTCTTAGCTAGTTCTTTAGTTTTGGCCAAATTTAAGGCTGGTGTTCTTATAAAATTGTTCTTATAAAAAAAGAGTGTATTGCTTCAGAATTTTTTTTTTATTGAAAAGATTTGGCCTTTCATACAAATTCAGTGAATATGTTTTAATTTCCACCTATTTCTTTTCAGCCGACAAGAAACTAAGCCTGATTTTACAACATTTTGTTTCTTTGCAGTGGTTTTTTAGTTTCCATACAATTATATAATTCGTTTCCGGTTTCAGGTTGGATACCCAGTGGCGGTTTTAGGGACTGCGAGGCCTGGGGCCAAAAAAATTTGCGGGGCCCCTACCACCGGTAAAAAATTTGGTCCTAATATTATTTTTTGTGTTCTCTTTACAGAGAGCTTGCACAACTCAAAAGTCCGAGCAAAACGTTATTTCAAATAGCTAATATATTTCATTATGAAGGAGAGAATGTTTTCTTTATGAAAGGTGTGGGGCCCCTTTTTTCTAGCAAAAGCGCGGGGCCTGGGGCCATGGCCCCCCTGGCCCCCCCTTAAAACCGCCACTGTGGATACCACACACCTAACTGCAGTACTACACTCTTTTTTTATAAGAACCAGGAAAATTGATTTGAAGCCGGCTGTATTCCTCTATTTTCAGCTTGAAATGTTCCTAATTTGTTCTAACTTTTACAATGATTGGGAAGCCTTTTTTGCTCTACGAATTGTTCGTTGCTTTTAAGAGTTTGACTCTCTTGACAATCTGACATTATCTATGTGCTGTACATCAGCTTGTTTTGTAATAATTTCTCAGTCTTATGGTTATTTCGTAAAATTTTCATATCGAGCCAAAAATGATCAGCCTCGGTTTGTTCTTAGCTTGTTCTTAAGTATTAGCCAAATTTGAGGCTGGTGTTCTTCTAAAATTGTCCTTATAGAAAAAAGAGTGTAAACCCCTAAATATAGGTGATTTAAGAAAGTGGCATTAAAATTGATAATGACAGCAAACTGTTTATGAACGTTGCTACAACAAAATTGTTTATTAATGTTTTTACTCCGTTTTTGGATCAGTTTAGGTTAACATTTGTTTGGTGTAAAATCTTGAAATAGAAACTTTACTGTGGTGAAAATGAAAACAAGAGTGTAAAATGGTTTATCATGTGTTCATTCTTCTTTAAAATAGCAAAGCGTAACATGAATTTCTCTTACCCAAAACTGCAACGGCAAATATCTTCATCTCGAATTTGCTTTCAGGGTCTGCTTCTGCTCTGTCTTTCTGTTCTTAGGTGGGGTGACCCACTTTTGACGATCAATTCGCAAATACTTTCGTTTTATTCCCTCACATGATTGACATTTCGAAATCGAAACTCATTCCTTAGCAGAGTAAGAATTAAGATTAGTTCCAATCCAATGCAAATAACACAAACAACTGATTTATAAAAACGAGTGCAGAGAAACGGTGGAAGTTCCTAAACGTATTTTTCTTATAAGCAACTGCTTTATGAGGGTCAGTACTCGTCAGACAAAACTTAAGCAATTCTAGTACTGGATAGAGGAATACTAAGCAATTTGATAATTTTTGCTCCGATCCAAATTGCAATGAAAATCGCCAAGCAGCTATAGAAAAGTAGGTTACAGTAGATATCAGTACCTCGGCACACTTTTGCAAGCAAGATGACATCGAAATTTGTTGTACAAAAACTTTCGAAATAGTATTCGAAGAACCAAATCTTCAAGTATAAAAAGCTAAGCAATTGCTAAGCAGTTTTGAGAACTCAAATTTGCCCTCCAGCTAAGAAATTATCAGCACTGAGCTCGAGCTGAAATTAGTTATCTAGGGAATGCGTGTACTACAAGAGCCATTATTTACTGTTTTTTTGTTCTATTTAGTTTTAGTATGGCAAAGAAAGTAGTTTTCCGAAACAAGCAAAAATATTGAGTGTTGGGTCTATGACGTTGAGTTTCTCCTTATAAGCTCAACTCTTTTTTTACATATTGGCTTGAAATACACGCTTTTTCGTAAGGAACCTTTTATGAAGAACCTACTTGTAGAAGGTCGAAAAACTTAAGGAACTTCTATTAATTAAAGGTCCACTAATTAAGGAATTCTTTAATTTTGATATCATAATCAATGGTGTAGATATGCAAATTTCTCAATGACTCTAATTAATTTTAACGGTTCATAGATCTGGCCTAATCTTCTTTGTGTTGTAATATGTTTTAAGAGTTTATTGCAAAATGTTGAATTTTGATAATTATCTTGCGTCAGTACACATTCCTATCCTCTAAATGAGCAGTACACATTCCTATTCACTAAATGAGCATTTTAAATTAAGGAACTATGAAGGAACTTTTAGACGCACAAAGGTGGTTAAGTACAAACATTTTGCAGACCCTGGTTCTTTTACCCCCCTACCCCCCAACTCTGTAACAGGATCGTTATGTCTACCACGCCACTTCACTTCCTCGTTTCCATGTAACATCGTTATTACCATATATGTACTCGTCGCGTTAACCATTGTATTAGATCCATTTCCATTTGTAGTATAAGTATATATAGTCAGTGATTCATTTTGTAAGTGAGAGGTTTTACAGGTTTTATCTGTCGTGAATGATGATGTACAATCATGAGGCCTTTTACTCTCTTCGTCAAGACTTCTAAGTTTAGCTTGAACCAGATCAACTATGAAGAGCTTTCGCCGGGCTTGCTCTGTCAATGAAATTCACAAGCAACAGTGAGTCGGATTATTGGGGAATTATCTCTCTCCACCCACGCTTGATTTGGCTCTCTGTTCATTCAATAATGCACATGACAATACTAGAAACCGAAAAAGGAAGTAAAAATTTTCTTTCTCAGAAAATGACACACAGAATCTGTTAGCAAACAGTCTGTGAAGAAATTTATTGTTATGTATTCTTTTTATATAAAACTAAAACATCTGCCCAGTTATGGAAATTTCTCAAATTCTTCAATTTATGGAACTGAAAATTTCTCAGGAGTTGAATTTATCCTTGGATTTAAATAAGTAGGTACACTCTTTTACAACTCAGAGCTATGGACAATAAATAACAATAAAGACTGCCAATAGAATTGACTCCTTTCATAGACGTATGCTAAGACAAGCGATAAACATCAGGTGGCCAAAGAAAATATCAAGCCAAAAACTATATGAAATCACAAAAGTAGAAGCATGGAGTAAAACGATCAAAAGGAGACGTCTGAAATGGCTCGGCCATCTCATGAGATTGCCTGAAGAAACACCGGCTAGAATATCCTTACATGAAGCACTAAGAGAAACAAAAAGGAAAAAGGGAAAACCCAAGACCACCTGGTTAGAATTAATTGAATCAGATCTAAAAGACCACGTTCAATTAGATATATCAATAAGATATATCTTTAGATATATCTTTATATATATATAAAGAAGAAGCAGAAAAAACGTTACTGAAGCTTACCGAAGTAACAAGGGATAGAGATATTTGGGATAAGATAATCAAGAACATCATGGCTTGCAAAAGCTGAAGATGTACAGATGATGACTCTTTTTTATAAGAACCAGTAAAATTGATTTAAAGCTGGCTGTTCTTAAATATCCCTCTATTTTCAGCCAAAAATGTTCTTAAATTGTTCTTAATTTTTCAATGATTGGGAAGCCTTTTTTGCTATCAGAAGTGTTGATGGTTGCAAAGTTTGATTCCCTTAACCTAACCATCTAACATTATCTGCGTGCTGCCAATCTACTTGTTTTGAAATTATTTCTCAGTTTTATGGCTATTCCATAAAATTTTCATATTGAGCCAAAAATGGTCAGCCTCTGTTCGATCTTAACTTGTTCTTAAGTTTTGGCCAAATTTGAGGCTTGTGTTCTTATAAAATTGTGCTTATAAGAAAGTTACTAGGTACAAGGTGAGGGGTTTAGAGGTTGCCTTTTTGAAGGGAAGCTACTTATTTTTGTTATATGATCGAGAAATTGTATCTTCCAAACTGAGTTTTTAGAAAATATTATATGAATTCATTAGGATTAGATCATAGGTGGAGTAGTGAGTACTGACATAAGCAAAATTTTATAAGAGCTCGAGCCTCAGATTTGGCCAAACTAAAGAACAAGCTAAGAACAAACCGAAGCTGACCATTTTTGGCTCAATATGAAAATTTTACCAAATAACTTCAAGACTGAGATATAATTATAAAACAAGCTGATGTATAGAACACAGATAATGTCAGATGGTAAAGAGAGTCAAACTTTGCAACAAGTAACACTACTAATAGCAAAAAGGCTTCCCAACCATTGTAAAAGTAAGAACAATTCAAGAATATTTCAGCCTGAAAATAGAGGAATATTGAAGAACAGCCAGCTTCAAATCAATTTAACTGGTTCTTATAAAAAAGAATTTAAGATAGTCAAGAGAGTCTCCGTGGTACCAAAAAACTGATAGCGAAAACAGGCTTCTAGATCATTTTTAAACTAAGAATAATTTAAAAACATTTCAGGCTGAAATAGAATAATATTTAAAAACAGTCAGCTTTATAAACCAATTTAAAAGGTTCTTATAAAAAAGAGAGTATTCCAATTCAATTTAAAGACCTCAGCTACTTGTATTAATCTTATTCATATTCAGTGAATGGTACTACGAAGAGAGAATTGCACAAACTTTACGAAGGGAAGAGAGAAGCTAGCAGAAGGGAGAAACTTATCTGTAAGGATAAGGAAAAATGTGTTTTTCTCACGATGGAAAGAAGAAATTGTCAAATTTTGAAGGGGAAATTCAGACTTCTGTTGCACCCCCTGCAAATCAAATTTTTTCTGATTTTAGAATGGGTCGTTGGAGGCCTGGACCTAGTCAATCCAGCGGGCCTAAGTGAATTAGGTCAGCAAATGTTAAGATGCATCAAAACAACCTTTTGGAAACCTCTTTCTGAAACTAAATCAAACCCATTCGAAAACCCCCTTAACCTTATCTTTCACCCTATGCTTTATCTTCAACCTAATCATTGCCCTAAACCTAACCCTATCCCCTACCTTAACCATAACCCTTCCAATTTACCCCAGTAGCCCTGAAATTGGGCCTCAACGAGGCTAGGATATTATGGTGCATCCTAACAATTGCTGGCCTGGAAAATTTTTGCAATTAACTTCGAATGTTGTTACGTGGATGTAAACATTTTAGCTGGTAGCTTTTTTGTTTCGCTGCGGCTTCAATTCAGTCCTTCAATTCATCACCTATCTCAATCTAGAGCCACGAAGAAACCAAATGGGCCAGTGAAATTTGACAGCCTGCTTTCATTTGCAGAAGAAGAGATCACAAATTTTTAGTATTTCTGCAAAAAGTGTTTTTAGGCCTAAAATTTGTGTTGTGGCCATCAACCACTATTACTTGGAATTATGTGTTTTATCCTTACTCCTATCTACTAGCAAAGACATTTGAAATGGCATAGGCTTGTTGAGCAGTATATACAAGAAGACTTGGGTATTTGAAAAACGTTGACTCTGAGCGTTTTACATGGTTTCAATCAAATTCAAGGAAAGATCTGAAGACATGCTTGGAAGCAGACGTGGAAAATCATGCATTCCGACTCTTGTTGGAATAATTTTCGTTTTGTTTGGCATTTATGGATATTATGTTTATTATCAGCTGAAGGAGAAAAGCGAGAGAGCTGACAACAAGCTGAATTATCTTGTGAAGCGGCAAATTTCTCTGAAATCACAATTACAAGGTGAGTTTTGGACGGTAGGGACCTAGTTAGGAACTGACAGCCATTGGGGCACCTGTCCCCCTTAAGATTTTGCAATAGACAGTTCAGTTCAGTTCAGTTTAATTTTTGAAATTCAAAAAACATACAATTTACTAATCTACTGACAAAAATACTAACAACAATCACTTAAAGAAATACTTAATAACAAATAAAGAAAAGTACAAAACGAATATAGTGAAATTGTATGGTTGCTTGAATTTCTCAAAGGAGTAACTCTCTCAATAGGTAAACTAATTGAGGAGAGAGTAAAGACAATAAAGTGCAGAGAAAAGGGTGGGATATGGGCATTTGGAACAGCTCTAACTTGTATACAGACCATAGCCTTATGATAACCCTCAAGCTGCACGGAGTTAGGCCTAGACGTGAAGTATGAAACACTGAACACTAAGCACGAAACACAAAGCACTAGGCACGAAGCACTAGGCACTGAGCAGGAAAACACCGAATTTAGCGGACACTGCTATGAAGGGATAACCGTCGACCCTCCGGAGTTTGTTACTTGCACCTGTGAGTTTGAAAATAAAACAGAAGGATGAAATAATAGAAAGCCGCTGTTGCAGGTACGCAAGCAAAGGGTGTAACTGTATGTGAATTTGCTTTAATCATGATTAATAAGGAAATAGGGAGAAATTGAATTTACCATAGCAGGCTGCAGCAATTGACGTATGCCACAAAAAGGTCTTGTTCCGTGTTGTTGCGACCAAAAGCAAGTGCGCTAACCGCTATTCCAAACCAGATTAATTCTTCTTTCTAAAAAGATTGATAGTAGCGAATAAAAGAAAAGTTTTCTTGTTCCATCCACTTTGGGCAATCCTTCGCTACATATATACGCTTTTTTTATTTAAGGAACCAGTGTTTAAGGAATCTAGAACTAGAATCTCTTGTAAAGTACAATGAATTCTTTTGATCTATGATTTCCTTTAACAATGTAAAAATAGAAAATTTAAGGAACTTTTAGTTCTAGGCCTTGAGGCAGGTTCCTTACTAAATAAAAGCATATAGCACTAAAAGATCCTTGTGTGTTAATTATGGCGCCAATTTGTGCTAAAAGAGTTTTCATTTCATTTAAAGCCAGTGTTAATTTCAATAGAAATGTTTGCCTCAATTTGAATGCCATTCTCATACTGCAAATGATCTCACAACTCTCACACTTTATTATCACAGCTGTCCAACCACCTAGTTAACCTTTACCTTTATGCTGTGGATAATGGTTTTAATGGTTGGCACATCATCTTGCATGCCTTGGTTGCATTACACTACAAGGGGGCATTATTATCTAGCATGTGGTAGATAGGCAGGGTTTATCATTATGTTATCATATATCTTGCAGAGTACTTCCCAATCCCATTTCTTTTTTACACTTGAAACCAAGGGGCATATCACTCAGTTAAAAGTGTACGAGATTGTTTGTGATTTTAAAAATCACAGTGATTTCTTAGTGATTTTTGTGATTTTTCTGTGATTTTTGTGATTTTGCTGTGATTTTTCTGTGATTTTTGTGATTTTGTTGTGATTTTTCTGTGATTTTTTCAAAAAGTGTACGAGATTTTTTCGAGTGATATGCCCCTGGCTTTAAACCATTAGGCTTCATCAAATGAAACCTTTTATCGTTGAAGAAAAATAAAACACTCGCAAAAGATTCTAAATCAACTATGTAATATCAATGGGTGTGATAAACCATTGATGATGAATATAATTTTTCAACATATAAATATGCAATAAGCGAGCTGTTGGCTGTTGATATTAAATGTGATCAAGTGCTTCATGGAGATGACTCCGTTGCAGATCGCAAAGCAAAAGCATCTTTTAAAAAGAAAACTAACTGCCTAATGATATTCAAGTTTTCACATGACAAAATTTATGTGAAAATATGTTCCTGTGGTAGGCTATTGGAATTTGGAATATTTTGGAAAAGAGTTCTAAAGTGTGACGTCACAAAAAATATATTTTTAGAATTTTGGAAGTTTGGCTCCATAATGTGAAAGAGCTTCCAAAATTACATCAAATTGATGCAAAATCACCTCTGTATGTTGAATATTAACTGAGATATAACCATTTGAAAAATTGACTTTCAATAGGAAATCCTTGTATTTTTCGGTATCACCAAAGGAAAGTACATTGAGATGTCAAGAAATAAAGGATCAAAAAATATTAGCAATCAAGATAATCTTTTAGAATTCAATTTCCAATTTCAATTGCGTTAATACAACTCTCACATGTGTCTAGCAAATTATAATTTCCTTTTACTAAAGCAACCGGAATTTTTGAAGTACTAAGTACAAATTTCGATGGTATCTTGCATACAAAAGTGTACACGGGGGTTAATATCCACTTTCACCTACTTTTCTATGGCTGTTGCATGATTTTCATTGCCGATCAGATCAGACATAAGATTTTCAAATTGCTTAGCATTCCTCTATCCAGTCCTAGAATTGTCTAAGTTTTTGTCTTGCTGAGTACTGCCTTGCTTATTAAGTAGTTGCAAGAAATTGATTTTAAGGTCTGGATATCTTCAATATTTTGACTGCTTTTTGAAAAAGGCCCATTCAAACAAAGTTTGTTTTGGAGGCTGAACCAGAAAAGTCGAGGGATGAAAGCTTTATTTGTGGTGTAAACAATTCTGATAAAACATCGACCAAAAAGTTTAGCCCTCCTACAAAGAAGATTTAATCAGCCAATAATAAATGAAATTAATGATAAGCTGAGTATATTTTGCAACATTTTAATTACTTTTTGAAAAAGGCCCATTCAAACAAAGGTTGTTTTTGGAGGTAAGACAAGAAAAGTTGAGGGAATAAAGCGTTATTTGTGGTGTATACTTATGTATAATAAACAATTTTGAAGATAACAGCGAATTCCCATGAGGAACCTTAAAGAAAATAGCCTAACAATACTGATAAAACATCGACCAAAAAGATTAGCCCTCCTCCAAAGAAGATTTTAATCAGCCAATAATAGATGAAATTAATGATAAGGTGGGGATATTTTGAGACATTTTGATGGCTCATGTTATAAACCATCTTCTTGGTGGTAGTAACGACTTTATATGCAGAACACTCAAGGAAATAGCCTGGTAATATTAACAAAAAAGATCAACCAAAAAGATTAGCCCTCCTCCAAAGAAGATTCTCATCTCGTGTCACGGAATATGTAAAAGAAAATTTCAGTAGCATGACAGAATTGTATCTGAATAAGCTGAAATATTGCCAAATAGAATTTCATACCACACATCAGTGTAAATGATGTGTCATTCTTCTTCTTCGGGTTGATCTACGATCACCACATTGCTCATGTCTTATTTTTCTCAAAATTCATACCTTTAATTAGTTTATTTCGTTTTCGTTCATGCTATTTAGTATATCGTAGTTTAGTTTTATTTCTTTTTGCTGTTAGTATTGATAACGAGGCTCCTTGTAAAAGTGTAGCAAGTTATGTTTATATAAATTGAATTCAATTGAATTAGTAATTCCAGGTAAAACCGACTATTAAGTGAAAATGTACACCAGTAATTCCGAGTTTGATTTTAAAAAGGTACCCCCTAAAAATGGCACATCCCCGTCACCATTTCCTTGTAAAGATACCCCCCCGAGAACATTTTAACTGCTTTTTAAAAATGGCTCATACATGCAAACAAATACTGTTTTTGAAGGTTGAGCAAGAAAAATTGAGGTTGTAAAGTCACTATCTGTGTTGTTTAACTATACATGAATTATATAAATATAATATAACCAACAATGAATAATATATGAATATAACCAACTTGGTGATAAGAAAAATCTTCATGCAGGACACCCAAGAAAATAGCCTGACAATACTGATAAAGAATCAACTAAAAATATTAGCATTCATTCAAACTAGATTTTCAGAAACTAAATAAATATCAATGATAAAGTCAGGTTATTTTGCCACATTTTAACTGCTTTTGTAATAAAACATCTCCTTAATGATAACAGCGAATTTACGTTCAGAACACCCAAGAAAATAACCTGATAATACTGATAAGGAATCAACTAAAAATATTAGCATTCATCCAAACAAGATTTCCATAAACTAAATAAAAATCAATGATAAGGTCAGGTTATTTTGCACCATTTTAACTGCTTTTGTAAAAACGAATTCCCATGCAGAACACCCAAAGAAATAGCCTGATAAAGTATCGACTAAGAGGATTAGCCCTCCTCCAAATAAGATTTTAGTCAGCCAATAACAAATGAAATTAATGATAAGCTGAGTATATTTTGCAAAATTTTAATTACTTTCTAAAAAAGGCCCATACAATCAAACGTTGGTTTTTTAGAGTTTGAAGGAGAAATTTTGAGGGAACAAAGCTTTATTTGTGGTGTATACTTATGTATAATAAACAATTTTGATGATAACAGCGAATTCCCATGCAGAACCTAAAAGAAAATAGCCTAACAATACTGATAAAACATCGACCAAAAAGATTAGCCCTCCCCCAAAAAGATTCTTATCAACCAAAAAGAAACTGATGACATGCTGAGGATATTTCAAAACAATTTAATTATTTTGCGAAAATGCTCATACATACAAAGGTTGTTATTTAAAGTTAAACAAGAAGGATCGAGAGAAAATCTACTAGTAGTGGTGTATACTTATGTATGACAAGCATGAAGAATCTAGCGTAAGGGGCGTAAGGGGCGTACGCCCACCCTATTTTGGTAGAAAAACAATACAATTAGCTTGATAATACCCTTTTCCCCTTACATTATCCTTTGAAAAATAAGTGTTACGCCCCCCTTTCCATGATTGCTGGATCCGGCCCTGTGTTAGCACACTAGAGTATGAATCTAGAGGTAATGGGCTCGAGTGCTACTTGGATCATTTTCATTCTCACAAATTATCTCGTATAATACATAATACTTTAATACATAGAAAATACATAGAGTATATTCTGTCTGATGAATGCGAGAGCATGAACTTTAAGTTAAAGGGAGCCAGTCTCATTTCTTGTCTCTCAAATAATAAACAATACATGACTCTTTTTAAAGAAAATAATGCTGAATCAACCATCTTTAACGGAATCTTCTAAGAAACCAGTGGTAGATGTTAAAATGTTTAAATGAGTAGATCAGTTATGCTTCAAAATATACACGTCAAAAAATTCCACGAGTTAAAGGAAATAAAAGAATTTTCAAAATGTTGTATATACGTTTTCAAATTATTTTGTAATGGCGCAAATTTTGATATATCAATTTCATATTTTCTTGCCATAGTTGTCTACGAGCATAGATCGAAGCTAGAAGCAGCTCTCCTCAAGCAGCGGACGGACCACAAGGCTACAAAGCATGGTGAGATTTTCTTAAGAGGGTTTGAAAACTTTTTAATGCAAATGTAAGATGTAGTAGTGGGAGTCGATCAAGCAAGCATATCCATGATTATATGATACCTCTAGCGAACTCCAGACATACGAATTTTAACTCCGGTCTGGCACAACGAGGTTGAAAAATGTTTTTGACCAACCAGGGCTTTTTTTGACAAAGAATTTATCCAATCAAATCACTGAAAAGACAATAGATCTCGAAGATTCAACAGCTCAAGTGCCTTGAAAATGGCGGAACGACGCGAAAGCTGTGGCAAAAATAGCTTTCAGGGTTCTGTTTTTCTGCCGTAAACACGTAAACTATTTGGTACCTATCTTATATTTCTCAAATCTATGATAGTTTATCTAAATTTTTACCGCTTACGAGGTTAATATGATATAGTTTTTTGGTTGATGGAACATTCATCATTGAACAGATACTGATTTAACACTGCACATCTCCAAATCATTACTGCAAACATTGGTCATTATTGTACCTCAGATTTTTGCCTGCCATGCAAACTCGGATCCAGCTGGCCAGCTTGCTTAGGAGGTCTAGCCCTCTTTATATATCTGTATATATGTAACAAACCCTGAATAACTGTTTTAATTTTCATGCAGATTTTGCAGCCAAGATGAGTGAATGCTCTGCAAATTTAACAAGAGCGAAGGTGCGTATCTTCTAACCTTCTGAAACAATCATCATGTTGAATTCATATTCCTCATTTTCATATCTAGCCTTTATTTATTCTCATTTCTTTTAAAGCAAAGAAGACATTGGCGATTTTTGATAACTATTTCTTTACACTATTTGAAACCTGCATCAATTTACTGCTAGTTCATATCTTTCATGTACATTGGTACCATGATTAAGAAATAGATAATACTAAAAAGATTCAGATCAGCCAAAATGTCGAGATAGATGTGAAGAATTTCATTATTTCTTACACTCTTTCTTTTTATAAGAACCAGTAAAATTGATTTGAAGCTGGCTGTTCTTGAATATTCCTCTATTTCCAGCCTGAAATATTCTTAAATTGTTCTTACTTTCACAATCGTTGGAAAGCCTTTTTTGCTATCATTAGGGTTAATTGTTGCAAAGTTTGACCACTCTTGACCATCTTACATTATCTGTGTGCTGCCAATCTGCTGGTTTTGTAATCATTTCTCAGTCTTATGTATATTTCATAAAGTTTTAATATTGAGCCAAAAGATTCAAATGCATAAATGGCATCTGCTCAGACAATTTAGTATCTAAGTTGAAACTCAAAAAGTATAATTGTCGTTCAGAGTATTATCTACAACTAGAGACAAGAAAAGCATCAACTAAACATGGACGTAGGACTTTTGAATATGCTGGACCACGACTTTGGAACACTCTTCCATTGAACATTAGATCAGAAAAGGAAGCTGAGAGCTCTCAATGCAAGCCCTCGTAAATGCATGCCCTGCATGTGCAAAAATGGTACAGTTCCAAATGATGCTTTCTAATCGAACCTGTGATGGAACCGTTTCAATGAAACCCTTGTAAACGCAGCCTTGAGCCTGATCTTTGTGTGGCTTTCTTGAAAACATGGAACGTGGAATACTGGAATAGTATTCTGGAAAGAATGAATACTGAAATGATATTCAAGAAAATATTGGAATACACTTGAATATCTGCATTATTCCAGTGCATTCTAGTATCCCATTCCAGTAATCCACTTTAATGTCTTCCAGATAGCCTTCTTTGTGCTGGTTAGGTTTAGTTTGGTTGCTGTCCGTAACGCTATCAGGTCAACCAGTGCCATGTGAGGGAAATCTGGTAGCTGCAGCAGTAGTTGCAGTAGACTGATGGTAAAACACCCGTGGCCCTTGCTGGAAATAAGTCTCTCAGACTTTCGCAGGCAGCCACGTTAAATATAAATACATACCTACCTACCTAGAAACAGATTTTGGATTCCAAAATTACCTGTCAATCAAATTATCAATATTTCATTTATTTGTAGCAAGAAGCTATGAATCGTTTTAATGCTCTTGATACGGAGCATCGGATGCAAAAAGTAGGTATCTTTTTTGTTGCATTTATTTTCTAATTGGTGCATTTCTAATCTTTTTATCCAATGTGATTGGTCGGTGGTATATTGACGCTTATGAATTCATGGAGATCGATTCAAGCCCTTCCACGAATAAATAGATTTAGATCTCTGCTGGCCAGACATTATTGTATTTCTGATTGGTGCATTTCGACATTCCTATTCAATGTGATTGCCCTGAAGTATGATGACCAGTGCATTGGCTTAATGACTTAGGGGACCTGGGCCCAAACAGCTTGATTTGACCGAATTTGAAGTTTTCTGTATGGTACTTTGCAATTCTCGTTATTTTGCGGGGCCCTTTTTGCCTTTATGAAGTGTAGGGCCTGGGGCCATGGCCCCCCTAGCGCTTCTAAATCTGCCATTGGTGATGAAGCTCTTAACATTTTGGAGATTGATGGAGCCTTTCACGAATAACTAAATTTTTCTCTCTTGCAGGCCCGCCATGAGGAGGTTGTTACAGACTTCGATAGGTTACAGCAACAGTACGTCCGACTGACTAAAGATCATCAGCAGATTGTCACAGGCCACAAAGAAGATTATGAGAAGTTGAAAGACGCCAAAGAACACGAGTCGAAATCCTTACGAGGTATTGTATTCTGTTGATTGACTTGACGAAACTGTTCATAATTTTTTCTTCAATGAGGAAATTTTTTATCAAGTTACATTCAATAGAAATAAATTGTGAAAGTTATCTGGGTAGGATAATTAACCTCTCTGCGTGGATAAGTTACAGTGGATAAGTTACATTCCTATTCCAAATCCATTCATGTATAGGAATCAGGAAAAGGGAGAAGGGGGAACTACTAAAAATGAACGAGGAAAGGGTGAATTTAGAAGGAAGGAGAAACTTTACACTGTCCGTCAGGGAAAGGAGAAACTTAATTTTTCATGAGGGAGAGGAGAAATTAGCAAATGTTGAAGGGGAGAAGGGAGATTTAGATTCCTATTGTACCTCACCTGTTCAAAGAGGAATCAGCATTTGCATCGTGAAAAGAGAGTTGAACTCTCTAATTGTACATGAATTTGCATTTGATATTGCTTGTTATTGTTTGTATTGTTGAACCCGAAGGGCAAATCACTTCCATTAAAGTGTATGATATTTTTTGATATTTCTAAAGACTTCTCAGATTTTTCAGGACAAATTTGTAGAGATTGTTGTTCATTTTTCAAGATTTTTAGATTTTCAAAGATTTTCAAAATTTTCAAAATTTTCAAAAGATTTTAGCCAAAAGTGTACGAGATTTTTTTTGAGTAATTTACCCCTCGGTTGAACCCCTTAGTCGACAACTAATAATTCTATATTCTTTGCTCTCTTTTCAATTTATTGACCACATTTTAAAGGATCACTTTGGAAATTAGGCCATGATAATGTCATTCCTGCCACCATAGAAAGGAAATTTTGATTTAAATTTTTGTACTAACTCGTCTTATATGATGATGGTCTATTGCAGTTTTTAGATCATTTCAATCTTGTATAGTTTTGGTCTTTTACAAAACGACACATCACTCACAACAACACTCATTTTCTTTCCAGAGCGTGTGGAAACTTTGCATAAAGAAAGCACGGAATGTTTATCAGAGAAGAGAAAGTATTCGGGATATTACCAATCTGAAAGGGTAAGTTAAACTGTTACAATTATTGCTTTGATTTGCAACCTCAAGTTGTACACCATATATTTACCAAGAAAAAGTAGACAAGTTTCATGAGACACTATAAATTAAATATTGCCTCAAAGACACTGCAAGTGGTTTATATCAATGTCAAATACATTACTAACTTGCGACTTAGAAACTTACAAATGGGAAACTCTAACATGCCAGATAGTAGTAGTATCCTTTACTTGTAGATTAGATTTTTCAGTTTGAACATTCGAATAGCTTAAGAAGACAGTTTCAATTGAAAAGATCATAACATTTCATGCAAATTCAGTGGCTGTCCTACTGAATATATATTGAATTCTTCACCTATTTCTTCTCAACCTATCCCAAGAAACCCAAGAAACAATAATGCCCTGTTTTGCAACATTAAGTTTCTTAGTCGTGGATTAATACTTTCTGAGATATAGATGAATTTTTAATATTTCTGCAACAAAAATTTCCCAAGTAAGAATAGGTATGGCAAACATATCCATGTTGCCATTTTTGAAAAAATGATAAGTTTACAGAGGAGTAGAATGTATCATTCAAGTATGCCTACAGGGGCTTCCCATTGATATGACTTTGATATTTGATTACATTTTCCCTCCTTACTGCGACGCCTTGAATATATGTGACCAGAAACGATTTTTTTCTGTGTTTGAAAAAACTTTGGTTAGCTCATATCATTGCAGAATTATTAAACAACTTATTACTTCTAAGTTGGTTCGATTTTGAATCGATATCATCTACTTTCAGTTTGTTTAAGGCAATATTCGATTCATAGTAGCTTATCCAACATGTCTACTCATTTCTGTTGCACACGGTAAATCAAAGCGTTCTAGTCCATCCTAGGTGAAGTGAGTTGAAGTTTAGGTTGAAAACTAACCACTTGAACAGTACTCCATATCGAAGTTAGCTTATTTGGCATTGATATCAACTACTTAAAAGTGTATTCAATGCAATATTGGATTCATAGTGGCCTATCAAACATGGCCACTTTTTTGGTGCACACGGTAAATCAAAGCATTCCAGTCAATCATAGGTGAAGTGGGTTGAAGTCTAGATCGAAAACTAACCACTTGAACAGTCCCCCATATCAAAGTTAGCTTATTTGGCATTGATACAAACTACTTATAGTGTATTCAAGATAATATTCGATTCATAATGGCCTATCAAACATGGCTACTTTTTTGGTGCGCCCAGTATAGCCTCCCTAACCTTTATTCCATGGGTGATTTCACATTGTTTTTAACTTTTAGAACGAGAGGCTCCGATTGGGGAGAGAGATGAGTCAAATTAAAAGTGCTCGAGAGGAAGCCAAAGAAGAGATAATAACTTTGAAGGTTGATACCAAACTTGTATCTAGTTTTTAGATTGTTTAGCATTGTCCATGAATTATCCATGTCGATATTAATTCATCCTAAACAAGCCTGGGAAATACACAAACAGGGAGAGATATAGGAAAAATAGTGAAACAAGTTACACGACTGAAGCTTTTCCTCTGTTACTCATCAGATGAAAAATTGGACGAAAGTGAAAACCTAAAAAATTGTTATTTCATCGAAAATGTTCATCGGAAATAGGCCAGACAGTTTTGATTGGTTGGTGTGAGGCAGAAATAACCAATCATCGACAACAGTCCAGTCAGACGACCAGTGAGTTCACAGAGAGCTAACTAAGTTTAGAAGACAAAGCCATTTCCTTTTAGATTTTGGAAATGATAAATTTCATGGAACTTTTTCTAGTTGATATCAAAATAATCTTACCGATGTAGGTAGATCATAAATGCTTTTTTAAATTGATAATTCCTGTAATTCTTATTTATTTCACAGGAACATAATTCCGAGTTGGAAACAAAACTCAAAAATGCCGAGGATACGATTCAAGGTATGCCATATTTTATGAATATTTTCATACTGTAAAACTTGCATAAAAGAACCTCTTAATTTCGGTTCTAGCCTAAATGGTTCTTATTTATCAATTATATTTTAGCAAATTCATGTTGGGATGGGTGGTCTAAAATTTCATGATTGTGTATTTCTAAGCACCTGTCTACTTTTCAACATATTTATACTGAGTCAGAGCAAATACCTAAAACGTTTTAAGAAAAAAGGGCTCTAATATACTGAAATGTTAAGGTAGATGTTCTTAAAAGAAGTGGTTCTTATGCGGTTTTTTACTGCACTGTACATATTTCAATTACTAGAGCTTTACACTCATCAGAGTAGTCATTGCTTTGATGCCGTCTTTGATGGGTACCCAACTTAGGAATGGCTAGAAAAATTGGAAACACAGTAAAGCAATAATAGCTACTGAAGCTTTGCAACTTACACTTATCAGAGTAGTACGTCAGAACAGTTTTTGATCAGTACGGAACTTAAGGATGGCTTGAAATATTGGAAACATAGCAAAGCATAATATTTTACTAAAGGTTTTCGTCTGAAGAAATATATTCGTCTTTCCAACATTTTCAAACAAGCCCCCCCCCCTTATATAGTAATCCACCTATTTCAGTCTCCCTTGTCTCAGTCCTGTTTAGAGAATATATGATAAATTCACGACCACGACGTAGAAATGTAATTAAGCTGCAGATTTAGAAGGACAGAGCATAGGATTATGTAGCAGATTACGATTAAGTAGACGAACAGTATTCGTAAGCTCTCAAAAAAGGTTTGATCCTCTATTTTTACAGTCTTTGATCAATAAAGAACTTGCGAATGGCGAGGAAAATCGGAAACTTAGAGAAAAATAATAACCACTTAAAGTTTTGCGTCTGACACTTATCAGAGTAACACATCGGAAAGAGAGCGAAATCAAAACCGATTTTTCATTTTTTTCACATTTTCTTATTAACTCCTCTTCTCCGATGATCCACTCTCGAATAAGCTACCCCTTTTCAAGTAAGTGCTCACTTTGAAGCTTAGTTTATGAACTAAGCTCCTTCTCTGGCGTTTAATTGACAGTTAACACTAGAGAAGAAACTTCAGAGGCTCTTAAGAAAATAGCTTTCATTACATTTGTTTCGATTACATTATGTTACATTTTATTTACAGCTCTGCACAAACAGATAGCTGACTCCAGCAGAGCTTCAGAAAATAACAAAGAGGCAAGTTGATTTGAATTTGATTTTTCTACCTAAACTTTATTTAGTTTCTTTTCTTTAATTTGTAGTGTTTCTTCAAAATTGGTGTTTATTTTAAACTTGGAAAGTAGTGAGAATCTCTCGTTGCTTACGTATTGACGCTGCTGACGTGAGTGTTGACGTAAAGTAAGCTCAAAAAGGGAAAATTCCAACATCTTCAAAACAGGGCCATTTCCATGATCGAAAATGGCAGATTAAAAGATTAATAGAGAAACAACCTGCATCATACTGAGAATTTTCTCCTTTTTATCGTGCTGTCATGGCCTATAAAATAATAAACCAACTCTGTCCAGAAAATATCTGGAATGAATTTCAACGAAGATACCAGTACTTCAGTAATAACACGTGATTGACAGAGATCTTCAGATTCTGAGGTGTAGTTAATAATTTGTTTATTGAAACTACTATTTGAATTGTAACTAGCCGAGGGGATTCCGGAATTTATAAGACAATGAATGAAGAAATTCAACCCTTCTTATATCCTGCAGCTATTTCAATTCCAATCTTTTACAAATCTGAGTCGCGCAACCAGAAATCCATACGTTTTGCAACACTGTAGGCCAAATCAAGTGACCTTTGGCTCTTATAGTCTTAGGTCCTTGGGGCCAAAAATTTGGAATAGCCTCTCTAATGAAACCAAATCAGCTAAGACTCTAAAAATCTAACAATGAAACAATGGAACGAATAATGAAACAATGGAATGGCATACAATGCACTTGCGATGAATGCCAGTACAACACGTCTTAGAGAGGGTCATTGGTTTTAGAATTACACATAAAAGCTACCAAGGTGCAAAACTGATTACGCAAGGAAATCATTTACGTTTATGGGTGCAAAAGTGTATAATGAACTACCCCTGGAACGTAAATTTGGGAACTGTAAGGAATTCGGGGAACAACTTAAAGAACATTTTAAATGACAGCTATCTTAACATTTTATCAGAAACTTGGAATGTAAGCAAGTATTTTTTCCTCTTTTATAAATCTGTATTCATACTTGATAAGATTCATTTTTAACTGTAAATATTTAGGGTAATGAAGTTAAGGCATAAAGCACAGGGCACACATTGATAAAAGCAGTTCTTACTTTTTGAAGTATATATCCTGTATAAATATACGTTTTATAATTATTATTATTTAGCAATAGATATTGGTAGATTTTGTCTTTTAGCTTTATATATGTAAATGATTTAATTGGTGTAAATATTCGAATTAGATTAGTTTCTTTTATATCGTATTTAAGAAGCTAGAATTGACTATTCGAATCAAAACAATGTGACGCAAATTATCTCGATTGTTTATTTTGATTTGTTTTCTTACAGGACGATCGTAACGAAAAAGATAACAAGAATGAAGAAATTTTGCCCACAACCATACTGCAGAGGCACCAAACCGAAGCAATTACAACTGCTGCTGCACCACTCGTCCCCACCACAACCTCACCAGGACAGAAGACCACACTTGGGTACCATAACCAACAAATAGTCGAAAAGTCTCAGAACATCCCGAAACGAAACGCGCTGTTATCAAAACCAAGTGACAAAGTCCAAGAGATATTGATCAGTAAAACAGACATTGACCCGGAAGCTATGAATTCTAAGAAGGAAGATTCGATTAAAGATCAATACGAGGTTAGCGAGACGCCAGATGGAGGTGATTCCAAGATGGAAGCTAGAACAGAACCACCTACTGAGGAGGATAATGGAGAGCATGAACAAGAAGGCGAGGTATGATCATAATATTCTTATTGAATGATTTGAGAGAGCAATAACTAACTCGAGACGACACAAAAAAAGTGGTGGATGCTTTATGAATAGAAAAAGATTGAACTCCATTGTACTTGATTAAACTTTGATATTTCCTATCAGTTTAGAACGAAAGGCTAATGTTTTTGAAAATACTAGGGAGACCACAAAAGCCCTTATGGTAGCAATCTGCCATGATGAAATTGAACTTAAGACGACACAAACAAGTGAACAATTACATTTATTACACTGAAAGAATTGCAAAGGATTGAATTCCATTGCATTACTCTATAATATTCCTATTAAATGAAATGAGAGAGCAATATCTTGAGATGACACAAACAAGCCCTTTAAGAATAGGGAGATTTCAATCCCAATGTTCATAATTAGAATTCGATATTCCCAATTATTTTAGAAGAAAATTGAATGAGATGTTGAGCAGTACTGGAACGTGCACAACGTAATGTCTTTTCCTGTCTCTTTGCTACTTAAATCTTATATGTGAATATTTCCTACATAAATATGATGTTGAGTATCACAAAATCTTTTCTAAATAACGAATATTTCTGGCTAGGGGACCAAAAGAAGCGTTTTGGTCTATTCGCTCAACCATGACTCTGTTGGCTAAAACAATGGTAAAACAATACACTTTGCACTCACAATTTTGAAAAACTTGCACAAAAAGATACAACAATAGGTTTCTAAACCATCTTTTTCGATAAACTATGTTTGAATACACTTGAATATCTCTATTATTCCAGTGCATCCCAGTTTGCAATTCTAGTATGCAAAAGTATTGTTTGTTAAAATATTGAAATTGATGAAATTGAACTCAAGATGACACAAACCACTGAACAATCAAAATTAAAGAATTGGAAAGGGTTTATCTTTATTGTTGGTGATGAATTTTTATATTACCTATTTTCTAGAACAAAAACCAATGTTTATCAAAATATTGGTATACCTTACTTTGCATCGTCGTAAGGATTTCGATAGGATTTGGCTCCTGTTATATAACAAAATTTAACAATCGTTGATCAGTACAAAACAAGTGTGGCTCAGAAGCACATCCCTCTGATTCATCACGTTGAATGAAATTTGCGTCTTATACAGAATTTTCTATTTGCACTATAGTGATTGATTGGCTTTGTGCACTGATTATAATAACAATCTGCTATGACGAAAGTATTTGATTTCAGGGGTAAATCTTAAATCCACTACCAAAACCATTATTCCAGACTTGCTTATTCAAACGTGAGATGAGAATTTGAAAAAAACCTCCTTGGTGGGACTCCCTACAGGAGGGTTATCTTTTGCCTTTTGCAGTGATTTTAGGTAATGTGGAGGCCTGCCATCGGTGCTGTCGAGGGATACCCTCCATTACTTTGGAGTGATACCATTAGGCTAGGCTAAGCAAAGGCTAGGCAAATATGATTACTATCTTCGTAAGGTATTGGTTTATGTGCTAAGCACAAAGACCCACAGAATAGGTAGACTAATAAACGAGTGCGACCCTGGTCCTTCCTCTCGATGTGACCACACCTCGTGATTCCTTTTGCCTTTTTGTCTGCAATTACAGAGAGCTAGAAAATTCTCTTCACACTTTGTGACAGGTCTGAAGATGGTGTCGAACTAGGACCCTTTCAACAAGGGTCGAGCGATCTAACCACTCAGGAATCCCCGCCATCATTAGTGGTATAGAAGGATACCATACAGTACTGTGGAGGGAAACCACAAGTACTTTGGGTATAACTTCCACAGTTCTTGTGGTTTTCCTCCACAATAATGAATATCCTGAGTGTGTCTATATTTCCCTCAAAATCAGATATTGGTCACGCTTATCATTATCATACATTATCATTATCTTACAGGTGAATTTCCAGAATTTGGTCAAGAGTGGAATTGCTCTGAATGGGGGCGAAAGAAGCAAGGGTCCATTTGGGGCGAAGGGTGTGGTAGAGCATGAAATTGAAGCTCAGAAGCCCCTGGCAATCACCAAAGCTCAAGAAAAGAAAACTGGAAGTAAAGGTCACAAGAAAACGTTAGGGTCTTTGCTTAGGCCCGATGTAGATCAGGAGATATCGCTGAAACGAGGCACCCCGCAGAAACCCGAGAATCCGCTAAAGCGCGAGATCCCTCGCAGCAAGGAAGATCTGAAAGCAATGAAGAACCAAGAATCGTTAGAGAAGGATGATAGCGAGGGAGCCTCGTTTCTGAAAAGACAGCAGCAATTGCTGCATAGGCCCATCGCAAAGGTAGAAGATAAAAATGTAAAGAAGACGAAAGAAACTGAGGAAAATGAAGAAGAGAAGTCAAATCATGAAACGCAAAAGGAGGAGAACCAAAATGAGGTAATTCATATTTTAATATCATTATGTAAAAGATCTCCAGACAATGCAAGAAGGAATCTAGTTTTATACAATTGTTCGTTTTTTCCCTGAGCTATTTTTCATTAAACAATACTTTGTAAGTTTGACGTGTCAATCTGTTTCAGAGTCTTTTTCCCAGCTCTGGGGCATGTTGGTAAACGTTCCATCCTCAGACATACGTGTTGTCCCACAAGCACGTGCCAACACAAATGGAAAATATTTTACTAGAGCGAAAAATCGCTCTTGCCAACGATACCAATTTCCTGTCCAATTGTATGTGAAATTTCGTTTTTGCTTTAATCACTTTTTCCCATTCTTAATCATCATAAGAATTGCATGTCGCTAATGAAAAGTTTACACCATGTTTTGCCTATATCCAAGATATGAACATGGAACCCTTGCTCTGTTTGTTTTTATTCAAATAGCATTAACATAAGCTGGCTGCAAAGGTTAGCATGGCTCCCATTTCGCACCATAGTACGAACACTCGTTTATCAATGGAACAGTCTTTGGATGGTACAGAACTTCAAAATAGCCAGAAATACCGGAAACATAGCAAAACGAACACATAGATTACTTAAGTTTTCGTCTGACAATCAACAGAGTAATACGTCAGAAGGAGAACGAACAGAAACCTAACTGATTTGGATACCCAGATGTGGATCGAAATAGGCCAATCAGAAAAGAGGTGGATGATTGGTATAGTGTATGAAAACCAATCAACACCCACGATACAGTGAGCTGACCAATAAGATTACTTCAAGAGTCCTAATGCGAAAACAAACTCCTTCTGTCTACACAATAGGGTATCCCTGGTTTTTATGTAGATTGATTCCAAAATAGCTAAGTGAAATGTAGACCTTGCTCTGCCAATTATTCGAAAGCAATTCTCATTGTAGGCTTGAGCAGATTGCAAAACATTCACCTTAACTTTAGATTTCTGATGTTTTTCATCTAAATGTTTGTTCGAAATTACGTCCATTGGGTACCCCCACGTGCTTGAAATCTTCCCTTCTAATAATTTTCATGGATTGTTTAGGAACCCAGCGACAAACCTGACGTCGAGACGGAAACGTTCAACAGCAAAGACAGAAAGAAAAAACCAGAAGAAAAGACAGCAAATACCGAGGATGAAACTAATGAACAAGAACAACAAGAAATAAGCCAAAAAGGAAGAAAAATCGAGAAAGAAAAGAAACGACATTCAAAACAAGATGAAATCGAAAATGATTTGAACAGCAATGAATTGGAGCACAAGAATGACCAGAAGAGGAGTATTTCTGAGCTCGCCTCGAAGGACCAAGAAAATGTAAAAGAAAATGACGAAAATCAAAATTATGTGGAAAATGATTTAGATAACAATAAAATAAAAGCGAAAACTCATCAAAAGAAACAAATAGCCAAGCGTGAACTTGGGAAGGAAGAAGATGTGAAGAATAAAGCGAATATCATTCGAAACCAAATTAGGCCACCGAAATCGAAGCTTGGTGCCAAAGGCGATACAGGGCTGGATGACCAGAGGCCTCAAAAGCAACGACAACAACTTCGAGCACCGATGGCGAAGAGAGCCAGCTATGGTGAAGTGAGTACGCTATTTTTTACAATGAACATTTTTATAAAAACGCTAGTCTCAATTGTTGCGAAATCTTTAATGTAACATTTTTGTAAAACACTAGTCTTGATTTTTGCGAAAACTTTCTTGTTGAAATTAAGGGCAAACCTAAGTTGGGGTTTGTAGCCTAGAGGCGCGGGGGGCAACACTGCCTATAGTAAGTAGGTTTGATTCTAAGCCTAAATGGTTTGTGATTTTTGGAAAATCGGTATAGAATTGGGTCATTTTTTCCCATGATTTCCCATGTTTTCATTAAACTGGATTTTTTGATGCAACTGATCCCTAAGGTAGTTTATGATTTATTATAGTTATTCGGAAAAAACTCATCTCTTAACATATTCGTTAGGTTTTTGTTTTTGTTCCCTCTCTTACGTACGACTCTTATATGTAAATATTTCAAATATATTATATTCAGTGCCATATAAGATTTTTATCATAATTAACGAGCTTTCGTGCTTAACCCGTTATCAAGAAAATAGGAATCCTAACCCTAACCCGTTCAATATTTACTCTGTACTGCTCTTATAAGTGTTAGACGCTTTGCTTCAGCAGCTATTTTTTTTCGCTATGTTTCTGATTTCCTCGTTTAACTCAAGTTCTTTACGGATCAAAGACTTATTAGATGAGTGTCAGTTGCAAAGCTTTAGTAGTGATTTTGTTTCGCTATATTTCTAATGTTCCTTGCCATTCTCAAGTTCTGCACCGATCGAAGACTTGAATTTTGCTTGACTGTTTGCTTTTCAGAAAAATAACGAGTTTGAAGAGCACGAAGTAAAAACAAACTCTCAAAATAGAAAAAATGGCCAGAATCAACTGCATGCACCTATTAAGCCACAGAGAGGTAATGCAAATAAAAATAAACCCGAAACACAGGAAACTCACGATGGCAATCGAGACGTACAGGTAATTGTGCCAATCATACTAATTATGTAAATTATGCTTATTATGCTGACCGTGTTGATTATGCTGATTATGTTAATAAGGTACAGCTGAGACAATTATGCTGAAGGACCATGATTTTCCATCGCTTGAAAAATTGGTAAAACTGCCATGAAGACTTGACACACCGATTACTGAAGCTTTTCGTCTGACACTCAACAGAGTAATACGTCAGAAAGAGAACGAAACAGAAACCTAACTGATTTATATACCCAGATGTGGATCGAAATAAGCCAATCTCTCAACCTCTTTTTTAATGGTGATAAATCTCCTACAGAATTCCTATTTAATTTCAGGATGAAAAGGAGGCCATCCCAAACGACAGTCATACCCACGAAGATGACGAAAACGGGGACCAGGCGCTGAACCAGAGAAAGTGGAACGTGGACGACGAACCGGAAAATGGAATCGGGGACCGGGAAGACGAAGAGCAGGACCCTGAACCTGAAATAGAGAAAAATGAAGACAATGCGAATTGAGAGAAATTGGATTGAAAGAAAACCAAGAATCAGGGATGTGGAGTTGAAAAATATGGAGTGAGGAATCTGGATCCGAGGAATCCTGGAATCGTTTGGAATCTAGAATTGAAGGAATCTGGCATTTCAAGATTAGATATACGCGAATCTGTAGTTGAACTGGAATCTGGAAATTTGGACGACAGAATTTTGCTGGACTGAAACAACTGAATGACTGCTTGGTTTGATGGCGTCCCCCTGAAAGTAATGTAGGACATATTAGGTAGGTATTTTCAATATTGTATGGTGAAAAGGGATGAAGCCTTGCCCATTCATTGTCATTGGAATAAAACGATTATTTAGCTTTATTATCCCTGGGGAACCTCTGGTTAGGATATTTAGCATTGTGGAGGATGTTCAGAACAGTGGGGGATACCATCAGTACATTGGATGGTGTTCAGTACGGTGGAGGATACCATCAATACTGTGAAAGAATACCATTCAGCACTGTGGAGGATGTTCAGTACTGTGTGGAGGATGTTCAGTTTTGTGTGGGATACCATCAGTACATTGGATGGTGTTCAGTACTGTGGGGGATACCGTCAATAGTTGATAGTTGATAGTTGATAGTTGATAGGCAAGTACACTTACTATCTTCGTAAGGTACTGGTTTATGTGCTAAGCACAAAGGGCCCACTGAATAGGTAGACTAATCAAGCAGTACGACCCTGGTCCTTCCTCTCGATGTGAACACACCTCATGATTCCTGTTGCCTTTTCGCCTGGAATTACAGAGAGCTGGCTAATTCTCTCCTCACACTTTGTGGCAGGTCTGAAAGTGGTTTCGAACCCGGGACCCTTTGATCAATACTGTGGAAGGATACCATTCAGCACTGTTGAGGATATTTAGGACTGTGGAAGATGTTCAGTTTTGTGTGGGATACCTTCAGTACATTGGATGGTGTTCAGTACTGTGGGGGATACCATCAATACTGTGGAAGGATACCATTCAGCACTGTTGAGGATATTTAGGACTGTGGAGGATGTTCAGTTTTGTGTGGGATACCTTCAGTACATTGGATGGTGTTCATTACTGTGGGGGATACCATCAATACTGTGGAAGGATACCATTCAGCACTGTTGACGATATTTAGGACTCTGGAGGGAAACCACAAGCACTCTAGGTATTATCTCCACAGTTCTCTTAGTATCCCTCCACACAACTAATACTAGCCCCCATATTTCTGATGGTATCCCTCCACAGAACTGAACATCCTCCACAACACTGGATGGTATCCCTCTACATAAATGAAGGTGGTATAATCATCAGAACTGAACACCCCTGAATGTACCACTGATATTCTCCACACTCCTGAACAGACGTTCCCAGGTTTTAAAAGCATGACCTTTGACACTGTTGTTTCTCATGATGTTTGAGACTGAAAATATTATTTGATTTAACTAACATATAGCCTCGTCATTCCTATATAAAACTTTGCTCATCAAGAGATTTACTAACCTAGCTAGAAATAGATCTCCCCTCAAAGGCGTTTAAGAAATTGAATTCGTATTTATTTTGATTATATTTATCGTAGTGTATTCTGCTTTATATGGATAGAATTGTACACTTTTCAATTCCCAACTGGAATCAAACTTTAGCTCTTTCATTTGCTTGATTATATGCGATATCGTCTATTCTGGGCGGCAGAGTGCTCGATATCATAAAGATAGAGCTAAATTAATAGAGTGAGTCGGAAGAAACTCAAGTATTTAAGTTGTTACTTCAAGTTTCATGCTTTAATTGCAATCCTCAGACAACGATTAAAGCATGAAACTTGAAGTAACAACTTAAATACTTGAGTTTCTTTCGTCTCACTCTATTGATTTGCTTGATTATATTGTTAAGAATAAACAAGTTATTAGAAAATCTGTATGGTCTCGACTGAATGGCTCATGCCGTCCAACCTTTGCCCCTAACTGTGTGGATGACTCTAGGACAATACTAGGACCTACTCGCTCAAGGACAATACCCCAGTCTAGGGGCATTCACTTGGTTAAAGGTATAGGTTTCACGATGTGGTGGTATCTATGCATAAAATCGTTGGTTCGAGTGCTGGTTTCATCATGATGTTTGACACCAATAATCTGGTCTAGATGTATTGCTAAAAAACCAAGACTGACTACCACCTCTCTACCACTAAACCCGTTCGTTTGCATTCTCCCTGCTAGAGGAAGCTGGAAACCATTCCGAATTCATTTGACTTTATCTAATCCTTTTTGAAAGAGACAAGTACTATCTATAATGGGCTAGTGACTTTGTGACCAGTTGCTTATTGAAAATGTGTTGTATACCTCGGATTTGATCTTTATGAATTAAGTATCTGACTTTTAAACTGATGTAAGTTTCATACACTTTGATTTTTGTGCACCCAGAAGTCGATAATGAAATCGTCATAAAAAGTTGCAAAATCGTTATGGAATCGGGACGAAATCGTAATGAAATCGTGATGAAATTGTGATAGAATCGTGTCGAAGTCGTAATGGAAACGTTACGAAATCGAGATGGAATCGTGACGAAATCGTAATGAATCGTGACGAAATTGTAATGGAATCGTGACGAAATCGTAATGAATCGTGACGAAATCGTAATTGAGTCGTGACAAAATCGTAACGGAATCGTAATGAAATCGTGTCGAAATCGTAATGGAAACGTTATGAAATCGTTTAAATCCGATGATTTGTAGATGGTCAATTTCCTCTTACAATAGACCTTCGGTTACATTAACCAAAAAATTCAACTTATAAGGACTTATAGAAAGACGGATACTCTGGTTGCATGAAAATTTAAAGAAATACTATAACAGATTTCCATCATATCTCATCGTTTCATAGCAAGGATATTTGTATTAGTTTTTATTAGCTGTGATGTATTAAAGTAATATGTTACTAGTGACAACGATTGATGCTATTTTCGTACATAAAACTGCAAATTTATTCCAACATTACTGTTTCCTATTCAATTCACCAAATGTTAAGTTACAGATAATATCTATGTCGTCTCATATCCTAGGAAGGAAACAATGCAAGATCATCCTGGGTTATGTAGTGCAGTAGGATGGAAGGACATCTTCTGTACGGCGGAGAATGTTCAGCACATATCGTCACTGCATTGGAGAGATACCATCAGCACGGCGAAGGTTATTCAGTGCAGTGGAATATCCTCTGTCGCTTTTAAGATATCCCTCCACCGAAGCTACTGATGATATCCTTCCACTATAGCAATTAGCCTACACCTTACTAAAGACATCCCTCCACTGTACTGAAGATAACCCTCTGTCGTTTACTGATGGTATCCATCCGCCGTACTAAATACCCTCCACTTTACTGCAGATACATGACACAGGATGAAGATCGCATGCAGCAGGGGTTAAGCCACGAGACTTCTTCAATTCAGTTCACAATGAAAGAACAATCAAAACAACCAGTAGAGATATGCACAACTTGTTTGTAGGAGCATGGTTTAACGCTCTGATTGAGAACTTAACCATTTTCGTCTGCAGAACCGGTAAGCGGTTAGCATTTCACTGAATACAGCTGGTTATAAGTCACAAGATCATTAGGTGGTTTCGATGCGAGGAAAGTTTGTCCTAAGCAATAGGTTCGTTTATGTGTCTTAATAACTGGTTGCTCTTTTGACAAAAATAACAAAACAAACGAGATTTAAAGAAGAGTATTTGTATATGGTGTATATGGTTCAAAGATTGTTGGATACGGGTTTTGTGTAGAAAGAAGTACAATTGGATGTGTCCAACTCGTCGAACGAAGTTTAGAAACACTTCTTGTCCAGTGATGTAAAGTCAGCCATACAGCAACAGTGAATTTGCAGAAGATATTACGTAACTTTCAACGAAAATAGGCCAATCGTATGTGGGAGAAATTCATCAGATTTCTGGAAATCAAATTCATTATTTCAAGTAAACAAATGCCTATAAACTCTGTGAATTTTTGGAATATTGTAAATCGGTCTAGAATTTTCTCATCGTAAATCTCCTATTGACGATTTCACACGGATTGTGAACAATTACTGCAAAATCTGGAGAATTAGTCTGAAAGATTTTTATGAAGCGTAGTTTGGTTATGAATAGCAACAGAAAATGGGAAAATGCCGTTGGAACCTCAAGTAATGGGCCTAACTATTCAAATCAGCAGGCTTTTTATTATAACTTCGTAGCTGAAGCCTTCTTAGGTGACAATTCTGGATTCAACTCGTAAATACAACACGTCTTCAACAAAATGGGTTCTGCACTTCAAGGCTTCTCAAGAACGAAAACATTCGATTTGAAATCACTGCAAGAAACGAAACTCGCTCGAGTCCTTACAACGTTCGACTTGACATTCTTGGGCGTTGGCAGCACTCTAGGTGCCGGCGTTTACGTCGTAACAGGCGATGTCGCGAGAGATATCGCAGGCCCTGGCGTGGTGTTATCGTTTGTAATCGCCGGTTTCGCCTCGGTATTATCTGGTTTATGCTACGCTGAGTTCGGTGCAAGAGTTCCCAAGGCCGGTTCGTCGTACATCTACAGTTATGTGACAGTAGGAGAGCTGTGTGCTTTCATTATCGGCTGGAACCTGTTTCTGGAATACATGATAGGTGCTGCTGCAGTGGCACGAGCGTGGAGCTCATATTTGAATTCGCTCGTCGGAAACACGTTGAGCAATGGCCTGATAAAAGTCTTTGGAACACTCAACACCCCAGGCCTAAGTCACTACCCAGATGTATTCTCACTGCTATTAACCATTGTGATATCTATAGTTCTTGCGATAGGTGTGAAGGGGTCGACGCGATTTCAAGGCGCGATAACCTTTATAAACATGGCTGTTATCGTGTTTATCGTGATTGTCGGGGCGATACATGCAAAACCTGAACATTGGAAGGATAACTTTTTGCCGTATGGTTTTTCAGGCGTTTTATCTGGGTCAGCGACAGCGTTTTTCGCGTTTGTTGGTTTTGATGTTATCGCCTCGACTGGTGAAGAGGCTAAGAACCCAAGCCGTGCCATACCACTATCTATTGTGTTGTCTCTGGCGTTGTGCAGTGTGGGTTACTGCGGCGTCGCGACTGTCGTAACGATGCTTGTTCCATACAATAAGCTCGATGTGGATGCCGCTTTGCCGAAAGCGTTTGAGACTGTGGGAATATCATGGGCGAAATATGTCATATCTATCGGTGCGCTGTGTGGCCTAACTGCAAGTCTAACCGGTGCGATGTTTCCGCTACCACGACTCCTATACGCCATGGCGACTGACGGCCTAATCTTCAAGCCGTTCGCCTGGGTCAACAGCAAAACAGAAACGCCGTTATTCTCAACGTTTCTCGCCGGTCTTCTCGCTGGAACATTGGCGATGGTGTTTGAGCTATCATCACTAGTAGAAATGATGTCGATTGGGACGCTGCAAGCTTACACCATCGTGGCTACGAGCGTCTTGTTATTGCGCTACCAACCAACCGTGCTGGGGGTGTCTTCGAAATCAGAATCACCGGTCAAAAGTACCGGAGAGATTGAACGTGAACCGACTGAAAGAACTGGACGGTTGGCGTCTTGTGCTGTATGTATACTGTTCTTGGATATGTTTGGCCTGAGTGCCTTATCGATTTACGGCTTCAAACTGTTGAGCCACGGGCACTTCTGGATGATCATCCTCGGACTTGTACTGTTGACGATTCTCGTAAGCGGCGTGACGGTGATCGTACTTCAGCCGCAGAACAAGCATCCGTTGCCGTTCAAGGTGCCGCTCGTGCCGTTCCTGCCGCTCTTCAGCATGTTTGTGAATATATATCTGATGATGGAGTTATCGCCGATCACGTGGATTCGGTTCGGCATATGGATGTTTATAGGTGAGTTGATTAGTTACTGTAGCCTGATGTAGTCCATGATTGAAACATTGGTCATTGATTTTGAATCTTGAGGTGAATGATACTGAAGAGTCTTTTAATTCAAGATTCAATTTGCGAATAAACGAAAGGAGTGTGGATTTCATTTCACGCAGTGCATAATAATATGATAAATTTGTTTAAAGTTGGCTTTACATAGCTACATTTTATCTAAAATTAACGCTAATTGACGCCAACTATTTAATGTATACAGATTTTATAATACTAGAGATGAAATTCTAGTATAAAAGTATAAAATTCCTTAGCTTAAAATGTGATAAAATGCCTTCAAATGTACTAAAACTAGATAAATTCACGGTAGGCTGCTGCATGATAGGAACATGCCCCTTAGCAACGCATAGCAACCGATACAACAACTGTAGACTGCAGCTGCCGAAGATCTAGGCTGTTGCTCTAACAAAGGGCAAAGGGCCCACTGAATATTCAGACACTTGTTTGATGAATACAGATCTTCAGGAACGGGTGTAGAATCGGGAACACAGAGAAACATAATAACTACATATTGCTACTATCAATTCATTGGCTTTTATTTTCCTACTCTTCTGACGTAATTTTCCGATGAGTGTCACACGAAAAGTTTTATAGTTATTATTTTTCGGATTTTCTCGCTACCATGATTAATTTGAAGCACTGCCGTCCTTAAGCCTTCCTTTTAATGTGATTAAACTTCGTGGCTATATTTGCCTATTGCCCAGTAGAAATACAGAGATCTCTGAGCACTTTATGTGACAGATCTGTAGGTGGGCTCGAATCTGCAACTCTGTTAACCAGGGATGAGCGATCCAACATTCACCTATCCTCATCACTGTCATTCTGGTTTGTTCTTTAGCAACCGGCTATCAAAGGCACGCAAACTTCTACATTTTTCAAATATAATTTCATTCATTCGTTTCAGGCATGACAATATACCTGTGTTATGGAATGCATCACAGCATGGAGCACCCGAAAAACATCAAGAAAGCAAAGCAACAAAAACAACTGACTCACCTCCAGAATTCTTTCACCGTCGAAGAGGCGAGTCGAGAGCACCGATCTGAATGATAAACAATTAAAATTCATAGATTGGAAATTTGCTACTTTTATTCAAATAGATTTTCTCTGTATATCATTTTCTTCCAAGGATCTGGGTTATGATAGATAGAAAAGACAATGTTCTATTCTTCGAATATTTTCTTTGATCTGAATCACAAAAAAAATAAAATCCATAGACTGGAAATTTGTTACTTTTATTCATATAGATTCCCTCAGTCTATTTATCATGTGATAAGTCCTCTCCAATTCAAGCATCTGGGTCGTAAATTATTTAGTTGAATGTCTTTGTTTATATTCTTGGTGTGATGTTTCATTCATGTAATTTTGTTTTGCTGAATCATTCTTTTCTTCAAATTGTAATTTTGTAACTTCATGTTTTAATTCATTATTGAAGCACACTAAACATGCACAAACAGAGCTTTGAATTAGAATCAATTAAAAATTCACAGCTCTATTTGTTCATTTTTAGTGGGTTTAAATGATGGTTTCAAACATGAAGTTTCCAACGTGTAATTAATAATTTAGCGTTCAACGGGATCACATAAGCCTATTAGCTTTTGAAGTTGGTAAACAATAATATTATTTTCTTCGAATATTACTAAACAGTCAAATCGTGGTTGGTATAACAATGCTAGAGAGTTTAGTCTTCCACCATTACGTTGAAATTTACCACGTTATTGCATCTTCTCTTATCTTGCTGCATTGCCATTGCAACGAAGATAAAACTTTATTTCTGCTTTTCTTTATGTTGCACACTCAGACTCTGATTCACCTTTAAATGTTGTTGTTGTTGTAAATCAATATTTTCTTCGTAGTTGGACATTCAAATCCTGATTCACTTTAAAATGTTGTTGTCGTTAAAATCTAAAGGTCACTGGTCAAAAGTCACTTAGTTGACAATTTATTTTCTCTGCTAATAACATATCTGGTGGTAAATAGCTTCATATACTCTTGGATGTCTTCATCTGCGGAAAATTCTACAAATTGTCCATCTAAAGATCGAGGGGAGTTTGTTGTTATGTGTTCAAATATTTTTATGCATATGAACCCACTGTAAAACCTTAGTGTTACTTTTTCATTATGGACATGTGCACCAGGCCATTGAGACACTAACTGGGCACCAGGGAAATAACAAATATAGGGGCCAAGTTTCCATTGAGGAGCTCGTCATTTGCAGCCTAAAACAAAAAAGGTTCTTCTCTGCATTCGGTGAGCGGTGGTGCAATTTGTGTTAGCAAAATGACCTGGGTTTCTTGAAGCACAGCAGTTAGTTCTCATTTCACAAACTATCTTGCTTGATTTTCCATATCCTGCTTCTTCTCATGTAAAAGCTTTTACACTGATCTCATATTATATTGTAGACTAAATAGTAGTGATATTTTCTTTATTTGCTGACGAACATCAGGTCATGTGAAGGTAGGTTCCCACCCCCTACATAGTGACTGTGATGGTAAGAACAAACTGCAAAAAAGACAACCAAACTCCTGTTTCCAATTTGATATTCAGAAGGAATTCAAAAAAAAATAAATAACGAAATTAAGCAGAAAGTAATTCAAAATGTTTACATCACCAGATAACTAATATTCACTACCACAGAGAAAAAATTTGATTCAAAATCTGTGAAATACATATTTACAATAATTGCTAAATGAGATCTTAAAACTAGAATGAAACAGCAACATGAAACTAATACCGGTATTGGTTCTACAGACTCAAATTCTAAGATTTTTTTGCACCAAAAATAATAAAAAGATTTATTGTGATTGTATGGGCTATTGTTAAGTTTCTCATCATTTGGAAACTTTTTGGGGCAAATATGCTACCATTAGAGCTAAAGGGTTACAGGGAAGGAAACAGCGAGCCTGGAGTTTTCAATTGATGAAGTCAAAAGTTCCTAAGTGTTCCTTGTTGTTCCAAAAACACAATGATTACAGGCAACAGACATGCAGAATTGGTCTATTATCGATTTTACTACTTTACTACATTTCTGAGGGCTTTCAACACTTCCTATCAATTGTTTTTAACAGCTTGTGAAGTTTTCACCAATTTTGATAACAAGTTCAGGTTCTGAATTTTGAAATAAAATCAAGCATGTCAACAGGCTTTTAAAATAATATTCATATGCACTTATAGATTGACGGATATATTTAAGATTAATGTATTGAATAGGGTGTGCTTATCCAACTAGATTATATTTCATGCTATACAGTTCAGCTGATAGTTGAAATGGATACATCTTCTTTTCCATTGGTCTTTTGCAGTTTGGTTCAATCCATCTGAGATGATGTCTCTTCTTTGTAGCATTTTACCTTCTGAATTTATTTCGACTGAAGCTAAGCATTAGCTACATAAACTACCAGAGTCAATCTTTAGCAGCTCAAGGGCTGAAAGTGGCTGCCATATTTTCCTTCCCCATGTGCCCAATGTTTTCATAATCAAACTTCATTGCTTTCGGGTTTGATTTGGTCAGGGACAATCTTCTGGTGTTCTTTACAAGATATTCAAGGGAAGGACTCTCGGGGGCTTCCCTCCTCATGATGTTTCTCCTTGCAGCCAGTGGTGAACGTGGCACTTGGTTTTCAAGGGCAAAGGATTTCTCTTTTTTCAAATTCTTTGTGACCACACCTTGGACTTCATTTTCGTTGTTGTTGGTGGTTTTGTTCTTTCGTCGTCTTCTCCTCTTTTTGGAATTATTTTTATTCTTTTTGATGAGATATCCTTTATCTGTGAATTCGACTTGATTCGCCATTGTTTCCGGGGAGCTTTCGACAACTGCAACTTCAGTCTTTGGATTCTCAACCTGCTGGTTAGGCCCATCCGAAACTTCTGGAGGATTTTCTTCATCTTTACCTTCAGCTTTCGCTTGCTCCGAAAGTCTTTCTGTGGAATCCTCAGTAATTTCAGGAACTGCTTCTTCTTCTTTAGGCTCAGGGATGCAAAATATCGGAGTTCTTGGTACGACAGTGGTCGGGGACCTTGGATCCGTTATTCCCTTTCCTTCCAAGCTCAGAATCGGGGTTCGAGACCCTTCCGTGCAAGGAAGTGGCGACCTTGGATCTTGCAGCTCTTGCAAATGAGAATATTTCAGATAAGCTGGTGTCTGAGGCGGTGAAATCTGTGCTTTGCTATCTGCTGCACCCATTTTTATCCAAAATCGTAAGTAATTTACTGTTTTTATTCGTATATGGTTAGCTGATTTTCTCACAACGTTGCCTCGTGAGTTTCAACGACAATCTGATCGTCTGGGCAGCAGCCAAAGATTATGATTCAAACCAACCGTTTTTTAAATTTCGACCAATCACAGCGTACATTGATATCTTTAAACCAATCAGCATTTGTCCTCGTTTTTAGCCTCAGTTTCCTAAAGAGGCAAATACATGAGCAGTTCCTGTTTTTGTTTTGGTTACCAAATTTTATTTCCTGAAAACCGAAAAGCCCAGATAGAAACAAATTGGTTTAAAGTTTGAAGTTTTGATGATTTTGGGACGCGAAGAATCTTCTGGAAATGAGAATTGACGATACTGGCTCAGTGAGCTTGCAAGATGCGTTTCAAAAGTTTCGCAAGAAGAGAAAAGTGAGTATCAATTGCTCGTTTAGGATTTGCTAAAAATGAAAGATAAAAACAAGAGAGGAAATATCGGCCTTACTTGATAAAAAAATCAACAGACTAAGCCTAACTGTCGGTTATTATCAGGAAAGCACTTTCTTGAGAAAAAGGCAACGATCGTTATATTGCCAGACAGGGGAATATGACTTTATGCAGTAAACAGGGGCATTCCCAGGAATTTTCTGTGATGTAGGATAGGGTTTTGCAGACAAGGTGGGCATGCATGACTGATGGGTGGGACTGATGGGCTGAGAAATTGGTCAGCTATTTGAATGCTTACGAACTAGCTGAAGATAACAATAAGCTGAAAACACTCCAACTGGGAGTGTAGCCTAGTTTTCAAGGCGCTGTATTTCCTGCAGGGTAACCTTTGTGGGTTCAAATCCACGAACATTTGGAATCATGAACTACAAGCCCTCAGCGAACTCAGCTGTCCATCGTTCAGAGGTCGGTAATTGAGTACCCAGGATATTCGTTATAGAATATTTATTCCAGGGGCACAAGCTGCAGGTACACATTACCTTTAAAGTTGCCCAACTCTGACCTGCGTTAACAAATAGAAATGCTTGCTTGCTAAAGTATGGTAGAAAGACCTGGTTTTTAGTAGGACCCCTTAGGAATATGTTCAAAATTTACACTCAAGATAGAATAACACTTACAAAATTCAAATACTCTATGGTAGAATTAATCTGCAGTGTCTTTAAACCAATTTCTAATTTCTTTTTAGAGAATGTTTTGTTTTTGACCATCTATTAAAATTGGGATCCTACAACAACCTGCATTTCAAAGAGTATGCCTGGTCAGCACTTCGGATATAATGTGCCTTAAGAATAAACGTTAGCGCATTTAATCTTTTTTAATTCAGATTTTCTCACCCCTAATCTTCTCATCATTCTCATAGAAATCAAACAAAAAATAAGTTCTTCATTCAAGATTACACCTCTACCCATTTTACCTGGTTTTGCCTATCTTATCCAAAATACGCCCAAATACATTTTATATTTGAACAAACCAAAGAAAGCTTACTTTTAAGATTCATACAATATCTTCATGTTTCTTTTCAGAATCAAATAAAGTCGGTTGTTAATGCAAAGCCATTTGAAGAAGTGAAAGATAGTGAGAAAGTGAAGCATTTACGTAAAGTATTTGTTGATCAAGCAATGAAGTATATTGGTGTACCATACGCAAAAAGATACCATGATGAACAAAGTAAGCAATATTTAGTCTTAGACCTGTCAACCCTCAAAGGACGACAATCGGTAGATTTGACCGCCATTGTATGTTTCTCATAAACAGTGCCCATGGGGAAAAAGTATGCATCACATATGCCAATATGCAACTCCAGAATGTGTCTTTGTGGACCATAAGAGGGATGCTTAGATACAGGATAAAATTATAGTTTCTTTGTGTGCGAGGTTATTTATCACATAGAAATAAGAGAAACAAACAAAAAGGGGTAGGGGATCATAAGTTAATAGGTGACCTATTTTGAGTTGGCAACTGGTTTAAAATAGGTCAATCAAAAACGTAGTAAAACCCCTAAAGCGGCCTGTGTGTTTTTTTGGAAATGAGGCTTTGACCTGTAAAGCACTCCTTAACAGGAAAGGGTGAAAGTAGAATAAAGTAGATCTTTTGGAATTTTCTACCATTTTTCGTCTTTTCTTTGGAGAAAAAGACAGTTACTGACTTACAATATTTTTTGTATTTAGCTTCTATTAAAATTGAGGTCCCTCAACATCCCGTCCGTTCAAGTAAAGTTTTAATCTATTCAAAACTTTCTCCCCTTTTCTAGGTCCTGATTATAACGCTCCTCTGTTCTTGGACTGCTGTGCTTTGGTCAGAAGAGTTTTACTTGATATGAAAGACCAACTTGGTTTTAAGATTGGACCTTGGAATCAAGGATATCAGGTCTGTGAAGCTATCAAACAATACTAGAATGGAATTAATGAGGGATGAGTAATTAAAAAAGCAAATTATAGGTGACTCCCCCCGAAGCACGCAATAGAACCCGTAAATATGAGATAAGGGATTTGATTTCCTTTCAAGCAAGAAATCTATGTCATAGATTTTGTCGAAAATACAAAAGAAAATTTTGTGATTCTGGTACATGATTTCGAGGATAGTGATGCGCCTGGAAGGATTTCAAAAGAATTAACATCATTGCCTATACGCTCTGCATATACTTGTTTCTGCATTCAAAATTTTATAATTTTCCTCATTCTAATGCAAACCATTCTCAATTCATTTTAGTTTGATACTCTGCCCATCACAATATCTAAGGAAGAAGATATGAAGCCTGGAGATTTGGTTTTCATTTCAGGAAAATATTTCCAACCAAAAAGTAAGCAATGTAACATAACTTTTCCATTCCAGTTCTTCTAGCATTTTCCCTTACCACGCTTTTCTCATTCTCCAATGTTGATCCAGTTCTTAGCAAAGGAACTTATTCATGTTTTGTGTTGAGTGAATGTTGAGATGCTATGATTATATTCTGAAATACAACATAGTTAACTAGAAAGAGAAAGATTTTACAATTTTAGAATTCCTTCCCTTTTTCTTTTTGGCAGAGAAGAAGCAAAAACATGACATGGTGCATGTCGAAATATGGCTTGGGGAAGGTGTAAAAACTATTGGGGCTAGATTTCAGAAGGGAAGGTAAAAAGTTTTTGTGTTTGTTGATAATGAATAACGTATCTACAAAAGACGACCCGGGTATATTTTGAATGGCCAGGTTGCAACACTGTTGATTCATTATTGCTACGGCATTGCTACTAATATCATTACGTTCTATAGTTAGCAGTTGCAATAGGACTCTTTCATGCAGCAGACATTATATCGTTGAACCAAAGCTTTGGGATTCAGCCTCCTTTGTCATACCTTTTAATTCAAGCGAGGCTTATACAGCAAGTTTTTGCTTTAAACTGCAATTACTGCTGCACGAAAGAAACCTATTGCTACAATATTGCTACGAAATCAATACTTTATTTAATTTGATTAACAATTGCATTGCTGTATCATTCAAGTTAAAGGAACCAATTCTCTACAGTACGGCTTCCTTCCAACTTCTTTCTTCTACTACCTTCTGCTACTATCTTCTAATACCTTCTACTAATGCGTTCTACTAACTTCTATATTAGTAATGATAATGATTTACATTTGTTTAAAGTTGTCTAAAAGATAATAGTTATACAAATGAAAGAATAGTTGTACAAATACCTTATCTACTAGCTTTTAATGCCTACCTTTATAAAGGCTTTTTAATGCCTAGCTTTTAATGCCTACTACCTATATAAAACTTCCTTCGTCTACTACCTTTTACCTTTTACTTCTACCACTACCTTCCAACAACCTTCTAATACCTTCCACTACCTTCCAACTATCTTCCAACTACCTTCTAATGCCTTCCATTACCTTCCAACTATCTTCCAACTACCTTCTAATGCCTTCCATTACCTTCCAACAACCTTCTAATACCTTCCACTACCTTCCAACTATCTTCCAACTACCTTCTAATGCCTTCCATTACCTTCCAACTACCTTGTAATACCTTCCACTACCTTCCAACTTAAAGCAAAGATAAAAAATCCATTACATGTAGTTGATATGAATTAATCCTGTATATTATTGTATTTACAGAATTCAAGTTCACGATTCCTATAAATTCATATCAAAAAGCTACCATAGTATGGTTTACCATTTCAAGTCAATCGATACCTGGTTAAAAGGTGTATGTCGCAGGTAAGGTTATTAAGTTCTGAGCAGCAATAACAGAAAGCCACTTGTCTATTTTTGGATTGCTTGCTCAATTCTGTTTAGTTCACTCAAAGACAGGTTGCACCAGAGAAAATAGACACAGCTGTTTCAAATTATCACTTAAGAAACTGCTTTTAAACTCCTATTCTAACAGTCACTTTTCATATAGTTTCTGCTGCTTGTAGAATATATTCATAAACCTTGTTTTATATTTTACTTTGAATCAAATGAATGTAATTTATTTTACCACTGCCTGGCCACAAATATCAAGCGTAAAATATTTCTTACGTTCTGTTATAATTCGATTAATCCCGTGCTGGACATTTTACACAGACTCTATGCTTATTTTAGAAGTTTGCATGTTCGAGAGGGAAAGCTTATTTAAAAATTACTTTTAAAAGGTGCATTTCATTTGAGAGCAAGGCTTGATTAGAAGAGGTGCTTAATAGACCGACTTCCCAATGACGTAGGGTTCAGAAGAAAATTATGCAAATTTAGTCTTGACGTGATGGTTAGCTGACACAATCTCAAAGTTCTCTTTTTGTTGCCAAAAGCAATGCATACTTTGGGATTTAGACACACATCATATTGTTGTATTTCTAAAGAACTTGCGTGATTGGGAAACTAGTGTATTGAATCGGAAAAACTTCATAGTTGCTACTTTCAAATTTTAGCTTTTGCTCCGAGCATGCTTGGAGGTCGTCGAAATATATCAATCATGGAAAACACTCCATCTTCGCAGTCAGTGATCAAAGCCAATCACAATCAGCCGGTGATGACGATAATGAGGACGATGGTTGCAATCAAGAATCAAAAGAGAGTAACAATGATATCAGTTTGCGATTGGAATCGGAAATGAAATCAAAAGATATTCCTGTTGATGTGTGTGATATAACATCTAATGGAGAGGGTTGTACTGAAATGGAGCTGGAGGATGTAAGTTTTATGCATTACTCTTTTGTCTCTAAGAAGTTGAAAACAGTTAAGTATGACTCAGCATTTACTCGACAGCCCAAAATGTGCTGGAAACTACAGTTAGAACTGGTTTTGCATCATCAGCAGAGCAACTTCAACATTTCACTTAAAATGTTTGGAGTCTGTCTACATAAAAACTACAGTGAAAGCTGTCTACACGTCTTGCATTGTGTAGATAGCTTGATCAAGTTTCTTTCACATTTTACACAAGGCTAGATCAGACAAGAACAAACTATGTTTTCAGACCTCCAGATGGAAAATTTTCTTCAGTAACTTCACATAAGGAAAACCAAATAATGGATATTTTTAAGTGTATTTAATGTAGCATAACTGATCTCCTCATTTCATTATTTTAATATCTAGCACTGAGGATGGTTTTAACCGGAAAGCTTTTGCTACATTTTACTGTTGAATTTATGATTTCAATATCATTTCATAATGGCAAATTTTAATGCATCTTACGATTTCTCGTTTGGGAATATACTGTTCTCCTTTCAACGCAGATTTCATGTGATTGCCTGTCTGTTTGTAACTGCATGCGTGAATGTATTTGCTCATGTGACGAGTGCTATGCTTTGGGTCTTGGTGAAACTTTCAGTGGTATTTCAGTGGAAATCTCTCAGCCGTTATCTTCTGATCATCTGGCTCAATGTTCAGATGGAATGAGAAGTTGTGCACCGGATGATAAGGCCAAGATTGGTAAAACTCCAACCGGACAAGCAAAATCACAGAAAAGTACGTAAGCCCAGTTTGTTCATATTATCATATCGTTAATATTCTAGTTGCCTGAGGATTGTCTTAGAAAAGACATGAAACTGCCATTAGCAAAATGAAAGAGTTTGATGTTTATTTACAATAAACGCTCTACGATGCTTTGATGACTGTGGTCAATCTATGAAGAACAAAGAGTATTCAATTCAACAGAAATATTAGGAGATACAAAAATGTTCCAATCATCATACAATTGTTTCAGCTTATTTATCTCGACAAAATGGCTAATCTTCAACCTTGTCTATCACATGCTATTGTGTATTTATGGGGAAAAAATATTCTCAAAAAATTTCTCTGACAGAAAAAGCTTAACAAACGAGCAACCTACGAGTATTTAATCAAATGTGTTTGTATTTAATCCTCTTCAGTATTTTACACCACGAAATATCTAGATATTCATAAAGGGGCATTCGTAATTTATGATTACGCCAAACTCTTAAGAATGGATAACCAAACTCATATTCATATTATTGAAGCTTTCTAGATCCTTTTTAAACAAAAACCGCTAAAACCTACTCAAGACATCCTATTTCAAACCTATTTAGAAGCCATTCATTATGCAATTCACTATTCTTTATTACTTATTTATCATTTCAAACCTTTTTAAAACCTATTTAGGATGCACATACCGAGTTTCAAGAAGAAAAATGCTAATTTCTCCTCTGTATATGATACTTTTAATGAAAAAGATTTGCCTTATTTTAATCAAGTTTTCTTTTCAGATTCTTCGTCATCTTCACCTGTCCGCTCTCCCAGGAAATCACGAAGTCTCTCACCTTCAAAATCTCCTTCGAAGCCTCTTTCCAGCGTCGCCTCGTCTTCAATTAAAAACCATGACAAATCCTCACCGAAATTTTATATTGGAGGTCACAATGGAGTGGCACTGTGAGTTGATATGGTTTATCAAAACAGCTCTCAACCCTACTTATTTATTTCTTGAAGAATTTTGTCGTAATTTTCTAGTCTTGACTGAGTCTAACTTTTTCTTATTTGATCTAGATAGTAGGCTGTTATTTCTAGCTGTTCAGCTAACTTAGGCCTACTTTACATGCTTCATTCAGATATGCAGCCTCCTGTTTGATTTCCCTCCAGAGGACTGTGGGATGAATTGTTGTTGGTGTCTATTCATTGAAACTAAGCTGTTATCTTTACCTATTCAGGCTGTTTGGGCCAGCTTTGTATACCGCTTCTAGACAAAGGACTACTGTTTTAAAACCCTTCTAACCAGGGCAGTGGAGTGGGTTACTTTTTCGATACCTTTAAGGTCAATCACTAAGATGTTGACCTAACTCGCTCAAGCTTGACTTCAGTCTTGTACATTCTTGAACCATTATCAGCCGTTTTACTCTTTCATTATTGCTCTTAGCAAGCTAGGCACTCTTTGGCTCTTAAATACCAACAATAAGTAACCGTACATGGTATGCTACATATCCAGCAGTGTGGTGTTAACAAATCGAGTCTTTTGATCCCAATGCATTCCTGGCTCTTGTAACTTCTTCGCCACTCTTTGTGTATCTTTAGTCATGTTCAGCCTTTTTTCTTTATATATTCATTTCAGTGTTGAAAAGCCTCTTCTGGATATGGGTTGGGAAAGAATAGAAGACAACAGAGATTTATCATACCATCTCAAGTGGGTCGAATGCAAATCACAGATCGACTACAAGAATTTCAAAGAAGGTGAAATCACTTGGTTTGCTATTTTCATGGGTTGTTCTCTAATCTATTGCATTCAAACTTTTTTCTTTGTAAGGTAGACAATGAAAAAGACAACAGGTCGAGTTTGATAAAGTAATGGTCAGTGTAGCAAGATTGTTGTACAGACACGTGCCACAAAATATCTTAAGGTTCATACTGCAAATTAAACAAAAATGCTGTATTGCATAAATATCATCCATCCCTCTTTGGGTTGGTTGGGGCGGGCTATCTGTCCAAAGATAAAGCTATCGAGGTGTGAACTTTGGTTTTGCTTCATAGCCTTTATACCTTACCTACAACAATCATTTCGTGCTAACCAGCACACTACTATTGTCTGAAAACGACTCTGTTTAAAATGTTTTGAGTTATTTTGAAATGCTGGATCAATAATAAGACCAAGGTGCGACAAGAAGAGCTTCCAGGGCACTCAGGCAAACAGCGAGGATAGCGATCTGAAAAGATGTTTTTGGTTTTCTTCTTCTTTAGGAGAGCAGATTGTGAATCATATTCGCAATGCAAGCTGCCTAACATCAAAACATGGGCTGATGCAGACTCTACAAGGATATGAGCGATTAACAAACAGGAGATTCGAATCTAGGTAAAATTATGCTGTCTTTTATATTATATTACTACTTCACTTAATGATCTATTCAATTGATCTATCCTTTTTGATACTGGAGGTAGAATACAGTACTGACCTGCCACTAATAAACTGAATGTTTCGAAACCAGGCTCCCTGGTTTTCTTATAGGTTGAGAAATATGTGAAGAATTTTTAATATATTCTGCAGCAAAGCCACTGAATTTGTTTGAAATCCAAATCTTTGCAAGCAAAATTCTAAAGCAATGTGAATTCTCCAGCTGAAAAATCTAATCTTTGAGTATTTATGTACCACTTTCTAGCAGGCTAAAGTTTCTTTTAAGTCAGTCTATTTTTAGTCAGTACTGTATATACGAGGCTGTGTTGGGCATTTTGGAGTCTTCGTAGTAATCTAGCCCTTTGATTGAGCTGGATATCATAATTTCCCACTATGATTGTTTTTTCCACAGCAAAATAGACATCAGCGAGTTCTTTCCAGAGACGTATAGTATCGACAAACGACAAGAAATCGAATTCTTTTGCTCCTTATACAAAGGTGAGTCTTAATGCGTTTATCTTTAAGCTAAGTTCTTTTTATGGTCTACAGATGCAAGTAGTCTAGCATTGATTTATTCTTATTTGAAGTGCACGGAAAATCCTAATTAGGCAACTGAAATGAGGGGATAGGTATTTATCTTTAAGGGTTAATATCTTTCAATGATCTATAGTTGCAATTATACTTGTCTAGCATTGGTTCATTGCTAGGTAAAGATAAGGTAAAATCATAAATAGGCAACTGAGATGGAGCAGGGCTATCTTTACTATCTTTATTAGGACTCCATTCGCTTTCAAGCTAAGCACTAATAATCTTAACACTTGTTCGCAATTGAAAAAAAGCAAGACATCGTAATTTTTGTTTGTTTTAGCTGGTGAAACTTGGATTTGCAAGCCAGGATGTATGAATCAGGGCAAAGGAATATTTCTGGTTCGCAGCCTCGATCAACTACGACGAGAGCTGACCGAAAGAGAGGCCAAGAGAACAAGAAGATCAACTGGAAGAGTTATATCAAGGTAAACAAATATTTTTGAGTCAAGTGCAAAATAAACCAACCGTCAACTTATAGTTTTATTAAATCTTTAAGCTGCTTGTTCGCAGTAACAATTCAAAGCTATGAATAATTAGGAAAATACGAATATTTCAAAGTGGGAAAGCCAAATTTTCATAATCAATTTATCGTCTTCTGCGATAAAATAAGGAAAACATAACTCCGGAGAGCCTAAGTGTGCTGATTATAGTTTTGTTTCTTTGCCTCTTTTAACTAAAAATTTTGTATAACTTTATACTGTCTGAAATATTGTATATTTGTGAGAAAGAGTAGTCTTACTTCTAGGCAAGAGAAAAGTAGGACTTGTCATTTTTGACAGCCACTAACATATCAGAGATAAAAGAGAGAGAATAGTTACAATAAAACAATCATAATAATAATCAGTCTCTATATAACACTTTCTATGCAACATGAAGTCCATGTGGGATTCATCATTAGAGTATGTTTACATTTTTGTTTGTAACCGAAAAGCTCCCAACAAATCAGCTTTCCCATATAGTCATGAGTTTCAGATCATATGGAGAAGGATGGAATCTGGCTGGACCAACTAATCGCTCATCTAATCGATCTCTTCGCCAATACCTCTGCAGGCCGTGTGAGACAACTAGGCTAGCAATAAACATTAAATGTGTTGAAATCTAACTAATGTAACTTGTTTCCCTGGTTCAACATTAGACATTTAACATATATACGGGATTTTAAGTAATATTTTATTTTTCATTGTAAATTAACTGTTTTGTTTTAGGAAAATGTATTTTGATGAACTACGTCCCATTATCCTGGCTACTAGAATATCATGTCAGAATTTCAGAAACCACTTTAATACGATTTCAGATGCTGTTGCACTGTTTTTACTTTCTATATCGAAGATGAATTTGAAACTTGATATATTTCAGATATCTGACGAACCCTCTTCTCCTAAACGGCTTCAAGTTCGACATCAGAGCATACATGCTGATCGCTTCAACGACTCCATACATGGTGTTTTACCACCCTGGATACGTCAGACTCTCTTGTGTGCCTTTTTCAAATGATTCTACTGATATTACTGCGCACCTCACTAACCAGGTAACCTCCCTTTCATGAAATGGCTTCAATGTATCACCTAGGGGGGGCACTTAAGACTTTTATATACGGGAACGTTAGTCCGATATTTTTGGGTCAGTTATTTTCCATAAAGCCAATATTTTTGGTCTGAAATTTTTGGAGATTCAAAATGATTTTCGGGAGAAAGGATAGAGATGTTTCTGATAGTTTTGGGTTGCACAAAAATGTATTAGAAAAAAAGGAATTTTTTGATGGAGATTGGTTACTGATTGGAAGTTTTATGATATTTTTTGCTATGTGAATTTTTTGATATTTTTTATACTTTTCCAACTGACCCCCCCCCCCGTATAAAGAAGTCTTGAGTGCCTTCCCCTATGGGATATATCCTATGTGTTAAATAGTGAAAATTTGTTTGTTGAATTAACTTACTTACTTAGCAGCATGCTATCGACCTTTTGCCGGTCTTCTGACAAACTCTGGCCATTTCAGACGGTCTCTTGTGTTGCGTTTCCCAATCCAATTCCAAATTTGTCGCTTAGTTCTTCATCATCTTTGTTTTTCTCTTAGCATCTTTATTGTACTTTATTAATATCATTGTCTGATGATATGATAGTGGTGGATCCTTTTTAGACTTATCCCTATATTACCCTTGTTTATTTTAATTAGGTGTATAAGTAATTCCCAAATCATTGTGGGAAAGGTTTACTGGTGTAGAATAAGAATATCAAAAAGTTTAGAACAAGGGATTTTTTTTTGAATCTTGCATTATATTCTTAGAATAATAATATGCTTCATATACACATGCATCACCAGTTTTAGTTTTATATCGATTTTACAAATAATTTTTATATTGCTGTTTAGTTTATTCAGAGAAAGCACCCAGATTATACGGAGAAGAAAGGAGAGACTGTCTGGACGTTTGAGAAGTTCAACCAATACGTGGAAGAAAATTACAAAACAGAAAAAGGACTGACTGACAACTGGGTCACAGGAGAGTTAACTGTGAGTTACAAGTATTCATTCAAATCATTAATTGTTCTTTTTTATCTAGTCCCATTTCACCAGTATTATCGTGAGCCAAAGTATTAAAATCTTTTTCTTTCTGCGACCGAAAAATCACCTGAATGCCAATAGTTCATGATATATCCTAACATTCCTAAATACAAACAAACAATATAATGCTGTGCTCCTGTTGTTGCTTTGTAGAATTGAGCAATTTTAAAAGATATCCTGCCACCAGCGGTCAAACGGTCAGGTGCTTTTTCTTGCCCTGGTCGTGAGGTCGTGAGTAGGAAAACGAAATATTTTTCTGGACTGCAAAAGGTGCGAATTGTTGTTACTTATTTCCTTATTCCTATTCAAACTATTTATTTCTTTAGAATCGGATAAAGGAAATAATGCTTGTTTGTTTCCGTGCTGCTCAAAACAAGATGGAGAAGCGATGTGGTTACTTCGATCTTCTTGGCTTTGATTTTATGGTCGACGAAGACATGAAGGTATTCGAATGTGGATTTAATTTGATTATGAATATCAAACTGTGTGTCAAAAACAAATCGTCTTAGCTCACAAAAATAAGGTGTGTTCATGCGATTTTCAGTCGGTAGCTTTAGTAGCACGGTTACAGGATATCCAATCCAGACACAAAAAAACTAAACTATTTTAGTCATTAACTTTTTTAGCACCGTTAAGGGATGTCAATGTCAGACCTCAAAAGCGCAGCACACAAAGGAAATTGTCGGAGACCAAAAACAAGATTTTTGAGTTTAATGCAAATCTAGAATTTCGGAAGCATTTTACAGACCCATCATCCGTTAAATTCGATAAAACTCCTCTTCCTTTGTTTCTTTGTAGACCAAAAGTCAAAAAGATAAGATATTTTAGACCTTAAAACAATTACTCTATATCAAAAGTTTCTTGGGTAGTACTAATTAAAAAAACGCAATTTGTCTAACGTAGACATCCCGTACGTAAATCACGTATTTTCTTAACGTAAAATATGACAATGATGATAAGGAGGGGTAAGATAGCTTACAACTTACGTATAGCTCAAAGCCCATTATCAAAGGATGAAGACTGGAGTTGACAGAAGTAACCAATCTAAAATCAATACAAGAGTACAGGAGTACCACAGGGATCAGTGTTAGGTCCTTACAACTTACGTATAGCTATCTCAAAGACCGTGATATTATGTGATTATTCCTCTATTGATAGAGACCAGATGACTGTGTACCTGTCCCAATATCGATGGCATTGATACTAATATTTCACATTATTTTGTAGGTTTGGTTGATTGAAATTAACGTGAATCCTGCTCTGTTTACAAACTGTGCTGCGTTGCAAGAAGTCATTCCCGGAGTTGTGGATGAAACGCTTAGTAAGCACCTTTTTTTTCATTCTGATTTGAGTTTCTTTTTGATCTTTTATGTAGCCTGATTAAATTCTAGGGAAGGGCAATATTTCCCCGGCCCAACGGATGTATTGGAGTAGCTTAAGTTCTTAGTAATACAATGTTGTGGTATTTTTAGAGTACCTGTTTCATCAGTTACCGTATTAACTGCTTCTTGATACTTGAAGAATTTCAGGATTTAAAAGTTTGCCATAGAAAAAATATGAGTCTTTCGTTCTGTGTGTTTTGATATATTTGGCTGCTATTTCTTAACCTTTCCGAATTTTTGGGTACCTACCTACCTATTCAAAAGTTAAAAGTTAGTAACTATGATAATAAGACTAAGTAATGAAAAAAAAATTGATACTGTATACCTAAATTTGTGCTGACTCACTGTTAGCAGACATAGCACTCAGGGGCCTTTTAGACTAGATCAAGGTCTCATACAACAGCTGAGGTGGGGTATTGGGATGGAGCAAGACCGGAGTAAAATGTAGGCTTCCGTGGATTTCTGAAATGAAGTGAAATACCTTGCTTAGAAAATTCTGAATTTATTGGTACGTATTTTGGAAATTTTCCAAACCTCTGGGTAGGAATAGACAAGGGCAGTTTAGACAAGTTGCCCACCCCATCGCCTCTTTAGGCTTGTATATAAGAGAGAAAAAACCTTTGCATGATGAATCTGAATTAATAATCCTCGTTTTCCCTCAGAAATTTCCATCGAAGCATTCGAAAATAAACGCAAGCGAAAGAGGCTCAGCAGACTTACATCGGTAAAGAACTTTGAACTTTTATATGATGGTGAACGAAATGTCTCTTTTCGGAGACCAAAGGTAAGTGAGCCTCGTATTCAATCGGAATCGGTTGCTGACGCAGATGTTAGCCTCAGTGAGATGCAAATTTCAGATGCTAATGCTGGTAGCGAGACTGCTGCACTCGAGAAAGAGGCTCAAAATGATAAGAAATCGGAAAGTTGATACTCAAGATTGTTACTAGTACATGGGGCCGAATAATGGATTCTAAAATCTGTGGTGTCTTTTAAAGATAGAACCACAGAATAACACGAAGCATCTAAAACACAGAGAAATGCGATGTTCGTATAACAAAGGAATATAAGAAACTATACCATACAGAAAAAAGTGCTGATATAAAGATGGGTAGGAAATAAGAAATTGCTCTTATATCTCTACAAGCCTTTTTAGTGATTTCACTCATCAGAACATATATAGGTATACTATCAGATTGGTATAGTCTGTCTGACGAGTGCGTAAGCACGAAACTCAATGCAACAGAAGGACATGTCTGTTTTTAATGCATTCATTCTGCTTTATAATTGCTCTATACCCAAGGATATCGAGCACTATAGCCATGATATAGGCACTCTCTACTCGAGTTAGGTGTACTCTCGCTGCATCTTCTGACGATTGAGAAATCAGGAAACAGGTTTGAAGGGATGAAGAAGTAACTTCTTGCTTCTTTTCACCGAATAGAAACTGTACGATAAGAATGTAATGAAATAACTAATAAATTACGATTGATGGTTTTACCACTATGAGACTCTTAATGATGATTGGTGTTTCTTCCCAACTCCAATCATCTACGCCTCTTCTAGTGACGATTTTCCGAATGCCATTCATTTCTGAATTATAGTCTTTTTTTTATAAGAATAAATTTTATAAGAATAATGAGCCTCAAAATCGGTGAAATTTAAGAATATTCTAAGAATATTGCGAGGCTCAGATCTTATGGAAAAAAATTTTAGCGAGTGTTTTTTCACTTCTAAATGGGTGTGTTTTTACAGGAAATGGTCTAAACACACTCTCCAAAATTTTGATGCAAATATCGATGAGCTCTGTTTTACAGGAAATAAGGATATTGTTCTGTTAGCCACCATATTTGTAATACTGTAGGTGTGCGTTTTTAGCATTAAGGCTTAAAATAGAGGAAAATTTAAGAAGAACCAGCTTCAAACCAATGCCACTGGTTCTTAATATCGTCAGGAGGTTTCTACGCACAAAGATTGACATCAACCCCCAAGCGGACCTGTGATTTTGTGAAAATAGTTCTATCTTATTATTTATCTTATGATCATCTTATAAGGCGTAAAAATGATCAAAAAGAGGGCACCTCCAACAAATGTTTTGTGATAAAGCTGTCAAAGTAGAAAACCTAGGAGTAGGACAGCCTCATGCTGGAAAACGAAAATTAAGACAAAGTTGAAGAGAAAAGATTGTGTCCCCTGTTAGTTCCTCTATGATAAACCTCTTATCTATCTCTCTCTCTACCATATCTCTCTCTCGTTCTCTTTGTGCCTATGGCATGGCCTGACTTGCTTGCATAACTTGTTCACTGCTGTTGACAAAACTACCAAAAGCATATCAAATTCTCTTACTGGATAAAACTGGCACAAACTTGTCAAGTCCAAAAGCCGGAAGTTCGTGTAACATAATATGTTATCATATGACTATGTGTGCACTTGTCTTGCTCAACTCGAATGTTGCAAGCAGCAACTGTGTTGCAAGAGCTGAAGTCATTTTTATGATTTCTGTGAAAACTTAGCAAAGTTTGGGTTAAAAGACTGCAGTACTTGATGGTTCTAACTAGCAAAATGGCCTCGAAAATTCTGACCCTCGTGTTGCTTAATTTTGCTGGTATTTTTGGACACCCCATTGATGACTCCGATTTGCTCCCAATCTCTGTTAACCCGGAGAGACAACAATTGGTGGACAGTCTTGGAAGAGAAAGATTCTTTCATGGCACAAATATCGTTGTGAAACACAAGCCGTTTCATCCGAATACTGAAGGCTACGACGAAAACTCCTTTTCAGAAGTCGACATGAAGCTTTTGCAGGATCTTGGACTAAATACTATTCGATTAGGTAAGTACCTCCGGATTTATTGATTTTCTTGTATCAATTTTGTTTTTTATTTTGAAAACCAGGGGGGTACTCATCCACATTTTTCTCATCAAAATTTTTTTTGTAATACATGATAAACTTGTTTAAGAACTTGTTTAAGAAGCTCGATATTTAGATTAATTGCAAAGGCTTTATTTGCTTTATTGGTTTTCTTATGCAAAAGAAAACAGTTAAATGGAAACTTTTAGAAACGTGTAGGACTTGAGGCAAGTTTCTAATAAAAACTGATCGTTTTTTATCGAGAACGAGTTTTTCAGTGTAGTATTTGGTGAGGATTTCCCAAGAATCTCAAGTTTCTTATTCTTGATTCCAGATTTACTGAAACAGTGTTGGGTTTCCCAATAATTTGCCATACAATTCCTCACCAACACAATTAGTATGATGCAACAACAATATAAAAGTTTCTTACGAAATATTTTCCAGAAAAGGGGTTTTTAAAATATGGATGTGGGTCCTTAAAACTCCTTATAAATCTTGTACACTTTCTCCAGCAAATCCTAATGCTCCTTGAAGATCACTGGAAATCCTTGTGTTCTTAAAAAATATCGTACGCCTTGAAAAGGTGTGCAATGCTCGGCTATTTTTGTACGTTCAAGGGTTTTAAACTCTAAAACACCACGTGTAATGTCCCATCATATCACATTCCTTTATAGGCATGATGTTACCTGGGTACGTTCCGAAACGTGGAGAATACAACGAGACGTACATGAAAATCACCCAAGAAATCGTTTCCAAGTCAGCCAAGTATGGAATCTACACGTTGTTGGATATGCATCAAGATGTTATGTCACCTAAGTTCTGCGTCGAAGGGTTCCCGGACTGGGCTGTTAATACAGGTTGGTTAGTTTCTAATATATTCAACCCCCGTTGTGTAGTGGTTCTCTGTGACAAAGAGATCTACTACACAACCGGGATTTTGACTAATAGTTATAGAGACCTAGTGCATTTCCGGGGGTAAATATAAAGACTACCTGTATCTAACTCGAGAAGAGAGTACCTATCCTAGCTATAGTGCTAGATATACTTACGTATAGAGCAATTATAAAGGAGAATGAACACATTAAAAAACAGACATGTCCTTGAACACAAAATGACATGTCTGTTTTTTAATGTGTTCATGCTGCTTCATATAGACTATATGTACCTCCCGTATGACTATTTGTGAATAGCTTGTTATTTCACTGTTTGCTGTCTAAAAGACGAATATCCATTTCAGGTAATGCTGATAATTTTCCTTACCCCCTGGAAAATGAAAAGTTCCCCATAAACCCAGAGACTGGTTATCCATATCCGGAAGACTGTGCCAAACATGCCTGGGGGGACTACTACTTCACAGAAGCTTCAGCTGCTGCTTTTCAAAACTTCTACAACAACACTGACGGCCTACTCGACGCATGGGCAGATTTCTGGAAGATGACGGCACAGGGGTTCAAGGAGTCAAACAGTTTGATTGGATATGAGTTGATCAACGAGCCTTTTGCAGGAGATATCTTCAGGTGAGTTTAGTATTGAGTTGAATTGCTGATTATTTGCAGAGTTGTATTTGAAACAAAATAGAAATCACGACACAGAATTTTAGAAAGGCAAAAAACTCAGACACATAGCTAGATATATACTAATATACGAATTTCTGGTTAGAATTCTGCCTCTTAAAATCCATAAGTTTCTTCATAGATGAGAAATGAGAGTATCATCTTTATCGCTCTATACCTTTGTATAATGCTATTACAACTCAATACTATAGGGATAAGTTTCTTCATAAGTTTCTTCATTATTATCACATTAAATATTATCATATTCAATAATCCCTGAACAAGTTCTGTGAATGATTCTTGGATGATAGATGAAGTCCCAAGTAGTAAATGTTTTATCTTGTAGCCTCATCATATTTAAACCCACATTTTCTCCTTAGAGACACGTCACTCATGATACCAGGAGTTGCTGACAAGAAAAACCTCGCTCCCGCTTACGAAGTCCTGCAGAAAGCCATCCGCGAGGTTGACGTGCGGCACAACATCTTCTTCGAAGGCGTGACGTGGGACTACTTTGCCGCGGGCTTTTCTCAAGTGCCGGGCGGTGAAAAATTCCTCAATACCAGCGTGCTGAGCTACCATTACTACGAACCGCCAGATTTCAACAAGAAATTCCAATTTGAAATCCGCATGCAGGATTTGAAGCGGTTGAAGTGCGCGGGGTTTTTGACCGAGCTTTTGACGAACGGAAACACCGCGAAAGACTGGAGCGATATGTTTGAGCTGCTAGACATCTGTGATCAGCACATGCAGTCGTGGATGGGGTGGCTGTATAAGCCGTACGGCTGTTACAAGATGCACTTGGGATGTTTGACCGGCTCCATGCACGACAAAGACGGGAATTTCCGCGAAATCTTAGTGCAAAATATCAGCCGCGCGTATCCGCAAGCAGTAGCCGGGCACACTATTGGCTATAAGTTCGATAGAATCTCAAAAAGGTTTGAAATGAGTTACGCTGTAACGGCCGATTGCAAGAGCGTGGAGTCGATCGTCTACATCAACAGCAAATTGCATTACCCGCGCGGTATAAACGTTGTAGTTTCACCGGAAGCTTCTGTTAAATGGGAGCAAACTGGAAACACTATTGTGATCAAACATTCGAAAAAACTAGCCGTTGGATCTGTTGTCAAGTTTTCTCTCACTGCAAAGTGAAAATTGATCATTTTAAATAAGATTGCAGAAACGAGAACCGTTGATGTTATTTCTGAAGACTGGAAATCTCAAAAATGATTAATCCTGATCAGCTTGAAATTTTTAAAAATGTGCAGATCAAATTCTTCAAGTAACAACTTGGTCTGCACGTTCTAACTAGTAATATGCTTCTCTTCTAAAATTTAGAATCACGGTTGTGTCATTACCAGCTGCTAGAGTATACCATCTGTCGATTTAGAATATTAGAGCAGTCTTCGGTGCAAAACTTCAATGTAGCCAGAAAACATGCTTCAATAACTGTTCTTCCGATTTATGTGCATGTTTGCAGATCACGCTCTAACAGTTATATACAACTCTTCTAAGATATAGAATCATGTTTGTGCCAGTTTGTAGAGTATACCATCTGTTGATTTAGAATTTTAGAGCAGCCTTTGGTCGGTACAAAACTTCAATGCAGCCAGAAAACATGCTTCAATCACTGTGTTTCCGATTTATGTGCATGTTTGCAGATCACGTTCTAACAGTTATATACAACTCTTCTAAGATATAGAATCATGTTTGTGCCAGTTTGTAGAGTATATCATCTGTTGATTTAGAATTTTAGAGCAGCCTTTGGTCGGTACAAAACTTCAATGCAGCCAGAAAACATGCTTCAATCACTGTGTTTCCGATTTATGTGCATGTTTGCAGATCACGCTCTAACAGTTATATACAACTCTTCTAAGATATAGAATCATGTTTGTGCCAGTTTGTAGAGTATATCATCTGTTGATTTAGAATTTTAGAGCAGCCTTTGGTCGGTACAAAACTTCAATGCAGCCAGAAAACATGCTTCAATCACTGTGTTTCCGATTTATGTGCATGTTTGCAGATCACGCTCTAACAGTTATATACAACTCTTCTAAGATATAGAATCATGTATGTGCCCGTTAGTAGAGTATACCATCTTTTGATTTAGAATATTAGAGCAGTCTTTGGTCGGTACAAAACTTCAATGTAGCCAGAAAACATGCCTCGTCGCTATACTTCTTATTTTTCTTCTGGCAATATTTAGAAATATCAAGGATATACAACAATCTGAATAACTCAATGCAAGTGGGCCTATTCTATCCCTAACAAGTGGATCTGTAGACATTCTTCTGGGAGTTATTTAGATCATTGTTTATTGTTGATATTCTAAATCAACAGATGGTATACTCTACCAACTTGCAATGACACAAAAATGATTCTGAATTTTAGAAGAGTTGTATATTACTTGTTAGAACGTGCAGACCTGGTTTAGTAACATGATGGACTTTTGTTGACTTAGACATCTTCCTCCCCAAAATCGTATTAGACAGGGTAACCCATAGTATATACTTGTTTTCTGATCGCGAAACATAGAACGAGAATAAATGCAATGAATATTCTTAAATCATGCCATTTATTTAATAATGCATGTGTTCATTAGATTTTAGAAAACTTCTCTCTGAAACGCGATTAGAATATCATAGCTAGCCGACGAGGGTAAATAGAAACTTTTGAATTTTGTCTATGTATTCTAAAAATAGATTTGGCCTCTTGACCAATTGGATTTCAGAAATTGTTCTGTACACATTCTGATTGGCTTATCTATCTTATAAACAAACGAGGTATAAAGAAACACAATATGGCCAAATTCAAAGCTAGACCATGAGGTTAAAATTTTGCATGGCCACTGATTCTTTACATAACATATCTCATTCTATCTGATAAGTTTGTTTCTCTCAATATGAATATTTCATGTTTAAAGCAATCAGAAGCTAGGGCAATAACATCATGCCAATGAATAAAGCAATCTAAATTAATTTTTGAAAATGAAATATCATGGTAGATTTGAAATCCAATTTGCGTGCAGAAAAAATTGATTCCTTGCATAAGCCCTGAGCTTAACTAAAAATGTGAAGGAAACATTTCAAAGAAATGCAGAAAAGAACAAAGAAAGATAACAACAAATAGTTAAAACAAAAAGGGGCTTTGATAGTCTCTAATGTACCCAACCACCGTAAAGAATCTTTTGAGGATGGCTTGATAAACTCAGTCGAGGTATTTAGTATCGGCTAGTCCCGGCCACCTTCAGCCGTTTACAGTTGTCAACAACTTTACTGAGGTTAGTATATCGCATATCTGCTTTTACGAATTAATTATTTAGGAGAAACTGTATCAAAAAGATGTTTCTAATATTTTGATAGAAAAACCTGGGTTTTTTTAACGTGCAGTTCTACACAAAATGTGCAGTTGTAAACCCTTGTTTTGTAAGCTCGAAAGAAAATATTGTACAGTTCTAAATATTTCAGGGTTCAGGAATGATGAAAATAGGATTATGATAATGAAAATAACACAACATGGGCAATTTTGGCGAAATTCAGAAGCATCAAAATTCAAAATTTGCTTGCCCTTCGGCATCAAACTTTTTGCTGCCTTTACTGCCTCAAGGAGCTACCGGCTTTGTTGATAGCTGATTTATAGAAAATTGCAGAGTAGCAATTAAAAAGTTTATGTTAAATAAGTTTACATTAGATCCGAATTAAATCGTTTCATTTTCTGCAATGCCTGATATAAACTCTTAAAATGTTTCATTCTGGAAATGGGCGCAGCACAGGAAAGCACCGCTATTATGTTACTATGGTTACATAGAAAACATTAAAAGTGGGGCAATCCTGAGCAAAGGATGAAGTCAGAATGAGCAAAGGACAGAGATATTTGTGAGACCATTATCGTCAACGTCAACGTCGACGGTCATAACACAGACGGTTGAATTGGTAAAATTCGTCATGGTAGAATTTGGAAAAGTCGAATTGCCCTGGCCAGATTCTGGAATACCCCAGCAAACACTGCGCCCTTTGTCTTCAGGCCTTGGCTTTCTATTAAATTAGTGTTGGTTTGTCGTTCTTACAAAAGTTTTTGCTGGGGTACTTTAGAATTGCTCCGTTCTCCTTTCCTCCACTTCCTAAAAGAAAATAACGTATGCCTACTTTGTATTCTCCCATCAATTTGTTTATTGTCAAATTGCATATAAGCGTAACAACACAGTCTAAATATAAGTTTTGTTGAAATGATATTTTTCCTTCTGAATCACAACAAGCAAGATATCATTTCGAATTGGAGGCGTCTTTGTCTTGGTATTTCTATCTAGTCTTTGTTGCTTAGTCATTTCGTTGCTGTCTTAACATTTCCGTTTCTATGAGAGGATACATTTGGTGGTTTTAGTTTTTAAAGGGCTTCGAAGTTTCCTTGGTGATAGGGAGTTGACCCACAACAGAGATTGGAAGTTCCGAAAGAGCAAGGGGAGAAGAGGCGAGCTGCAATGATGCACCATCTGTGGCTTGGCATCCTTTTCGGTATGTGTCCTTGTTAAGTATTTTTTAGAATTCATGTTTCGATTTATATCTTCCATTACGTTTTGGGAGGGGCATGTGGCTACGTGACCTATTTTCAGTTTCATTGTCCTATCAATAAATCCTAAATACAATCTCAAGTTAAAAATAAAACGTTACAGTAAGTTATACAGAGAATTTAAAACAATTTGCACATTTAAATTTACACAAACAAGATAGACAATAACTTTTACAAGATTATTTCTAAGATTAATTGACTAAAGGGAAACTCTCTAAATAGATAAACTAATCGAGATAGAGTTCCCCCATTGACAACAATATAACTAAAAGAATTTTACTAAAAACAGCAACCGGCCAGATGTTTGTTTATTGAGTACTATTGATAATTGAGGCCGTCTAGAGTTTTCAAGACGATAGCCGATTTACTGTGGCTGATTGAAGGCGTCTACTTTTTATACTACATATGGTATTTTTTCAAACAGTGTCAGATTAATCATGTTTGTTCTCTTGCATGCAGGTTTGCTTCTTCCATGCCAATCCTTGGCTAAAATGAGCGAAAAAGAATGTCTTCAGGTAAAATTGATCTCTTTTTTGGAGTAAATAACTTACACTTTATGAGGAATAAGCTACTTTAAAAGATGAAGATAATCATACTGGGGAACCTCTGTGTGTGCAGTAGCGTGGAGGATCTTCCGCACTTTGGGGGTATAATCAGTACTGTTTGGGGATACCATGAGCACTGTGGTGGATATTCAGTACTGTGGAGGATATTCAGTACTGTGGAGGATGTTTAGTATTGTTGAGGGATACCATCAGTACTGTGGAGAATGTTCAGTGTTGTGGAGGGATATCATCAGTACTGTGGAGAATGTTCAGTGTTGTGGAGGGATATCATCAGTACTGTGGAGGATGTTTAGTATTATGGAGGGATATCATCAGTACTGTGGAGGGATATCATCAGTACTGTGGAGAATGTTCAGTACTGTGGAGGGATAACATCAGTACTGTGGAGGATGTCTAGTACTGTGGAGGGTATTCAGTACTGTGTACTGTGAGAAGCTATGATTAGTACTAATGAAAGATACCGTAAGTACGTTGAAGGGTGTTCATCAAGGATGTTCAGTACAGTGGAGAATCTTGCCTAGGCCATTTGCGTTTTGGTTTCAGGAAACCAGGATGAAAGCCTTAGGAGTGAAAAGGCTGTATGCTTTATTGAAGGCAAAACCTGATTTTCAAAATCCTTTTATTGTAGCTTGCTTTTCAAGACTCGCAGAAAATCGAAAATGCCATAAAAGGCTGCTACAAGCAAAACGAGGCTAAAGGGCGCCAAGACCTGCTCGAGATTTTGAAAGACGAAGTGAAAAGGCTAACCAACGAGTATGACGCAGACGTAGAGAAAGCATCACGTGATCTATACGATGTTTCCAGTGATGAGAAAGATATGGAAGGGCTTGATTCACGTGATCAGAATAAAATTCCTAGTGATGAGAAGGATATGGGAGGGCTTGATTCACGTGATCAGAATGAAGTTCCTAGTGATGAGAAGGATATGGGAGGGCTTGATTCACGTGATCAGAATGAAGTTCCTAGTGATCAGGGAGATACGGGAGAGCTTGATGAGAAGGATATGAGACAGCTGGATTCTCCAGATTCAAAGTCCAAGGGTGAGTTTTTGTTTATTCATTCCTTCACTCATTGATTAATTATTCAATTCCTTCATTCATTCATTCTTTCATTCATTTCATTTAACTAATTCATTCATTCATTAATTAATTTCATTCATTCATTCACTCATTAATTGATTTTTTTTTTTTTTAAACAAACTCGAAATATATCATTGAATCAACATTTGGCCATGTTTTTAGACCGAAAGGCCGCCGGTTCACATGTCTCAAAAAACAAAACGAAATTCTACTTTATGTATTCTCATTAATTGATTGATTGATTGATTGATTCATTTATTCATTCTTCATTCAACAAAACGAAATTCTACTTTATGTATTCTCATTAATTGATTGATTGATTGATTGATTCATTTATTCATTCATTCATTCAACAAAACGAAATTCTACTTTATGTATTCTCATTAATTGATTGATTGATTGATTGATTCATTTATTCATTCTTCATTCAACAAAACGAAATTCTACTTTATGTATTCTCATTAATTGATTGATTGATTGATTGATTCATTTATTCATTCATTCATTCAACAAAACGAAATTCTACTTTATGTATTCTCATTAATTGATTGATTGATTGATTGATTCATTTATTCATTCTTTCATTTCTTCATTCATTCATTCTTTCATTCCTTCATTCATTCATTTATTCAACTATTCATTTATTCATTTATTTCATTTATTTCATTTATTTCATTTATTTCATTTATTTCATTCATTGATTAATTCATTTACATATGTATGATTAAAGTCATTTGCAGATGTTGCTGTTTATTATCATGACTTCAACAAGAATATTGCCAAAATTTGTCTCGAATTACTGAATTCTATTTCATATGGAGAGAAAGGAGAAATTCATCATGTTTTGAATGAATTGATGGAATAAATAAATGAATGAATGAGACAATAAGTGAAGGAATTATTGAATGAATGAACGAACGAACGAACGAACGGATAAATGAATGAATGAATGAATGAATGAATGAATGAATGAATGAATGAAAGAGTGAATGAATGAATGAATGAATGAATGAATGAATGAATGAATGAAAGAGTGAATGAATGAGTGAATGAAAAAAAGAATGAGTGAAATGAATGAAATAAATACATATCTGTTTATTTTTTCATGTGCAATTTCACTCACTACAAATGGTTGGATTTTGTTGTAACTTTTAACTGTTTTGCTGCTTTGTTCCTTAATATTACAGATGCCCAACCCACAGCGAAATCTCTCAACTGCAAACCTAACTGATTCTTTATTGTATTCGAGTACCTATCTTATTCATAGTAAACTACATGATCAGTTCACATTTCTCTACAGATCCATTTTGGAGACGTCGTCGGTCATATTCACGACGTCGGAGAATTAGAAGACGTAGGTCATTCTTCAGACGCCGTTCCAGACGTAGACGTCGATTCATTCGAAGACGCCGCTACATTCGAAGACGTCGATTCATTCGAAGACGCCGCTCCATTCGAAGACGTCGATTCATTCGAAGACGCAGATCGCGACGACGACGAAGAAGGTTGATCCGAATTTTTCCTTCGATTCGAAGGAGAACATGGAGGCGCAGAAAAGCAGGCAGACGTAAGCTTGTATTTCAATTGCTGAAAATGAAATTTTTCGACTGACCAGTTGTAAGTTTCGGATTTAAGATTCCACAATATGTCACAAAATACGGTTAGTCGTTCCACTTTTAATCCTTCTAGCAAAAGGATCAAAAGTGATCCGGACACGCAAAAGCCCAGTGTAAACAGGGCAATCCGAATCACTTTTGATACGGATTCACAACGAGGCATAAAAACTATCACGCGAGCGAGGCCATACCTGCCTAAAGTTTCTAGAAATTGGCGCCAACTACCAAAAGACGTCATGAATCCGTAGTGATGTAAACAAAAAGCCTATCTGGATCAAAAGTGATTCGTGGCAGTGTAAACAGGGCCTAAGTGAGTCTATGTTTAACCACAAGAGGCCTAAGACAGCTTAGTACTACATCACTGAAAATAGTAGTTAATTAAGTACTGGTGAGTATTGAGTTTATGTTTAAGGTGCTATCCTAAGAAGAGTCACAATGAGGTTTTTTCGAGAAAGGGCACAGTAGAAAGCACTGCATTACTACATATATGGTTACAAATGACCTGGTTTAGAACAGTGGTTAGCACGCTTGCCTGTGTCCACAAAAACCCAGGTTCGAGACCCGGTGGTGGCATATGTAAATTGCAGTAGCCTGCTCTCGTATAATCTAATTACCCGTGTTATACCATGCCTTATGAATAAAGTTACAAATAAGGTACTTGTGAGTTAGTGAGTTTATGTCAAACGTCCACCATGAAGACTTATTTCCATAATGGACCCGGTAACGTGCATAAAATCACTACGCCAGATAGGTTTTTACTGTAAGGTAATTGATTTGTGTGAAAAGTGGCCTACTACAGCTATCAAAAGTGTTATTTCTAATTCATCATTCTTTCTAGCTGGGAAACCAATCATAAACGGGTGCAGCGTTCCTCTTAAATTGCCATTTTTGTTCAAGAAAACTTTCACGCCATCTTGCAAAAAACACGATATCTGCTACTACAGGGTAAGTCGAGTTGTGACACTTCAGTTTCAGTTTCCTAGTCTCGAACCCAACGCGTCCCGAATTTCTGGAACCCATAGTAGCTAGTTTATGGATGCATCTCGCTGTTCTCGATATGACTTGATGATGATAGAAACATTTACACAGATCAATGTCAATGACAGGGCCACTGTTATCGATAAGAGTCTTGGCATAAAACGTATATGCGTTGTTAGAATTGAAAGTAACACAGTCCACTTTTACAATGATGTCAATTCCTTTGAAATGCTTCTTTGAACTTCACTATCCTCAGTATCATTTGGATCCTGATCTCAAAAGCGTGCATGGCTCTCAGCAGCGCATGGATTTTTTTGGTAGTCGTGCTTTTAGCATAATGATATGATGAAGAATTCTCGCTTATCAGGGAGTCATACCTCTCGTCTCACTTTCAAACACATTCTACGTCATTCTGAAAGGGGTCTATTGCGTAGAGAGTTTCTTAGAATTCTAAAGATGAAATTGTTAATAATGGGCTCTGTACTGAGCTAGTTTTCGAGAAACGTTGCTTCATGTGATGTTTGGACTAATGAATTTCTTTTCAAGTTATCAGTACGACTGCGCTCGTTTTCTAGGAGTTCTACTCTCGCCTATCCTGCGATAACAAGTTCCGTGATGACATGCGCAGAAGCTGCAGTCGGTTTGGGCGTTGGAAGAGATTTACCTGTCTGCAGTTTGCAAGGATCTATTACACCGCTGTGAGGACTGGGGGAAAATCTTACTACGGATGAAAGTTAAGTACTACTGCATTTGCCGCATTAAGTACAGCTCTGACACTCCATTGCATAATCTTTCTATATTCTTCACCTATTTACCGTCACGTGTAAGTTTTTTACAGTTTCACTTTTTGATACTATGCATATTTAAGTACTGGCATTTTTCCATTGTCGTAATATTCTGTTATGTAAAAGACGAATCATATAAGCTCTGGTACCTTTTTACTATTCTATTTCATGTAATTTTTGTGTCGATTTTGTGATTTTGACATACTATATGTATTCGTGAAGCAAGATTTAATGTGTTTAGTGAGTGTTAACACTGCCATGTATCGCACTTAGGTAATGCGTATACAGTAATATGGAGGGATACCATGTTTTAATTTGCAGAGTGTACAGTAATATGGATTGACCTCATCAGTTATTTGAAGGCTGTGCAGTACCTAATTTAGGGGGACCCTTATTAGTAATTTAGAGGGATCTTACTGTTCGTAATATGGAGGGATATCTTGAATGATCGTGGAAGGCGTTTAGTCATGTGGAGGGATTTCACTAATAACGTGGAATGGTATATTTATACGTGTAGAGGGGTGTAGTAACGGAGAAGGATCTATTGCATTAATGTAGAAGACGTTTTGTAGGGATGGAGGGCAATGATACTACAAAAGGAACCCTCTTCTCCATTGAAAGCGTATTCAAATTCATCCTCACTCTAGACAGAGCGAATTTAATAAGCACCGTATTCCATTTAAACTTAGTTTACATGGTAGTGTATATTAGTTTATTGAAATGCAAGGTGTTATAGGGTCAGTAATAACCCGTTTACACTTCGACCCGGGTGTTTCCACACAGGCTCATTGCACTGAACTGTTTTTAACATCTATTCTTGTAGAGAAAACTTTTAAATTGCGTGACTTTTCGATTCATTCAAAATCTCCTATCAAACCAATTCAATTTGCAGAAAACGTTACAAGTTAAGATCTGCATAAAACAATGATGACAACACGATGACAACACGATTCAAGAAAAAGCAAAGCTTATCTAACTTGCACCGTTTTACGATGAGAGATACTAAACTAAAATGGTTAACTAATTAAATTCAATCAAATCAATTCAATTTGCTGAGAAATATCGTTACAAGTTAAGATCTATATGAAAATAATGATGTCATTTAACACGATTCAAGAAAAAGCAAAGCTTATCTAGCTTGCACCGTTTTACGATGAGAGATAATGAACTAAATGGTTAACTTTAAACAATAGGACTTGAAAGCTAAGTTTCTCAAGTCTTTGAAACTGGCCCTACGGTTTTTCATAAACTAGTTTTGATAAAAGAAATCAGTGTTGAACAGACGAGTGTAAATGTCAAACTGGGTTGACGTCAAACTGGAAATTCCTTTTGGTCGCACCCAGTATAAAATTGGCTGAGCTGATGATATTGTCACGCATTTTAGATTTATCTAAGATATGTTTTCCAGATGATTTTCAAGTCCAATTATGCCTCAAGATGGTTTCGATGCCCCTTAACATTTGTTTGAATTTCGATATCATTACTCTACTAGTGAGTTTGATTTCAGAAATGGCTTTTATGATTGTTTTCAAAGCACTGTGCGAATAGAAGAGACACTGAATAGGAAGTACCATGTGATATAATTAAAATTAGCACTAACGTTTCAGTCGTTTTAGTCATTAAGTATTTGATACCGGGCATAAGCCTGAAACGTTAGTGTTAATTTTGATTATATCACATGGTACTTCTTATTCAATTTGTCCCTTTTAGTTGTCTTACTAAAGTACCACACGCAACAAATAATTCTTAACTACAGTACGAATGGGTTCTCCACCAGTTGCTTGGCCTATTCTAAAATATTTCTAATATTGCATTTAAAATTGAATATTTGAAAGAAGTCGAATTTGCAATCAGTTAAAAGCCATATGTTATATGAGCAACAAAACCCACTTTGGCTTGAAAACTTGGAACGAGATATGGTAATGTATTTTCTGTAAAAGGTTCTGAAAAGAAAATTAAATTTGGTATGCAAAAAAGCTGGAAGCCTAGGAACTCCAATGCTTGAAAATTGAACATATCCTAAACATCCATATTTTTGAAATCACAACTGCACGTTTTTAGTTCGATACAATACAAATCGTGTTATACTGCTCACTTGAATAGGCCCTGACCAGTTACATGAAGCATCAGTCCTCACGCGAGTACTTTCATTTTACGTTTGAAGATACGAAGAAACATAAACCGAAATAATAAACATAACATATCGATAACTGTAAGATACTATAGATGATTACAAATATAACAAGCTACATACGTCATAGAATAGAAAGGAACAAAAAGAAAGTTTTCATTAATATCGATTACGAGGCTGTGACGCACGCCATGATAATCAGACTAACTATGACGTAAAGAGAAGATGGACGGCTTATTTTATCAAAATTCTTTTGAGAGGGATAATTTGGTGAGTTTTTGCTTAACGTGCTAGCCTGGCTAAGGTTGGGCCTTGTTTCAAGCAAAAGCACCGTAGAACAGCGACGTCGGAGGGTAGAAATTGAAGGTGCACCAAAGGTATACCTTGCTGCAGTGGTCCAAATTCATGCTCTTTAAGAACATTTTGCATATCAATATAGTTACTTTGATTCTCGCAGCATTCTCTTCACTAAATTTGAAGGAAAGTCGCTTGTTTACAAATAAAAGTAATTCATGGATAAAAAAGGGGCCGTCATAATTTTCGATTGAGAAGTGGGGGCATAATGCCCCCTAGTTCCTGCGCCATTGCCTTATAATACAAGACTTTAATAGGGCCGGATCCAGCAGCCAAAGAAAGGGGGGCGTAGCACATATGTCAAAGGATAATGTAAGAAAATTGGGTATTATCATGCTAATGAGTATTGTTTTTCTACCAAAATTGGGGGGGGGGGCGTACACCTCTTACGCCCCCCTCCTTGGATCCGGGCCTGCTTTAATCACTACATATAAGAGGCTCTAATCTTATTGGGGGAGTTTTGGGAGCAAGGGGCTATGGAGATGGCGTTGAGGTTGATGGCGGGGATTGTAATAATGATTAAAATGATTGTAATGATGATGATGGTGATGAGATATTGGATCATGAGTATATTTTTGTTGGATTTCCGTAAACAAGATTTTTATAAATTAGATCACTAAAGCTATCATTAATACGCGGCTCTCTTTCATGTGAAACAAAACGTGCCCTCTGGTGTACACAAAAAACTGTTCTACAACGAGAACAACTACTTCTAATATCTAGTAACACTCGATTTATTAAAATTTACCCTCGAGCGTACGTAAAAAGCTGTTCCAACAACGAGATAAACCATTTCTTATACCTCTATAAAGTGACACTGTTCTTCCAATACTGCACTGTTACCTTCTGATAACCAATTGCTTTATTGTGGTTATTATGATCATTTCTGATCATTTGTGGAGCTAGAATCTTTTTCTAAAAAGATGCACTGGGAAAACCATATAAAAATGTGATTATACTCCTGTGCAATGATTCAGCTGTAGTTGCGATTAGCCATTATATCAGAAACCCAGACTCCCTCCCCTTCTTACTTTTGACTCGAATGATTACAGGACAAGGAAATTCGTATTTCCAGCCTTTGTTAACAGAAAGTATCTTTTTACGTAAGGGCATAATGTAATACGTGACATTAACATGTAGGAACCCTATCCATTACAGGCCTTCCTACGCATAGCGAAAACAGCAGGCAAGAGCGTAGGCGATATCTTTTAAGGATTTCGCACCATTTTTAAAGCCCAACTCGAAAAAATAAGTAAAAGAGCAATTCTTGGATTTTTTAAAAGAAAATAAGACCAACTGAAATTGACCAATTGAAAAAAAAGATGAAACGTCATACGTTATTAGTTGAGAGTGACAATTTCTCTAGTCTAAACCACACTCGATTTTTTATAAAAAAAACCATACTAAATCAGCACCAGAGTTTCCTAGCTTTCACCCCAGTACACACTTTTTTATAAGAACAATTTTATAAGAATACTAACTTCAAATTCTGCCAAATGTTAAGAACAAGCTAAGAACAAGCTGAAGCTGGATATTTTTTCTCATTACATTAATTATTAGAAATAACTATAAGACTGAGAGATAAAGAGAGACAAGCAAGTTGGCAGTCTACTGGTATGTCAGATGGGCCAGAAAAGTGGCAATTTGCAACAATTGACGTGGCCAATTGCAAAAGCAGCCCTAAAAGCAATACAAAAGAAAGAATAATTTAAGAACATTTCAGGCTGAAAATAGAGCAATATTCAAAAGCAGCCAGCTTCAAATCAAATTAACAGGTTCTTATAAAAAAATAGTGAAGTGGCACAAAAGTTTTCAAGCTAGTTTTGAAACCAAAACTTATAATGCTAATTAATCAAGAAAAGCTTTCTGAAACACCGAGACGAGCTTCGTGAAATATTTCCTGGTTTTTTTGCGTCAGCGAGAATATCATCCCATCTTTTATCTGGTTGCCCTCCTTCCTGGAATTTTAACTACCATTTTCGATATAGGGTGAGGGCCCTCCCTATTACGATATAGTTTAATGGCCCTTCCCCGCAAGGGCCCTCCCCCTCCCCCATTATGTTATAAGCATCTTAAAATTCTACAATTCAAATTCTCCAGACTAATACTATTATCAATCATTTCAATTGAACGAAAAGATATTTGCGAGACAATGTCTGAACCAAAAAACTTCAGACTTAAAGTTTAATTTTGGACTTTAGACGTAATCAGGATTTTTAGAATTTCCATCAAAATGGCGATGCTTCGAAAACGAAAAGTGTTTTTGGTTTCGCGAATGCCGACGCTATTAGGTTCTTCGAAGACTTCCTGTTTCCAGTCGGGGATAGCTTGCGTATAAAAGTTGCTGGGTAGCAGTTTCGTTCCATTATCCGAAGCTCGTTGGAAGGGGAGATCAAGTTTCACTGCGCAGAAGTTAACAGCCACAGCGAAGATCAGGAAAGAAGGGTGGAGTTGGGAAGATGTTGAAACTTTTTGCGATTTGCATCCTATTTGGTATGTGTTAATGTTAAGCTTCAGTAGTTATCATATTTCGATTTGATTTCACTTGCCATCCTATGTATTATGTAGCGATTTCGCATTTTTTCCAGTTTTGAAGAGCAAGAAAATAGAAAACATATAGCGAAAAATGAGCCAGTTTATTAAGTCCACCTTTGGATATGATTATTCATTTATTTTCATTTTCTGACGTAGCTACTACTCTGATGAGTGTCTACGCAAAGTTACAGTCGTTATTATGTTTCATTTACGATTCGTTAGGTTCCGTTTTCATTCTCTATCTTATGTACTACTCTGATGAGTGTCAGACGCAAAGCTTTATTGATTATTATGTTTCATTTACAATTCTTTAGGTGTCATTTCGTTCTCGTTTTAACGTACTGCTCTAATGAGTGTCCAGGCAAACTTACAGTAGTTATTATGTTTCATTTACTATTCGTTAGGTTTCGTTTTCATTCTCTTTCTGATGTACTTCTCTGATGAGTGTCAGACGCAAAGCTTTATTGATTATTATGTTTCATTTACAATTCTTTAGGTGTCATTTCGTTCTCGTTTTAACGTACTGCTCTAATGAGTGTCCAGGCAAACTTACAGTAGTTATTATGTTTCATTTACTATTCGTTAGGTTTCGTTTTCATTCTCTTTCTGATGTACTTCTCTGATGAGTGTCAGACGCAAAGCTTTATTGATTATTATGTTTCATTTACAATTCTTTAGGTGTCATTTCGTTCTCGTTTTAACGTACTGCTCTAATGAGTGTCCAGGCAAACTTACAGTAGTTATTATGTTTCATTTACTATTCGTTAGGTTTCGTTTTCATTCTCTTTCTGATGTACTTCTCTGATGAGTGTCAGACGCAAAGCTTTATTGATTATTATGTTTCATTTACAATTCTTTAGGTGTCATTTCGTTCTCGTTTTAACGTACTGCTCTAATGAGTGTCCAGGCAAACTTACAGTAGTTATTATGTTTCATTTACTATTCGTTAGGTTTCGTTTTCATTCTCTTTCTGATGTACTTCTCTGATGAGTGTCAGACGCAAAGCTTTATTGATTATTATGTTTCATTTACAATTCTTTAGGTGTCATTTCGTTCTCGTTTTAACGTACTGCTCTAATGAGTGTCCAGGCAAAATTACAGTAGCTATTATGTTTCATTTACTATTCGTTAGGTTTCGTTTTCATTCTCTTTCTGATGTACTACTCTGATTAGTGTCAGACGCCAAGTTTTGTTAGTAATGCTTCGCTTTCTGATTTTTCTGGTATTCTGAACTTCTGTACCTACCAACGACTGTTTTGACGTATTACCCTAACGAGTGTCAGACGCAAAGCTTTAGTAAATATCAAGTTCCCCATGTTTCCGATTGTTCTCTCTATTCTCAACTTCGCTACCGATAAAAGTCTGTTTTCTTGAAAGAAGAATCGATCCCTATCTCCGACCTTTGAAAAAGGCATGTATGTATATGGTAACGGTTTTCTTTGGTAAAGCCCGTCCAAAATTTTGTGAGAATGGAATGGGATAAGTGGCGGTTTTAGGTGGGGGCTACAGCCGCCATGACCCCAGGCCCTGTGCTTAATATAGGTGAAACGAGCCCTGCAAAATAGTGAAAAATATAGAATATGGTATAGAAACATCAAATTTGATCAAATCAAGGTGTCTGGCCCTCGGCTCTGCACTTTCTATAACCACCACTAGGCGGAATAAAGCAGTTGAAGCCAGGATATCAGTTTTCTTTAAAATAGTTGTTTACTTAACAAAGTCGAAAAAATGTTACTTTGACATTGTTCATGTTGAGAAATATGAGTTTTGATGATATTGACTTTATCAGAAGGTATTATTTCTTCAAATTTCATGATTATGTTTCCCTTTTTGAGAATAACTGTGTTGCATCTGTAATGTCTTACTGATAGACCCGTTTCACATTCATAGCTGCTCAGCGTTAGCCTCGACATGATTTGCAGTGAAATCTCAAAGCAGGCATTGGTTTCAGGAATGCATGGAAAAGCTTTGTGAATTCAAGATCGATGAATGCCTTCGAAGTAAGCTGCACAGACTCAACACGAATGTGAAAGTAGTCTATTTTTTTAATATGACGTGTTTCTCTTTGATTTAAGGGTTGCTGCTTGGTTGCCAATGCGTGAGAGAACAGGAATTAGATACGAGTTGTGTTGAGGTACGAAAATCTAAATTAAAACGTTATTTTTGTTAACCCCCAGGGGTACTAGCTTTATATTTGACTAAGATTGGTGGGGTCCTTTCACGTTTTTCGTATACTAAACCTTCAAAAACCAGTAAACAGGGGTTTCGGTATCTATTTCCAACATACTGGTGTATAAGGATATATTTCCAAGCTTTAAGGCTATACATTTTTGAGTGGGACGTGCCTATCCAAAACTGGATCACATAGACTCTCCCCCTGTCATAGACTGGGTACAATATGACGTTTATGAGAGGGTATGGTCCAAAGGCAAAATTAGAGAACTAATGTAACATAAAGTATTCTAGAATAGGGGAGGGTAGGTTCCTAACGCCAGATCGTAGGATTCCCATGCAAGCTGAGGCAAGTTACTTTTGAATCTTATGATTTTTATCCTGTTGACTTTCACTTTCTTATCTATTATGGATTACTTTTTTCTTTGATTGTAATACTTTGTAAGCCACCTTTGAGCGTTGAGAACATATTTTGAATTATTGAATATTATCATTATCATTATTATGAAAACTTTAAAAATCTCTTAATATCAAGCAAATTTTCCATTATTATCTTTATTAGCTAATACTTTGTAAGCCACCATTGAGCGTTGAGAAAATGTCTTAATAATTGAACATTAACCGAATTCAGAAACCGAGACTCCTTTATAAAGCCTCAGTATTTGGAATGTGAAATAAAAGATCAAGTGTTTAGGGCCTTTCTATCTTATCAAAAAAGACGAATTCAAGAACCAGAGCCTCGAGGATATAATAGGATAACTTGTCACTTGTCCGTATCGACCCCTGACGTCATAAGTAGTCTCGTAAACGTCACGTACGTCACAGCTTCGTTATCGAATGAATGAACACTTTTTTCCTCTCTATTGTTAATGATTTTATATTAGTTGTAGTATTTGTAATTATCTTCAGTCACTAATTTAATTATGCTTTTTTATAAGAACCAGTAAAATTGATTTGAAGCTCGCTGCTCTTAAACATACCTCTATTTTCAGCCTGAAATGTTCTTAAATTGCTCTTACTTTTACCATGATTGGGAAGCCTTTTTTGCTGTCAGCAGTGTTAATTGTTTAAAAGTTTGACCCTCTTGAACATCTGACATTATCTGTGTTTTGTACATCAGCTTGTTTTATAGTTATTTCTCAGTCTTTTAGTTATTTCGTGAAATTTTCATATTGAGCCAAACATTGTCAGCTTCGGTTTGTTCTTAGCTTGTTCTCAAGTTTTGGCCAAATTTGAGGCTCGTGTTCTTATAAAGTTGTTCTTATAGAAAGAAAAGAGTGTAATACGTAAATGTCACAAGGGCATGTCTATTCTTGGCTCCGTGTCTTCATAACTTCGCACGTAACTTAGAAGCAAAATTATAAGGATTGATCCCTCTTACAAGAAATGGGGGAGGGACAAAATGAGAGGGGAGAAACAAATTGGAAAGAATGGTCTGATCAATCCCTCAGGCTTTCTTGTCGTTTGATTTTCGTTCTCACATATTGAGCGTTGTGAGTAAGAAAATATCAAGTAAGGAAATCTCTTTAAACTGTTGTTATGTTTTTTCTATTTTCGTAGGACACTATGCAAGACTCAAATGACGTTGACAATGCAATCAGTAGCTGCTACGTTGCACCTTCCGATGAGCCTCAAAGTAGCTCAACCTCGTTTGAGAGTCTGAAAGACGAATTGAGGTTACTGAACGAGGAATATGACGCAGCACTGAAGAAAGCATCACGTGATGCAATGGAAATGGAGTTGGATGAGTTGGATGGAGTGGATGACGTCATTGAGGCTCATGATGCAAAACCAAAGGGTACGTTCATTGTTACTCACTCTTAACCTCAATCCTAGGGCTTCTTTCGATATCCAACAATAGGGGCTAGCTTTACAGCTGCAGCCTCACTTTGGAAGATTGTAAGATGGCCTGAGATCGAGGTTGACTTGCTGATCTCAAAATAAAGACTGGATCGATGCATTCTGTTATTTTTGGAGTCGAGCATTTGTAGACAGTCCAACATCCAGTCACAACGGCTCAGAGTCGCCCTCTTTTTAATCCCATAACCCCTTCTCTTCTTTGAGGCAAGACACTGGTATTGTGTGTAGTCGAGCCCCCTACATCCAAACAATGCTCAAAAGGGTCCCCAATACGTTCCTCGCATGAACATGATTGTTGCATCATCTTTGTCCAGATCCCTTCTTCTGGGGAAGGCGCAGATCAGCTCGCAGACGATCCGGGGGTTGGTTTCGAAGACGACATACTATTCGCAGGAGAACATGGAGACGCAGAGCAGCCGGAAGACGTAAGATATTATGATTATTATCATCAAACGCACTACCCCCATACCGTCATAGACTAGGCATAACATGAAGTACTCTAGAATAGGGGAGGGTAGGTGCCAAAACCCATATCGTAGGATGCCCCATGCAAGCTGAGGCAAGTTACTTTTGAATCTTATGATTTTCATCCTGTTGACTTTCACTTTCTTATCTATTATGGATTTCTTTTTCTTTGATTGTAATACTTTGTAAGCCACCATTGAGCATTGAGAACATATTTTGAATTATTGAATATCATTATTATCATTGTTGTGAAAACTTTACAAATCTCTTAAAACCAAGCAAATTTTCCTTTGTTACATTAATCATCTGTATATGACACCCATGTATTATTCTCATTCATTTCTTAGAATCTATATTCCAAATCTCACAACAAACATTTAATTCGTGAACTACCCTTGATAGAACATTCTGCACAGTACTGATGATATCCCTCCACAGTACTGAACTCCCTCCACATTACTGATAGTATCCCTCCACAGTACTGAACATTCTCCACAGTACTGATGATATCCCTCCACAATACTGATCAACTCCACAGTACTGATGATATCCCCCCTCAGTACTGAACACCCTCCACAGTTCTGATGGTATCCCTCCACAGTACTGAACATTTTCCACAGTACTGCGCAAACAATGCCGTTAGTGATTTGATTATGCATGATATTTCTGATTTCGTTTAGCTGGAAATCCAAGACCAAATGGATGCAGTATTCCCTTGGGATTATACTTTCCATATAAGGTAGCCTTCACACCATCCTGCAACAAACACGATATCTGTTACTACAGGGTAAGCATATATTTTTATCACTGCCCCTTTGTTGCACTCATTTCCGTTCATATAAAATTTATGAAAAATTTTCTGTTTTGCCTGCTAGCTTTACTAAGACAAAGCCTTATTTCCAGCTGGGGCACTGTAGCATACACTACATCACTACATAGTTCTATGAGGTCCTACTGTGTTTATTGCACCCATTTGCAGGGCCTGATCCAAGGGGGGGGCGTAAGGAGCGTACGCCCAGCCTATTTTGGTAGAAAAATAATACAATTAGCTTTATTACCATCTTTCTCTTACATTATTCTTTGATATGTGTGTTACGCCCCCCCCCCTTCTATGGGTGCTGGATCCGGCCCTGCATTTGTGAGTTTTCTGTTTAATGAGTGTACTAGCTTGACGAAGACTATGTACATGGTGTTTTACTTATGACTTAATTCCGTTCTAGGAGTTTTACTCTAGGCTGGTCTGCGATAACAAGTTCTACCAAAACATGCTGAACAAATGCAATACTTATGGCGCTTTCAAGAAATTCTTCTGCCGCAGATTTGCTGGAATTTACTACAGAGGCGTTAGAATTGGAGGGAAATCTCACTATGGATAAAAAGTATTGAATGCAACAACGCGACTTGTTCTCCCTAGGTGATTAAACATCATCAGACAAAACCATATTTTGTGAGTGTGCTAAACTACGGACCAGAATTAGCTATGAACAGAAATAGCTTATTTTAAGGCTCTTTTTATCTTGAGCCCTTGTTGCTTTATCTCATTTTACTCTCATTAAATTAAACAAAAAAAGCTTTAAGTGGACATGTGAAAAAAATCTCATTCTTTTACTTGGTTAGTAATACTCAATATTTTGTAGTGATTTAAAAAAAAAATGGCAAGAGTTCTAAAAGAATGGAGACGAAAAAGAAATGATGTGGCGTCTCCTGAAGTAGTTAGGTGACGACCATGGTATGGTTCATCTAGAGTATCCTGCTGATACACGCCTTGCCATGCATGCATAGCAAGTAGATACTGAAAATTGGTGAACATAAAAGACTCCGATGTCCACATCCTCTGACATGGGCCACTGATCAGAAAGAATCTTTTATGAGATATGCCCAAATAAACTGAAATAAGTGACATATTTAAGTGACATGAGTGAAATATGCAAATTTCTTAGCTCAAAAATATGCAGGGCTCTACCAGCAGTGTATACCCTGACCAGCGCAATACAACATACTATTCATTTAAGGTAGGAAAGTGAATGCGTTAATGAAGCTAATTAGAAGCAACAGAAAAACCGATTGGCTGGGAGACCTTGGACAACATGCTTTGGTTAGTCCGTTGATTGCAAATAAAGCAAGACAAGTTATATCAATGGTAGCAACACTTGAAGGGAAGAAGATATATATATTGAAAAAATGGGCCATCTGCCTGTATCAAGAGATGACGGTATAGTATTAACTGAGTCTATCGTCAGATCTCAGTTCGATACTGCAAGTGATGAAACAAGCAAACTATCAAGTTTACATCGGGCTAAGATGCACTAAAATAAATTCCAATATGATACAATTTTCCAATAATGAATTAAAGTGGTACGATAAGCAAGATCTTGTAGTCGCAATTTGGTTCAAAGTAAACGTTGGTATGGTCACTGACTGGAAGAAGGCAAATCAAACATTATACTGCACTCAATAACATGGTAGATCTCATTTGACGAAGTTCATGATAGGAATATGCCCCATAGCAACGCATAGCTACAAATACTGACGGCTCCGCTGCAGTATAAACTTGCACGGTAGCACAGCTACGGAACTTCAGTTGTGGCCGTTTAAATTGTATCTTAAAATCTACGAAGTAATAGTTCTGCAGCTAATGTTTCTCCAGGTATGTCTTCCTTCGCGAGCTTGATTGACAAATAAATGCTTTAGTTTTCATGCAAAGATGAAGAAATTGCAGCAGTTACGGTCTAAATCTTTCGTACCCGTGATTCATACTTGACGTCTCACAAAGTGTTTATATTTCAAACATTTCTTCTTAATTTCTGGAATGGACGTTTCAAGCAGTATTTGATGCATTTTCACCTAGCTTTGGTGGATTGGCTAGTTCTGTTCCGTGTTTGAAAACACTTAAAGAAATAAAAATAATAGGAAGGTTGTAGTTGTTGGACTTTTGATGCAGAAAAGGTTGATCACTTTCCTGGCCTCTGCGTGGTTCACTGGAGATCAGTTGACGATGCATAGGATAAAAAAGCACATGGAGTCGATCAAAGGCAGCAACAGCAAAGAATAAATTCGACAAATCTACAAATGATTAAAAGTCTACAAATGGTTAAAAGCAATAGGAAAGAAGGGCAGAAAGTCCTATTTGCTTACATGCGGTATTCACGCATGCGCAGTATTGTTCTACCTTGGCTAGCTAACAGCGCCCCACTGAAAATTTTTAGTCCCTCTTACGTTAACTTGATATCAAATCCACAAATTGCCTAAACAAAAAAGATCAAAAACAACGGGAAATATTTTGATGACGTCATCAGTAAAAATCCTTATGTCAACATTTTGCAATATGTTATATATCATTTGAAAGCTCTTTGAATTCTGTTTTTAAATATGCAAATATCATGCAAATATATTGAGTTTGTCAAAAGTTACAGCAGTTTTTATACACATTTAGGCTCATTTTATGACGTCATCTCTCACGTGATAATGAAAAATTTCCTGGAATGGTACGTTTGCTCAAATTGCTCAGAATCACCTATTCTAGCGATATAAACCTTAAAAAGTTAAGTTAGGCACTTGGTTAGATGGTTGGGCTATTTTCCCCATCTAACATCATTGATCACGTGACTTCGGAAAATTCTTGAAAATGTTGTAAGGGCTTAAATTATTTATAGCGAGACAGGAACAACGCAAAACGACACACACAGAAGAAAAGAAATAATCATATCTATACATCTAACCTATTATTTGTAGTTATATTTTTGTATCTCTATTTACAGTCATACTCTACTCCTCTGCTTCCCAATACATTTATTCTATCATCATTCTTTAATTATTATCATTATTATTATACTACTCCTACCATAATCATTGCCACCGCTCCAGCCTCTGCGTAGCAGCACCATTATAACGTACTAACCAACCATATCACTGTAAAAACTTTTCAAATTTTGTATATAACCCCGCATTTATCCGTTTGTAAATTTAGTCCTGAAGAAGCCCTGTATGCCAGGGCAAAATATTGACAATATTTATATCTATAAAATATTTAATCTATCTACGTTTCTTCTGTGTGTGTCGTTTTGCGTTGTTCCTGTCTCGCTATATTTTACTTACTTCGCCGCAAGCATCGAAAGGTCCGGCACAAAGCCTAGTATTGTGGACTTTCTTCGTTTAAACTTAAATTATTTGTTATACCATATAATTTCATAATCAGCCGAGAAAACAAAGGTTAGGCAATGCGGTCGATGGTTTAGAGGAATTCCCTGCCTATGCAGTTGTAGTGCAGTTTTAAACTTTTGTTGTGCAGTTCTAAAGAAAATATTGTGCAGTTGTAAGACCCCGTTTACTACGGTTTAGATATTTAAGTGGTTAAGAATGACAAGAAAGGGACGATGTTAATAACGTCAACTAGGCAATCTGCAGCAATATGTAGACGCAAAAAAATTCAAATTTTTCTCACCCTTCGGCAGCAAACATGTTGCTGTTGCTGCCTCAAGGAGCCATTAGGTTTGACGAGAGCTGATCGATACGAAAATTTTGATACGTACTGTTGAGTTGATCTTGAGGAAGTTAGTTTACATAAGATCAGGATCAGATTATTATATTTGGTTTTGAACTTTAAAATGAAATTCAAAAATGAAGCTTAAATCCTAATTTTTGATGGCTTTTTCGAGAAAAACACAGTGCCTAAAATTAGTTTGTCTTCTCTAAAATGTTACAGACAGGTAAAAATGTGCAGTTCTAGATTTTTCTTGAAAAAACCCCCGGGTATGCCCCACAGCACTGAAAAACCTTCAATGTACCGATGATACCCATCCACAGCACTGAATATTATCCACTGTATTGATGGTATCCCCCGGCTCATAGTACTGAAGGTATTCCTCCACAAAACTCATGTTATCCCAAGACCTGCATGTCGGCTGTTATAATCCCTTTTCATGAATATGCTTTCTCCTGATCCATCTCAACATGGGCCTGCGTCAAACTCTGTTAGGTTTCTCTGGGTCTATAAAACTTTTCGTTGGGTCTACTTCTTCTGGCTCTGGCTTGGACCCCGTCGTCAGCGAGCTGTCTAGGCTGAGAAGCAGGTCCAGCAGACAAATATGACGTGCCGAATGCACAATAATTCGAAAAAACCTGCTTTATCAGTCGAAATTCGGTTTCTCGCTGAAATACCTACTTTTTTGACGAAAAACCTAGTTTATCAATTGAGAAACCTTGTTTTTCGATCAAAAATCTAACTCATCGGTGAAAAACCTACATTATCGATCGATCGAAAAAGTAGGAAAAAGTAAGACTTTCGATGAAAAACCAGATTTTTCAAATTATTGTGCATTCGGCGCACCATAAACTAACCATCATAGGCAGGGCAGTGGCTGTAAAAATCTAACCGAGCTAATTTCAATGGTTTCCCAGACTTTCGAGCGATTCAGAATCCAAGATGGGACAAAAAATATTTTGCCTTGTTGTCACGTGATTGACGACGTTATTAAAAAAGGCAAAATTGTAATAAATCCATTATAATTTCAAGTATAGCCGTGCAATTTTGCTGTCCTTAAGCTTATTTAAAAGCACATTTTCTAAGCATTAGAAGGATTCAATCACCAGTTTTGCTGACGTTAGCATTTTTTATGACGTCAGCAAAATATATAAAGATGTAAATTTGAAGATGTAAGAAAATTCCACACGTTCCTAAAGGGGAAAGAATCTCAACCTATTTACCGCAATTGCATGCCATTACTGGATGTGATACAACTTCGCTAATTGAAATAGGAAAAGCAGAACAGCAGATGCCACTCCATTTGTACAAACAATTTTGTATTCCCGCAAGTTTGAACAAATCTTTAGTTGAAACACGTATACGATTGTATACAATTTCAAACGAAAGGATTGAAAACGAAAGGCTCAGGAGCTTTACCTCTAGAACCAGACTTTGCAGACTTTGCAGTCATATTACTGGCTACAATTTCAACAATTAGAAATTACAGACATCAATATGGAGAATAACAGATGGTACGTCGATACTGAGGACAGAGTGCTGCCAGTATGTTTTTACCTCACTATAAATGGCATCTTTACCAATTATATGATCCTCTAAAAACATATAATCTCCATAATGTCAGAAAAAGCGTGAGTGCTTCTCAACTCAAAAACTGTGTTGCTTAGATCATTCAAAAGACAGGAAGATATCATTATTTTGAAGCAACTTTCCTGCCAATTCTTGTTTCTTTAAGCTAAGAAACTGTAAATGAATGCATATCATGTTTCAAAAGTCTATCAGAACCCTATCGCAATCTTACACTGAACATATTCTTAATGACCAATATTGTTATTCTGATTTCCATGGTAATTAATAACTTAGACTTTCAAGGTGAACAATTGCCACCATCGTTTCATTAAAAGCGTAGAATTAGAAAAACAAACACTACCCCAACTGGAAGTAAGAAGCCAAGGAGAGAAGGAGATGAGGACAGCGAAATTAGTGTTAGTAGTTACTGGAGCTGAATGCATTGCTTTGATACCAACCAGGTGCTAGATATTAATCTATTTCATTGATGCCAGCAGCGAGGGCAGTGAACAAGACGATGATGTGCTTGACTGGATCCCTTAACTTGTGTTCGGTGATGTTTTTTTTTTGCTTGTTTGTTTTATATATGGTAAATGTTATTCGAGTCATATAAACCTGACTAAATGTAGTCTAGTCAACGAGGGCTACGTTGTAAAATATACAATCTGTGTTACTGCTTTCAGTGTCCTGGTATATCTTAAAAGATATCTTGTGCATATCTAAAACGAAAATAATAACTAAATTAAAAATGTTGTGACGTCACAAAAATGCTGACATCAGCAAAAATGAAGACGTCTGCAAAAATGATGATTGCATACATCAATCGAAAGCTTTGAAAATGTGCTTTCAAATAAGCTTAAGAACAGCAAAATTGCACGGCTATACTTGAAGTTATAATGGATTAATTTGTCACGATATGCTTATTTAGTTAAATTCATGTATTACATCACTCGTTAGGTAATAGCTATTTTCATCGTTAGGTTTTTTCCCCGTGCATCATGGTTTCGTTACGTAGTTTAGGCATCCCCCACTCTATTGTTTAGGTTTTGTTTATCCTAGTGATTTCCCCGTAAACATTACGTAGTTTTATATTTGGCCTAATATTTTACCCGTTTTAGTAACATTCGCAATCTTTTTGTAATTCTTATACTTAGATTTGGTTAATCAGGCTTGCTTAATCAGGCTTATTTTACATATCTTGTATTAGTATAAATACGAGTTCATTTAGTTTGTAAAAGTAGAGTGTTTTAGGCTGAGGCCTAGGTTCGTGAGAAAGTACGTATCGCCGTACCCTGGGTACCAGAGCCTAATAAATAGATGGGGGACGAAAATATAAAAAAAGTAAAAGGGAGGGAGAAAAGAAGGATAGACTTTCCATGCCCTGTTGGCAAAATTGCGAAGGTATCTTTATTCTTGATAAAAATCGATTGCAGTATTTCCATTTGTTGAGCAGACAATGATCTTATTCGAGGAAAGTACTCCTCGATAACTTCGTACGCAGCAACGCTCAGAGCTTCCGCCATTATTCACGTTACACAACACCCGCTTGGTTGATCATTGATTTTGTTATCATCAATCAAGCAGTGAAAATGAATGGCTCTATCGCGTATATCGATCACGGTATACTGAATGCTGATTGGCTAAAAATCTGAAGTCATAAGGAGATTGCTGATTGATGGATCCAGAGCCTCTTTTTCTTTCTTCTTTTCTTTTCCCTCCTCCCTCCCCTTTCGTTACGATTAGCGAGGTGAGGCTCTGGCACCCAGGGTAGTATCGCCGTAGTACGTAGGTTTTCTTGTAAAAGTTATACGTTCTTATGCATGATATATTGAATTATTCTTAAGTTGCTACAGACAGAATTCTGCCTATTTATTAGAGTAGGCTTGGGTCTGTGACAAATTGCAATTTTTCCCTTTTAAATTTCTTCATCAATCACGTGACAACTAGGCAAAATATTTTTGGTCCTATCTTGGATTCTTAATCTCCATGCTTGAAAGTCTAGAAAACCATTGAAATTATCTCGGATTTTTGCAGCCGTTGCCCTGCCTATCACGTTTATTTCATTCGTTTAGAAAAAGCAGAGGCTCTTCCTCCATGAAGCTAAGGTCAAGCGCGAGATCTGTCGCAACAGCGCAGTTTAGTGGATTCTGGATAATTAATAGATGAGCAACCGGGCGGCTTTACAATAAAGCCTTTGCAATCACATCCTGGCTAAACCCAGAAACACGATTTAATGGAGTACGACAGTTTGAGGGGAACTCAAAAGTCAAAGTTTTTATTTAGCATGAGCTCTTTAATCGCTGTCATTTTCTATTTACGATCTGGCTTGTTTAAACTAACATGCTCACCCTTTCATTTCTCCGTTCTTCTTTCTTTTTCTGCTATATCTTTGGTTGCAAAAGATAAACTTAACTCGTCTTTTTATAAGAAAGCGTGGCTGGATTTTGTATGAATCAAAGGAGTGAAGAAACCTCTTACGTCGTAGAAAAATGCCCAATGCCCAATGCCCTTCATTGGTACAGGATCGTAACGTATCTCATCTCATGTTGGGATTTTTCTGGAAATGTTAGCACATCAGGTGGTTAAATTTGAAAAGGCGACAACCTTCTTCTATCACCACAAATTCAATTGAAAAAAGGCCTTGGGTTAAGAAACTTTTTAGAAAACATAGTACCATATTTAGGCTGAAAGCTAAGAAACTATAAATCCAAAATTTAGCATAGTTAATGCAAAAGTTTTTTATTTTATAAGAAAGTCTCAAGTGATTCCAGTACTGTTACTATCTTAGCATTTTGCCAATTTCAGTACAAAAGCTTTCTTAAGACTTTCTTATCAGCAAAATTTAACGAGAGTTTTTCATACATGTTTTACGCCAATAAATGTATTGGCAAATTATCTCAGAAGGGTAGATGGGGTAGATAATATTAAAAATAGACTTTGGGGAGACTTGGCTCCTCGTCGAAGTACGAAATCCTTAAGAGTTCGGTTCTTCTCCCGTTTCTGGCAGGAACTAATCTCAAAACTATCTTAGGTATGAACAGGTCAGTAATAAACTTTCTTAACTTTTTGGTAAGTTGTGTGCTGCTTACTTATAAAGTATCTTTTGCAGAAAAAAAACCTGTATTGCTAAATTTTATTGCTTGTACAAACTATCAGTATGCAACCTGTAATTTGTTGCTGTCCGTCCGACATACTTTTGAACTGGCAACATCACACCTCTACAGACTCGTTTTAATTTTAGGAAATTCAAAACATTTAACCACTGACTGCTTCATTATAAACATCGAGTTTCAATGATTCTAAATCAGACGATTCTTGGCATCGTTTTCTTCCGTATTTTCTATGCTATTAATAATGTGTCGGACAGACATTCATTTTCTCTATGAAAATATTCGTGTATGAAATTCCGTAGACAATTCAAAAGGCAATCTCATTTGGAGATAAGAAAGATTACTGATGAATACTGAATGCAGTCAGCGTCTCAGATAAAAACTTTACCCATTTATTTTTTTTCGAAACTTTACCCAATCCATGTCGGACGGACATCATACTGCTTTGAAATCGCATCCCTCTGTTATAAGTAAAAGTTAGAACTGAAAGATTCCAAGTCGAAACTAGAATACTTCTCTTTGATTTCTGTTTGATTGCATTCGTGTGCTGGTGTCTAATCAAAGGGGGAGGGGGACGAAATATGAGTGAAGTCGAAATGAGGTTGGAGAAAATAGAGGCCTCAATCTCATTTCGACTTCACTAACATTTCGCCCCCCTCCACTTTCAGCCTGCGCACCTAGGGTAGTTGGTGTCAGGCACGAAGCCAAAGAGGGTTTAGGAGAGCTTTGCCCTCCATCCCACATCCAATCATGGACATTCTAATGCCACAATGATTCATCAACTCAATTCATACCGAAGCAAAGTCAGACACCCACTCATATAGGGGGGGGGGAATGTTTTTGAGACAGGACGTCAAATAAGTGCTACGTATTCAACTTGGTGGGAAAGCTCGGAAAGCCAGGGAGGCAAAACACTTCAATCAAAGTGTACGAGATTTTTAGAGATTAGAGATTTTTAGAGATTTTTAAAGATCTTTTGAGATTTTTGAGATTTTTAAAGATTTTTTGAGATTTTTTGAAATTTTTAAAGATTTTTTGAGATTTTTAGTTAAAAGTGTACGAGATATTTTGAGTGATTTGCCCCTCGGAATGTTTTGCCATGTAACTTTCTGAGTTGCCACCATTACTAATTGATGTACAGAAGTAGTTAAACACCAGCTTGCATAGAAATAGTGAATGTCAACTCACAGTTACTAGGCAAACCCATGGTTATGAATCTGCAATGTATTTAATGTCCCGTTAATGTTGCATCGAGTTGCTTGATTTTTGGTAAGGCCATGATCGCTTTTCTCCTGTAGCCGCTTGCATCTTTCTTGTGAATCGGGTTTCTTTCCAAGTACACAGTTTCAAGAGTTTGTATTCCGCTTAGCTCAGAAATGCCCTTCCAATCTTCGATACGGTTGTCGTTGCACTGTGACAGATAAAAACATACAACTAACAAAAGTCACCATTACCTCTCAAAACGTAGGTTTAAACGTTGTTTGAATCATGGAACGTTTCTGTACACTTTTTATCAAATGGAACAATTCTTAATTCTAATCTGCATCTTTTTCAGATAGTGTCTTCATCAAATCATGTTCAGGAAGCAATGTAAGGCTATGATAGCCATGAAAATACCAGAAAAATTTTCCTTTAAATTCAGTAAAAATTGGAAAAAATCCTTATGGTTGACCAATGACTTTATACAGAAGTTGGCCCAAAATAAATTGTTCAAAAAAGGCTTTTCATTATCCAGCTCAATAATTATAATTAGTAGTAGGCAAGTTGAGGATCTTAATTAAATATTCCGATCTTATTCAAATCAACTGAACAGTCTTCAATCCGCAAAACATTCAATATCGCGTGAAAGACCCGAAGCATAGTGAAAGTATGGATTACCCTAGCTTTTCGTCTGACACTCAACAGAGTATTGCATCAGAAAGAGAACAAAAACTTAAAAAAATGTTATACCCAGATGTGTGTGAATCGAAAAAGGCCGATCATGAATAAAGTGAATGATAAATCAAAAACGCTCTCTAGAATTAATCCACAAAAAGCAATTGCCTCGGATATTCATGATAGGATTTAGCCAACTGGCTCGCAGCGACTCCATATGTATTGTCTCCCCAAAACTCACCAAAAATATCTTTGGTGGCTAAAATGGGTTTTCAGGGCATTGGCAGTGGCGGTTTTAGGAGAGGGCCAGGGGGGCCATGGTCCTAGGCCCCGCGCTTTTGCTAGAAAAAAGAGGCCCCGCACTTTTCAGAAAATAAAAAAATTCTCTCCTTAATAAAGAAATATATAAGCTATACTGTATTGATTGATAATTTATTCATATTGAAGCAACATTAAAACAACGTTTGAAATAACGTTATGCTCAGACTCAGCAAAAATTTGAGTTGCACAAGCTCTCTGTAAAGAAAACGCAAAAAATAATATTGGGACCAAATTTTTTACCGGAGGTAGGGGCCCCGCAAATTTTTTTCGGCATCGGGCCTCGCAGTTCCTAAAACCGCCACTGGGCATTGGAACCGGTTCTCAATTTGTACTCTGAAAATTGCATTTCAGATTCGATTACGTTCGCAAAATGTATCCAAAACAAAAATCTTTGTGTGCTCTTTCGGCGTCAACAATTTGTGCACAAAAGTTCCTTTGGATAACACGTTCTGCGTCAAGCAGCAATGGAAATATGCCGGTCAAAAGTTGAGAAACTTAATTGAATCTTCCAATTTTAATTAAATCAACTAAACCAAATCCATTCATACTTCCATCACTTATAAACGTAATTGGAAAGTTTAGTCTGGCACATGAGAAGCACGATGCCTGAAAGCAAGCCGTTCTGCGTCATGCAGCTATGCAAATATGCCAATCCAAAGTTGTATTTCTTAATTAAATCTTCCAATTTTAATTAAATCAACTGAACCAAATCGACTCATACTTCCATCACTTATGAACGTAATTGGAAAGTTTAGTCTGGCACATGAGAAGCACGATGCCTGAAAGCAAGCCGTTCTGTGTCATGCAGCTATGCAAATATGCCGATCCAAAGTTGTATATCTTAATTAAATCTTCCAATTTTAATTAAATCAACTGAACCAAATCGACTCATACTTCCATCACTTATGAACGTAATTGGAAAGTTTAGTCTGGCACATGAAAAGCACGATGCCTGAAAGCAAGCCGTTCTGCGTCATGCAGCTATGCAAATAGGCCCATCCAAAGTTGTATATCTTAATTAAATCTTCCAATTTTAATTAAATCAACTGAACCAAATCGACTCATACTTCCATCACTTATGAACGTAATTGGAAAGTTTAGTCTGGCACATGAGAAGCACGATGCCTGAAAGCAAGCCGTTCTGTGTCATGCAGCTATGCAAATATGCCAATCCAAAGTTGTATTTCTTAATTAAATCTTCCAATTTTAATTAAATCAACTGAACCAAATCGACTCATACTTCCATCACTTATGAACGTAATTGGAAAGTTTAGTCTGGCACATGAGAAGCACGATGCCTGAAAGCAAGCCGTTCTGCGTCATGCAGCTATGCAAATATGCCAATCCAAAGTTGTATTTCTTAATTAAATCTTCCAATTTTAATTAAATCAACTGAACCAAATCGACTCATATTTCCATCACTTATGAACGTAATTGGAAAGTTTAGTCTGGCACATGAGAAGCACGATGCCTGAAAGCAAGCCGTTCTGCGTCATGCAGCTATGCAAATATGCCAATCCAAAGTTGTATATCTTAATTAAATCTTCCAATTTTAATTAAATCAACTGAACCAAATCGACTCATACTTCCATCACTTATGAACGTAATTGGAAAGTTTAGTCTGGCACATGAGAAGCACGATGCCTGAAAGCAAGCCGTTCTGCGTCATGCAGCTATGCAAATATGCCAATCCAAAGTTGTATATCTTAATTAAATCTTCCAATTTTAATTAAATCAACTGAACCAAATCGACTCATACTTCCATCACTTATGAACGTAATTGGAAAGTTTAGTCTGGCACATGAGAAGCACGATGCCTGAAAGCAAGCCGTTCTGCGTCATGCAGCTATGCAAATATGCCAATCCAAAGTTGTATATCTTAATTAAATCTTCCAATTTTAATTAAATCAACTGAACCAAATCGACTCATACTTCCATCACTTATGAACGTAATTGGAAAGTTTAGTCTGGCACATGAGAAGCACGATGCCTGAAAGCAAGCCGTTCTGTGTCATGCAGCTATGCAAATATGCCGATCCAAAGTTGTATATCTTAATTAAATCTTCCAATTTTAATTAAATCAACTAAACCAAATCGACTCATACTTCCATCACTTATGAACGTAATTGGAAAGTTTAGTCTGGCACATGAGAAGCACGATGCCTGAAAGCAAGCCGTTCTGCGTCATGCAGCTATGCAAATATGCCGATCCAAAGTTGTATTTCTTAATTAAATCTTCCAATTTTAATTAAATCAACTGAACCAAATCGACTCATACTTCCATCACTTATAAACGTAATTGGAAAGTTTAGTCTGGCACATGAGAAGCACGAGCCTGAAAGCAAGCCGTTCTGCGTCATGCAGCTATGCCAATATGCCGATCCAAAGTTGTATATCTTAATTAAATCTTCCAATTTTAATTAAATCAACTGAACCAAATCGACTCATAGTTCCGTCACTTATGAACGTAATTGGAAAGTTAAGTCTGGCACATGAGAAGCACGATGCTTGAAAGCAAGCCGTTCTGCGTCATGCAGCTATGCAAATATGCTGATCCAAAGTTGTATATCTTAATTAAATCTTCCAATTTTAATTAAATCAACTGAACCAAATCGACTCATACTTCCATCACTTATAAACGTAATTGGAAAGTTTAGTCTGGCACATGAGAAGCACGAGCCTGAAAGCAAGCCGTTCTGCGTCATGCAGCTATGCCAATATGCCGATCCAAAGTTGTATATCTTAATTAAATCTTCCAATTTTAATTAAATCAACTGAACCAAATCGACTCATAGTTCCGTCACTTATGAACGTAATTGGAAAGTTAAGTCTGGCACATGAGAAGCACGATGCTTGAAAGCAAGCCGTTCTGCGTCATGCAGCTATGCAAATATGCTGATCCAAAGTTGTATATCTTAATTAAATCTTCCAATTTTAATTAAATCAACTGAACCAAATCGACTCATACTTCCATCACTTATAAACGTAATTGGAAAGTTTAGTCTGGCACATGAGAAGCACGAGCCTGAAAGCAAGCCGTTCTGCGTCATGCAGCTATGCCAATATGCCGATCCAAAGTTGTATATCTTAATTAAATCTTCCAATTTTAATTAAATCAACTGAACCAAATCGACTCATACTTCCATCACTTATAAACGTAATTGGAAAGTTTAGTCTGGCACATGAGAAGCACGAGCCTGAAAGCAAGCCGTTCTGCGTCATGCAGCTATGCCAATATGCCGATCCAAAGTTGTATATCTTAATTAAATCTTCCAATTTTAATTAAATCAACTGAACCAAATCGACTCATACTTCCATCACTTATAAATGTAATTGGAAAGTTTAGTCTGGCACATGAGAAGCACGATGCCTGAAAGCAAGCCGTTCTGCGTCATGCAGCTATGCAAATATGCCGATCCAAAGTTGTATATCTTAATTAAATCTTCCAATTTTAATTAAATCAACTGAACCAAATCGACTCATACTTCGATCACTTATAAATGTAATTGGAAAGTTTAGTCTGGCACATGAGAAGCACGATGCTTGGAAGCAAGCCGTTCTGCGTCATGCAGCTATGCAAATATGCCGATCCAAAGTTGTATATCTTAATTAAATCTTCCAATTTTAATTAAATCAACTGAACCAAATCGACTCATACTTCCATCACTTATAAACGTAATTGGAAAGTTTAGTCTGGCACATGAGAAGCACGATGCCTGAAAGCAAGCCGTTCTGCGTCATGCAGCTATGCAAATATGCCGATCCAAAGTTGTATATCTTAATTAAATCTTCCAATTTTAATTAAATCAACTGAACCAAATCGACTCATACTTCCATCACTTATGAAGGTAATTGGAAAGTTTAGTCTGGCACATGAGAAGCACGAGCCTGAAAGCAAGCCGTTCTGCGTCATGCAGCTATGCCAATATGCCGATCCAAAGTTGTATATCTTAATTAAATCTTCCAATTTTAATTAAATCAACTGAACCAAATCGACTCATACTTCCATCACTTATAAACGTAATTGGAAAGTTTAGTCTGGCACATGAGAAGCACGATGCTTGAAAGCAAGCCGTTCTGCGTCATGTAGCTATGCAAATATGCCGATCCAAAGTTGTATATCTTAATTAAATCTTCCAATTTTAATTAAATCAACTGAACCAAATCGACTCATACTTCCATCACTTATGAACGTAATTGGAAAGTTTAGTCTGTCACATGAGAAGCACGATGCCTGAAAGCAAGCCGTTCTGCGTCATGCAGCTATGCAAATATGCCGATCCAAAGTTGTATATCTTAATTAAATCTTCCAATTTTAATTAAATCAACTGAACCAAATCGACTCATACTTCCATCACTTATGAACGTAATTGGAAAGTTTAGTCTGGCACATGAGAAGCACGATGCCTGAAAGCAAGCTGTTCTGCGTCATGCAGCTATGCAAATAGGCCGATCCAAAGTTGTATATCTTAATTAAATCTTCTAATTTTAATTAAATCAACTGAACCAAATCGACTCATACTTCCATCACTGATAAACGTAATTGGAAAGTTTAGTCTGGCACATGAGAAGCACGATGCCTGAAAGCAAGCCGTTCTGCGTCATGCAGCTATGCAAATATGCCGATCCAAAGTTGTGGATCTTAATTTCAAAGTATATGAGTCCTAAAAAGTGGTTTCATTGGTACTGTTTACTTGAAATGTGTTCTTTTGAAAGTCTTAACAGAAGGTTCTGTCAAATGTTGAGGGAAGATACGTGATAGCCATTGCCAGATATTGACAGAAACAGAACGTTTGCACAACATTTTATTCCTTCACAGGAAATGTTCAAAGATACTTTGTAAGCATCGTAATACTGTTTTTTACAATTTGCTGATGTTTTTGATAAAATGAAATATGGGATATTTCGAAATATCAATTGATCTACTGATCGGCACCAGATGTTTGCTATACGTACAATACTGGCAAAAATCAATTAGCCATCTTGGAAAAGAGCACAAAAGAATGTTTTAATGAATTCAATGGAGGAGACATTTTTGATCATGTAACAAATCTCATCATGTAGAAGAAACAGGTGGCGATAAATTTGATCATATCAACAATGTTCTGACGTCTTTTTACAAGAGTGATATCAAGTTGTTGTCTTTGTTGTTGGTTATAAAAGTCGTGTTTTTTTTATAATTTCGTTTAAATTTTTTTATATCAATCAATGTATATTCTTGACCTTAATTTTTTCATATTTTCAACCTTGCAGATAATTTTTAGTGGCAAATAATACATGTATACAATACATATTAGAGTAATTCGGGGCAAAACGGGTCAAGGGGTAAAATGGGTCATTCTGCATAAAATGTTGCAGAACACAGCTCCACGAAAAAAGACTGTCATGCCTCCATTAGACTGTTGAATAACAAACAACGTTGGGTAACTCTATTTCGCTTCCCCAGCATAGCCTGCGGTAGTTCTGAAGCATTTTATACCAAATGACAAATTTTACCCCCTAACCCATTTTGCCCCGAATTATTCTAATCAAGTTATTTTTGTGCTCCTCGGAAAGGTGGCTGATTAATTTTGGCCAGCAGTGTATACAAAAGCTAAGATTAGTCTTTCTTCTACGTCATTAGCAAAGAATTTTCAAAAAACCCTAGTCTGATAGCTCGACGTTACCTGTCAAAGTTTTACAAATTTCCAAACCAGACCGGCTTAAAAACAACTTATTTAAAATACCACGCTGAAATCAGAGTTAGAAGTTTCAGCTATCTCCCAAAAATTTGAGATAACTTGAGACTCCGAAGGTGCAGTGGTAGCGCACTTGAGTACTAATCTAGAGGTCACGGGTTCGAGCCCTACTCGGGTCATTTTCATTCTCACACATTATCTCGATTTATTCGTAACAAACACAAGAAAAGGTCACAATCGTAAAGCCGCAATCCAGAAACGAATTTGAATTTCTGTTAAGGGAAGCAGGTGACGAATTGGCGAAGAATCACCTGTTAGAATAAGTAACAGGAAGGCGGAAAGGAGATCCGAGGGTTCTAATAAAAGTAGGGATTATTTTCATCGCCTTGAGCAGTCACAGGATGCGAGCTATGAATTCAAATACGGAGTTGAAAATTCCCAGATCATTCTGTTCGGTTTTTGTCAACGAAAAGGTTAAAGATGAAGTGTGAAATTCGGCTTCTGGCCAAATGTCTTTTTTGGTCCAATATCCACAAATAGTGCACCACTAGAAACAGAAGACCAAAGGGGATCCAATGATATAAAAGATTTATTATAGCTAGAAATATCGGAAACATAGTGAAACGAAAACATGGATTACTTAAGCTCATCGTCTGACACTCAACAGAATAATACGTCAGAAAGAGAACGAGACAATAACCTGGGCCCAGTTGTTCAAAACCCCGATTAGCACTAATCTGGGATTAAAATGCCTAATCGTGGATTAAAATCTAACCTTGGATTAGTTTGCGTTGTTCAAAGACCGATTAAGGCTAATCAGGGCCTAATCGGGGTATTAACTTTAATCCACCTTGCGAGGTGTATTGAATACTTAATCGGGGTATTAGATGAATAAAAGTTAGAATTAGGCCTCGATTTTAGTGTGTTCCTCTTCTCTTATGAGAGGTCAGACATAAAATATTTCCTTATGAACCTCTTGCAACTCGTGCAGAAACAGATACAAAGCTAATGAGCATTTCAAAAATTAAGTTACTTCGTAATGAACTTCTAACTTCCATTTCTCCTAGCCACAACTCTCCAAATCCCCGATAAAAAGGCAGTATTCACTAGACACAAACTGTGAAAATATAATTCAATAATATCATTATAGATGTCGAAAAAATTATAGAAATTATAGAAATGATCACGTCCTATAATAATTTGCATTTTGTTTTCCCATTCATTGCGTCAGAACGTTCGTTCCATTGTTAGTTTTTGAATCACGCCACCACATTATTGGTTTCATTCATCATAACATCCACAACAAACATGTGTGATACTTCAGCAATTTTTCGTTGGGTAAATTCAAAACAACAAAATGAGAAATAAAAGCTGTGTCTTTGCTGCTGCTTAATCGTGAACTTTTCCTGTCCAGCTTCTTGATAAATTCCTAAACTCTCGTTTGGTTGTGAAAAGGTTAGGTTCTTGTTTATTTCCTGCAAAGTCCTCGCAGCCAACGATGCGCATTAAAGTTTCATTGATTTAATTGTCCTGTTGCTATTTCTTTGAATCAATACTTGTCTACTTAGAATCTAATATCTTGTCTACTTTGATTAGTTTAAACTTAAAGAAAGGGAAAGGCCTTTTAGTTGTTTTTCTTCCTCCACAGCTTTGTTTTGGTTTGGCCGCCATTGCTGTCTTCATTGGCCGCCATTGCTGTCTTCAGGGGCGGATGCAGACTTTGGAAATGAGGGGTGCTCAGCAGGGGTTTGGGGGCGCAGCCCCCAGAAAATTTGTTCAGGGTAGCGCTGTACTAAATGCTGGGGTTGACCCTTCTATACACTTTATCAATGATTTCTACTCAATTCTAGCAGAGAAAAACCTTTATTAACTCTGTAAAAACAATTCTTTGTTAGTTGAGGTCTGGTCATTTTCACCCAACTGCCCAACTTTCAGCCTACCTTCCACCTTAGGTGTTTGGCATTTCAAGAATCATATGAATTTTTCGAAAACTTTATCCTTAATTACAGAATATATTTTACTAGCTTGATTATGAGTAATATATCCTCCAAGAAAATCCTAACCTATCCTAACCAGTTGTGTTCCACCATGAATATCCAATGCATCACAATGAAGTGATTTGTCACAGACTCAAGAGGTTTATCCTTACAACTTGATAAAAATCCAAAAAGAAATAAATATGTATACGAAAATTGATTCACGAAATTTGAAAGACTTCAATCGTCATCAAGCTAGCAGAATCGGAAAATCAACTGACAAGGACTGGATCTCAGATATTGTGTTTTCAGCGAAATATAAACACGCCTTAAGAAGGCCCCTGTAGACTAAACATTGCCCTGCAAGTTACTGGGATGCAAAGGCTGTGAATAATGTCAATAAGAAATAATTTATTTTCAAGAGGACGGGTAGGCCTAGAAGTATTCTAGCTCTTTCTCTTTCAAAGAGGCTTTCACTTCGAAGCATCGCAAACTCAAGGAGTCGTCGACTTAGGCCTAGGCCTATGGCCCTTGAACGCTAGCCGGTCCACAGTGGTGTCTTTCTCTCTTCTTGTTATGTTTGGCCCTTTATCTCTAAGAAAGATTCTGTTAACTTCATTCAAAAAAAATCACTCTCAAGCTGCAGATTCTTTCAATTCATGGCTTGCTTTGCCATCTTCGACGAGGACGCGATTAGTTTTCTGCCTGGAGAACGGCAGCCATAATTGAAAAACATACGAGAAGGCGAACAGAGGCTGGTCAGTAGGTTGCTCGAGCAACTCTCCATCGATCTCAGGGGTGCTCGGAATGAATTTGAGCACCCCTGTATGAGCGATTTTAATTGGTTAAGAGCTTATTTTCAAATCATCGGGGGTGCTCCCGCGCTTTTTGAGCAACTCTTGAGAACCCTAATGGGGGATTCTTATTGGCTAAGAGCACTTTTTCAAATCAACGGGGGTGCTCCCGCTCAAATATTGCATTTTAGTAAGATGGAAGATTAAAACACGGACCAAAAACTTGGATATTTGATCATTAGATAATAGGACTCAAAAACAGCGACAATAACGGACGTCGAATTTATTTTGCGAGAATTTGGATAGATTGCGAGGAAAATCGGAACTTTAGATTTTTAGAGCATAATCATGGGCCTGGTATAGATGATTAAAAACAGAATACAGAGTTATCAAAGCCGATTATAAAAAGGTTATTTAGTGGAAATTGAGGGGTGCTCGAGCACCCTTAGCACCCCCTTAGATCCGCCCCTGGTCTTCATACAATTTTCACAGTTAATCGGGGATTAGCAACACTTAATCCTAGATTAACTAATCGAGGGCTAAAAATTGCTTTGAACAACACTGTTTGATACCTCGATTAGTTAATCCAGGATTAAGGAGTTAAACCTGGATTAGCCTCTAATCCTAGATTAAGCTAATCGGGGTTTTGAACAACTGGGCCCTGACGGATTTTTATACCCAGATGTGGATCGAACAAGGCCAATCAGAAAAGAGGCGAATGATTGGTATAGTGTAAGAAAACCAATCAACACCCACGATGGAGTAACCAATGAGATTATTTCAACTTAGGACTAAGGCGAAAACGAACTCTTACTGTCTACACAATAGGGGATCCCTGGTTTTTATGTAGACAAATTCCAAACTACCTAAGTGAAAAGTAATACCAAATGTGTTTGTTCTGTTCTCTTTCTGACGTATTACTCTGTTGAGTGTCAGACGAAAAGCTTAAGTAATCTATGTGTTCGTTTTGCAATGTGTCCGATATTTCTGGCTATTTTGAAGTTCTGTACCATTCAAATGGTATCAAAATTATTGGGGAATTCAAAGAAATACACTCTACAGGCAGATTCAGTCGTAAAATACTGTACGGCCTTCAAAAGCTATTTTTTGTACATTGAAGACAATAACAGCCACTTTAGACTCGGTGCAGTAACAGAGCAGCCTTGCACAAAGCAAATATTTGATGGTTATGATTCGCTACTCTTGAGTACAAGGCTACGAAGTAGCTTTTGAAAGTTGTGTACAATGTCATGAGTAATGCTGCCTAAAATTTCATATCTTCGAATTCATCAATAATTTTGGTATTATTGTATTCCCCATCGTTCATAAGTTCTTTGTGATGTAGTGGTAAGCCGTCTGACTCACAACCCAAAACGTAGTTGATTCAAAACAAGGCACTTACGTATTGAGGATAACTTCCTTGGGCAAGATGTGAATACAATTGTGCCTCTCTCCACCCAGAAGTATAAATTGTCAGTGGTTATGGGCATTGTGTGAGGCTGCACCCTACTATGAAGACGGAGGGGTATCATCTAAAGTCGGTTGTGTTGTTCCCGGAACTAGATGTAAGACTATGAAATCAAACCTTTACCTTTACACCTTTTGATGTTGTAGAATTTGGGTACATTGCACCAAAACTCCGATACTAGAGCAGGAAAACGAATTTGACCCCCAAAGGGTGAGCCACATCTTTGATCGAAATAAAGCGTTGAAAAAGATGAACATCAAAATATTTACCCAGAATTCCTCCAGCATGTGCAGGTGCGAGACGTTCTCGATGATTTTGATTCGATTGCTAGCCACATCCAGCGTCGTCAACTTCAACTAAAAAGACAAGGAAACAGAAAAATGAAATAATTGTGAATAATACATCTGTTAATTTTTCAACAAGCTCCCTCTCAAATTAACACCCCTCTCAAGAACAGGCATGATTAACCCCTCTCTCCGCCGAGTCATCCTCTAACTTCGATTGGCAGAAGAAAGGGATAAAACAGAAGATCTTGCTGAGGAACGTCTTTGCAGTACTGTGGAGGATGTTTAATACCGTGGGGGGGGTGCTTAGTACTGAGGGGGGTATCATCATCACAGTGGGGTATACTATCATTAATGTGGAGGGATATCTTCCGTACTGGAGGGATACCATCAATACGGTGGAGGGGTATTTTCAGTACGGTGGAGGACATTCAGTACAGTGGAGGGATATCAGGAGTGCGTTTGAGGGATCCCATCAGCACTTTGATATCACCTCCACAGTATTGATGATATCACCCCACAGAGCTGAACATCCTTCACAGTACAGATGGTATCCCCCCAAAGAACTGAACGTCCCCCACGGTACTGATGATATCACCCTCATAGAACTGAACATCCTCCACAGTACAGATGATATCCCCCCCATAGAACTGAACATCCTCCACAGTACAGATAGTATCCCCCCATATAACTGAATATCCTCCACAGTACTGATGATATCGCCCCACAGAACTGAACATACTCCACAGTACAGATGGTATTTCCCCCATAGAACTGAAAATCCCCCACAGTACTGACGGTATCCCTCTACAGTACTGATGATATCACCCCATAGAACTTAACACCCTCCGCAGTACTGACGGTATCCCTCCACAGTACTGATGATATCACCGCACAGAACTGAACATCCTCCACAGTAGAGTTTATAACACATAACTATCGCCAGGGTTAATTTTAACCTGGAAGGAACAGAGATTATTTTGCGTTTATAATACAGAACTGTACAACTGTATTGACCGTGGATGACTGTATTAGCTTACGTTAGAAAACTCTAACTCACATTAGTTTTACCCTAGAGCGAACATGGATCGATTCGCATTCAGGCCTTAGGAGCCGTGGTAACAAAATTTCGAAGCTAGCAAAATCACTTCGTGGGGGAGGGGGGAGGCTTAACAGAAAAACGGCTATAGATACTATAGGAACGACAAGAATTTAGGCCTATCTATATTACAATCATAAGAAAAACTGTTTTCATCAATCATTCTCATCAATATTCTCTCTTTTTCAATTTTACGCTACGCCACGGTCAGCCCCCGTCTCGTCTTCTCCTCTAGAGAAATAATTCCATCTATCCGCAAAGATAGTGTGCCTACCACACAAAACAGCCTTGTAGTATACGAATACTCGTGCCGGTGTGATGCCAGGTACGTAGGTCGCACATCTCAGCGGTTATGTGATAGGGTTAAACAACACGTGCCGTCTAGCATACGCAACAAAACTGTTCCTCAACGAGAACAACCATCTCGCGCCTCAAAACCAAAAAGTTCACTAAAACATGACTCTGCTATAGGTCAACATTTGCTCGACAATCCAGAGTGTGCTAAAGCCTACAGTGAGAATTGCTTTCGAATAATTGGCAGAGCAAGATCTACCTTTCACTTAGCTATTTTGGAATCTGTCTACATAAAAACCAGGGATCCCCTATTTTGTAGACAGAAGGAGTTCGTTTTCGCCTTAGGACTCTTGAAATAATCCTATTGGTCAGCTCACTGTATCGTGGGTGTTGATTGGTTTTCCTACACCATACCAATCATTCACCTCTTTTCTGATTGGCCTATTTCGATCCACATCTGGGTATATAAATCAGTTAGGTTTCTGTTTCGTTCTCTTTCTGACGTATTACTCTGTTGAGTGTCAGACGAAAAGCTTAAGTAGTATCTATGTGTTCGTTTCATTATGGTTCCGATTTTTCTGGCTATACTGTTTTTCAATTTTATTCTAAAGGTTGCTACACTGAGTAATCAGAAAACCATTGTGGATACTTGAAACATCATCTAGGGGTGGCAAAAAGCTTACTCAAATTGAACGAGGGGTAGCAATGCCAAACCATACCACCCCATGGCTACGAGCCTGTTCACGTTTCTGATGCCGAACTATATCATAGAATAAGGAACAATCCAGACCATGTGCTTCGTTGGCTTGCAGAAATCGGAAAGGCTCTTTCTCCGTATTTCACTAACGTGGCTGACTGTGGAAGTTTCCTTACCAAGAAAAACATATTACAAAAATGAAAACATCAAAAAGTTTTGTATCAAAAGAGATATATTTAGCGTATAAACTTACATTATTTTCTAATCCTGCAAGCTCCTCAACGCCATTGTGACTGATGTAAAACTCTGATAAATTCGTGAGAGTCCCAAGACCTTCTATTTTCAGGAGTCTATTACTCTAAAAGCAAAGATAAGTCAGTGAAACCCCTAGACTGGCAACACATTACATTGTGAGCAACCAATGAGGTTCGCTATAGGTAAGTGAAGTCAAGCTCGGTCGGGTTGGTTCAACATCTGGATGGCTGACCTTAAGGGTGTTGACTATATAGCTAATTCACCCTTCGAAACGTTAGTTTAACTAGGGGTTCCATAACCAAACAGCATACAATAGAAGGCCTAGTAGGCTTAAATTAGCTGTCTGAATAGCGACAAAGAACATCCTTTTCTAAAATAAATGGCTAGAACTACTACTCAAAAATCTCATTTTGCAACACAATGCTTACTTTATTAATCTTTATTAAACACCAAGAAATGAAAGGTGTTGCCTGTATTGTAAAGCTACTAATGTTTTTGTGGTTGAAAATGAAATACATTTCCTTTTATCGTGCCCTCTGTTTGCTCAGGAACGAGAAAAAACTCTTGAAAAAATTTATAGAAATTTCCCAAGTACTGCCTCTTTGAATGATCAAAATATGTTCATTTGGCTAATGTGCCAGGAGGACTATCAAATTAACAAACTCTTAGGGGATTTCTTAAAAACATCATTTGACAAACGAACCAAATATCTTAACAACCCCGTGATACCTCATAACGAAACTTTATAATACAGTAAAAACCCGCGTATAAGTCCCTAAATTTTTCAATTTAGCCTAAGCAGGATCTTATTTAAATGGACTTCTCCTAGGGGTTCCTAAAAGATTTGTGTTTTTATATTGAAAAATCATTGAAAAAGCCGTGTAACCACATCAAATCTTTACTTCATGATTATTCTACTTTTATGATTGTAGCCTTTAATCCAAAATTTGCCTTTACGAGGGATGGAATATTAGCCTAACAGGTTCTTAAAACCCAGGTTCTTATACGCGGGTTTTTACTGTACCATAACCTAGTTATCTCTGTCAAACATTGACTATGGTTTTGATTATCATCAGTTCTGTTTCTGTTTAATTTGTTCATTTTTTTTTTCTTCTGTGTGTTTTATTTTTTATTTAGTTCTATTTATTTTCTGTTTCTATTCAGTATTTTTTGTTTTTTTTTGTTTAGTTTTTAATCATTTTTGTTTAGCTTTGTTTCTTTTCTGTTTTGATTTTGATTTGATTTGTTCTGATTTAGCAAAGATAGAAACGATTTTATACCTTTGATATTGTTTTGTATATACACTCTAATCTGTCTAATTCGAACTCGTGTAATTCAAACTTCTGATAATGCGAACAAATTTTCAGGTCCCCTGAATATCATTTCTAATGCAATCAACATTTTATAATTCGAACTTTTTATAATTTATAATTCAAACACTTTTACGATCCCCCAGAGAGTTCAAATTAGACAAAGTTGACAATATCTTAAATCTCAATTCTTGTAATTTCAAAATTTGTATTTGTTTTGTTACTGTTTGTAAAAAAAATTGTAATAGCCTTAAAAATGTAAGCAGTTAAGGGCCATCTCGGCCTACAAACTTGTATTACAAAAAAAAGAAAAAGAAAAAAAATAAAAATTAATCACTATCCCGTGAGCCTTTTCAGGAAGTTGGGCTTTTTGTGCAAAAGCACCCTGAGCAGCCTCCAAGGACCTAGACAGAGCATATACCTCCCAAGGATAAAGGCCAGGGTCTGGAGAAGGGTCATTCCATCATTTTGTAACCCAGCCTCTCAGATCAATCTGATTCTCACAATATGTGTTGACACTATTGAGAACATAGCACATACAAAATTTCAACTTCATATCTCAACCCGTCTTCGGTTGACGGCCTGTCAAATATTTCAGGATTTTAGGGTGTGGCCCGCCCAAATTTTGGCTTCATGAAAGTCTGCTCACTTCAAATAAGATTATAATATTTCAGCATCCTGCTCCAGCTCCAGAAGTTTTCTACCAAGAACGGCAAAGCTCATATAGATAAGAACTTGTCATGCAAAGTTTAAGCACACTGATGAATTTATTTATTTAATATCAATAAGATGATCTCACACCTCATTTATATATTACAAAATATCAGGCAAAATATCTTGGAACTAGAAGGAAGAGCTTCCCAGACTATACAATTAATTTGAGAGACTTCGATGGAAACTGCACCTTTGTTGTTTAGGACAAGATTCAATCACTTTATTGGATCTAGCTGTACCGTACACTACATCCAATAGGTATTCATTACTACTGCAAGTCTGCTTCATTTATTTTGATCTAGAACATAACACTGATTTTTTCGCAAAATTCAAACAGAATAAGAAACAAATCATATATTCTTAGACTTAATTTTTCTCTAAACCCCCGTAATGATTGTTACTTGAAAACTCTCATCTTCTGCAGTATTTGTGGTAACTGTCTCGAAGTAGTGATAGCCCCTGGTACCAGGAATGGTATTTTCCTTGGCAGACCTCTATTTCAATTCAGAATGGACATCTTCCGTGCTTTCTTTTTACTATATTGATAAATTTAATATTAGTAATATCCAGCTAGCAAAATCACACTTGATGGATTGATAGTCAAACTTTGATCAGTAAAGGGCCTTAGCAAGCTGGCACGAGGCCGTCAATATTCTAACAGTACCTCCTATGCCATCGAAAGGGCGATTCGCAATGGCTGGTTGCAAAGGATATTCAATTAGCATCAATGGAAAAACCAGCGTATGGCAGCACAAATTCAAAATAAAATTGTAGTTATTGTTATTTGATTGTTTTTCTTTTTTCCGTCCAAGCCTAAGCTTTTGTTTTGCATCGCACAATCGCTTAGGCACTTGGTTTCTAACCAAGGGGTTATTAGTTCGACTCCTACCACCTGTAGTTATTGTATTGAGCAGCACATCCATCTGAAAAATATTCAACATTCCTAGTATAAGGCAATTGTGCTGGCATTAATCTAACTAATTCTGTTTCAATTTTACCACGAATGCAGTGTCATGTTCTAGATCAAAAGAGATGAAGCTGAAAGACTTTTGCGGTAGTCCCCCATAAAAAATCGCTATTGGGTGTAGAGAACAGTTTGACTCGTTCCAATGAAATAATTAAATCTTGTCCTAAACAACAAAGGTGCAGTTTTCGGCAAAGAAAATCTCTATTGGGTGTAGAGAACAGTTTGACTCGTTCCAATGAAATAATTAAATCTTGTCCTAAACAACAAAGGTGCAGTTTTCAGCAAAGTCTTTCAAATTAATTTTATAGTTTGGGAAGTTCTTCCTTTCAGTTTTCAGATATTTTGTCTGACATTTTGAGATATATAAATGAGGCGTGAAAACATATATTGATTCTAAACGTAAATCAATAGATTCTTCACTGTGCGTGTACCTTGCATGAAAAGCTTTTATCTATCTGTGCTTTGCCATTCTTGGTAGGAAACCTTTAGACCTGGAGCAGGATGTCAAAGTGAGTATTGCATCCACATGGGCCATCCCGAAGTTTCCATTGACCCCCGAAGTTTTCATTGGCCAACTAGTAAATGAAATAATTTGCCTAATTGAAGCTTTCAGGAACTGCCACTGGGCAAATAAAAAAAGATTTCACAAGCAGAGCTATTGAACATGAATTAACAATTTCTCGTATAAGAACAAAAACCTGTATGATTTTAGGCTCATGGTACAGTCTATGATTCTGTATCTTTATTCGCAAGGTTCATAATTTGACGAAATTTTGACATTTTTCAAAAGCTCACAGTTTTTGTCTCCTAGAGAGAAAATTGGGTTTCTTGCTGTTCCTGGGTACATTGAAGCAAGCTCTTTCACATGGTATATAATGAGCCTCTTTATCTGGTCGGAGACATACAAATATTTTGGCATAAAGGCAAGTAGTTTCAAGATTTCTTGAAACCATGTTGACATTTCATTGACTAAAAGCAGGTATATCCTACCATTTGATAGCATTTTAAGTGTGATTTTCAGACTCCTCATAGCCCAAAGGTATAGGTCAACAAGTTTCAAGACAATATGATTTTATTTATTGGTTAGATGCTTATTTGAATGAGCTGACTTTCAAGAAGCCAGAATCTAGGCGCGTCACACCCTAAAATCCGGAAATATTTGACAGGCCGCCAACCGAAGACGGGTTGCGATAGGAAGTTGAAAGTTTTTATGTGCTATGTTCTCAATGGTGTCATATATCAACACATATTGTGAAAATCAGGTCAATCTGAGGGGGAGTTACATACTCCATTTGAATTTACTTAGAATTGCCAGAGGGGAAAAAGGATTTCCAGCCCCAATAACCACCACAAACAGGGAATACCCCACAGATCCCCGGGTCTCAAGCCATGCTGCCAATTACTGCCTGATCAAAACGAGCTTTTAAGATTGGTGACAATGCACACGTGCTACCGCGAAAAGAGGTGCGGTGAGAAAAAGAGGGGACAGAGGAGACATTACCAGGAAGGAAAAACAAAAAAATTTTAGGTAAAGTTGAATAACAGAGCTATACAGAGCACCTATTTGCTACCAACCTGAGAACCATCCCAAGGAGGGGGTATTTAAGTAAGCCCCCACACGCTGCTAGTCTCCAAAGCTCGAAGGGTGATTTAATGCAGGAAAATGCCTTTAACCGTCTATGAGCCCACGGACCCCTAGCTACTGACCACTGCCAACATAAGGAAATTTGCATTTTCCCTAACAACGATAATCAACAATAAAGTACACGGATGATTAACCTCGGTTCAAACTAAACGTTTAACCGTCAATTAACAAAGGGCAAAGGAGAATCAAAGTAAAGCAAATAACAATGGCTTCTCGAAGGACAAAGGACAAAGTGAATCAAAGTAAAGCAAACAAAATTGGCCTCTGGAAGCATAGAGGACAAAGGTGAATCAAAGTAAAACAAATAAGTATGGCTTCTCGAAGCACAAAGGACAAAGTGAATCAAAGTAAAGCAAACAACATTGGCCTCTGGAAGCATAGAGGACAAAGGTGAATCAAAGTAAAACAAATAAGTATGGCTTCTCGAAGCACAAAGGACAAAGTGAATCAAAGTAAAGCAAACAACATTGGCCTCTGGAAGCATAGAGGACAAAGGTGAATCAAAGTGAAACAAATAAGTATGGCTTCTCGAAGCACAAAGGACAAAGTGAATCAAAGTAAAGCAAACAACATTGGCCTCTGGAAGCATAGAGGACAAAGGTGAATCAAAGTAAAACAAATAAGTATGGCTTCTCGAAGCACAAAGGACAAAGTGAATCAAAGTAAAGCAAACAACATTGGCCTCTGGAAGCATAGAGGACAAAGGTGAATCAAAGTAAAACAAATAAGTATGGCTTCTCGAAGTACAAAGGACAAAATGAATCAAAGTAAAGCAAACAACATTGGCCTCTGGAAGCATAGAGGACAAAGGTGAATCAAAGTAAAACAAATAACAATGGCTTCTCGAAGGACAAAGGACAAAGTGAATCAAAGTAAAGCAAACAAAATTGGCCTCTGGAAGCATAGAGGACAAAGGTGAATCAAAGTGAAACAAATAAGTATGGCTTCTCGAAGCACAAAGGACAAAGTGAATCAAAGTAAAGCAAACAACATTGGCCTCTGGAAGCATAGAGGACAAAGGTGAATCAAAGTGAAAGAAATAAGTATGGCTTCTCGAAGCACAAAGGACAAAGTGAATCAAAGTAAAGCAAACAACATTGGCCTCTGGAAGCATAGAGGACAAAGGTGAATCAAAGTGAAACAAATAAGTATGGCTTCTCGAAGCACAAAGGACAAAGTGAATCAAAGTAAAGCAAACAACATTGGCCTCTGGAAGCATAGAGGACAAAGGTGAATCAAAGTAAAATAAATAAGTATGGCTTCTCGAAGCACAAAGGACAAAATGAATCAAAGTAAAGCAAACAACATTGGCCTCTGGAAGCATAGAGGACAAAGGTGAATCAAAGTAAAACAAATAACAATGGCTTCTCGAAGGACAAAGGACAAAGTGAATCAAAGTAAAGCAAACAAAATTGGTCTCTGGAAGCATAGAGGACAAAGGTGAATCAAAGTAAAACAAATAAGTATGGCTTCTCGAAGCACAAAGGACAAAGTGAATCAAAGTAAAGCAAACAACATTGGCCTCTGGAAGCATAGGGGACAAAGGTGAATCAAAGTAAAAAGAATAAGTATGGCTTCTCGAAGCACAAAGGACAAAGTGAATCAAAGTAAAGCAAACAACATTGGCCTCTGGAAGCATAGAGGACAAAGGTGAATCAAGGTAAAACAAATAAGTATGGCTTCTCGAAGCACAAAGGACAAAGTGAATCAAAGAAAAGCAAACAAAATTGGCCTCTGGAAGCATAGGGGACAAAGTTGAATCAAAGTAAAAAGAATAAGTATGGCTTCTCGAAGCACAAAGGACAAAGTGAATCAAAGTAAAGCAAACAACATTGGCCTCTGGAAGCATAGAGGACAAAGGTGAATCAAAGTAAAACAAATAAGTATGGCTTCTCGAAGCACAAAGGACAAAGTGAATCAAAGTAAAGCAAACAACATTGGCCTCTGGAAGCATAGGGGACAAAGGTGAATCAAAGTAAAACAAATAAGTATGGCTTCTCGAAGCACAAAGGACAAAGTGAATCAAAGTAAAGCAAACAACATTGGCCTCTGGAAGCATAGGGGACAAAGGTGAATCAAAGTAAAACAAATAACAATGGCTTCTCGAAGCACAAAGGACAAAGGTAGATCAGAGTAAAGTAAATAACATTGGCCTCTTGAAGAATTAAGGTCAAATGTTAATCAAAGTAAAGCAAACAACATTGGCCTCTGGAAGCATAGGGGACAAAGGTGAATCAAAGTAAAACAAATAACAATGGCTTCTCGAAGCACAAAGGACAAAGGTAGATCAGAGTAAAGTAAATAACATTGGCCTCTTGAAGAATTAAGGTCAAATGTTAATCAAAGTAAAGCAAACAACATTGGCCTCTGGAAGCATAGGGGACAAAGGTGAATCAAAGTAAAAAGAATAAGTATGGCTTCTCGAAGCACAAAGGACAAAGTGAATCAAAGTAAAGCAAACAACATTGGCCTCTGGAAGCATAGAGGACAAAGGTGAATCAAGGTAAAACAAATAAGTATGGCTTCTCGAAGCACAAAGGACAAAGTGAATCAAAGAAAAGCAAACAAAATTGGCCTCTGGAAGCATAGGGGACAAAGGTGAATCAAAGTAAAAAGAATAAGTATGGCTTCTCGAAGCACAAAGGACAAAGTGAATCAAAGTAAAGCAAACAACATTGGCTTCTGGAAGCATAGAGGACAAAGGTGAATCAAAGTAAAACAAATAAGTATGGCTTCTCGAAGCACAAAGGACAAAGTGAATCAAAGTAAAGCAAACAACATTGGCCTCTGGAAGCATAGGGGACAAAGGTGAATCAAAGTAAAAAGAATAAGTATGGCTTCTCGAAGGACAAAGGACAAAGTGAATCAAAGTAAAGCAAACAACATTGGCCTCTGGAAGCATAGGGGACAAAGGTGAATCAAAGTAAAACAAATAAGTATGGCTTCTCGAAGCACAAAGGACAAAGTGAATCAAAGTAAAGCAAACAACATTGGCCTCTGGAAGCATAGGGGACAAAGGTGAATCAAAGTAAAACAAATAAGTATGGCTTCTCGAAGCACAAAGGACAAAGTGAATCAAAGTAAAGCAAACAACATTGGCCTCTGGAAGCATAGGGGACAAAGGTGAATCAAAGTAAAAAGAATAAGTATGGCTTCTCGAAGCACAAAGGACAAAGTGAATCAAAGTAAAGCAAACAACATTGGCCTCTGGAAGCATAGGGGACAAAGGTGAATCAAAGTAAAACAAATAAGTATGGCTTCTCGAAGCACAAAGGACAAAGTGAATCAAAGTAAAGCAAACAACATTGGCCTCTGGAAGCATAGGGGACAAAGGTGAATCAAAGTAAAACAAATAAGTATGGCTTCTCGAAGCACAAAGGACAAAGTGAATCAAAGTAAAGCAAACAACATTGGCCTCTGGAAGCATAGGGGACAAAGGTGAATCAAAGTAAAACAAATAAGTATGGCTTCTCGAAGCACAAAGGACAAAGTGAATCAAAGTAAAGCAAACAACATTGGCCTCTGGAAGCATAGGGGACAAAGGTGAATCAAAGTAAAACAAATAAGTATGGCTTCTCGAAGCACAAAGGACAAAGTGAATCAAAGTAAAGCAAACAACATTGGCCTCTGGAAGCATAGGGGACAAAGGTGAATCAAAGTAAAACAAATAAGTATGGCTTCTCGAAGCACAAAGGACAAAGTGAATCAAAGTAAAGCAAACAACATTGGCCTCTGGAAGCATAGGGGACAAAGGTGAATCAAAGTAAAACAAATAAGTATGGCTTCTCGAAGCACAAAGGACAAAGTGAATCAAAGTAAAGCAAACAACATTGGCCTCTGGAAGCATAGGGGACAAAGGTGAATCAAAGTAAAAAGAATAAGTATGGCTTCTCGAAGCACAAAGGACAAAGTGAATCAAAGTAAAGCAAACAACATTGGCCTCTGGAAGCATAGGGGACAAAGGTGAATCAAAGTAAAACAAATAAGTATGGCTTCTCGAAGCACAAAGGACAAAGTGAATCAAAGTAAAGCAAACAACATTGGCCTCTGGAAGCATAGGGGACAAAGGTGAATCAAAGTAAAAAGAATAAGTATGGCTTCTCGAAGGACAAAGGACAAAGGTAGATCAGAGTAAAGTAAACAACATTGGCCTCTGGAAGCATAGGGGACAAAGGTGAATCAAAGTAAAAAGAATAAGTATGGCTTCTCGAAGCACAAAGGACAAAGTGAATCAAAGTAAAGCAAACAATATTGGCCTCTGGAAGCATAGGGGACAAAGGTGAATCAAAGTAAAACAAATAAGTATGGCTTCTCGAAGCACAAAGGACAAAGTGAATCAAAGTAAAGCAAACAACATTGGCCTCTGGAAGCATAGGGGACAAAGGTGAATCAAAGTAAAAAGAATAAGTATGGCTTCTCGAAGGACAAAGGACAAAGGTAGATCAGAGTAAAGTAAATAACATTGGCCTCTGGAAGAATTAAGGTCAAATGTTAATCAAAGTAAAGCAAATAACAATGGCTTCTCGAAGGACAAAGGACAAAGGTAAATCACAGTGAAGCACGTGAAAATGGCTTCTGGAAGAACAAAATACAGACGAAGGGCCGATATGGTCCAGCAGGTGTTTACGCTCGTGAAAAATTCATCTCGCTTTCACCTGCGCAAAGGCTTAGCTCTTTGATTCCTTTCCTGTGTAAACTGTTGTAAGTTACGGTTGAAGAACTAGAAAATCGGGGAAAAGGTTCGTTACTGCTTGTGAATACGGGAGTAATATGGCACAACAATAGACATGAGAGCATCAATAGCAATTATAGATGCATATCTGAATACGAATTTCACGTAGAATTAGTTGAATTAGGAATAGCGGTCTTCGTGAAATCGAATTTATGCAAATTAGTTGTTTCGAAGTCGCAGATGCACGGAGAGGTTTTTCATGGCAACAAAATCTCGAAGGAAAATTCGGAATTGATTTACGTTAGTGTGGTTGCAGCCGCAGACGGAGAGGACGGATTTTTCATCGCAACGAAAGAAATCGAATAGAACCTCGATTTTTATCGAGCTAAATCCATTTTAATTACAGATGTTGAAATCCCAGATACAGGTACAATCTTTTTATGGCAACAAAAATCTTGAAGGAAAATTCGGAATTGATTTACGTTAGCAAGGTTGAAATCTAGGAAGAACTCAACAATATTTACAAAGCTGTCTCATTATAAATAAGATATATTGCGACGCAAGAACGAATTTCAACGAACAGAGCTAGATATTGGCACGTGCAGTGTTCTACATACACAAGTAAGTGGCCAGTCATCTTGAATTACTTCAGATATAAAAAAAATACTCTCGTTTTCCTTAAGAAACTATGCTAAATGTTGATGCGATAGTTTCTTAGCCTCAACCTACATATGGACCATATTATGGTACGAAGTATTCCTTAGCATGTTTCTTGCCACCTAAATCTATTACCCCCTCTTTGAGAGCTCTTCAAAATATCCAACGTCTTTGAGTAATTTGACACGAGCATTACACACGCACCAATGACTGATACACGTACATCTTGCGAGCATATTATAACGATTAAATGAGCATTGCACCAGTATTACACGTGTATAAGATGACTAATGCTCGTGCATCTTATGAGCATAATATGAGAAATAGTTGAGCATGGCGTGGGCATTACACGAGCACTAAACAAGTAACACACGAGCATTACACGAGCGTTCCACAAGCATTACACGTGCAGCGCATGACTTATATTCGTGCATCACGCAAGTATTAAATGAGGATTAGATGAGCATTGCAAGGGTATTACACGATCATTAAATGAGAATTAGTTGAGCATTGCACGAGCATTACACGAGAACAGCACGAGAATTGCATGAGCATTACACAAGCACTGCACAAGCAACACACGAGCATAAAACAAGCGTTAGACGAACATTGAGCGAGCATTACACGTGCATGACATGAGTTGTATTCGTGCATCACACAAGTATGAAACAAACATTAGATGAGTATTGCACCAGCATTACACGTGCCTCGTATGACTAATATTCGTCCATCACGCGAGCATTAGGTAAGAATTAGTTGAGAATTGCACGAGCATTACACGAGTACAGCACAAGCAAGACACGAGCATTAGACGAGCGTTGATTAAAATGGATCATGTCATAGCACTATTCGTGTCTACATTCGGGATCTTCCTGATAATTGGCTCAATAAAAGCATTCTCATGGCTGCTCAAACGCCAGGAGCGAAAGAGGCGAAGAGCACTGATAGTTTCGCGACAATTTCGATTCCAGTATCCGTATTCCCCCCGGATCAGATGCAAATTCGACTCCTTCGATGATGAGCAAGATGACATCTGGAAATCAAACTCCGATTCACTAGATAACAGTGAGGCATTGAAAAGTGACCTTGAGCTAGTTGCGCACGGCAAATGCGTTATTTGTCTGGATCGTTTCACGCAAGGAGATCAGTTCATGGTTAAGAGATGCGGACATGTCTTCCACGAGTACTGCATCCTCACCTGGTTAGATACGGACAATGTGTGTCCGCTGTGCAGAGTGTCCATCGACGAGAGGGAGCTCGATTACCTCGTGCATACAATGGCACCAAGCGGACTGCCTTCTGGGAGGGTGACCCATGTCTAGGACTGTTTTGGAACAGGATTGAATGTTGTAAAACTTTTAATTATTAGAAAGTTAGAAAGACGATTAAATTCAGCTAAGGTTTTAGGCATTGTGATATAATGGGCTGGTTGATAATTGAAAATATTACAATAATTAAAGGAAAGTGGTTGAGTTAACACTTATCATTTACAAAATCATAGCAGATATGTCTATCAAATTTCTAAATAAGATACTTCACACCTGGTTCCAGGTGCTGACGGGAACAGATATTTTCTACATAATTTCATTCTTTCAAAAGAATCTCAAAAGATGACACTTTGGTTAGTTTTGTTGTTACTTTCGGAAAATATTCTATAAAAAAGATTAAAACCCTAAATTCAAATTCCGTTTCTGTCATAACCTCCAGATTTGAATACTTTAAAAAGGTGAACAGTTTCACGACATAATTTCTGTCATGCTTCAGGAAATCGTGTGGCAAAAATATTCAAGTTGTAGACGAAAATTGCCATCATCTTTGATCTCTTGTACCAAAGTTCAGTTTTATTTGCGAAAACGTAAATGTTTCCTCAAACCATTATTAGATTCCATGAATTGAGGCTCTAAGTGCAAAAATGTTCTTGAATTGAAGACAACTACCTTAATGAGTAATGCATACGCCACATTTCAGTTCATCTATCCTACAATTTTTGATTTTTTCAAGAAATATTTGTGCACGGTTAAGACCAGTGCAACATCTTAGACAGAGTGAGGCAACAAAAAGCTACCTGACCATTAACTTGTATCAACTATGGTTAGGTGTTTGGATTCGCTGTATTTGGTTAATAATGTAAAATAAAATGTGATGATAATTGTAAACTATTCTTAAAGATAGAGGAAGAGGAAAAATCCCATTAAGAATTAAATATCTAGTAAACTTACGTACTTTTAAGATCAACAATTTGAATAAATATCGACAAAATCTAGGCTATTTTGGTGTGTCTTATTTTACATATAGTCCTAGCATCACAATGGGTACAACTTGAAGAGTCCTTGGTATACCAAGAGGTGGAATTGAACCCACATTGAGTACAATTTTAAGAGTCTTTGGTTAACCTTGGCCAGGAATTGAACCCACATTGAGTACAATTTCAACAGTCTTCGGTATACCTTGGCCAGGAATTGAACCCACCTCGAGTATAATTGTAAAAGTCTTTGGTATACCTTGGCTAGGAATTGAACCCACATTGACTTCAATTTTAAGAGTCTTCGGTATACCTTGGCCAGGAATTGAATCCACATCGAGTACAATTTTAAAAATATTTGGCATGACTAGGACAGGAATTTAACCCACATCGAGTACAGTTTTTAAATTCTTTAATATGACTACATCAGGAATTAAACCCACATCGAGTACAATCTTAAAAGTCTTTGGTATGACTAGGCCAGGGATTGAACCCACATCGAGTACAATCTTAAAAATCTTTAGTATAACTAGGCCAGGAGTTGAACCCACATCGAGGACAATCTTAAAAGTCTTTGGTATAACTAGGCCAGGAATTGAACCCACATCGAGCACAATCTTATAAGTCTTTGGTATGACTAGACCGCTTTCGCTTTCCTTAATAATTCATCAAAAACTGCTCGTCCGCTATCGAAGAAACTGCTGCGAGCTATCATCCATCTTCATCGACACTACTGCTGTCTTCGGCGCTCTTGGCTTCATTATTTTCACGAGAAAACTTTCCTTCTTCTTCCTCCACTTCAACAGAACATCTGTAATCTGATTCTAAGTGGCTCGAATTCGAGAAAATTGTTTTCTTCAGACGAGGACATGACTAAAAAGATGGGCCTAACAGAGGACAAAGCTGAAGAACGCAGTTGATCAGTTGATTGATGTCGGCATGCGCTTTACTACTATGACATCAGAGATTCGCTCGTTCCCAGACTGCTCACCACGATGGTTCATCACCACGATGGGGTACAAAACTGCCCCAGCTCAACAATTACATCTCTGATTGTAATTTTTTTTGCATTTCCGAATTCGGCGCATTTAAATCTATAGAATGGTGTAAAATCAAAAAAAAAAAGGTGAAGAGGCACTTTAAACGATGTGCATAAGGCTAGTAAGCTATCATTTGGTATTCTATAAATTCCATTAGTATATATCCCTTTTATTTGTCAAACATTCCTTTAAGAAGAAGCACGATTTGAAAAATGAATTTAGATGATTTGTGTAAAAGCATGGTCGGAGCTCTCCACCCCAGTGCCCTCATCACTAAGCTATTGGGCAGATTGAATATAAGCTGTCAAATATCATGTGGTTTTGGAAAATACGCAAAAGCCTACCTGAATTGACAAAACTTCCAAACTTCGTAGATTTTCAAGGCCGTTGAGTTTCGTTATTTTATTTCTTCCGACGTACAGCTTTTTCAGGTTACCAAGTTCCTCGAGACATTCGAGTTTCTAAAAGAGAAATGGTTTTGTAGCAGGTATCATCAATATGCTAAACTTTGAATTCCTAAGTTGCCATTAAAAGTAGCCTGACTGTCGATCGAGATGGCATATGAGAGACAGCATGACCTGAGCAGGGCTTGAACCTATGACCTCTAACGTTCAATGACCATGCTCAACTAACCTGTTTACGTCATACTTAACATCGTAACGAGGTCCAAGTCAATCATGCAAATTGCCCTATCACTAACCATATACTGATACAAACCCCCATAGTTCTTTGATGGCGACGTCTTTTCCGAACCAGGGGGCAAACAATCGTAGAGTTAATAGTTGGCAAATGCTTTTACTATCCCTGTTAGGCATTGGTTTATGTGCAAATCAGAAGAGGGTCACTGAATAGGGAGACTTATCTAGCACGACCCTGGTCCTTCCCTTCGATGTGAACACTCCTTATGATTCCTTTTGTCTATTTTCCTGCATTTACAGAGATCTGGTAAACACTCAAACTTACTGTGACGGGTCTGGAGGTGGAGGTGGTTTTTGGTGATCAGTTGACAAGTCACATGGATGTCTGTGCTTTACTGTAGGGGATCTTCAGTACTGTGGGCGGATTGTGAGGGGTGTTTACCATCAGTACTTTGGAAGATATTCAATATTGCGGCGGAAACCACAATTTGATATGGGGATAATACCCAAAGTGCGTGTGGTTTCCCCCCACAGTACTGATTATATCCAAAACAGTACTGATTATATCCAACACAGCACTGAACATATCCAACACAGTACTGATTCTATCCAAAACAGTACTGATGATATCCAACACAGTACTGATGATATCCAACACAGTACTGATGATATCTAACACAGTACTGATGATATCCAACACGGTACTGATGATATCCAACACAGTACTGATGATATCCAACACAGTACTGATGATATCTAACACAGTACTGATGATATCCAACACAGTACTGATGATATCCAACACAGTACTGATGATATCCAACACAGTACTGATGATATCCAACACAGTACTGATGTTATCCAACACAGTACTGATGGTATCCAACACAGTACTGATGATATCTAACACAGTACTGATGATATCCAACACAGTACTGATGATATCCAACACAGTACTGATGATATCCAACACAGTACTGATGATATCCAACACAGTACTGATTATATCCAACACAGTACTGATTATATCCAACACAGTACTGATGATATCCAACACAGTACTGATGATATCCAACACAGTACTGATGATATCTAACACAGTACTGATTATATCCAACACAGTACTGATGATATCCAACACAGTACTGATTATATCCAACACAGTACTGATGATATCCAACACAGTACTGATGATATCCAACACAGTACTGATGATATCCAACACAGTACTGATTATATCCAACACAGTACTGATTATATCCAACACAGTACTGATGATATCCAACACAGTACTGATGATATCTAACACAGTACTGATTATATCCAACACATTACTGATGATATCCAACACAGTACTGATGATATCTAACACAGTACTGATGATATCCAACACAGTACTGATGATATCCAACACAGTACTGATGATATCCAACACAGTACTGATGATATCCAACACAGTACTGATGATATCCAACACAGTACTGATTATATCCAACACAGTACTGATTATATCCAACACAGTACTGATTATATCCAACACAGTACTGATGATATCCAACACAGTACTGATTATATCCAACACAGTACTGATGATATCCAACACAGTACTGATGATATCCAACACAGTACTGATGATATCCAACACAGTACTGATTATATCCAACACAGTACTGATTATATCCAACACAGTACTGATGATATCCAACACAGTACTGATGATATCTAACACAGTACTGATTATATCCAACACAGTACTGATGATATCCAACACAGTACTGATGATATCTAACACAGTACTGATGATATCCAACACAGTACTGATGATATCCAACACAGTACTGATGATATCCAACACAGTACTGATGATATCCAACACAGTACTGATGATATCCAACACAGTACTGATGATATCCAACACAGTACTGATGTTATCCAACACAGTACTGATGGTATCCAACACAGTACTGATGATATCTAACACAGTACTGATGATATCCAACACAGTACTGATGATATCCAACACAGTACTGATGATATCCAACACAGTACTGATGATATCCAACACAGTACTGATTATATCCAACACAGTACTGATTATATCCAACACAGTACTGATGATATCCAACACAGTACTGATGATATCCAACACAGTACTGATGATATCTAACACAGTACTGATTATATCCAACACAGTACTGATGATATCCAACACAGTACTGATGATATCCAACACAGTACTGATGATATTCAACACAGTACTGATGATATCCAACACAGTACTGATTATATCCAACACAGTACTGATGATATCCAACACAGTACTGATGATATCCAACACAGTACTGATTATATCCAACACAGTACTGATTATATCCAACACAGTACTGATTATATCCAACACAGTACTGATGATATCCAACACAGTACTGATGATATCCAACACAGTACTGATGATATCCAACACAGTACTGATGATATCCAACACAGTACTGATTATATCCAACACAGTACTGATGATATCCAACACAGTACTGATTATATCCAACACAGTACTGATGATATCCAACACAGTACTGATGATATCCAACACAGTACTGATGATATCCAACACAGTACTGATGATATCCAACACAGTACTGATTATATCCAACACAGTACTGATGATATCCAACACAGTACTGATTATATCCAACACAGTACTGATGATATCCAACACAGTACTGATGATATCCAACACAGTACTGATGATATCCAACACAGTACTGATTATATCCAACACAGTACTGATGATATCCAACACAGTACTGATTATATCCAACACAGTACTGATGATATCCAACACAGTACTGATGATATCCAACACAGTACTGATGATATCCAACACAGTACTGATGATATCCAACACAGTACTGATGATATCCAACACAGTACTGATGATATCCAACACAGTACTGATGATATCTAACACAGTACTGATGATATCTAACACAGTACTGATGATATCCAACACAGTACTGATGATATCCAACACAGTACTGATGATATCCAACACAGTACTGATGATATCCAACACAGTACTGATTATATCCAACACAGTACTGATTATATCCAACACAGTACTGATTATATCCAACACAGTACTGATGATATCCAACACAGTACTGATTATATCCAACACAGTACTGATGATATCCAACACAGTACTGGTGATATCCAACACAGTACTGATGATATCCAACACAGTACTGATTATATCCAACACAGTACTGATTATATCCAACACAGTACTGATTATATCCAACACAGTACTGATTATATCCAACACAGCACTGATGATATCCAACACAGTACTGATGATATCCAACACAGTACTGATGATATCCAACACAGTACTGATGATATCCAACACAGTACTGATGATATCCAACACAGTACTGATTATATCCAACACAGTACTGATGATATCCAACACAGTACTGATGATATCCAACACAGTACTGATGATATCCAACACAGTACTGATGATATCCAACACAGTACTGATGATATCCAACACAGTACTGATGATATCCAACACAGTACTGATGATATCCAACACAGTGCTGATGATATCCAACACAGTACTGATGATATCCAACACAGTACTGATGATATCCAACACAGTACTGATGATATCCAACACAGTACTGATGATATCCAACACAGTACTGATGATATCTAACACAGTACTGATGATATCCAACACAGTACTGATGATATCCAACACAGTACTGATGATATCCAACACAGTACTGATTATATCCAACACAGTACTGATGATATCCAACACAGTACTGATGATATCCAACACAGTACTGATGGCATCCTTCCACAGTATTGAACATCCTCCATAGTACTGGATGGTGGTATCCCTTAACAGTACTGATGGTAACCCCCAATAGCAATCAACGTCCTCAAATGTATTTTACAGACGTTGCCAAGGGTGTGAATATCCAGGAACTGAAGGCATGCTTGCATGACAGATCTCCGTAGAGAGTAACAGCTGACATTTGCCAATGAAGCTCTTTCTAAGTCAAGTAAGTCAACTAGCTTAAAAGACTTAATATGGCTTTTATTCGGTAAAAAAGTAAAAATAAAATAGAGAAAATAAATGATAGAGCGTTGCGAATAATCTATGCAGATTACTCACTGAATTACAATGAGATTCCTAAAAAAGATAAAGATACAATCATTCATGTAAACATGATCCGCACATTGGCATTGGAGGTTTATAAAACTCTCAACAAATTAAATCCCTCTTTTATGCGAAAATGTTTTGTAGAAAAGCATAAAAATTATAAGCTAAGAGTAGTAAAAACCTCAGATGTTTCAAAAGTTACTTCCACCAAATATGGAATCAAATCTCTTAGTTATCTTGGACCTAAAATATGGAATTCACTTCTAGATAACATAAAGATGGCATCGTCTGCCAACCATTTTAAAACGCCAACCAAAAACTGGTTTTATCGACAACGTATGCTGTGCTCTTTTTGTCAGAAATGATCTGTCATAGGAGGGGTCAGACTTGATGTAACTCTTTACGATTTGTCGCTTTATGTCTGTTTAAATTAGTCATCCTTGTACTATGTAAATACTAACACTAAATAATTCATATTATTATTATTATTATTATTATAATTATCATAGGTAAATTGTATAAAACTCAGACACGTTTGTCTGGAAAGCTCGTTTGTTCATTTAGCTTTGAGAGCGGGCAATAACAAGTCACCAAAGGTCCCAAAGTTCCTTCTCCTTTTCTCTACAGAGACAAAACTTTCCGCAATATTCTCGCTGTTCCAAGCAGTGCCGTTTTCTGAATAGTGTCCATCGCAATCTTCACATCCAACTTCTCCATATACCTTTCAAACTTGTCCGACATGACTCCTAATGCTCCAATTACTACAGGTATTACCGAAACTTTATTCGTTTGCCATACATGACCTACTTCCTCTCTTAACATTTGGTACTTTTCAATCTTTTCAAGCTCTTTTTCTTTTACTCTTAAATCCCCTGGCACAGCAATATCGATAATTTTCACTTCTTTATTCTTTTTATCAACCCACACAATATCGGGTCGCCTTGCTTCAATTACTCTATCACATTGAATGGTGAAATCCCATAAAAGTTTGAAATTCTCGTTTTCAATGACTCCTTCGGGTTGCTGTTCGTACCAATTCTTAGCTCTTTCAAAGCCTCCTTTGTTGCAAAGTTGCCAGTGAACATATCGTGCCACATTATCGTGCCTTCTCTTGTACTCCCGTTGTGCTAATTTACTGCATTCACTAACCAGATGACTAATGGTTTCTCCTTTTTCTCCGCACATTCTGCACAATGGCGACTGAGCAGTCTTATCAATATGGAACTTTGTATAATTCGTTCTTAAAGCTTGTTCTTGAGCACTGCATATCAATGCTTCTGTACAGCCCTTCAAAGCTCCCTTTGCAAGCCATTGCCATGATTTATCCCAATTTACTCCTTCCTTGTCTCTTACAAACTGTCCATGCATCACCTTTTGTTTCCACGCATCTTCCATTTCCTGGCTCTTAGCCGTTTTGAATTCATTTGGTTCCAGTGCTTCCTCGGTATTAACTATACTGATTTCTCCAACTTTTCTCAAGAATATCTCTCTGCTGTTCTTTATATACCAACTTAGGTTATTTTCCTCTCCCTTTACACAATTCTCACAACTAATCAAACCTCTTCCACGTTTTGTTCTTGAAACGTATATTCTTGCAACATCACTCCTTGGATGAAGTTCCTTGTTTATCGTCATAACTTTTCTTGTTTTTCTATCAACCTCTTGGAGCTCGTTCTTAGTCCATTTAATAATGCCTGCCTAATAATGCCATTTAATTATTATAATTATTATTATTATTATTATTATTATAATTATTATTATTATTATTATTATTATTATTATTATTATTATTATTATTATTATCATTATTATTATTATTATTATTAGTATTATCAAAGACTTACCCTTATTCGGTTCGATCCCAGCTCGAGCATGACCAGATTCGTCAACTTGGAAATGTTTTCGATTTTGGATATTTTATTGCTGACCAAAAACAGCGACTGAAGATTGACCAAAGAGTCTAGATTTTCGATCTTCCTGATTTTGTTGTATGATAAATCAAGGGTCCTAAAAAGTCAAAAGTTTGAAGTTATCATGAAAATATAGATTTTCGTAACTTTCTATTTACGTGACAACCAATAGATTTTTCAGGAGCAATGTAAGAATGGGTAAGAATTAGTTGAGAAAAACAATATTGTTTTGATTGAGGTCTCTCGTTCTAGGTTCTAAGAATTACAATTTGGTGTATTCACCCCAACAATTTGGTCAGTATATTTGGGGTTCATAGAAAATGCCCCATATTTCAAACATAGTAGGAATTAGGGCAAATATTCTGAAATATCTTTAAAAATTTGGACTTAAAAATGAAATTAGCATTTCAATGTATATCTTCTTGACGTAAAGTTGCATTCAAAACGTAAAATCTCTCAAAAAATTTCAAACTGCTTTGCCCTTTTTACGCCGGGCCTAAATGGCGTTAATTTTGGTCGTGCGGTAGAATAAAGGCCGGCGTTGAAAGGGGCAAAATTGTTCAAATTTTCTCAAAAAGCGGCGCTAGTTTCTTATCACTTTTTTTGCTACCATGCATCTTATTTTAGGTTATATTCGGATATGATAATGTATATTCAACCAAAATTAGAAGAGAGATATCAACAAATCAGAAAGTAGACTATTATAGATTAGTAAAGTTAGTTTTCTTCAGCTTAAGAATTACTACACGTTTTTATTTTATAAGAAACCTAGCTTGGGTCCTAGAACTAAAAGTTTATTAATTTTTAACCAGTTTATCGTACTAAAAGTTTCTTAAAAGTTTCTTATTTCTAGATACGCACTTAGCATGAAATTTTGCACTTTCCCTTACATATTTCACCTAATACAAGTAGACTCAACATCCTGTGTTCCTCTAAATAAAAACGAGTAGTAAACTTAAATTAAGCAAAAATGTATGGTGGACATATTACTTTCCGGCTCAGAAAGTCCTCTTATTTTTTTCGGAGTTTCTTAAAGATATTTATACAGTTCTAAAAGTTTCTTAAATTTTTGGGGCTCTAGTACTAGGTTTCTTAAAAACTGGATTCTTATATAAAAAAAACGTGTAAATCATATGTCTATGTCTGGAAATGGGTATTCGCACAAATGGGATAGGTTTGAGGCTTGGGTAACTGCCTCAGTAATGTGTGCCTTCCTAAAGCCGGAAAGAATGAGCTCTTTAGATTCATTAAAGTGTTTTTATTTCAATGATCCATTTTGCGTGCAGAGGCTTTATTGCGCTTAATCGAACATCAATCTTAACATCATAAAACGGCGTACAACGACGTCCTAAATGACGTTAGAGCAGATTCATTGGGGTGGCGGAATTGGGGCCGGCGTAAAAAGAGCCAACGTAAAGAAAGGCCGATAAGGTATGTATGTATGCATCGAGACTTACACATGTCGCAAAATCAGTATTATAATGTAGTTAAAGTTCGGTATTAGTGAAATGGCGCTGGGATATTCATGGACCCTTGCTTGCCAGGGTATCGTCTTGTAATTTATTTATGTGTGTATTGTACTTAACATTGTAAGTTTTTATATATTATATAAAAAAAAAGACTTACACAAGATTGACGAGGCACTCGAGATTCTTGATTTCTGTAAGCAGGTTGTCGTAGAGATCAAGCTCTGTCAGTGTTGTTAGCGAATGCAGGTTTTTTATTTCTTTCAGTCGATTTCTTCGCAGGCAAAGGGTCTGTGTTGAGTAAAGATATAAACAAATATAGTTTGTAAGTGCAGGATGAGATCGCAGAAGGGTAGTGGAAATGTACTAAGGCCCCGTTTACACGATACCGTTTTCATTTCATATCGGATTGGGTAAGGCAATCCGATATGAAAATTTCTCCTGTTTACACGATGCCGTTTTCATTTCATATCGGATTTGGTAAGGCAATCCGATATGAAAATTTCTCCCGTTTACACGATGCCGTTTTCATTTCATATCGGATTGGGTAAGGCAATCCGATATGAAAATTTCTCCTGTTTACACGATGCCGTTTTCATTTCATATCGGATTGGTTTCATGCCACTTTCAGAGCGTTTTCATTCGAAAACGCGAAAACGGTATGAAGCATATCGGATTGGTGCGTTCTCGTGTAAACAGGAGGCCAATCCGATATGGAATGAAAACGGTATCGTGTAAACAGGAGGCCAATCCGATATGGAATGAAAACGGTATCGTGTAAACAGGAGGCCAATCCGATATGGAATGAAAACGGTATCGTGTAAACAGGAGGCCAATCCGATATGGAATGAAAACGGTATCGTGTAAACAGGAGGCCAATCCGATATGGAATGAAAACGGTATCGTGTAAACAGAAGGCCAATCCGATATGGAATGAAAACGGTATCGTGTAAACGGGGCCTAAGCCGAAAACATGAGTGGAAAATTTGGGACTAGAGTGGATTTAGCGTGCAAAGTTTACTTTACACAGTAACCATTGAATTCACACGTTGTTCAGTTTAGTATTTAGGGTTAGGGGGCTGGAGCTAGGGCCAGGGTTAGCGCTAGGGTTTGAGGGAGGTTGGGGATAAACGACAAACAAACAAACAATCCAATTTGACTTTTCTTCTTTAGAAAGTTGAGTTCTGCAGGCTAAATTACACCTGTACAAAAATTGGGATAAAGTAAGGATTTTATTCAACTGTAGATGTCTATCTATGTTGAGAGATTAACACCTTGGATTAGGGTAGCCTACGTACCTACAAGCGAAACTTTGGGTGGGTTAGACTCTGCTCAAGGTAAGTTTGGTCAGGATATCCTTTTCACATGGGATACAAATAGTTGCATAGGCTGGTCCAGTGGCCAGCTGGAAAAGCATTTCTTGACATGCCAGGGCTTTTAAAGTTTCTTGGTTTAGGCGTTTGAGCATTTAGTTCAAGTTCTGATTTAGAAAGTTCTGGCTTTCTAGCAAGATGTTTAATAAATCCCTCATAAAGGCCCTAGATGTCCCTCGGGTACAATTGTACCACTGCTACTTTAACGCCTAAACTAGGAGGAGGAAAAGTCAAGTAAGTCACCAGAATTGGGTTGAATATTTCATCCCAAAAACGAACACATTCTAATAACATGAAACAAGTACAAATTGTAAAATAGAAATTTGCGTGCTGCAGAATAGCTGCCTTACAAATAGCACAAGACATCCACACTGGGCCAAATAGGGAGTGCCACATGTACATAGGTTGGGATTACCTAGGAGATTAGAATATCAAAACGCATCTATGCTATTGTTTGAATCGCCCACATGCAATGCACCAAGTTTTAAGTCAAGAGGTATATGAATGTAACATAGTTTATAGAAATAGATGGTTAGGAACCCTATTTTTGTACGTCGAAATTTTACATGCAAATATTGCCTACATAATTATGATGCTGAATATTATAAATTTTTTTTAAATAACAAGTTTTTCTTAATAGTGAACGAAAAGAAGCGTTTTGGTCCATTCGCTCAACCATGACAATAGAAAAACAAAAGACTGTGCACTCTCAATTCTGAAAAAATTGCACGAAAAGATAAAACAATAGGTTTCTAAACCATCTATTTCTATAAACTGTGAATGAACAATTGAACCCGACACTGCCTGGCCCTCCTAATTCAGACAAGCATTGCAACTAAATGCTCCCCACTTACAAATCTATGCAACAAAATTAACAATTCTTGATCAGAAAACTCACCTCCACTCGACGAAGTCTTTCCAAACCTGTGATCTCGTCCAGTCTTGCATGTGTCAAATCAACTTCCTAAAGAAATACAGAATACACGATTTTAATACTGAGAAGGCAAGACTCAAGAAAATAAACTCTTCATCTCGACAAGCCTGTTTCGTGGTTTCCCACTCCGCGGAGATGTACAAAAGTGCATGATTGTATGTTTAACAGTATTCAATATTTGTGGAGTTAGTTATATTGAAGAACAGGATAAGTACCTCGGAGGTTGCATAAAGGGTGGGTGTAGAGTCGATAGAAGAGTGGTTAAGGGGACAGCGTTTGAGGTGGTTTGGACATGTATTGAGGAAAGGGGAGGATAAAGAAATGGGTAGAGTCTTAACAATGGAAATGGTAGGGGTTATGGGAAGGAGACGACCAGCAAGGTGATGGAAGGATGTGGTTGGTTAAGAATGACACGCTGTGATGGGGCTGGAGGAGGAGATGACAAGCGATAGGGAGACTTGGAGAAGACAATTCCATGGACTAGCCAACCCTAACTAACGGGGAAAACAGCCGGACTACAAATCTTGCTTATTTGTATCGGTGTGAACATGCTTAAGTATGTACCATGCTTTTATGCTAAATACAAGGATGGGTGGAGATGTAATTAGCTTGATGATAAGTCCTTGATACTCTTTAAGGAGTAATGACATACAAAATAAATTCATAAGGTATGGTCGTAGATGGGAAATTATATTTTACCGAAACGGGCTACCATTATTCTCGTAAGCCATCACCAGGTCTCGAACTAGGGTGTTACCATCCAAAGGCAAGCAGGCTAACCATTGTCCTAAACCAGGATTTCGGCATACTCTGATAAGGCATAAAGCATATTGAGAAATATCTGCCCTGCGAATCTCTGCCCCTAATTCGCCAAAAGATCTCAAGTAAGCGAATACAGAACGAGAGGTTACGGAATCTGCAGATCCCTATAGTCAAACTAGACGTATTTTTTCATAAGCAACTGCTTCATAAGCAAGTCAGTACTCGACAAGAAAAAACTTAAGCAACTCCAGTACTGCATAGAGGAATGCCAATCAATTTGAAAATCTTAGTTCTGATCCAATTGGCAATGGAGATCGTGCAGCAGCTGTAGAGAAGTAGGTCATTGTGGATATTAGTACTTCGGCACACTTTTGTAGGCAAAATACTACTGACATCTGTTGTACGAGAACTTATGAGATAGTATTTTAAGAAAGAAATCTTCAATTATGAAAAGCTAAGCAATTGCTAAGCAACTTAAGTACTCAAATTTGCCCTCTAGCTAAGCAATTTTTTGTACTGAGCTCGAACTGAAAGTACTTATAAAAAAATGCCTGTAGAATATCCGAAACACAGCTTTCATTACTCTGGTTCCAAAAAGTTGAACGAAATCCCTAATGAACATGCAAAAACCCAAACATCCTCCACAGTGATTAATAGTATCCCTTCACAGTACTGATGAAATCCATCACAGTACAGAGCAGTCTCCAAGGTAATGATAGCATCCCTCTCCCTCACAGTTCTGATAATATCCTTCACAGTACTGAACATCCTCCACAGTACTGCACAGATGTTGCTCAGAGTGAAAATCATCAAGTAACGGCAACTCAATATTGAGACGAACGAGCTCAAGCAACTAAACTTGATGTCTCATTATCAACAAGAAATATATTCATAGAAAACTAATTTTCCTAGATTTTTCACGATTCTATCAATTATTTGCAAAGAAAACGATTTTGAAAGCCCTTAAGTCACATCAAGCCTAGGAATAGAAAATGAATTTGAAACAAGAATCAGCAGGTGCAAGCCGAGAATCCCATGGCCTAGCCCTTCACGATATCGTGTTTTCATAATTTCTGCTTTTTATTTCATTCTCTTGTTAATTGTTTTCTTGTTAAACTGCTTGTTAGAAATAAATGTCAAATTTCTCAAATAGTGGTGATTACAAAATCCTTAATCTACAGAGCTTGATGTATATCTAAAATCCTGCTTCTTCTCAAATTTTATTATTTATTAAGTATATGAGCAAGAGACCCAATGTGCCTTCCTGATTATCACCACACTGGCTGTGCAGCCATTCAAAAACTTGTAGCTACAAAAGTTTTACGTCTAACACTCATCAGGGTTGTACATTAGCAAAAGAGCGAACAAAATAAAGCCTATCAGATTCATATACCCAGATGTGGATTGAAATTACTTGATCAGGAAGGAGAATGAAAATGACCCGAGTAGGACTCAAACCCACAACCTCTAGATTCGTACTCTAGTGTGCAGCCACTGCAATTTTGTGAATGAAATGGCCTGGGTTTCTCAAAGCCCTGGTTGCACAGTGGTAGCCTAGTAAGTGCACTAGAGTACAAATCTAGAGTTTGTAAGTTCGATCCCACTTTGGTCATTTTCATTCTCACAAAATATCTCAATTAAATAATCAAATATTCATTTCAGGCAAATTTTGCTCACAATAAAGAAAATTTTCAACATCCAAACTCAAACAAAGAAATCAAACAAAGGGCTTCTTAAACATTAAATTCTAGCAAGCAAGCAAGCAAGCATATTTATTTGTTAACGCAGGTCAGGGTTTCTGGCAGCTCTTCAGCTGATGTGGACCTGCAGCTTGTGCCCCCAGAATTAATATTCTACAACGAATATCCTGGGTACTCATTCACCGACCTCGGAAGGATGGACAGCTGAGTTGGCTGACGGCTTGTAGTTCATGATTCCGACCGTTCGTGGATTCGAACCCACGAAGGTTACCCTTCAAGGATTAGAAATCCAGCGCCTTAACCACTAGGCTACACCACCGTTGGAAACTCATGTTGAAGCAAATAAAGATATTGAAGTACTTACTATATCATCATCATCTAATGTAATGATTCTTTCTGTGTCAGCTTCTAAGAAATAATGATAGTTTAGCAACAGACATTGCTATAATATGGTTCTTGTTGCATTTAACTTGTTGGGTAACATGGACCATACATTTAACTTGGTTCAAGAAGGAGCGGCGCAGAGGGAGTATTAAGAAAATCCCAATTTCCTGTATTTTTTCTGAGAACTAGATCTACTGTAGACTACACATCACAGAAGAATACATGAAAGATTTTCATCATAACCTATCTTTCAAAGTTTTGTTTAATTCCCTGGTGCTGAAGGTCAGAATTCATCAACAGTATTCCTGTGTGTGTCAAGAGGCGACTAAAACGGTTGACATCAGGAAAGGCATTCGGCCATTAAACTTTTGCTTTACAAACAAAAAAATAGACTGGTCTGGAGACAAATCCATTGACCAGTCAGCCCCTGCTAGCAGGGAAAGGGCCATAATATATTCTATTCTGCTTCTGCCTGCCACACTGATCTGTGGGGGGATCAGCATGGAATGCAGCCTAGGTGCTTTATAACCCTAAAATTTGTGAGAGGTAAAGTTAAAATCTAAATGCACAGTGCCTAAAATAACCTTCTACCACAAAATAAGCCAACCTGAGAAGAATATCATGTCCTTTCCCAACAAGATCTTGAGCCTGCAGGCAACTTTCTAATTGCTCCGTCTTATCGTTTTTCTTTGACTTGCGCGGATGCAAGCTCCAGACTACGAGGCTAATTAATATGGGCCTCCGCCTTCAAGACTGGCCAGCCAGGGTATATTCCATGAAAGTCCATGTCAGACATTTCACCGATTACACCAAGAAAACAACGGAACCTATTTGGTCTTAGGCAAGTTCCACGCCTGAGATCATTGGGCCTAAGTGTATGAAATGCAAACTGGCCGGCCTGGCCCGAGATCAGAAAGGTACATGCATGACCACACCCATTTTTATCGAATTTTGTTTGTCAGGCCTATTATTCATTAATTAATCATTTTCAGTCTTAGGGATGGTTTTTACTCAGCACAAAATTACCAGGGAGGTAGAGGCTAGAGCTCTCCCTTTCTTCTGAATCTTCTCTCGCACCCATAGAATTCTTTCTTGACCTTCAAGTTACTTGTCAGGTTCAAGTTTGGGATGAAATAAAAAAAGAAGATTTTTAGATGAATAGTATACCTCCTTTTTCCACTACTTCTGCATCTTCTGGTCCACTTTCTGGCCCACTTGAAGGCCCACTTTCAGTTCCACTAGTCGCCATTTTGCTGAACAAACTTAGATAAACTAGCAGTTGAATTGAATTACAAGTTGTGTTACATGAAGTTTATGTATTACTCGAGCATGGGGGTGGGGAACATCTATAATACTTACTGCACATACGTCCCCCAGAATGAACCTATGTCACAAGACACATATCACAAATATGCATTCTGGTGGTGAAATTAGCAGTTAATTTCTTTTATGATCTACTGGGTTTGGAAGCAGTGGCGGTTTTAGGAACTGCGAGGCCTGGGGCCGAAAAGATTGGTGGGGCCCCTACCCTCGGTAAAAAATTGGTCCTTATATTATTTTTTGCGTTTTGTAAAACATGTGCTTGATATGTTATAGAAAAACCAAATAAAAAGTAAAACAAACAGTACAGTATAGCATATATATATCATTATGAAGGGGGAGATTTTTTTATTTCATGAAAGATGCGGGGCCCCTTTTTTCTAGCAAAACGCGGGGCCTGGGGCAATGGCCCCCCTGCCCCCCCTAAAACCCCCACTGTTTGGCAGGTATCTGATAGCCTATTTGGAACAATTTAGGCCTCGTCCACACGTATCCGGATATTTTTTGAAAACGCATATTTTTTTATCCGTTTTCGAAAAAATCTGCGTCCACACGATGGGCGTTTTCAAAAAAATCTGCGTCCACACGGATACGGAGGAATCACAACAAAAAGTTTTTGTTCGCTAGATTGACTGTGCAAAAGAAAGCTGGTGACGTCATCGTTTTCGAAAAGATACGTTTTCGCCGTCCACCCGACAACATGAAAACGGAGTTTTCAAAAATCTCCACCCTGGACACCGTTTTCGAAAAGCTCCGTTTTCATCACCGAAAACTCCGGCTACGTGTGGACGGAAGGCCAAAATGGATAAATAAATATGCGTTTTCAAAAATATCCGTATACGTGTGGACGGGACCTTAGTTTGAGCCAATTTTGACCAACAACCATAAGCTAACCATCAGGCGTTTTCAAAATTTTTTGCTGACTTTGAAGGAAAATGCTCTAGATGGGATTTCTAAGGCTTTTCTATCCTAATATTGCCATCTGAACAGTTTTGAGGGGATAGAAGCCTGTTTGGAACCATTTATTTTGAGAAAATATTCACCAAAAACCATGTGCTAACCATCAGGCTTTTTTCAATTTCTGGTTGATTTTGAAGTAATATTTTTCTTGTGATTTTGAACGTTTTCTAAAAGTATGATAGCCTAATATTCTCACTGAACATTCCTTAGTGGATTAAAAGCCTTTTTGGAAAAAATTATTTTCGGTGAATTTTGACCAAAAACCATGGGCAAACAATCAGGCCTTTGTCCAATTTTTGGTTGATTTTAAAGGAAATATTTTGGCGATTATATGTGTTTTCTAAGGCTATCATAGCCCCCTGAACAGTCCCGAGTGAATTCAGGAAATTTCATAGCAGCAAAAAATAGCGTATTGAGCTGCACACCTCACTTGTATAACCGCACAAACTGGTCATCAATCATAACAATCCCTGAGGTTAGGTTGCAACACTTTTGACATCATTATGATATGACATGAAAATGCCAAGCTCTAAAAACATATCTGGTATAGCGCAACTCGTAAACAAGGCTAAAGTTGTCTGTGGAAATTCATCGGTGGTGAAAGAGAATTTGACGATTTCCTTGTTACTGCTCTATTCTCCTTTTCTCTAACTCAGCCAGGTTAACCTAAGAAGGTCGTTTTAGCCAAAGCAAAAGCAATAGGGACGAAACTTGACTTTGGCCTAACACGAAGATTTTATAGAGATAGAGTCAAAATAGAAATGAGATCCTAAAAATAGTTTATTAGACTCAACAACTAAGTGGACACTTGCTAATCAAATTAATTACCTAAAATCAACTAAAATGATATCCAGGCTATTTACCCGCTTGAGCAAATCATAGAAATCTGGTAACCTACAGTTTCCCTGTCAGCTAGTAAAAGAGCAGCCTTTACATGCCACCAACCATAGAAAAAAGTATCACATAAGGGACTGAAATCGGATAACCAAGAATCACGTTTTTACGACACGGTCATTACTCGAGCCCTATCAATCACAAAAATCGTACCACCACTCCTGAAATATAGAGACAAATCTATCTGGGTTCTTTGACAACTACAAGGGCTACGACTTTCCCACCCCAGGAGGACATTTTCAGTCAACCATCACTAGCTAAGGTTGAGAAGTCAACTGTTCCCTCTAGGGTGGGAATCTCACCCCACTTAGAAAGGTCCAGTGTTTGTTCGGGATATGAACAACGACTTTTCTTGGAGAAAACAGAGGCTGGGGCTGGTGATTGCACATGCACACTTCCTCTCTCACTTGAGTAGCTACTCAGTGCGCATGCTTTATCACAAATGATGCTATCGTTCCAAAACAATTGATTTCGAAGTTCGTATCGCAAACTAGTGTAGTGTAAGTGCAAAGCAGCCCGGAAAGGTTATTCTCTACATTTGGTGAGTGGTGGTGCGATTCCTGTTATAGATATGGCACGGATTGGTAAATTAAATGGTTTGCCCCAGTAGCTCAATTGGTAGAGTGTTTGATACCCCTTGATGGGTTGATGGTAAATTCGGGATGAGCCCCTAACACTAAGTTTTATCGGTACAAAAGCAAAAATATCAACATCAGTACCATTAGCTTTATACACTGTTCTTGAGACATTATCGACGAGTGTGACCATCAGAATGAGGCTGCTTGTCACTTCAGATAACTGACTCAGCGCTCGGTTTTCATCATCATACCGCCGAGAATCGCTGGCACAGGAGGTTATCACGGGTGCGTCGCCATGGATGCCTTACCCCATTACCGACGTCATGCATACCAGTAGTCTGGGTCTAATGGCTTCGTTTTCATGGCGAGACGAGGCGAACTGGAACTCCCCAATTGAGTATTCGTCACCGTTTACCCGAAGTAACAGTCCGTAATTTGGCAGTCTGCGTTTTACAAGGATCCTCCATTTGTAAATGGCCTGATACAAGTCCAGCTCTATCCATCTTGATTTCGAAGGCGATATTTTCACGGATGACAACCTGTAGAAATACGGAACGCGTTTTACTTAAGGCATCAGGTTAGCAAGAACAATTGGGCGCATGGCGAAACTTCATAATATAATAACCAAAGCTTCTCGTTTAACATTCATTGGAGTGCTACGCCAGGAATAGAACGAAAATGAAGCTAGCAAATCAAAACCTAATAATAAAAGAGTTTTAGGCTTTGAAAAAAAACCAACAAAGAAAAGGCCTACTTACAGTGGCCGAAGGCATCGAATTTTTTCATTTGATGTTTGTATCTTTCAAATTCACCGCGAATGTGTCAACCTACTTTCGGTTACATAGGTTTTCTGACTCCCCGAGTCAAAAAGGATATGAATCAGAGTTTTCTTCTACTAACTAGAAAAATATCGAATGACTGACCAAAATCTCAACATTAATAAACAACTGAAGAAAATACCATGCTCAGTGACTATGCAAATGTTCTATGTCGATTTTGATCAGGATCGAACTTGGCTGAGCAAGACAGAACAGGATTGAACAAGACTGAACAAGGTGGCCAAATGCTATCGACTTTCTATCGACATCGACTTTACATAAAGCATCACACAAAGTGCCATCGAGAAACTCACAGACTCAGAATCTAAAACTATGGTCTTCTCCTAATGAGTTAGCTCCCCATTACATGGAAAACCTTTTCGAAAGAAATTCGGAATTCTCTTCATGTAGCCTCAGAAACACAGAAACTGACCTGAGGATACCAAAGAGAATATCTACAAACGGGCAAAAATGATTTTCTTTTAGGGGTGCCAAATTGTGGAATGGCCTCTCGGCTGACTTAAAAAGATTACCCTCACTAAACTGCTTCAAAAAAAACTATTATATATTTCAATTCTACATTTCGTTTTAGAGCAGAATGAACACATAAAAAACAGACATGTCCTTCTATTACTCTGAGTTTCGTTCTTACGCACTCGTCAGACAGACTATACCAATCTTTATAATTGCTCTATACTCGAGTATATCGAGCACTATAATCAGGATAGGCACTCTCTACACGAGTTAGATACATTTAGTTTTATGTCTAATTTCAATTATTCTGGTGTTTCATGTATATTCCAAGTAAGTAGTTTTTAGTAATTATTGTAACTTTGGAGGGCCCCTCGTAAATCAGCACAGGCCAAAGGGCTACCCTCCCTGAATATGTATATATTTTTTTTATTTAATTTTTAAAATTTATAAAATTATTCTTTAAAAATATGAAATATTTACAATAATAGGGATTGATAAAAGATAAAACAAGAGATTGACAAGATAAAATAAACTGTCATTTACTCTAATCTTGAATTAAAATTGGCCAAATTAAAATCGTCTGGATGGTGTCCCATAGCTGTTCTCTTGCTTCGTGTACCCCGCACACATACTAACACTGCTCTCATTATGGAGAAGGAGAAGCGTGTTCTTATCCAGTTTACCACCTTCGAGTATTTCTCATTCCTTTTCTCCGCTAACTTATAATAGTCCCTGAATAGATGAAACGAAATGAAAAAGCATAGCAATCAAGTAATGTACAATAGACAAATCCAATACTCACATTCTCCGTTCAACATCCTTAGTCAAATCCAAATGATCGCCATGCCAGGGCATCCTGCTAGTCACGTTTCCACTCTTCCACTTTGAGCTCTTCACAAGATATACCTCAACTGTAATCTTCGACTCTAAACTCCTCGCCAGAATGTTCAGCGATGACGTGTCATACTTTTCGCCGACGTAATACACTTGCAGTTTGGCAGAGTGAATGCTGTCGTATCGCTTGATTCTGCGTAGATCGAACATAAACAGTGCCCTCTTCTTGTAGCCTCGTTCTCCTCTCCCGAGGGATATGTATTCTCCTTTTCGTGCAACTTGAAAAGGGTTGTCCAGTACAGCCCAGTCCATTACTGGAAATGCCAAGGCGAAGTTCGGTTGGTTGGACACTGTAAAGAGATTGATACTGATAGAAAATCATAATGGAAAATAGATAATGAACGAGGAAATGTTCAAAATAGTGAATGGTATGAGCTATACCTAATATAAATGTGCCGGGATGATCGATTTTTCGAATTGGTTTCTTATCGCCATTCTCAAGACGACCGACGGAATCTTCCCTTATCAAAAAGGCAATCTTCGAAATGGTTCATATCTTGGAAAAGCTGGAAAATTTCCCTCCAAATGAAGGGCGGAGATTAAATTCAAAATTTTTCACAGAAAAACTTGTATAAGTGAATTTCAAATTAATCATATTTTGCAACGATAAACTACTGCTCTCTAAACAAATACTGGATCTAGTATCAGTCGTTATAAAATGAAGCTGATGGTGGCCATTTTGGAAGGTTCAATTCAATACATTGAAATTTCACAGGGGCGTAGTTTTTTCTTTGATGAATGTTGGAATGTTATGAATGATCCGTACGAGACTGGTGAGGCTATTGTTAACAACGAATAAAGTAAATATGATTTCTTTGGCAGCTATATTGGGAGGCCAAGTGCAAGCTGAAGCAATGGTTTTACACATTTGGCACTAGAAACGAGAGAATGCTCGATCCAGTCTTTATTTGGAGATCAGTGGATCAACCTTTCACGAGTTTTGCAGGTAAACTTTTAGCGATGTTAGGCCAAAAACGCCGCAAAAGTGTCTTCTCTAAATGTCATTTGAAAAAGATTAAGCTGAACAATCTACCACCTACCTATCACACCCAGCCACCGTTGCTTCCAATATAGTTTTGCTAAAAGAATACATTTAATCTTTATCAAATAGGCCAACAACAAACAATATAAGAGCGAAAGAAAGTTCATGACAAAGTGTCTTGTTCTCATCGAAACACCATAAGGTGTGAGATCAACTTCTTTAATTGTTTGTTGTTTTCCTAATTGTCATGGCTGAAATTGTTTACAAAAAATAAAGTCGTTATGAAACATTTGCAAGGTCTTTTGGAATTTTATTTTATGTATAATTATGTATATTGCAAGTGTGATGTATAATTACGTATTATGTACTAAGAAGGCAAGACTCAAGACTCTTCATACCTGCAAGCTTGTTTCGTGGTTTCCCACTCACCAGGAGATGTATCTTAACACATCCAAACGTCATATCAAAGAAACATTTTTTCAACTCATCAAAAAAGAGGAAAAAGAAAAACTATAGAAACTATAAGTATCCTAAATGCTTCATTTTCCCTCTCATTCTTCATTTCAACAACCAAACATTCTATCTTAGCCTTTCAAAATCATTGTTGTGCCCTTAAACGCCCTAAGCGACCATTGTTGAAACAAGGTCTCAATCATTTTTTAATGCTATCCATGTCACCATTGTAAAAGGGATATCTTTATGATTCTACAACTAATTTATTGTAATGTGTTTTAAATGTTATTAATATTTTTCTAGTTCAACTCTTATATCACTTGAAAATATGTTTTAATTGTGGCAAAAATATGATTACTTACTCACTTGTATATCTAGATACAGTAAATCTTTCTTCATTTTTAATTCGATGAGATGAATTATGAGGCTAACAAAAGTGATGGCTTTATCTATTTCAAATTTTACAGTCGTTCCCCAATGAGTTCTAAAACACTTTTACTGTACATCAACTATGCTTATAAGCCTTTTCTATTTCATAGTCTTAATAATTTTGTAAATAAATCGAAATATCGACCGAACATCTTAGTGTGTTTCCCTTGTTTCAACATTTATGTTAAGATCAATAAGATGCACTTATTCAGAATTGCTTCCATCCTCTACATTCTGAATAGAAGTATTCAACAATAGGTAAATTGGCGGCTGAACCTTAACGGACAGAGTTTCGTAACAATTAGTCAGTGGAATTCCAAACCAGTTTTAGTTGTCCAGGTGATTACGAAAAGTATCATGCTTGCAAAAAAGAACAATTAAATAAGAATTTCGACTAATTTACTGTTTCTGGTTTTGATTTTTTTGATGGGTTTCGAGTCTGAATAAACTGAATATTTGCAGAGCAAAACACTCTATCCGCTAATGTTCAGGCTTGTAGTTGAAATACTGACTTACATTTCTTTGCACAGCTCATAGATGGTGCAGTCTTCTCTCTTGGAATTCCAGTTGGATTTTCAGGCTCAGAAGGAACTAAAAAAGATGAACTATCTCATAAATGTAAGGTTGATTTAAGTGGATACCAACAAAAACTACTATCAACAAATATGTAAAGGCAGTGAATCAGCAAAAATAGCGAGATTTAGAGCCTCTGTAATTGATAAAACAATTAGCATTTGATCTATGGTTTCAGCTGTTGTCAGTACATTTTGACTATTAGGGTATACACAACAAATTAGAGTACGCTGGTCCATTCCCTTTAAAGAAACGAGATTTCTTTTTACGTTCAAGAATTTGGTTTCTCAAATAGAAATGAAACAGTCAAAAATGGTAACTTCTTTTCGTTCGATGCTTTTCAGAGTAATACGTCAGATAGAAAACGAAAACCTAACGAATTATTATACTCAGAGGTGGATCGAAATTGGCCGATCAGAAAGGAAGTAAATTATTTTTGTTGCTCAATGGTCCAAGATTCAATGAAAACATCGTGGCTATTACACAAATATGATAATTTTCGCTAATATTTAGTTCAATACAATGCTGAGGGGACTATTATGGAAATAGGATACTCGTGAATTTTCTAATGCTATCCCTGCCTTTGAGATTAGAGCTCGTGCACAGAACAGACCACTTCTGGAAGTGTATGAGCATACTACACTTTTAAAAGGTCAATGTGAAAAAAAGCAAAAATATTGCAACCAAGTTTACCAATGAATTCCTCATTTCGAATTTCGAGGGGAATGGTTTGACATACCGTGTCTTGGTAAGTTGGCGCACCGTATTCTGAACCGGTAATGACTGCATTTAGTCTCCACCCTGGCTTGCTCGGAATCTCGACAGTAAATACCGAACCGCTGATCACAAACAGTATTCTCTCCAGCATTTGTGTACGGCATTCCATTCACAGTCTGGCACTGAATGTCGCTAATTGTATCATTCCCGCAGACATTCCGACCGATGATGGAGGCCCAGGTACCCGTTGAAAGCCGGACTGTATTGATCCAAGATGACCACTGGCCAATATCTGAAAGAAAGAATTGTAATAGACCAAAATATATACAAATATCTTTTATAAAGAACCGCATACAAAAGCCGTAGGGCTAGATTTTCAAAAGGAGGAACTTTGCGAGAAGATTTGGTATGAATCAAAGGAGTTAAGAAACACGCCCTTAGATTCCTGCCGAACAGTCGTGCCGTCTACCAGATTCAAAAAGACTTTTTAAAACAGCTTAATATGGGGCTATACACTTTTTATAAGAAATACATTTTACAGAACCACGGGGGGTATCTTAGGGAGTTAAGTAATAGAGATGTTCCATTTTGAAAAAAAATTGGGCCATAATTCCGGGTCGTAAATTGAAAAAAGGGACCCATAATTTCGTGTCACAGAATTTGTAAAAGAAGCATAATTTCAGTAGCACCACATAATTGTATCTGAATAAGCCAAAATATTTCTAAATAAAAGCATCATACCACACATCAGTATAAATGATGTGTCATTGTTCTTCTTCGGGTTGTTCTACGATCACCACATTTCTCTTGTCTTCATTTTTTCACAAAATTCATACCCATAATTCCGGGGACAATCGACTATTAAGTGAAAATGTATATACCCATAATTCCGTATTTGATTTTAAAAAGATACCCCTAAAAAATGGCACATTCTCGCTGCCGTATCCTTGTTAAGGTACTCCCCTCCCGAGTAAGGAACCTACATGCAGAGGGCTCAAACCGTTAAGGAGCCTTTACTACTGAAACTAAAATACGAAGGAACTTTTAATATGAACAATATACAAATATTTTTTTATTTGACCTCAATTGGATATATGAGCCTATAAATCTAGGCTTTGTGTGTGATCTAAACCATAAAACAAAATAGCTGATCAAGGACCCGGGTGATCAAGGAGCCAAATCAACGGTTCTAAGAAAAAAGCGAACAACCGTTTGAGTTTGCAATGATTGCTGTTCCCTTTTGCGAAAGTTAAAAAGGAATCGAAATGAAAGACACATGCCTTTGTTACTTAGGTATGAAATGTGCAAGTTTGGATACGTTTCGACTTTTTCAATTGAAGTTATTGCTTGAAATGTAAAGATAACTATGAAATTTAATTTTATGACTTGCGACCTCAAGAATGCAATTTGAATCCTCCGTTCGATGAACAGTGAAAGGTCTATTGAATCAGTGCACGTCTACCTTAATGCCTGGAACAGAACATTCGGAAAGTTTGGAAAATATAAAAAAAATAACGCCTTTTCTTTACCTGTTCTATCAGAGACGAATGAGTTTTCCCTCCAAACTGCAATATTCGCATCTCGAATCTGGTCACAAGATTTTCTGAAGTCTCTCACTTTGAAGGCCCTGAAGACGTCTTCCTGCACGGACACCATTCCCTTCAAGTTGTTACACATGACTTTTGCCAGCGTGGTTTTCTTGATTTCTCGAAGTTGATTGGACGTAAATACACCTATGGTATAAATGAATTCATTTTTTTCATTTTATCATTTGTTGAAACATCTAAGCCCTTTCAGCTGGATAAAGTTTATGAGACTACAAAAATAAATCTAAGGAACAGAAAAAATATAACATACAGCATCATATTGATACAAATATACTGCACTGCTCTACCAAGTGTTCATGGTCGGGGTTGATTGTTTTAAAACATGTCGTCTGAAACCTAATTCAAAAAGAGTGATGGAATTCATTTTAATTTTCAACACAAGAGAAATAAAAGCTTTGCCTCGAACATTATTGTTTTATTGACTAGCGATTGCAGATTGTGCAAAATTTGCAAACAGTTCATTGTTTAACATACAAAGTGATGGGGCAGTTCCCCACTGGACTCTGCAATTACTCCACTAGTGGGAAAACTTTTGCCCCACTATTTTAGTGCCATTTTCATTTAGTGAAATTGTTTAACTCAAATTTATACATCCTGAAGAAACGTAAACAAATAACTGTGAATCGTTGCCACCCTGTAACTAACTGAAATTCTGCTGATAACCAATCAATTTATTTAAATCTTTTTATTTGCTAATTCAATTTCAAACCGTCAGCAGACATCAGTTTAATATATAATAAAGTTTTTGTAGGAAATATTTCATATTTATAGAAAAGTTTAGTTGACAAATGGTAAAAACTAGAATGAATTCGTTTTGTTCTTCTGTCTATGGCAAATCTTAGAGATATATATTGGTATTTATTGATAGTTCTATATTCTCACTGAGGCCGTCCCTCATCCTGCCAGACTGGATTAGATATGGGGAGTGCGAAGGAGCTTCGCGGGTTGGCAAGAAGAGTGACTTATGGAGTAGCCGTCACCAAGGGAGGAGGGAGGGAAGCTTTTTGAAACACTTCTCCCTACGTGGTTTGACTTGAAAGGAGCCTGCAACGCCCTTATTTCGAATAAATACTCCTGCAGGAGACTGGCACTAGTCTATTTAACTCGATTATAGAAGAAATACTCACGAGGGCATTCATCCGTTTGCCATTCTGAGTAACTGCCCCAGTGAGAATAGTTCTATATTCTCACTGGGGCCGTCCCTCATCCTGCCAGACTGGATTAGATATGGGGAGTGCTTCGGAGCTAGCAGAATGAGCAAGAAATACAAGCAATGGCACAGGTAACTGAAGAGAAATCGCAATGTAATATTATTGTGTACTGAAGCACTACTCTCCAAAACTCAAAAAAAAACAAAAATACTGGAAGAGAACTTAGACGTGTAGAATGCATAAGTTAGTGAAATAAAGGCTTGTAACCCTTCAAAAAATTCCTATTTCTGAATTCTTTCCCTAAATTTTCTGCCTTTGAAGAATGTTCACCCAGATTACTGCGAGAGGCATACGCAACAACAGAACTCGCATCCTCTACAGCCATAACTTTGTCGAACTGTGTGTAGTAAACCGCCATATCCAAGCTCTTCCATCCTACATGTCTTGCTACCTGCTCATACGAAACACCAAGCAATGACAACGTGATCGAACAGCCACTCCGAAAGCTATGCATTGTTTCACCATCATCAATTTTTAGAGCACTCAGATGCTTCTTTAGCCTGTTTGCTACAGCTGAACCAACAAATGGTGATTCTGTAACATTTCCCTGGCGATCGGTCGCGCGAAAAAGGTAGCCATTCTTCAAGTTAATCGCCATCTTTTCTGCAAGTGACACGTAAAATCGAAGGTTAGCTACTGGGCAAAAGGGAGAGTTGGGAACCGGTTTTAGGCCAAATACATTTTCTCCTTTGCCACGCAGTGTTTTTCCAAAGACTTGATTAAACAGGAAACCTTTGTTGTCAGGAAAGGATAAGACATCGCAAGATTTAATTCGTCCCAGGTCCGAGCCTCTATCGCCAGAAAAGAAGTCGACTGAGAAAAACGCCAGATCTCTTACCAGGACATATCGTGTTGAAGGGCTAATGCTTGGAGCTATTGCCATATTGCGAAGGTGGGAGCACAGACACTTCAGCTTATCTAGAAACATTGGGATCGCCTGGCAAGGAACTGTTCTTGCTTGTATTTGCTCCTCTAGAACGAGCTTGTAATAATCTTTTACAGAGGGGTGAGCAGCTGGATTGCCAAGATTCAATTCATTGTTCCATGTAGCTCCTCTTCCATTGTCATTGAAAATGGATCTTAGTTTGCCAATATTGTTGTCGATTGTCCCGGCTGCCAGCGATCTTGGGCAAGAGCATGAAATTTTTTTGAGGGAACGAGCAAGGCATTTTTCATCATGTAGGGAAGTCTTTCCAAATTTATCTCTCCAAATTAGAAAATCTACGACATCTTTCGGAGAGGCAATATTCAAATTTTTCTTTTCTGGTAGAGACCAGAGGTATGACTCCAGTTGCTTCTGAAGGGAGCATTTTTGTCGTTGGTATGGCTTTTCAGATCGATAGGCACTTAATGATTCATACCTGGTTTTAACCCGCTCCGAATCTACGTCCACCATCTGAGGGGGGTTCTGCAATGTCACAGGTTCTTTCCTGTGGCCACATTTTTGGCAAAAGTTATAATCAAAGTCGTTGGGATGTTTACACATAACGCAACTAACCGCCGGTTTCCATAGGCGTGGAACTTGCGGCTGGCTCTAGAAAAGAATACAAGTCAAAAGCTTTAGAAACAAAATCTAAAGGCATACAAATCCCATTGCAGGGGACGAGAGTGCCAATTTTGCTTCGTGTTGGGAGGAAACAGGATAACGTTATGCTGTTTTCTTGACCCGATCTTAAGACGTCTGGTACTTGAAGCATTCAAAAGAGGCCACCAGTACTGCCTTGGAGATATGTCCGGTACAACGAGGGTTACATTGATCTGATGAGAGCTTAGGAATTTAAAGAGCGCTCCAATTAAGATAAACGGTGGAAACACGTAATAATTCTCCACTGGCAATAAATCTTGTGCAAAGACATTAATTCCTGATGAATCTTTAAAGGGCAATGGGGAGAAAAACTTCAAGTTGCAACCATTCTGTGCTTTCTTAACGTTGGAAGGAAGAGCCATGAGATCAAACGTATGGGGACCAAAAGAAGAATCAACCAGTCTCCATGCATCATCCGAAAGTGTGCAATCTAAATCTGAATAGGCTCTAGAGGGGATATCAGCACTGTTTGACGTCGATGGGACGTAACGTAAGTTGAGCAAAATATTCAGCTTGAGGGAGAGATCGAAAAGGCACTTAATCACATTTGTTAACGGGATGTTTCTTCCTCCTTCATTATTCCAAAAATCGATCAGATTTGAGTTGTCAACATAAGCATCTACTCTACTATTGAAAACCTCTTTGGCAAAAGTAGAAAGGGTCTGATGTAGTGCTTTCGCTTCCTTTACGGCTATCCCCCCTGGGGAATCGGCGTCTTCGGGACACCAATAATCTCTTGCGTATTTAGGGCCATCAGGTAGTGAAATAATGCCGCCCCAGCCGGAATTCGAAGCGTCAGAAGTAATTTTGACTTCCAAGTGTCTTTCTTTCCTCCATGGTAAGAATCCATCCCAAGAATCAAGAAACTTCCAAGATTCCAGTTCGTTTTTCAGGCTGTTGGACATTCTTACAGGCCCTGCGCTTCTCAACCCTTTACCAATATTGTGATTAATTTCTCGACAAAAAAGCTTTGCCGCTGGTACTGCTAGAGCAAATGAAACTGCTTTCCCAGCAAATTTTTGTAAACTTTTGACTGGAACTTTATTCAAGCTAATCAGATGATCTCTGAGTGTAGCAAATTTCTGCTTCTTTTCTTCTGGCAAAATAAAGGCTTGTTTCCGAGAATCTGACAAAAAACCCAGGAAAGGAATAACTTGCACCGGAGTAAGCACCGACTTTTTAATACCAATGAAATAACCGCAAGCGATTAAGACCAAGGAAGCTATAAAGGCCGCAGCTTTGGCCAGATCAAGGTTTGACCAACAAGAAGGAGCACCAGTGGAAAGTCGGAGCTGCCCGACATGGCGGTCATCGATATACTGGGACACCGGTACACCATTTGATCGAATGAAGTGTGACGCCCCCAAACCAGTATTATGATATATGTAGGCACTAGGGCTCCAACCAAAAGGCAAGGTATTATATACGAAAAACCATCCTTGCCAATGGAGGCCAAAAAATTCTCTGCTTTCTCTCGACAATAGAATGTGGTCATATCCATTCTTATCATCTAGCTTTGATTGGAAATGGTCGAATTCCACATATCGAGGTATATCTGTAATTTTATCGAAGGAAACATGTGGGGTGTTCATCCATAAATTGAGAAACCTCTCATCATGGCACATCCGAGGCTTTGAAGGTTCTATGGTGATTGGCATGACTAGATGTGGAGGTGGGCATTCACCTTCTTTACCCCATATTGATAATGAGCCATTTGCCACTCTTTCCAGAATCGTAGAAGAGATGAAATCCTTGAAATTGCTACAGATTTTGTTATTTTCGAAACACATCCTTGGGGGGCGAGCTGAGTCATATTGCTTGCCTTTGAACTGGCCTTTAAAAGGCTTGAAAAATTCAAATACTGAAACGCCTTCAGAGATGTATCTTAAAATTTCTTCTCGCTTGTGATAGCCTTCTAGAAGTTGTTCCCAAACATTGTAATGTTCGTGAATTTCCCCCGCTACGAAGTAATCTGGATCTCGGAAAATCAAATCTTCTGCTGTTGCTTTAGTGGTTCCTGATGTTATATCAGCAATGAAAGACAAAGGCTTCTGGGTGGCTGAACCAGAGGGTTTCCCTTCATAAGTACACCACTGAATATCCTCTCTATTACGGATACCTTCCCCTTTTGAGAGTTTTAACAAGCTATCTTCGAAGGATGGTGAATTAAGAGCAATCTAAAGGAAGGAAAAAGATAAGCAGGAATAAAGACAGGGTTAAAGAGAAACCCCCCAGTTCAGCCTATCCAGAACCCAGTACGAAACCGCGTATAAAGGCCTTTAGCTAAGCCCCCGGATAGGTAGAACAAAGAGGTAATAGGATGAACAAGATGCAGATAATAATATTGAGCTGTTTAAAAACACTAAAGGAAACCACCCAAATATAGGTCGCTGATGAATATTTGAACGAGCCCTATGTATTTCTTAAGAGAGCCTAAGTTTAAATCATATACAAAAACTCGAACGAATCGAAACTGACCATTTTTCCGTTGAGATGTAAAATTGTGCTCAAAGTAAATCTTCCTCAACGTAGCTCACGATTTGGAGTTAACAAGCCTTTGTTTATTTCAACTTGGGTTTTAGCTGAAAGGACTTCGAGAATGGTCACATTGCCGCTGATGACCAGGTTTATAAAGTATGCATGCATTATATTGAACTCTTCCTGGAATTGATTATTGCTGAAGCTTAGCAACTAGACAAATGAACAACAAAATTCCATCATGCAACTAATTTATACCAAACCATGCATGCTATAGCTCGGCGAGATTGAACGATAACTTTTGGAGAAACAATACAATGGAAGGACAACAAAGAATAACGTTTGAACAATAGGAACCATTTTTATTTTTGAATTATTCATGCTAACATTAGATAAACAGTGTAGCTAATAAATCAAAACTGTGTCCATTGACAACTGAACGACAAGGAAAAGCGGTTTATTTTTAAACACTGAAACGACAGATAGTATGAGTATGGTGAAGGCTAGCTCTAACCCCCTAGTCTCATTAATAACAACAAATTAAGAATTGCATAACATAAACAATTTACTCCTTTTTCTGAACAGTTTTCTCATTTCCTTGTGCCCTTTCGTAATCTCTCTTACGGAAGCAACTTTCCGCTCTGTGGTTGTATCGCCCACAAAAGTCGCATGGCCGGTGCCGGTGATCGTTGTAATTGGGGCGAGGTTCCCTGTACCTAGGGGGTCCATAATATGGTTGAGGACGTTGATAACCGTGAGATCGAGCAAAACCTTGAAATCTTGGTGCGTTGAAGTAAGGACGGGGAGCAGCGTAGTTTTCATACACCACAGTGCCTGGACCTGGACTGGAATTTGAAGATGGGTTATCACTGAAGGCTCGGTCCACTTTAGCAACTGCATCAATTATCCTTTCATAGTCTCTGTCAGCCAGTAAAGAGAGGATATAACTTTTGAATTGATCGGCTGGCCTAGAGAGCCTCTCTAAAAGCTTTGCATGAACGGTGGTGAAATAGTCCGCTTTCTTGTCTTACATTGAACCGCCACATTTTTCAAGTTCTCAATCAACTCCAACGCCTTGTATTTGTCAAAGTCACATGTTTGACGAAATGCGTACTGAATAACAATTTTCTTCAAATCAGATACAGAAGGTTTTTGTCGTTCCTCCAATGCCTTTATCCTATTCACGAGGACGTGAATATCAGGGGGATCATTAGCAGCATCAACAAGAGCGTCTTGCTGATTAGCAGCTGGGGCTGCAGCTGGACCAGCGGGTGGAGCAGCCTGGATTTGTTCTTCAAGGATATTTTGAACAACCCCGGCATCCACATTTTGTGGAGGCTGGGCCATTTTAAACTGTTGGTGACGGCTAGCTTTGGTAGATTTTTTGAAACACTTCTCCCTGTGGTTTGACTTGAAAGGAGCCTGCAACGCCCTTATTTCGAATAAATACTCCTGCAGGAGACTGGCACTAGTCTATTTAACTCGATTATAGAAGAAATACTCACGAGGGCATTCATCCGTTTGCCATTCTGAGTAACTGCCCCAGTGAGAATACGAATTTTTTTCAAGCACCCTACCATTGACAAATCCTAAAAGAATTCATTGATTGCAAAAGACCATTGCAAAACACCAACTACCATACAAGTCATACAAGTTATACTATATCTCTCTCATTTTAGTTAGTTGATACTAAAAATGTGTTGAAGCCCTAAAAAATGACATGTTCTAATAAAGTTTCACTCTAAAAAGGGGTTAACCAAATATAAGAGAAAATAACGAATATGTTAGGATGTTATTATGATATTCATACTGAAATTAACGATGAAATATAAATTATATAGCTAACATGTTGAATGAATATTATATACACCAACTTTAAAAAGGGTTATTAAAAACCATGAAAATAATCTGCGTTGGCTGATGATTGAAGTTTATAAATCGAAAACACCTTCATTAATCAAAGATAGATTTGAAGAAAGATCGGCACAAGATGAATCATTACGAAATAATAACCATCTAAAAGTGCCACGAGTTCGTTAATTAGCGTATTGAACAAAATATATCTAATACAGGGGTTGCATCTTATGGCCATCCCTACCTAATGATATGAAAAAACTCCCAATCCTTTAAACAAAGCTAAAAAACCATCAAAAAATGACATGACCGTTATAAATAAGTTTGACAAAAGCATACCTGAAATGGTTTCGAAATAACTAAAGATTAGTATTGAAATAATAGTAAGAACCAAAAGAGTAACAAGAGTAGAGAGTAAGAGTGAAGAACAAGAGTAAACAAGAGTAATGAAAATCTGCAAGCAATAGAATACCTGGGTTTTCGTAGTAAAATCGATCCCCATCTCGCAACTGCATAAACTGCTTGCTGATGATGCAATGGAAAGTAGGCCCCACCATGGCTCCATGCACTAGATTCTCCGCCAGCCCCGCCAGGAACAGATCGGCGTATTCAACTCTATTATTGTATAACCTTTTCAAAATTTCCCGCGTTTTATCATCTTGAATCTCATTGGCTACTGCATTGAACGTGTAAGCATCACTAAGGTTACAGTATCGTCTCCAAGCAGCGTAACCAGGCAACCCATGATCCCTGCCTCGTTGTATGTTTATTGCCGCCAGATTGAGGCCATGCGCTGAGCCAGGGCGTTGGAATAATTTTTTCACCAGGCCCTCGGCAACTCTTCGGTCGGTGTTTTCGGAGAAATTGCCGATGGCGCCGAAAAGAAATCGCTCTATTCCGTGCTTTGTTAACAATTTGTTATTAAAGAAAGCCTTGACAAGAGGAAGTTCAGGGGCGACAGGATCGAAATTCGAGTTCAGCTGCGACAGCGTCGGACGAACCAAGCTGTGACCAAATCTGTAAGCAGCAGTGGCGAAAACATTGGCGATGGTCGCATCTACGTCAGTTTTGTAGCCTGCATATTTCGGAATAGCACGATCACCGAGAATTTTCGGCAAGTATTCTTTGTATGTGATGTGCTGTATCTTGGCGCCTACAATTTTCCGCGTTTCTTGGTAGATTTTCTCGCCATCCCAGTACCTGTTGTACCTTCGCAGCAGTTTCGCGATGCGATTGTGTTCTCGAGCCCAGAGTGTGTGCATGGAGGCGAGGAGAATCTGTTCGTTTACGCGACCATCGCCAGCGGCGAAACAGCCACCGAAATTAAGGCAGAACGTCTGTGGAGGGTGGTCTTGCTTCGTCTCAAAGGGAAGGAAACCTTCGCTGCTTAATTTCATCAGACCGGTATCTGAAGAATGAAAAAAAACATTTTACAAAATAAAAAATATCATTCAGTGTCGAAGAGTGGCACTCAAGTCAGTTCGATATTTCTAGGTCATTTATTTGCCATAAAGCTGAAATTTTTTTGGATTCGAAATTTTAGGAAAGCCAAAATAATATTTTTTGAGTAAAGAAAAAAAAATGTCATGGCGGCGGAAAAATGAAGTAAAATTAAAGGAATTTTCATGATATTTTGGGTTACTGGATGGAAATTCTTTTCTGGGAATTTTCGGGTCTCTCGAATTATTTCTGATTGTTTTCTAGAGCTCTGTGAACTTTTCGGATGGAATTCTCGAGTGCCCCCCTAGGGTTTCCTGCATCATAAAATGTGTAATTGCAGTATACTGTTGTATTCTTGAAGGTCTTAACGTAAGAAGAGTGAAAAAGAACACAGACATGGTCATTTAGTAAACATAACACGCTAGCCCCTTTTGTATCCCACAATCCTCTACAAACTAGATTCAAAACAACAGCAGCCACTGTCCTCCGCAGCGTCCATACATGATTTAGATTTAAATGAAATATTAGAGTCTTTTTCATTATTTACACAAATTGATAGAATGAAATGATTTTTGAGGATAAAATTTGGGTGGGATGATTTGGGAGAATGCTTTCCTTGGGTAGTGATGCACATTTGATCCCCATGGGTGGGGGGGGGGGGTGTACTTCAATGTGACCATGATCATACGTGAATCTGGACTTTGACAAAAGGACCCATTCGTATGAAAGGATTTTCATGGATTTCCTACCCATTTGCATAGATATCGGGAAATTTCAAGCCAATATACAAATTGTGATACCCTGTAATTTAAGGAAAAGTAGTAGCTAGACTACAGTAATTAGAAATGCAGAGAAAACGATTTTCAGTCGTTCTGCGGTCAACATATCTTGCGAATGGGACCCATTGGTAAGAAAATCCAAAAATACCAACCAAATTATCAGAATTAAGCGAGATATCAAAACCATGTGTACAGATTTTCAGTTGAAATAGCCGACCCATATGAGCGGCACGCCGGGTATGACTTTATATTAAAGTACCCCCCGGGATTTGATCATGAAATGATTCCTTTTGTAGAAGGGACAGGTCAAACTGGTTTATGATTGGAGTCTTCAATATGCAGAAGCTTACTCCGCTGATGTAAGCAAATGCACTGATTGGTCAATATTCTCTATTTACTACAGGATAATGAGATATACGTACCATTTAGCGTCCGCAATTTATCAGCCTGTTTCTTCGACGAGCCATAAATCATGCTTCCATCAATGTATGACGTAATCATATTCAACTGCTGACGTGGCTCCACGTAGTTCTTATTGGTCTGGCAGGCAGATGCAGAACGAATGAACGCCGTGCATTCTCCCACGTGACTCGGATACATAATAGGGAAGCAAGGCTGGCGGAAATCGTCTACGGATCCGTCACATCTGCAAAACAACAAAGTTAGTAATATACGTTTATGCTTAAATCTGCCTTGAAATAACGTTTTAGCATCCGCCAATGATTTTGATATCATTTGATTTCCTGTGATCTTCTGATTCTAGTGGTGTAAAATTTGTGTATATTGGACCGAAATTTCCAGATCATTTCAGGACTGACTTGAACGATATTTTAGCTGCTGCTAGCTGCTAGCTTGAATCAAAACCAATAGCGTTTTTGCTGAGCCACTCAGAAAGCTTTTCGTCTCACAAAATCAGAAGAAGAGTAGTACATCAGAAAAAATACGAGGACAGAAATAAACGCATTCTATATAATAAGAGGTTTTCTCAGTATTTTATTTTCTGTACCGATCAAAGATTGGTCCATACTTACTTTGGTAAAACACAGCGATGTGCTCCTTCGCTTTCAGCAGTAAATGTAATATCGTGATCAAGAAACTGCCCCCACTGCATGAGCATGTGGGAGAACACCAAAGAGCGACCTTTGGATTTCTTGTCTATGATGATGAAGTCATCTACCAATTGATGAGGGGTCGGAATGTTAGGGGCCTCAGGAACGTTAGGGAACCCGATTGGGTCCGAGAGACCATCGATATCGTAGTAATTGGGAGCTGAAAAAGAAATAAAAGGAGTTACATTGAAGCTGATCTCAGAATCTGACCAATCAAAAGCAATGCGAAATTGAAAGCAACCAATCAAGCTGCAGAGATACCCCTTGACACCACTGAGCATCCCTCCACACTACTGAGCATCTCTTCACAAACTGACCATCCCCCGAATTACCCAGAGATATCCCTCTACCCTACTGAAAATCCCCTTATAGTACTGAAAACCCCTTACTACTCAGATATATCCTTCAACACTTTATTGAACACCACTCCACGGTACTGACCACCACCTAACTAACCAGAGATGTCCCTACACATTGCTGAAGATTCCTCCACAGTACTGACAATCACCCAAGTACTGAACACCCCCACACCATTAAACATTCCGTCTCACCACTGAACATGACACTGCTTCATCCACCTGCACTATTGCACAAACTTTACACTTCTAAAGCAAAATTTGTCTTCTGGTGTGGCTAGGAGCTTTCATATTTCAGCTCAGATATCACTCAACAATCAAAATATAATTTCCCGACCAAACACTTACGAATGAGACGCTTGAAAGCCGTGGGTGCTGCCCCCCAAATAGGGTGATCAAGATTATTACAAGTGCCGTCGAATGTTCTGTACTTGGTATGAAAGTCTTGATCATTGCAGTTAGGTTTGGTCACAGCTTCCTGGCACTTCGATGCGTCAACGATTTCGGATATCTTTTGTGGAGATAAAATCTGCCCTGTTCCAAGATTCAGAATAATTGGCTCTCCACTACGGCCAGGAACTGAAAAGCAAAAAGTCATCAGAAATTAATACAGTCAATTCATATTTATAACAAATTTGAAATGGAGCCCCTCCAAAGCTTATTACATTTTTTTTTCTTTTTAAGAATAAATTTCATAAGAATATCGAGGCTGAAAATCGCTAAAGAACAATGGACATTTAAGAATAAACAATGGAAAATTTCAAGTTTTCCTATAAAAAAGAGCGTATATTTTCTTATTCTTTCGAATATCTTTCTTTAAAGTTTTTTACTCAATTTGGCAGCTGTTGATATATCAGCTAATTCAAAACAACTATCTAAAACCAAAAACTAAAAGAATATCGTAAATTACTATAACTATAAGTATAGATCAACATAAGGAATGATGTAACTTACGTAATCTAACTAAGCTTTATCTTGGTACCATAGTTACTTTGCCTTCACGCTAAATATGGTACGAACAGTTTTTTAACAAGATTCTCAACGCCGAAACCTATTCTCAACGACTTCGAGTTGAAAGAAAGCTCTTGAGGTTTGAGCTCATAAATCTTATCTAATGCTTATTATTAATAGTACCAGATGAGATACGTTACACGCCTGTGCCAATGAAAAGGACTGTGCGTTTTTTAAGTTCTTTTTTCGCATCAAAATCAAACGGTTTCTCAACTCATTTGACTCATACAAAATCTCCTACCAAAGTTTCCTATTTTTGAAAATCTAGTTTCTCATAAACGGTTTCATACCTTCAAAATGTGCATATCAACCCTAAAGGAAATCATCTTGCTTTCACTGATGAAATAAGAGTGCTTATCCTCGAATCAGACATGATGGAAATAGTTCAGATAATGAAACCCATGTGTTAGTTCAAAAGACTCCTAAGAAACGTTCAGCACTCAAAAGTCGAAGATTTAAGAAACTTCGAGGTTTTTTAGTTTCTTATAAAATATGTGTATTCTAGAATAAAGAGTGACGGATCTTTAGTAGAGATGGATTAGTTACAAAGTACAGTCCTTGATAGCAGCAATAGTTCAGGACTCCACTGAAGAAGTAGGAAGCTTACGTGGGATATCAGCTGTACCTAACGATCGGGGTCAAGTAGGTTGTCAAATAGGTCGCAACAGAAGTAGAAAGCTTACGTGGGATATCAGCTGTACCTAACGATCGGGGTTCACAGAAGTTGGGTGTGCCCTTGTGCTTTCCAGCAGGCGAAGAAGGATTGCGCAGGATATTAGCTTCACCTATTAGACAGGGAATTTACAGCAATTATCCAAAATACACCTGCTTAACCTTTCATTTTATACTTGACTTCTATTAAATCGACCATGGAGATTCAAAAAAAGCTTCAAAACATTTTGTATTTTGAACGGAAGTGCTATTTTTGATGACGTCAATCTCGGCCATTTTTTAGAACTAATGTCGCTATACTTCCTTATGTGTAAGTCTGACGTGTTCGAAATAAATTTAGTTAGACAGCACTTGATCAGAAATTTCGATTGATGTATCATTTGTTTGATTTTGACAAAATCTGAGCAATTCTTATGACGTCAACGATCCAATGACGTCATATAAGGGCAATTTTAGAATTGATTTATCTTGAGTATTTCATCGATCTCATCTAAATCAACCATATATATTCTGAGTTAGCAGTCGATGAAAAATTATTGTGTACAGAAAAAATGTTTTAGACCATGTAACTTTTCAATGTTGGAAACAATAAAACGTGATGATGACATGCCTAAAAATTGTTTTTGCACATAATTTATGTCCATCGACTGTAAATTCGGCATCTGCTTGTTCTTTTTATTTTAGTTTCTATCGTTTAAAGTTTGCTATTTACTATCATCATGATCATTTCAAATTCTTTTTACTATTCGTGTAAAATGTAGTTTATTGCCTCTAATTGTCGTTCCAATTCTGATATATAAATTGAATGTCTGATACGATAAAGAGTGGTGAAAACGTATCTAGATTCTGATATATAAATTGAATGTCTGATACGATAAAGAGTGGTGAAAACGTATCTAGATTCTGATATATAAGTTGAATATCTGATGCGATAAAGAGTGTTGAAAACGTATCTAGATTCTGAAATACAAGTTGAATATCTGATACGATAAAGAGTGGTGAAAACGTAGCTAGATTCTGAAATATAAGTTGAATATCTGATACGATAAAGAGTGGTGAAAACGTAGCTAGATTCTGAAATATAAGTTGAATATCCGATACGATAAAGAGTGGTGAAAACGTATCTAGATTCTGATATATAAGTTGAATATCTGATACGATTAAGAGTGGTGAAAACGTATCTAGATTCTGAAATATAAGTTGAATATCTGATACGATAAAGAGTGGTGAAAACGTATCTAGATTCTGATATATAAATTGAATGTCTGATACGATAAAGAGTGGTGAAAACGTATCTAGATTCTGATATATAAGTTGAATATCTGATACGACAAAGAGTGGTGAAAACGTAGCTAGATTCTGATATATAAATTGAATATCTGATACGATAAAGAGTGGTGAAAACGTATCTAGATTCTGAAATATAAGTTGAATATCTGATACGATAAAGAGTGGTGAAAACGTAGCTAGATTCTGAAATATAAGTTGAATATCTGATACGATAAAGAGTGGTGAAAACGTATCAAGATTCTGAAATATAAGTTGAATATCTGATACGATAAAGAGTGGTGAAACCGTATCTAGATTCTGAAATATAAGTTGAATATCTGATACGATAAAGAGTGGTGAAAACGTATCTAGATTCTGAAATATAAGTTGAATGTCTGATACGATAAAGAGTGGTGAAAACGTATCTAGATTCTGAAATATAAGTTGAATATCTGATACGATAAAGAGTGGTGAAAACGTATCTAGATTCTGAAATATAAGTTGAATATCTGATACGATAAAGAGTGGTGAAAACGTAGCTAGATTCTGAAATATAAGTTGAATATCTGATACTATAAAGAGTGGTGAAAACGTAGCTAGATTCTGAAATATAAGTTGAATGTCTGATACGATAAAGAGTGGTGAAAACGTATCTAGACTCTGAAATATAAGTTGAATATCTGATACGATAAAGAGTGGTGAAAACGTATCTAGATTCTGAAATATAAATTGAATATTTGATACGATAAAGAGTGGTGAAAACGTATCTAGATTCTGAAATATAAGTTGAATATCTGATACGATAAAGAGTGGTGAAAGCGTATCTAGATTCTGAAATATAAGTTGAATATCTGATACGATAAAGAGTGGTGAAAACGTATCTAGATTCTGAAATATAAGTTGAATATCTGATACGATAAAGAGTGGTGAAAACGTAGCTAGATTCTGAAATATAAGTTGAATATCTGATACGATAAAGAGTGGTGAAAACGTATCTAGATTCTGAAATATAAGTTGAATGTCTGATACGATTAAGAGTGGTGAAAACGTATCTAGATTCTGAAACATAAGTTGAATATCTGATACGATAAAGAGTGGTGAAAACGTATCTAGATTCTGAAATATAAGTTGAATGTCTGATACGATTAAGAGTGGTGAAAACGTATCTAGATTCTGAAATATAAGTTGAATATCTGATACGATTAAGAGTGGTGAAAACGTATCTAGATTCTGAAATATAAGTTGAATATCTGATACGATAAAGAGTGGTGAAAACGTATCTAGATTCTGAAATATAAGTTGAATGTCTGATACGATTAAGAGTGGTGAAAACGTATCTAGATTCTGAAATATAAGTTGAATATCTGATACGATTAAGAGTGGTGAAAACGTATCTAGATTCTGAAATATAAGTTGAATATCTGATACGATTAAGAGTGGTGAAAACGTATCTAGATTCTGAAATATAAGTTGAATATCTGATACGATAAAGAGTGGTGAAAACGTATCTAGATTCTGAAATATAAGTTGAATGTCTGATACGATTAAGAGTGGTGAAAACGTATCTAGATTCTGAAATATAAGTTGAATATCTGATACGATTAAGAGTGGTGAAAACGTATCTAGATTCTGAAATATAAGTTGAATATCTGATACGATAAAGAGTGGTGAAAACGTATCTAGATTCTGATATATAAATTGAATGTCTGATACGATAAAGAGTGGTGAAAACGTATCTAGATTCTGATATATAAGTTGAATATCTGATACGACAAAGAGTGGTGAAAACGTATCTAGATTCTGAAATATAAGTTGAATGTCTGAGAGTGGTGAAAACGTAGCTAGATTCAACAAAGGCATACAAAACTAGTGGTAAGGTGACAAATGTAGCTGTAATCGACGTAAATAGGTCGATCATGTTGTATCAATATTTTCTTTTCTTTCGTGTAAACTGCTGGTGCAGTAGTTTGTAGGTAGTTTGAGCTAGTTTGAAGTAGTTTGTACGTAGTTTGTACGTAGTTTGTAGTAGTTTTTACGTAGTTTGAACTAGTTTGTACATAATGAATCATGTAAATTATCCATCTCCCTACCAACTGTAAATAAAGATATTAATATCATTATTCTCATAATGATATGGCCATGAGGTGGCCGATTATTTCAATGCTTTTTGTGAAATCGACTTGTAATAAAAGGAGGAAAAGAGGCTGAATTGAACAATATGAATTAGAAAATAATTCAAACCAAATTCATTGACGTACCCCCAAAGCCAAAAGCTTCCTTTACTTTCAACTCCATTCTCTCGAGAACCGTATCAAAGAACAACTTTGCTTTCGATATCCGGCGGACGTCATCAGAAGGCACTCTGAACAGCCTGTGAAGTCCGCCCGGACTGATACGCCGGCTGTTCGAAGAGAACCGTGCCCGGTCTGAAAACCCTCGGATATCTTTGGAAATTTCTTTACTGACTTCATTGAGTATCTCTGTAGTGAGGAGATCTTCACCCGGGTAAGTGGGGAGCATAATCACAGTAACTGTTGCTTTCCAGGCCATAATTTTCTGCTCCTTGGCCCGGTGAACTAATACCACCAGATTCTCTTTCCAGACTTTGCTTTTACCGGCCGGGCGTGGAAGTTTCTGCTTAATGTAAACCTGACCACTCCCCTCTCTGACGTCGAAATATTTGCTGCTGCTACGCAACTGGAAGCTGAATATGGAGGCTGTTTCATGATGGTAGCGGTCTCGCAGGTTGAAAATCACATGCCCGGTCTTTAGGCCATCGAATACCAGGACTGTAAAGAAGCGACCAGCGAAGTCAGTTGTGGACCCATTGATGTTGATCTTCACTTTGACTTTGGCACCTGTGTAGTCGTCTAGTCTCCCTTCTACCACCAGGTCGTATTGCTTGATGTTCAGTTCGAAAAGGTACTGTGGAGTAAATAGAAAAAAAAATAGGAGTTAGTGCTTGAATGGATAAAAACCCAGAATAGGCACAGTAATGAATATGCTCCACAATATTTATGGTATCCCCCTCAGTACTGATAGTATCCCTTTGAACATTCTCCAAAGTACTGATGATATCCCTGTATAGTACTGATGGTATCCTCCCACAGCACTGATAGCACCCCTTCAAAGTACTGAAAATTCTCCACAGAGTACTGATGGTATCCCCCTACACAGTACTGATGGTATCCCCTTGCATAGTACCGAGGGTATCTCCCTGCAGTATTGGTGGTATCCCCCACAGTACTGATAGTATCCCTCTATAGTACTGAACATTCTCCGCAGTACAGATGGTATCCCTGTATGGTACTGATGATATCCCCCACAGCGCTGATGGTATTCCTCCAGATTACTGATTAGTATCGATTGAAGTAGGCTAAAAAGATTAAAAATCAAAATAGCTGAATAACGGCTTTTAATACCCACCTTTAATTCACATCCACTTAACCTTAGATTTAAAGTGGTTGGTTTTAGGGTACGTTTAAATTATGCCTGTACAAAATGAATACGTCATGATTTCAAGCCGGAATGGCCTGTTGTCTTTTTCACTGTGCCAGCTGTGCCAGCTGGAAATACCACGTCAACTTATTGTGGGCATGCGCGAAAATGCTGTTTTAGTCAACGAACTAGTATAGTGTAAACGTAGTATTATTCATCTTGAAGTGAATCCGACGTAAAACAGCACCTTATTACCGTTTACACTATGCCGATATCGTAACGTATTAATTTGATGCCAGTAAGAGATCGGTATTAATTGCGTGCGGTTTCCAACTGTGCCGGTATAGTACAGACGAAATGTCAAAACGGCAAAGTTGTATACTTAAATCACCGTCATTACTGTATAGTGTAAACGCAGCCTTTGACGCTCTACTGTATTTTCTCACCTGACTAGTGGTAATAAGGCCAGTCTTTTCTTCTATGTGAAAAGCATTCAAATCAGTTGATTGGTTATTCTGTTCTATGATGTAATATCTCACTGGGTGCTCCGCAAGGTTCCCGTCTGACCCCGTTGCTGTTGCTTTTAGCCGAATGACGTCACTATGCAACGGAGCATCGTAAGCCAGCGTGACAGGAAATACTTTTTGGTTGTTGCGGTTGATGACGCCACCTTCGAACTGCACCTTGTACGTCACGTCTGAAAGTGGATAAAAACTGGGATTAGACCGGGTGTCCCAGAAAAAGGGGACCTCTGATGGGACCATTATGGAAATAAGATCTTCCTAGACTTTCCAATACTATCCCATTTTATTTTCATTTTCATATATTTATCAATCAACTCTAAATACAATTCTATACAATACAAATTAAACAACAACAAAATACAAATTATACGACAATAATATTTTAAATTAAAAGAAAATTGAATTAAACAGAAAAATAACTATACAAAATTGTATTTAGAATTGATTGATTGAGGAGGAGCTCTCTAAGTAGATTAACTAATCGAGAGAGAGCCCCCCCATAAAAAACTAAATTAATGAATTAATGAAAGAAAAATGATTTCATAAAATGAAATAAAAATACAAAATAGCCAGATTCATCTAATAGAGACCGAGTACATAGGTATATTATGGTTTATTGGGAATTTATTAGACATATGCATCGATGAAATGAGTTTTCAATTTAGACCGAAAAGTTGTAGGAGAGCTAGCAACACGAATAAATAGTGGAAGGGTGTTCCAAAGTTTAGAACCATAATATTGGATGGTTTGAAGTCCGTACAATGTGGTATTTCTAAACGATTTAAAAAGATCCCCTCTGGTTGCTTGACGAGTTGCAATTTTATGGATGGCTGAATTTGGCTGGAAATAGCCATAAAAATAAGGAGGAGATAGTTTATTGATGGATTTATAAACAAAGGTTAGGATATTCAAGTGCAAGATATCTTCAATTTTAAGAACCTTTAATGATTTGAAAATTGGCGATGAGGCAGCAGAGAATGGTTCAAATTTGATACAGCGAAGGACTTTCTTCTGCAATCGAAGTAGTGGGTTTAAGTAGGATTCAAAAGTAAGTCCCCATACAATGATGCCATAGTTTATAAAAGAAGAAAATAGTGAGTTGTAGAGGCTGATAAGCATGGGGAGTGAGCAGTAATGTCGCACTTTGAAGAAAATACTAGAGGTTCTGGACAATTTTTTACAAAGTTCAGAGGTGTGATACTTCCAAGTAAGATGTTCATCCATAAGCACCCCTAAGAATTTTACATACTTTGTCTTTTGAATATTCTGTTTACCAATTTTAATATTAAGATCATTGGCAATTTCCTTTCGAGGAGAGTGAAACAATACATAATTAGTTTTACTTATATTCAGGGCAAGTTTGTTAGAGTCAAGCCATAGTTTAACTTTCTTCAGTTCTCTATTAACTTTCTTTGTGAGTAAAGCAGGATCATCAGATTCACAATAGATATTGGTGTCATCAGCAAAAAGAAAAAAGGAGAAAAACTTAGATGAATTTGTTAAATCATTGATGTAAATAAGAAATAGAAGTGGTCCCAGTACCGATCCTTGTGGGACACCACAAGATATTTCACGTAGGGATGAGGAATGGCCATTTACAGAAGCATACTGTTTCCGGTTATTGAGATAAGATTTGAACCAATTCAATGCAATTCCTCGGATACCATAGTGTTCCAATTTCTTTAAGAGTATGTCGTGGTTAACTGTGTCAAAAGCCTTTTGGAGATCGATGAAGATTCCACAACCAACCCTGCCCTTATCAAGTGATGACTTGATAGTTTCAGTCAAACTAATAAGAGCATGGTCAGTTGAGTGACCCGTGCGAAAGCCAAATTGCATACAAAACAGTATTTCATAAGTTTCAAGAAATTTATACAGACGTTGGTGCATTACTTTTTCAAAGATTTTGCTGAAGATAGAAAGGAGAGAGATGGGCCTGTAGTTAGATTTTAGTGTGGTAAGTCCCTTCTTGAAGACTGGCACCACCTTGGCAATTTTCAAGTTGTCAGGGAATATCCCTGATACAAAAGATTCATTGATGAGTACAGAGAGATCATTTGAGATTGGTTCTTCAAGAATTTTCAGAAGCTTGACAGGTATACTGTTTGGTCCACTTGATTTGCCAAGTTTTAATGATTGTATAAGAGAAGACACCTCAGAAGCTGTACAAGGAGAAATGAAGAAAGAATTTAAATTCAGATTAGACAAATAATTCAATGGAGATTTCGGGGTTCTTGGGATTTTTTGTGTGATGCCACAAGCAACAGTAGTGAAATAGTTGTTAAATTCCTCGGCCATTTTGGCAGGGTCTGAAGTTTTTGTATCATTCTCATCCTTTAAGCATGAGATGGTTTCAACATTTCCAGGTTTAAGACTTATAATGTTCTTTATCCCTTGCCATAACATTTTCATATTGCCTTTATGTTCATCAAAGTACTGATGGTAATAATTTTTCTTACTTTCTTTTATTTCATTTACAATGCGATTCCTAAGTTTTTTGTATGCATTAAGGTCGCTTGTAGACTTTGTCAGTTTGAATTGGCGGAATAGTTTATCTCTAACTCTCATCATTTTCTGAATCTGCCGGTTAATCCAAGGTTTACTTCTCAGTTTTAGTGCCTTTTTTGATAATTTTTTCTTTGGGCAATGCTTTTCGACAAGATTATGAAGTTTATGCAAGAAGGTTTCAAATTTTTTATTTATGTCAATCTCTTTGTCATTCAAGTATGAACGTTCAACATCTTTATAGTCCGAAATGAAATTTTCCTCATTTAAGTTTTTGTAATCATAGACATAAAAGGATGAGGTTTTATACTCAGGGGCATTGTTGTACAGAACAGTAAATTGAGGAAGGTGGTCAGAGATACAGGATAAAATATTCCCACCGTATATGTTACTTTCTGTGGCATTATTTACATAGATATTATCAATGATGGTAGAAGAAGTGTCAGTGATGCGTGTAGGATGTAAGATGGCTGGTTGGAAGTGATGAGAAAACATCATGTTAACAAATTCATTTGTAGCAGAGTGGCAATCATATTTCAATAAGTCTATGTTAAAGTCACCCATAATAGCAATCAACTTATTTTCTTTTGCCAAATCCTCAATTTTCCCATGAAGATGGTCATTAAACTTGCTGATATCAGAATTTGGATGTCTATAGACACAGCAACAAATCACATTTTTTGCATTTGGATTACAAATCTCAACCCACACAGTTTCAAAGTCAGCATCACGCACACAAAGATCATCCCGCTTATTAGCTTCCAGATTGGATCTAACATATATTCCAACACCACCGGCTGAGCTGTGGGAGGGGGTATAATAAAAATTATAACCAGGTAGTTCAATATTTGCTTTCACTTGAACATCAGATGTAACCTTAATTTCAGATAGTCCAATAACTTGAAAGTTAATACTAAGGCTAGAGAGTAAAGCATGAAATTCATCAAAATGAAGAGAGTGGCTTCTAATATTCATATGAAAAAGTGCAAAATCTTTATCCGATAATTCCATAGAAGCAATATCTTTTACAGAGGCATATTCTGAGGTAATGTTAGAGTTAATGTTCTCATCTGTATCATAGTCAGATAGGTTAGGAAGGTTACTTACTTTAGACAGGATTTCAAAAGATGGTAGAGAGTCTGTGATGGAGGGCATTTCTATTTCATTTCCCTACCACTAAAATCCACATCCCTACCACTAAAATCAGGGGTATTGGTTTTGAATTATACTTAATCTGTACTTTTTTTCATTTTCAACTTGAAAAATTGTATAGTCTATCTTTTATTTTCTTCATTCTAATTTATGAATGTGAATTGTTTGATGTGGTCAAAGCAAATCAAAATATCTGCATGGCTAATTTCCGAAAATTTAAAGGGATATCATCTATATCATGGAAGGGAAGGACGTGTTTTAGTAATGTAGAGGGTATTGAAAAAATACTTCAAATTGCTTCCTATATTCCTGCAAATCAATCTGCACCCGTTACGTAACTGATAATCAGAGTTCAGAAATGTCTTCAACTTCCCTCCAGTTTAAATTTCCAGTAATCAAAGTCTTCCTCACTTGGTTAAAGTTATATACAATTACAAGGAACGTTAAATTGTAATTTGCATGCAGATACATACAAATATCATATTTACCAAATAATCCTAAAAGCACCGAAAGAGACTGCAATGCAGCTAGATTTTACAACTTTACAATACCATTAAACTGTACTTTCATACCGTTTTATTGGAATATGTTGAAACCCTTCCTCAATTTCTCAGTTTTTAACTTAACCTTTCTCCGGTCAATGACCGTGCGACTGTAATATTTTCCTGACCCTGCTGATAATATCCCTTCACATTACTGAACAGCCTCAAATTACTGTTCATCCTCTATAGTACTGCAAGATATCCCTCCACCTTATTGATAATATCTTTTCACGTTACTGATTGATACCGGTCCACATTACTGTGCACCCACCGAATTACTTCAAGATAGCCCTACAAACTACTGAATATCCTTGACACTGCTGCAATATATCCCTCCTTGAACCCAGTACAAAATGTACATTTACATTTACCATTACACTCTTTTTTTTTTATAAGAATATTTAAAATTTTCCTGAGCCTCAACTTTTCCATTGTTTATTCTTAAATTTCTATTGTTCTTTGGCAATTTTGAGCCTCAATATTCTTATAAAATTTATTCTTATAAAGAAAAAAGAGTGTATACTGATTACCTTCTAAAAAGAAGCTTAGCATCAGTGTGAATTATTTTATAAAAAAAAATTAGTTTAGTAAACAGCATTTTTTAAGTGAAAGAAAATCTAAGCACATGTTCCGTGAAAATAACCAATCGCGTCTGGAAATTTGAAATGAAGTTGGAATATATCTTATGCTTAGATTCCCTTTAAGGCTATATAGTGAATTTGTTGTCTTTCTTATCAAAAAATTTGTTATTATACGAGTCTTTCGTGTGTAATATCCTGCACCCTCAGCGGCGTGGCCAGACGAAAATTAGTGAGGAGGGAAAACCTAAAAATTTTCAGACTGGGGGGCAAAAAGGTATACCCAGACATTTTTATTACATTTTTCAATTACAATTTTGGTCAAGTTTTGAAAAGTGGGGGGGGGGCAATCGCCCCCTCATACCTCCCCCTGGCCACGCCACTGCACCCTGTTCTTGAAAATATTTACAGATTGACTGTCGATCACATTTGCGTCTAGGCTTCTCCATTGCTTGATAGTACGTGGTAGAAATGAGAATCTAGAAATGAGAATTAGAAAATTGGGAAACCAGCGTGATTTTTATAGAAACGAAAAATGACAATTACCTCCAGTACACTGCTTTTTCGAGGCATCAAGCTTCGTGCCATATGGACAGATGCAGCGATAAGAACCAGGTATGTTTTGGCAGTGATGACTGCAGCCATGGTACAGTTTTCCCCTTGAACATTCGTCCGTATCTGCACAAAGAAAATATCATTTGAAACTTGGGTTTCTAACAATGTACAACAGAGCATGAAAATATGACAAGCCTTTTTTATATTGCAAACTATGGAATCAAATTGTGGAATGAAAACTTTGCATTATTACGTCAACTACCACTTTCGATCGTTTTAGAAAAAAATGGAAACGCATAAAACAACCTCCACTTCCATGCTGATATTCTTTCAAATTAATATATAGTATCGCTCCAACATCCTCCACGTTACTTCAAGGCATCCCTCAACATTTTTTTGAAGCCCCTCCGCATAGCTGGATAACCTTCAAATTACTGAAAAAGTTCATCTACATAACTGCCAACCCTCTACCCTGTTACGCACATAAAACATTGGCTGATTCTAGTTAAGTTCTATCTCTGCGAGCATTGCGATCCTTGCGTCAAAGGAAGCCGACAAAGATCGGAAATTTGTGCGATCCTTGCGATCAAATGGGAACCAGGCTTTATGTAACACAGGCCTAAAAAGTTGACTTATACTAGATCAGGCTACTGCAATTGACATATGCCTCCACCGGATCTCGAACCCGGGTTTTGATGACACAGGCGAGCGTGCTAACCACTGTCCTAAACCAGAACAATAAGTTAGCACAGTAACTAAAAAGCTGAGGATATTCTTCATAAATCCCCTGAGGAACGTGCGTGCAGTACGGTGCTGTGGAGGGAGAGAAAAAGTACTTTAGGCATTTCCTCCACAGTATTGAATATCCTTCACAGTACTGATAGTATCCCCCCCCCCCACAATACTGAACATCCCCAAAAGTATCAAACATCCTCCACAGTACTACACAGACCTTTCCCAGAGTGTAAAACTTTAAAGATACCTGAAGTAATATATTTTTCCATTTCATACAATAAACAAGAATACATACCCAAACACGATTTCCTATTCGCTGCAAGCTCAAACCCAATCCTGCAAGAACACTCGTAGCTGCCGGCTGTGTTGACACAATTATGCTCGCAACCTCCATTTCTGTATATTCTTGAACATTCGTTTATATCTGAAATCCAAACGATGCGAATCAACTGAATAAAGTTTTTGTAGTGTCTTGTATTGTAGGCTTCTATCTGCCGTTAGGGGACACCCGCATAGATAGATAAAAATTCTAAAAACTATAAGAACTTCCTATAAGATCACAGATGAACATGTTATACTGGTTTCGAGTTGTAAAGAGATTTTTGGATCTGTGAATTGAAATTTGTGGATTTGGAAAGGCTTCTATTTACTATTATCTATGGTTTTACAATTAAAATTGAACGGTGGTAGACTAACATCATTCGCCGTTATAAACATCAAAAATTGTTTAGTTAATTTCAAAGTTGATGTTTCTTGTATCTCTTGAAGATCCAGCAAACTGTTAGATAATCCAGATGTCTGCAGACCTGGAGAAGCGAGTTCGTCTGGGACCAATCTTAGAAATCTGTTTAGATTCGATTTTAATTTGGAAAGATCGCAGTTGGTAAGGTCACGTAAGGACTTAGGGAGCCAGTTGAACAAACGTGGACCACAGACACTGAGGCTAGATAATGAAGGTTCCTTCAATCTTTGATTATCAAGATGCTTAACTTAGACGATAGATCAGCAATTTTCTTAAGTTGTAAGACAACTAAAATTGCAGAGGAGAGGTATGCATGGGTCTCTTCGACAAAATTACTTTACTTGGTGCAAATATTAAGTGAATTTATCTCTTCGTAATGGAAGACATCTAATTGAAAGTTTTTTTGAATCGAATAAAAAGTCAATTGGTCTAAAGCCAATCTAAGAGGCTTAAATTTCAAAAGTTTGAAATAATTGGCACAAAACTCCCTAGGTATCTCTACCTCCACGTCTATATTTGTGGAGTTGTAAGTTTCCCTTAGAAAAATCTCTGAGCTATAGTTTTTCGTGATTTTCTTATCATTCTATGAAATTGAAATTTATTGCATTGATCCCTCCAATATGGCGGTCAATGACCTCACTATTTCAACAACTGACACTCGATCCAGTCTTCAGATGTTCAGAGGGCAGTGTAAAACATTAAGAATACACAATGCAAAATATAAACTACTCACCTACCGATGTGTATTTGGCTTTGAATCCAATCTGGTTGTTGTCTTTGACCGCATCAGCATGAAACCGAATCCATAGATGATTTTCGAAAGACAATATTTTGCCGTAAGGTGCATTTTTGCCGCACACTATCAATGAATGTGGCCAATTGACGTCACTGAAAGATCTGAAATAGATAATTATATTGTTAGAACGAGATACTAGATAAATGGTAGAATGTGGCTAAAGATACACAAAGAGTGCTCAAGAAGATGCATAAAAAACGAATAAAATATAAGTATGTGACCAAGAGACCCAATGGGCCCTCACGGTTATTACCACACTTGCTAGGCAGCCACTCGTAAACTTGGGCATAAGATGTGCGGTTTGAACATAGTTAGAACAAAATACTGGATACGGATATATGTAAAGTTAGACCTGAAATGGACACGCAAAAATATTTCACGAAAGTCATTAGCAATTGAGAGGTTCCTGAAGAGGGGAGGGGTATTGATCAAAATTCCAAGCACTGAAATAATCAAAAACTCAGTCCAAATTAGGTAAATATAGAAATTCCCAATACAACCGTGTTTTTGACATTCCTAATTCCAATTTACTTCTTCATTCCCAAATCCTAGACCAATGAAGTCTGATACAATTCCCCAGTTATGAAAAAAGGAAAATCCTATTTATGAATTTATCCCCTTCGTTACCCTCAATCGAGAGTAACAGGCTCAGTATAAGAGTCAGGAGTACTCAAGTGGCTATGCATCAGTTGTGTTTACCTAGCCAAGGTTGGGTATGAATTTTGTGCAAAACCTGCAATTGCAAGCATTTACCAATCGATCGTCATTTTCAAGGGTTTGCTGAAAGCCCTGCACAGAATTAAACTCCTTCAAATCCTCGGAGACAGAGCCCCGTGCCCTTAGGGAGGGTGCTAATACATATACAGTAGAATCCCGATAACTCGAACAAGCAAGGGACGATCAAAATAGTTCGAGTTATCGAATGTTCGAGTTATCGAGGCTCTTCATAGCATTAATAAGGCTCAAGGGGAATGCCAAATCTGTTCGAGTTAGTGAGAGTTCGAGTTATCGCATGTTCGAGTTATCGGGATTCTACTGTATCGTTAGGATGGGGTGCTCATGCTCCGATGGGGGTTCCAACCATAAACCCAAACAAATTATTTCAATCAAGAAAAATTTACTCATAAAAATTTTTCATGCTTCGCGAACACAAAAAAAAATAGGCCTACATATATCCAGGCCTAGTGAACGTATGCTGAATGTCCATGAAGGAAATGAAGAAATTTGTCTTTCACATTGATAATCAAACATAGCAAAAGTTCAGAAATAATAATTACTTTCTCAATGTTATACTACTTTCCACTATCTCATTTCTGTATTGTATTATTGTGTTCAGAGACACAAAAAATAATTTTGAATTTCCTGATCCCAAAGATATAAATTTACTGAAATTGACCTAGAAAAGCAACCCAAGCACCCCTATCCTAAAGATAAATGAGTACCCCCTTGGGTCTATAACATTGCCATATACGACTGTGTAACCAAAAGACTTACTACACTTACTTGTAATTTCTAAATGTCTGCCTCCTTGAACTTATAACGAGAGAATCTCGCATGAAGCATCGATTTTTATTGTTTTCTTCTCCAATACCGAATCGTGATTTTTTGATAGTCAGCTTGACTTGATAGCCTCTTTTCACCTCGATGTGCCAGACGCAAATCTGCTTGTTTTTATATCTTATTGGATACAGAGGTGTCTGGAATCTCCCTGTTTTGTTTGTAAGGTGGACTACTTCTCGTATGCATTTTCCTAGAATGAAGGGGTAGAATTAAAATTGTGCATTAGGTGTGTGTATTTGAAGTACCATCGAGAGGGAGGGGGGGGGGGGTGGCAAGGGTAGGTACCGGAGGGCCGTGGCTGTAAGGAGCCTGGAAAATCTAGTTAAGTCATCTATGTTTATTCATTATAAGCTAACTTTCAGAAGAATTTAGGCCCATTGAATGAGCCTTTACTCGGGGACCCAGCTGGTCTCTCGACTCTGTGTATTTGATATTTACGACAACAGGAGCAGATGTGGAATCGAAACATTAAAACAAAACCCTGGGCAACCTCTGTGCAGTACTCCGGAGGATGTTCATTACTGTGTTACTGTAAGAGATGTTCAGTACTGTGGGGGGAAGCTACTATCAGTACTGTTAGGAGATATCATTAGCACTGTGGAGGGATGTCATCAGTTCTGTGGAGGACACCATCAATATTGTTGAAGATGTTGAGTACCCCTCGTTTTGAAGGTCAAGGAGTACCCCAATAGGAAAAGGCGAGGGAAGATGAACGAACATTATTCGGGTGGCAGCATAATGTGGTTGACCGAATATCTTTGTAAAGCAATCAACTCGTAAATCCAGCGCTGATAAACATCTCCATGATTAATCACAAGTCTTGCGTCATTCCTCACTCCACCTACGTGAAATTCTATCCATGTTAACTTGATTATAAGGTTGCTTTATCTCTCCACCACTTCCTGCAGTAGCTACAGACCTAAAGAATGCCTACTCTCTTTTTTATAATGCGCAAAATAATTCAGCAATATCATGAATCTCAAACTAGCACGCTGGATAGCGTATGCGCCTACTTCGGTGGATTTGGTGGATATGTGCTTATAATGGTGGCTTCAGAGATGGGACAGGTGCTATAAGTGGTTGATAAAAATGTTTGATTAGGGACAATATGCATCGGAGATGGGACATTATGCTACAAGTGGTTGGACATTATGCTACAAGTGGTGGGACATTATGCTATAAGTGGTAGATGCAAATGTTTGATTAGGGACAATATTCATCGGAGATGGGACATTATGCTACAAGTGGTGGGACATTATGCTATAAGTGGTAGATGCAAATGTTTGATTTGGGACAATATTCATCTGAGATGGGACATTATGCTACAAGTGGTAGATGCGAATAATGGAGACGGGGCATCTTTCTTCGGAGGTGGCACATTATTCTGCAACAAGAGTTGGGACATACAACTACAAGTGATTGATTCAAAAGCTGGAGATGGAGCATTATGCTTCAAATGTGGGCCATTATACTACAAGTGCTGTGACATTATGCTATAAGTGATATATGAAATAGCTTATAATCAGGTCAATAGGCTTCGGAAAGGGAACATTATACTACCAGGGGTAGAACATCCAACTACAAGTGAAGGATAAGGATGCTGAAGGCGGGACATTATGCTTGGAACGTGGGACATTTTACTACAAGAAGTAGATACGGACGTAGGAGGAGGGAAATTATGCTTCAGATGTAAGACATTATACTACAAGTGGTGGAAGTGCCCCACCTCCAAAGCATAATGCCCAACTTCTACCGGAGTAGGCACATAGGTTATCCGGCATGACAGCGTTCCTATAAAAAAAGAAAGCCATACGTACCTTTTCGTTTTCGCCTGCCTTGGCAATTAATACGGGTTAGGCTAAAAAATAAAAAGTAAATTGAATAATGATTTTTATCCTTCAATTGATCTTCCAGCTAAAGGAATTAAGGTTCTGATCTCATAAACTAATTACGGAGCCCTAATTTGAAAAGGTGGTATTCTTAGTTATGTTATTCTATTCAAGGGCTGCGGAAGTTTATTGGAAAGACAAGCTTATCCAATTAGAGAGAACTTAAATTCAGTTTGATTCGTATGGCGCACGCCTAAGACCAAAAATAGATGGAATATATCATGATCAGATATAACAAGTGAAAGTACGCTTTTCTCAATATGCAACCAGGGTTGTGTTGATCAAAACAACAAGCAACTGCAGGGTTCGATGTAATAAATTAAGCAACTTAGCACTTAAACAACTATGCTGAAATGAAAGTGATCAATCTTGTTTGACCACACTTTGTTTCATTGTTAAAATATACATGTTTGCTATTCTAAAACCTAAAGGTTTTCTTAAATGTGCACCAAAACTTTAAACGGTTTTGGGTACAGCCCATGTCTGTATTTTGTTTGATTTTCAAAACTTTGAACAAATCTTAAGCGACTTTGAGGCCTGAAGATCCAAAATATTAAAGCAATTTTGAGTGCTGGGAACAATATCCAGTAATTGAAATGAAAGTGCAACTATTATCGGCCTTGCTTATGGCGTGCCCACGCCAGAGCCATTTCTTCGTTTCTGAGTTGGTTCTTGCCAAAAAAGCGGTTCTAGGACATTTCTGGTACTACATATCATGTGGTACTATTCAGTGAGATGCTGTGAAGTACGTATAATAGACACAAACACAGTTCGAGGGGGTAAGGTTAGCACTTCTTTCGTTCAAAAATTGGCAGTTGCTCCAAATGGCAAAGGTAGGTAGGCTTTCAATCAGTTTAGAACCGTAAGATCATTGGTTGATAAATGGTATGGTCATAGTTTTTGAGTCCATAAAAGTTCTCATTTTGTTCTAGGTGAAATACTATGGAACGGGACATTTTTTAACACTGTAACTACTAGGCCATCTCCTACCATAGCAAAAAACCAAAATTTAAAGCCTTTGACCCACAACTTTGGGCCCTGTTTATAATTTTTTTCTCAAGAAATTACAGTAAAAAGGGACAGTCTTCCAGTCAGTCATATTTTGTCACTAAGATTGAGCATAGAAAACAAGGCCCTTTGCATAGCCATTCACGGCTCCAGAGCTTTTGTCGCAAAGATACGGGCCCTCGTAAGGTCTTGGGCCCAGTAGCCTGATTTCCTTAAGAAATGCCCTGCTATGGAAGAACCCCCATTGTGGGATATTCCCAAATCCGAGGCAGCTACCATTATGCTGAAATTATCACGTCCCATTCCAGTAGGCTCCGCCATTGGTTAATCCTGGAAATCTTCCTGGCTTTCAACTGAATGAGACAAATTGACCACCCAGAGAAATGGCAGCTTAGAAACTCTGAGCTTACATTATGGACTCTTGTCGTATTAATCTGTATTTGGATTTCAAAGCTAAAAATATCTAATCTCCGTTTTTCATTTAACAATCATCTTTTCAACCACAAAGTCTGTAATTGCCTGGGTTTTAAGATTTACCACCAGACGGTATAATTCCGATAACAAGGCCTTTCCAGAAAATACACTCTTTTTTAAGGAGACCAGCAGGAATTATTTATATTGATTTTTACTGCTGGAACCCTTGCTAGTAAGCAACTCTCATATAGCTGGCTGCTGGAGCTCTTGAACCCTTCATACTAAGTACTCGAATATGGCTAGTTGTTGAAATAAATGGCGACGTTCTTAAGTTTTTCTTCTAGTTATTACAGGACCTAATGAGCCAATCTTTTACCGTAGAGGTAGTCCCCATAGTGCTTTTGGTTTCCCTCCACAGTACTAAACAGCCTATAATGTAGTGATGGTATTACCAACAGTACTGATGATATCCCCACAGTACTGAACAAGCCCAATGCACAGATTGTATCCCCTCATAGTACTTATGTTATGATATCCCTCTAAAGAACAGGACACCCTAATGCACTGATTGTATCCCCCCACTACTGATAATATCTCCCACAGTACTGAAGATATCTCCCACAGTACTGAGGATATCCCCCACAGTACTCATGATATCCCCCACACTACTGAACACCCGCAGGATAGGCCAGTACTCCACTGTACTTTACAGGCGTTCCCAGGTTGGTCCATTGCGTCAAACTCATTTGCACCAGTCGGCAACGTAATCTAGCAAAGCATAGTTCATAGAAAAATATGGTTTAGAAACCTATTGTTGTACGTCTTTGTTTCACAGTTGATGTTGAGCAGTACTTGAACGTGCACAACGTATGTCTTATCCTCTCTCTTTCCTTTTAAAATTTTAGATGTGAATATTGCCTACATAAATATGATGCTGAATATCATAAAATATCTTCTAAATAACGAATATTTCGGGCTGGGGAACCAAAAGAAGCGTTTTGGTCTATTCGCTCAGCCATGACCCTGTTGGTTAAACAATGGCGAAACAAAAGACTGTGCACTCTCAATTTTGAAAAACTTGCACAAAAAGATACAACAATAGGTTTCCACACCATCTTTTTCTATACACTTTGAGCAAAGCAACGAAACTTAGATTTCGATACAACGATAGCTGGTTGAATTCATCAGTAATTACATGTCATGTGGGTGGGCTACAAAAAGTATTATACGCAGTCTAGACCAACAGCTGTACATTCCAAATTTACTAAATTGGATAGGTATCACACACCCTGTGTTCAGCTCAAATTAGAAGTTGAGACCTGTTGAAATGATAAGCTTAACGGGGGTAACTGACAAAAGCAGATAAATGACTGTTCCACTCGAACTGGCACTTCAGCTTGCACAGTTGTTCGTCAAGACGTTTACTCTACTGTCTGCTGTCTTTAGTGCCCAACCCCCAAGACACTTGACCCAGTAGACTGTTCCCTGTCTTCGTTTTGGTGACGTCACTTAAGGCCTTAAAGAGTGGTCTGTGAATCCTTGGAAAATGGGATGGGACTCCTTGGAACTGGGATTTGGGAATGAAAAAGTAAATTGGCATTGGGATTGTGAAACACGTTGATATTTGGAATTTCTTTATTTTCCTCATTGGAACTGAGATTTTTAAGCAATCTAAGGGAATTTAGATCATTAACCCAATAAGGATATTCTAAAATGTAGTAACTACGCCAATGGACTTATGCATTGAGTAATTACAGATAACCATCGCAACTTTCTTTTCGTGCAGGGTCGCATTGATCTGTGGGATTGTGGTGTGTCACGTGATTGTATCGACGTATATGTCACATGGGTCCTGCCAACCATTATGAGATGGGGGGAATGTCGATTATAGGTGATTAATACTGTTAAAACTAGAATACTGTCCGCCTGGGAAAACTTGAGATGAAATGAGGGTTTAGGTAGGTCATTGACATCTCTCCAAATTCGTAGACGCATCTCTAAATATAGCGGAGTTTTGTCTTTCATGACACTTGACAATTATGTATAGAGGTACATGTTTTTTACAAGGAAATTCGAAATCGTGAAAGCCTTAAACAGCCTTATATGAATTTTCAAAAAATTAGCCTTAAAAAGTTCTGGAGATGGTCTTAGTTCTAAATATGACAAGGTTTGTGTTCTTTAGATGAAACTATTCCCTTTTAACTGACCTAGATTATAGCAGTACCTTACCTTGGGCAAAATATGATGGAATAACAGACTAATCGAGATAATTTGTGAGAATGAAAATGACCCGAGTAGGACTCGAACCCACGACCTCTAGATTTGTACTCTAGAACGCTACCACTGCGCAACCGGGGCTACTCGGGTCATTTTCATTCTCACAAATTATCTCGATTGATTTTCCAAATCTTGCTTCTCCTCAAGAATAACAGACTACTAACCGTAAACAAATATATGATAATCAAATCTTTGATAAAGTTTTTACTGATTGTTTTATGATAAGAATGTATTACAATCACCTATATTAGTAGAATTCAAGCTTTGCCGCTCTTTATTTGTTCTCGGCTAATATTAGCTACTGTTTCAATGTTTCAAGGGGTGTGTTCTTATAAGAAAACGTGTACAACAGCATGGAGACAATAGTTACTAAATGAATTGATGTCATTTTTCCTTTTCATGGGAAAACGTGTTTCAAACTTTCGTCCCACGTCAACATGTGGTCAGACCAAAGTGAACCTGTGCTGGCAACCAACGAACCACTTCCTTTAGATTTTAGTCCAAGTCACGTGAGATTGTTGCCCAATCTTCATTTCTTAAAGAATTTGCTAGCTGCTGCGTCAAAGCGAAGATTTCTAAGGAGCGAAGCCCATACGAAGAGGTAGTGATGATGCTCTTGAATACAATGTCATTGGGTGATAGACAATTCAGAGGCAGATCCAGGGAAAATGCTGACTTCTACTTAAATTGGTCCAAATGACAGAGTACAGACATTTTATCGTAGACCCTAAATTATAAGAAAGAAAATACTAGGTCTGAAAATCTTACTTCGGCTTGAGCAGTATTAGCTAGCTACGGTCTAGATTCGCCACTGCGATTCCGCATAAGATTGTAGCTCGCATTTCCCGCAAAGCATCATAGTATCATGCCCTTAGAAACGCATAGCTACCGAAATAGACCCCTTTCGCAATTACATCAGTCCTTTACTAATGCATCTTGAAACAACCTTAGCCTCAAAATGACCTGTAGCTACTTCCTAAAGAATGCATTACTTTCAAACTCGCAAAGCATTTTCATTTGTTGCTAGAAGCTATGAACGTTTCGGAAATTAGCTACACATCATGTCGAGGCTAAGGTTGTTTCAAGATAAATTTCTAAAGCACTGACGTAATTGTGAAAGGGATATATTGCAACGGCCTGTCTATCACCACTGCAGGCAACCTTCACAGTCGCTCAATTTGGTAACTATGCGTTGTCAAGGTGTATATTCCTATAATGCATTGCGCGAACAACGTCCATATTTTGTGGAATCGCCCATTTCAATACACAGAATATTGTCCACTGCAAAATGCCCTTCAAAAAGCGGAACGGCGGAACTAATAAAGATGCGTCAAGGTTACTCACTTGAGTCATTTACAAGACATTTGGGTGCGTTTATTGTTAAAGCTTTCACGAAAACACGTGTTGTGAAGGAAACATTTCAAAACATCTTTGTGCAGAGTTTTATCTAGTACAATGGTGGTTCTTAAGCCTCTCTTGGGAGATCCTGGGACGTAATCCTGTCTCATTATCATCATAATAAGATAAGTAGACCATTTAGCTGTAAACATGAACTGTGCAAGCATGCATGGGAAATGCTGTTCAAGAAAGAGGAAATACCAATGTCTTACGAAAACAACTTCCGAATATTACGGTTTTCTGACTGTTTGTGCAGCAAAAAACGATGAACTTTCCGGTCAGCCCGAGAATGGTGGAAAGTGTTTTGAGCTTATTCGAAAAAAAATGTACAGGGGGGCTTGTCTGTAAACAATAAAATTATCTTCAGTTGACTGGTAAGGGTGCCCACGATCCCCACTCCCCTTTAGAAAAAAATGGTGGAAATTTGTTCTGCTATTGTCCATTCTAATCTTAAGAGCTTTTTCGCATAAACAGCAACATCATTCTACACTGCACCATTTGCTTGAAAATTATCGATTGTCTCAACAGTTGTTACACTGGTTTTTTATACTAGCAAATTAAAAAGTTACTTGACTTCTTGGATTCATACAAAATTTCCTCCCAAAGATCCCTGAACTCTGAAAATCTTGGCTGAATGAAGTGGGAGTGGAAATATAGCGATGCTTCTGGTTCAACTTTACAAGTTTCGCAGATTGCTTGGTCCTTCCTGCCTTTCGTTTATTAAGTACTTGTTGCTAACCCTATGTACAGTAGAATCCCGATAACTCGAACAAGCAAGGGACGATCAAAATAGTTCGAGTTATCGAATGTTCGAGTTATCGGGATTCTACTGTACTATTACTCGAGACTATTAAAAAGTTTGCAGACTACCGTTACTATGTAGGCCTAATCAGGCCTACTCTCTATTTCGAAACCTCGACCTTTCCAGTTAACAATCTTAAAACCTTTTATTTATTTTGAGCCCCAGTAATCCACCCTCATTTCGTTGAATAAAGCCTGAATGGGGGTTTTTAGGACCAAACAAAAGTTCTTTATTTTCTACTTTCTTAAAAAACTTAATGATGATAAAAACACGCATTAATCTCAAGTAGCTTAATGTAAACTTGGCATTATAACGGACTTTAGCGTGAAAGGATATTTTAATCGTATTCCATTGGCAGATGTCCAAATAAATGGGTACACAAATTTTTATAAGATAACTCTTCAAGAAATACGACCCTGATATGTGATTGGTAATGTGTAGCTGTTACCCTTGGACAAGTTCGAGAAAACAGATAATAGATGCAATCGACAAATGAAGTAACCCTTTTCTATAAGAAACTATGCTAAATCTTGTTGCCATAGTTTCTTAGCTTTAACCCCAATTATGGTACGAAACGTTTCTTAGTAAGTTTCTGAACCCCAAATTCTTATTTTTCTAATCACGTGTCAATTCGAAATATATGTGACTATGTGACTAATTATGAAACTGATGAATAACTTTGTAGGCTAAATATCCCAATTTACTAAGGTACTAAACCAACTTTGAGGGCTGAAAATCAAAGCTTATCTAAGCAAATTGAGGGCTGGGACCAGACTCCAGTACATATCTCGTTAAAGAAAAAATACAGTTTTGGAGATATCAAAGAATTCTAATTAAATTTTCAATTTTTGGCCTGGTGATTGATTTTATCCAGGGAGTTGTTGTAATAAAAAAACTTGTACACTTTCAAAAAACTCTTCCAAGATAAATGAAATTCATTTATTTTCAAAGTATGATAATTTGTGATTTCGATATGTATTTACCAAGCACTCCACAGGTCCTGATGAATAATTATTTATTTTGAGAGATTAATTTTTGATCGATATCTGATAGAGTGAATGAATGAAAACAATTAAATCATTCTAGAAATAAACAAAACGACTGCGATTAAAAACTTACGGAAATCAAAATTTAAAAGTATATTGAAGTCCATCCGCTCCTCTTAAAGCTCATCTGGTGTAGAGGAGAAGGAAGGAAAGCTAAAAATAATCATCAAAATCCTTGGACACCTGTTTGGAGACTAATTTCTCCGCATATCTCATAATCAATAAATCATCAAATCATTAAAATACCAAACAAACAATAATTTCTTGGCAAAAATTATTTCTCACCTGAATATCACGAAAATTAGGCCCAGTAATTCTTTCTGAACTTTCATCTCGAAGTTCAAGGTCTGTCACAAGAGCGGTGTTGTGTTGGTCTGCTGTCTTTCGGCCACTTTGGGCTTGTTTGGGCCTCAAATAAGACTAGACCATGAAATGATTTGTTTTCGTTTTGCGGTCGAGCACATCCGAGACCTTTTTTACGGAGTTTGACTTTGGTTTCTCTGCGGGGAGCTTTGATCGTGTAAAGAACCGCTAAAATGTCGCCCTGTGTTCTTTCCTCAACAATCTTTATGGGAGGGGGGACCGCTCTCCATGGTAATTGACGGGGGGGGGTGATACTGCTTCTGTTAGAAAAACACCCAAATACATATACAATGTTTTTTACCCCCATATTACGCTATTTGCTACAAAGTAGATGAAACCGAGCAACTTTTTTTCCTTTTTTATAGACAACTCGTGAATAAGCAACTAGACATGGATGGAGGGAACGTTTTTCTGCAAAAAAGCATTTGATAAATTCAATGATTTTCTGGGATTCCTTTAGTAGCTTCTTCTTGCTAGGAGCATTCAATTAAACGGAGTTTTGAAGTAGGGGCTAGTACCAATCCTTTTATTTTTAGCAAAATATTCAGCAACTTCGAGTGAGGGCTGGGACCCAAGATATTACATACGCTCTTTTTTTTTATAAGAACCAGTAACTTTGATTGGAAGCTGGCTGTTCTTACATATTCCTCTATTTTCAAGCTGAAATATTCTTAAATTTTTCTTACTTTTACAATTATTGGGAAGCCTTTTTTGCTATCAGTAGTGTTGATTGTTGCAAAGTTTCACTCTCTTGACCATCTGAGATTATCTGTGTGCTGCCAATCTACTTATTTTGTAATTATTTCTCAGTCTTGTGGTTATTCAATAAGATTTTCATATTGAGCCAAAAATGTTATCAAAAGGGAATCTTAACACGGCTGTAAACAGCAGTTTTGTATTTTTTGTAATTTGCCTCGTAGACCAGTTGCTTATTGAAAATAAGGCTTGATGATATTTAGGAAAAGCACGTTTGTTTACATTTTCTTGTTTTGGTCACGTCAGCTTTTATTTTTTCGCGCGAAAATTTTTTAAAAAATTCTTGCAGCCTCGTTTTGCGTTTTTGCTGTCTTAAATTTAGGCCCATCGTTTCCATACTTTCATCTCCTGTGATTTACGCTTTTTTATAAGTAGCCTTTTATAAGGAACCTAAATGCAGAAGGCAGAAAAACCTAAGGAACTTAAGGTCAAATCACTAAGAAACTTTATGATTTTGGATAAATTCATTTGGCGAAGGTATGCAACTTCTTCTATGACTATCATTAACTTTTATGTTTTATAGGCCTGGCCTAAGCTTCTTTGTGTTATATACGTTGTTTTCTTATGACGAGCCTATTGCTAAATGTTGAATTTAATGCTTTTCTTCACCCACGGTTTCTTTATTGCTACTTCTTTTAGGATGCATGCCACCGCATAAAGGGAAAACAAAACTCATAGGGATCCTAAAAGTAGTAGCAACAAAGTAACAAAGCACTTCCCTGATTAATGACTTTTTAAAACACTTGTGCGCTGATTTTAGATGACAACTCCTTCTTCAAAAACTTTTTGCTTATGTTTTGGCCATTACTCAAATCCCAAGTCCTAAATGATTTCTCCCTCAATTCATTATGCTTGTTGATATGAAATATGGAGTCAGCAGAGTTTCCTAAATTTTCAAACTAAAACTTTGTTGTTGTGTCCTGTCTAACACAAGTTATGGAACTTTTCTCGCAGCTTTGCAATACTGCTACCATTTTTAATCTCCCTAGACAATCCTTTCAACAGGCTAGTGTATATCCTAGAGGCATATCACTCCCTGATATCTTCATGCACTTCAGCACTTCTCTTGAAAACCCTATTGTTCTAATGAAATTCGATTTAGCAGCGTAAGAACTCGATTGATTGTACAAAAAAACATTCGAAATTCGTGCTTTTGGCCATAATTTTGCAACGCATACCATTTGTTGAATACACAGTCAGGAAGCAAATAAAAATTCAAAAACGTTGCCTTCCTTAAATTCGGCTCTGGTCTTACTCTTGTCTCTCAACTTGACTAAGCTGATGCAGATTTTTGTAAACAACTTCCTTCTACGACCGAATATTATTGCAAGGACTTTAAAAGAGCTGTTCGGCGTTTGCAGAAGTCATGTTTTTCACAGTCCGGTTCGGAGACGACGACTACCAACTCTTCAACGCAAACTGCAGAAACAAAATCCTACTCGAAAACATCAGAAAAAGATGCAATTGCTCGCCTAGTGACGTCATAGACCTAGCAGATGAGCAGGCATACGTGAAGAACATATCAGAACAACCCGCTTACAAGTTTGCCAGCCTCACTTTGCAGCAGCGTGCGACGTACATTTTGGTTAGAGTTGACGAACGAGGCGCGGACGGACAAAAAGTGTATACTCCTCTCTTAGAGGGTCTGGAAACTACCAATCCAGACTTCCTGTCAAGACTAGCCAATAGGAATATCAATCCTGAGGCAGCAGCAAAGGATGGTGGGTATACGCAGTATCAAGGTTCCAGAGCGCCAACGAGAACTGGCAAGAAAAAGAAAGGACTTGCGTAGACTAAATACTTTGATACAGTACATCCTTGATTATCCGAACCTCGATTATCCGAACCTCGATTATCCGAACGCCAAAAGTTTTCATTAAAATTTCTTTTTTGCAAACTAGCTCTTGAGAAACCAATCGAAATATCCGTTGTCTGCTCAAACTGTTGCCCAAAATAAAAGTCATATCCAATGGAAGCACAAAAATAACACATTTATTCGTTGTTATTGTTGTTATCATTACAAATCTTTGTTGAAATTTACAAAAAACAGTTGCCTTAGTTTTGTTGTTGGTCTTTCCGTTTGCCAAGCTTTTCAATTTGCATTCAGTTTGAGCATCCTGAGACTGTTCAGGACGATGATAATAACCTTTATAGCAAGTTTAGTAGGTAAAATGTTCTTCCTCGATTATCCGAATTTTTTGCGTATCCGAACGGCCCAACAAAAATTTGAGTTCAACCTGTTCGGATAATCGAGAATGTACTGTATTGTCAAGATCTTCTCTCATCCAATGTTACTTGAACTTACTACTTACATAACTGTTACTTAAAATTTACCAACAGTAAAAAGCATTTAAATTAAAGTAGTTTGAAAATTACAGTACTTGAATAAGATTGAAGAAACTAACATGAAGCCAAACTATATAAAGAATGAGATAACAGCATTACGGTCAAAAGCCGAGAGCCAAAGCACTACCTAAACGTAGCTACGATTTGAAACAGAGTGAAAAACCCCGCGTAAAAAGTGATAATACTTGAACATATCATCATTATTCATACATAAAGATAAACTAGCCTTTAGAGTTTGTTGCATTAAGATTTGTATCAAAAGGAGGCTAATTTTGTTAACAAGTTTTCCTTCAATCCTACAATATTAACCAAAAATTTGACAAACCTGATGGTTAGCCCATGGTTTTTTAGTAAAAATTGGCCCAAAATAAATAATTCCAAAATCAAACTATGCATTTAATGCACTCAAGACTGTTCAGGGAGCAATATTAGGCATAAAAGTCTAAGGAAACGCATAAAGTTCCTGAAAAAACTTCCTTCAAAATTGGCCAAAAATTCAAAAAACCTGATGGTTAGCCAATGGTTTTTAATTGATCGAGATTAGCCAAAAATGAATGATTCAAAATAGGCTTTCATCCACTCAGTACTGTTCAGGGAGCAATATTAGGCTAAAATATCCGTAGAAAGCGCAAAAAACCACCAAAAATTCCTTCAAAATCAACAAAAAATTTGAGAAAAGGCCTGATGGTTAGCCCATAGTTTTGGTCAAAATTGGCCCGAAATAAATGGTTCGAAATAGGCTTTTAATCCACTCAGGACTGTTCCAGGAATAATTTAGGCTATAATAGTCTTAGAAAACGAATGAGATCGCCAAAACGTTTTCCTTCAAAATCAGCCAAAAATTGGAAAAAAGCCTGATGGTTAGCCCATGGGTTTTGGTCGAGATTAGCCCAAAATAAATGTTTCTAAATAGGCTTTTAATCAAATCAGGACTGTTCAGTATTAGTCTATAAAAGCCTTGGAAAACACATGAGATCACAAAAAATATTTTCCTTTCAAAATTAGCCAAGAATTTGAGAAATATCTGATGGTTGGCCCATAGTTTTTTATCAAGATTAAACCGAAATAAATTTGTCCAAATAGGCTTTTAATCCACTCAGAAGTGTTCAAGAAGTTATATTAAGCTATAATAGCCTGAGAAATTGCAGAAAATTAACAAAGCCCATTTTCGTTGAGAAATAACAAAATATTGGAAAAGCCTGATGCTCAGTCCATGACTTTTGGTCAAAATTGACCTAAATCAAATCGTCCGCAAATATGGTTTATGTAAATCCACTTTTGACCTACATATGCAAAGTGTCTATACAAATTGATAGAAAAGAGACAAGAAACTACTCGTTCATCTCGACAAGCCTGTTTCGTGGTTTCCCACTCATCAGGAGATGTTCTAACATCTTGATGAACATCTCCTGATGAGTGGGAAACCACGAAACAGGCTTGTCGAGATGAACGAGTAGTTTCTTGTCTCTTTTCTATCAATTTGTTTATATTACGCTCTACTCTATGTATTGAGCACTCTCACGGAAAACCGATATACAGACTTCGTATGCAAAGTGTCTGGGTATTATAGAAATTGATGTAGCCTCTTGACCAATGGAATTTTAAAATCTTTTCTGGAGACAGTCTGATTGGCCTATTTATTTTCATATTGGAGAGGACTGCCTCTTTTTTGAAAATAGCGTTTTCTTTTAACTTTATGACCTTCAACTAACTTTAAAGTTCCTTATGAAAAACGTGTATGTGTAGCTTAATTGTCTATTCTTACAAATTCTATATAAAAAACGTACGTATTTTAGGTCCTTACTAGTTTATTAAATTACTTGTTTCATATGGTTTACTGTTTATATTTCTATTCTATTGTTTCTAGTTTTTTAGTCTTTACTCTTTGTATATATTGTTCCTTTATTGTTTATTGCTGGGACCATTAAAAATTACGTAGACTCTTTTTTATAAGAACAATTTTATAAGGACACTATCCTCAAATTTTGCTCAAATATGAGAACAAGCTTAGAACAAACCGAGGCTGACCAATTTTAGCTCAATATAAGAATTGTAAGAAATAACCATAAGACTGAGAAATAATTACTAAATTAGAAGATTAACAGCCCATAGACATGTTATGTATGTCAGATGATCAAGAGAGTCAAAATTTGCAACAATAAACACAACTGACACTAAAACAGGCTTCCAAATCATTATAAAAGTCATTATAAAAGTCATCATAAAAGTAAGAGCCTTAAGAAAATTTCAGCCTGATAATAGAAGAATATTTAAGAACAGCCACCTTCAAACCAATTCTACTGCTTCTTATAAAAAAGAGTGTACTTGAATTTTATCAAGGAAGTCGGAGTTTCGCGATTTCGATACGAAGAAAGAACGGGAAGGAACTGAAGACCTCGAGCATGAAAAGCGACCATGGATGTAAAGAAAATCAAAATCCTCACAGGCTGCTCCACTATTATGTTCTGGTGATGGAATGATATTAGGTAAGTTTGTGTGAGAGTTCATTAATAATCCATCAGCACCACTTGTTATTAATAATCTTTTGTCAATTTATTGAATTGGATAATTCCGCCAATTCAGGAATTGAAATTCACAAGTCAACACAGGTTATGGCCTATTTCATTAGCACTGCGACCTTTGCTCGCTGGAAAGTAAACGTTAACAGTGAAAGTTTCAATAGATCCTTTGCTTTGGATTTAGATGAAATTCTATCTCGGTTCATCGAACTGTTGAATGTTTATACTCAAATCACCAACTGAGTCGTGAGTAATGTCATGATTAAATCAACAAGTTGCGCTGGGAAAAGGCCTAAGGCGAATAGGCCACACATATTTCTTATATGAATTTTTTTCATTTCATGAATTTTATCACCACCAAGGGGTCTGAAATTTCACAAGATACAACAAAATTTTATTTGTATACTTCGAAATATAGATTCTAGGTACTAGAAATAATAATAGATGAAAATGAAATTTCATATCTAATATCAAGGGCAAAGATTTGGCCCATATAGACCCCTTTCAATGTTTACATTTCACGCCCTTCGGTTCCTTTGTTTACTGAACAATTAGCATTGAATTAATTGTCAAAAGGTGTAACTTTTTATTATGGTCCTATTTTGCATTTCATAAGAATCTGATTTGCCTCTCCAAAAATTTAAACATTGAAAGGGATCTATTTTGGGAGCTCCTTTGATTTCATTGTTAAAGAAAATAATAGTGCATATCAATCTATTGTTCTTTTTGAGAAATTTCAGTTCTGGGCTTCTTGTAAAGAAATATGTATTGCTCGCTGAAGCAGCTTAAGTTTGAGAAGTAACTGTAAACTCAAACTTATCCATAATTACATCAGGGTCAAAACAGAATTATATTTTTTTCATTATCAGAAGAGACTTACATTTTAGTATCTTTTTGGGACTTTAAAATGGGTCAGGATCCTTCAATTCATTGTTGAAATGATGGATTCACAATGATTAGCCAGAAAAAAATTGGTAAATTTAGCTTCCTTGCCAAAAAGAGCAGAAGTAATTACCCCACCACCCCCTTAAATGCACTCCTGACTAATAAGACAAACACATCTATCACGCCATAATCGATCCTGTATTTCTAGCTGCTTTTGTGAAGGATAGGGCTCACAGGTCCACCATTGGGCAGCCCGGGCCCTTGGGTTAAGATCTAAGTGGGCCCCCTTTGCCACAATAGTGGAGCAAATTGTTGGGCGCTACACTCATATGCAGAATTTTTGTGTGCAAAACCTCTTAGATCAAACAGTCTACTAGCAAAGTTATCAATGAATAATTCTTGAGATATTTATATCCCAGATTTGGGGGACCTAAAGATTTCTCCCCAAAATTGGAAATGTTTCGATTTGAGAAAACTCTTCTCTATATGCCATTGACTTTCCTTACACAAATTTTCTGCAGTAAATCTCACCTATAGTTTGCTGTTAGTCGTCTAAGCAGGGCAATGAACAAAGTAGAGCTATTCTATGTTCACATACATCCCATAGAATATAATCGATACGCCTGAGGTCCAAAGCCCCAGAACAGTTAACATGGCTAACTGTACCCTCCCCCATTCAGCATTTCTAATGGCTCTCAAACCTATTGCCATTCTGATCAGTTCAAGCCCCCTCCCATCCCTGATATCTGCTCTTTTTGAAAAAACCTCCCTCTCAAAAAGCCCCATTCATGCTTGAATCTTTGGCCCCCCAGGCTTGAAGATTTAAAACTTTTATTATGAAAACAAGACAAGTAAGGTAAAAATTATACAAGCATGAATAAATGAGTGAATATGGATGGCATGATGTAATAAGTTTTCAGGGAAAAAGAATGGGAAATATAAATAAATCATAAAAAAATTTCAATCCAAGTAAATCAATGATGAAATAAATGTTAAGGGGAATGAATAAATGACAAAAATTTGTTAGTAGGAAATAAATGAATGATAACGGAATATTAGATTGACATAAATAAATGAATGATTAAATAATAATATTGGAAAATTAATGACTTATGAGAAAATTTTTATGGCAAATGAATTAACGATAAAAACATTTGATGAAAATCAATGCATGATGCAAAAAATGTTAAGGAAGATAAATGAATGATAAAATAATGGTATTGGAAAATAAATGACTTATAAAAAATTTCATCAACAGAAAATTAATTTCTGGAAATAGAAAAGAAATAAACGATGGGACAATGCTAATGGAAATAAATGAACAACAAACAAATGCTAATGGAAGACATAAGACATGAAGAAATGTTTTAGGAGAATAATTGAATATTTGAATGTTTAAAAGAATAATTGAATCATGGATTATCGTAAAGATCAGAGATTATGGTAAAGAAACTTTACAACCACACAAATGATACTCAAAGATATTTTGAATCTGTTAAAGGTTACAAAAAGTTTTGGAGTCCTCTGAAGGCATGCATCTATGGAAAATTTTATCATCCAGATCAAATGACTTACTTTTACTATTGATGAAAGATTCAATGACGAAATGATTTTAGGAATTCCATATCTCATAATGCGAATGATTTAATTCAATTTTCTATTTTGAAAACAGAATATGGAATATTTGGCTCCACGATTCTCTATTCATTCCAAAATTATCCAAACTTTGGCAGTTCACAACTCCACATATACGGATTTACAACTACATTTTTCAATTGCACAGATCCAGATGAAACCTACCAGCTATCCGCTTGAGAAATTTTTGTTCATGACGTTAAGGCAAGGATAACTTAAATGTTAATCATACACTCGATTCAAAAAGTATATAAAAAAGAGTTACTGAACAATTCAATTTCAATTTATCAAAAACGCTGAAATTCAACAAGAATGTAATAAATCACTTTGCGATCAACATTTGTTGATTACATTTTAATATTTACTTCCCTTTTGTATTCCTAGAATTACCAGACTTTGTTCCTTTGTTTCGAGGAATTCTTCGGATGTTTTTGTTTGGATAAAAACTTGCCATGGAATCGGAGTCAGATTGCACAGCGGAGAGCGAGCGGACAGGCCAAGAAAGCTCTTCGCCCAGATCGTCCTTAGCTTCCACTGCAGTCGCTCTTGGATATGAGAAACACGGAGCCAGACTAAACCGCTCCCCCGGCATCAAAATTCTGGAGATGGCGTCCAAAGAGAAAGAATTCCAGTCGAAGTTTTGCGCGAAAGATTTTAGGCTGCGACATCAGAGCTTTCTGGAGGAGGCCAGCGATGAATACGATACGGATCTGGAGGCTGACGAGGTTAATTTTTTGGTTTTTGATTCTTTTGTTTATCGCTCATGGTTGATTTGTGCAGCATTGAGATGTCATGTTTCTTTATTATCCAGATAATTTAGAACCGAAGTATAATGCTTATTACGGTCAAAGGTTTAAATGACGCTTTGTCGAAACGCTCTGGAGTGATAAAAGTTTCGTAAAGTTTCTTGCGTACCAGGATAATAGTCTTTGAAATTGTACTTTATTGTTATCGGTTCATGGAACAGTGAGACGTCATCTTTCTTTATCATCCAGAGGGTTTTGAACAGAAATCTAATGCTTAGTACGTTCTAAAGGTTTAAATGATACTTTATCAAAACCCTCCAGAATGATATAAGTTTCGTATAGTTTCTGAAATTCTTGAATAACAGTGTTTTTGATTCTAGATAGTTATTTTTTATTCGTGTAATATTGCGACATCATGTTTCTTTATTATCCACAATTTTAATCCACCTTTTATGAAAGATATTTTCAAAGAAAAAAATTCTGTCTATAGCCAAATATGTGTCAACGGTTTTAGGACGAGTTCTTTAGAAACAGTGAAATATAGTCACCCAATGTTTATCCTTTGAAGCTCATCTCTGACAAAATATTCCCCCGGAAATAAAGAACTGTTCATCGCCATTGCGATTTAAATCAAGGCTTGGAACTGACAAAAACTGCAGGCTTTTCTAAACGAAAGAACCAAATCTGGGTTTCGTCTCAATCCTTTCTTTTACTCAATTTTATTATTGTGTCTTACTCATGCTTCTACATCTAGTTTTGTTCTTTAATATGTTAGTTCGCTTTAGCTACTGCCAAAAACCAACTTCAAGTTAATTGATGATGATAGATAGTAATACGTGTGAGTGGAGCAATGCACGCTTTGGGATTCAGCTACTGTCTAAGACTATGTCAAGGCTATACAGTAGTTGTATTTCTAAAGAGCATACGTCCATATGCCAGCTTCGAAGTCTTTTTGAAAGTGGGGCTCATTCGGCCAAAATTTTGCTCTCAGTTGGGCCAAAACCTAATAGTTAATGGGGATTTCGTCGGGTGGCCCCCTTAATTTTAGTGCCCCTATCCCCGCCGATGCTAACGTCATAGGGGAACTGGACTATTGATCTTTTGGGGCCTTGACTTCAAACCGGGCCCTCATTGATAACAATACTCATAGCATTGACAAGGTTATCCTGTATGGATATTACTCTTATTACTATCATTGTTATTATTTGGAAATGTAGAACTCTGAAAAATCACAGCTGCTGATTCTCATGTTAGCTTGCTCGTATTTACACAAGTGAATTGCGGCTGTAATCAAGCTATTTCAACTCCAATGAATCTCGGGTCTGAGTGATTTGTCTTGTTAAAAACATAAGGTTTTTAATTGAAAGCTTTCAATGCAGATCATAATATTGAGTTTGGGATTGAGTTCTTTTTGTCTGGATTTTAATAACGGTCTTTTGAGTAGTGGATGTGTACCTAGCTTTTACAAAAGGTTTCTGACAAGAAAATAATTTCTACGCTCTATTTTATCTTCATCAGACTTTATGAATTCATGAATACTATGCAATGACTTGAATACTGTAAGCACTAATTTTGCTAAACTTTTGTAAGCTTGCTTTGAATAAATATATAATGATGAATGATGACAAAGAAAAGAATTAAGAATCAGAAAGTTAGAGATCCACCGCTTTTACCGTGGTTATTTAAATTTCCTTCTCGGTTAAATGACTGCCTGAAATAATGAACTAAGTAGGAATGTACAGAATTGCTTTTCGTCATATTGGATCGATTATTCACACTCGATTGGAAAAAGGAAGGGAACGGGTCAACTAGGGGAAGGTCGCCTTTGGAAATTGTATTTAAATCATTATAAGTTATAGTGTTCACTCGTATAGCTAGGTATCTATATACTTTATTTATAGTTTGTTCGATAATATTTGGCAGCAATGTCTTAAGGAACTTGCAGGCGGAGGAATATTTGCATTAATACTACTTCCACACGACAAGCAATTTCATTTCTTTCAGTTGCCAATATTTCTATTTATTGTTTATGTTTTTTCCTTCATGAAGCGTAAAGAAACCAATGAACAACTACTCGCAGGACTGTGCGAGTGACCGTATTAAAGCTCTATAGACATCTAATGCGACGGAACCAAGCGAACTATAGGTTATGATTTGATTAACTTTTAACTATTCAAACGTAGCCAGAAAAATATAACTTAATCATTATACGACGTCTATATCTTGGTTCTCCCTAGAACAGTGTCCGATGCATAACGCAAAGCGTAATATGTATTACGAAGGAAAAAATTCAGATCTCTGCATCTCGACGGGCATGTTTTGTGTTTACTACTCATCAGGAGATACTAATTCATTATATTATTGTTATCATTATACTATTACTAGCCTTTAAGCAGTTAAAGTAAGTTTTTAACGTGCTAACCTTCAAAAGGCCAGAAAGGCCTGATTTCCAGCAGGGGAACGGGACGCCTAGTTTAACTTACGTTCTGAAGGACGGAGGAGTGAGTTAGTTACCTAGAAGGTCACCCACCCAGGTGTTTGCCCGTCACGACCGTGCTTGACTTCTGTTGCATATTTTGACTTTTATTGACAAGTGCTTGAGCCCCTCTCCCACTCATTCCACTGTCGCACACCGTTAGGCAGCATCTAGAGACAAGTGGTCCTGCAGATGAATTTCATTATGGATCGCTGTGCGTCAGTATACCCGAGGGGTATATCACTCACAAAAAATCACTGTGATTTATTTGTGATTTTTCTGTGATTTCCCTGTGATTTTTTTCAAAAAGTGTACGAGATTTTTTCGAGTGATATGCCCCTTAGGTATACCTATTTCTAGTCCACACGGTATAAGCGAATTTCATCTTTTTTCAGGCCCCCAAATCAAGAAAAGCAATACTTCAAGACATGACCGGCAAAGGAGTTTACCTGGAAGCATGCAAATACTACGAGGTAATACCTGCCTCATATTTCACGCGAAACATTTCATCGTGCGTCGTCAACCTCGCACATCACGGTCTTGGCGATAACGGCGTAAAGCCAATAGTCATCGCGCTATTGCAGAACACCAAAGTAGTCGAGCTGGATCTCGCAGACAACGCAATAACAGACGACAGCGGAAAAGATGTCGCGCGGCTCTTTCTTGATAATTTCTACATAACTAATGCGAGTCTCGCGTCAAATCATCTCGGCCTAGCCACGACGCAAGCGTTTTTCGACTCGTTTGAAGGAAACGGAACGTTGCGGGTGCTGAATTTATCAGATAACAAGTTGTGCGATAAAAGTATCGAAATACTCTGCCGCGGGCTTATCAATAATTACAGCTTGTCAGAACTGAATTTGAGTCGGAATAAAATCACGGAAATCGGTGGAAAATACTTCGGAAATATGCTATGCGAGCAGCGCTCTTTAAACAGCCTCGATTTGAGCTGGAATGGATTAGGTCCACGTGGATCAGAGGCTGTTTTAAAAGGGCTGAAAGAAAATATTGTGCTGCACACGTTGAATCTATCGTGGAATGCCATAGGGGTGGATGGCTGCAAGGCAATCAGCCGGGCTTTTGCGTACATGAACGTATCAGATTTCGATATATCGAACAACCGGTTACTCGTCGATGGTGCGAAGGCTATTTCCCATGGATTAAAGAAGAATACGTCGCTAGAAAGTCTGAAAATAGCGCAGAACATTCTCGAAAACGCTGGCGTTAGCTTCATTCTAAAATCGATATTAAAAAACCCAGAATCGAAGATCAAAACCATGGACATTACAGGAACGGATTTGGAAGGTAGTTTTTACGAGCTGGAGAGAGAACTCATCGCAAACAACCACAACATAAAATTCATCCACGAAACCAGATTGCAAAAGACGCCTGCAAAAGCTTTGACAGACCCTCGTGAATTGCTTAAAAAATTCCTTGCAGATAATAACATACACAAGTTGGATTTGTTTGATTTCATTGACCAGGACGCTAGTATGTCGGTGTCAGTGGAGGAGTTCAAGCAAGGGTTGAAAACGGCAAAATGCGGACTAGCGGATTTCCAGATCGATGAACTCATGGACCTTCTGGATCAGGACCATGATGGCGAAATCGATTATAGCGAGTTCGCGAATCTCTGATGTAAATAATAGCATTAGAAATAAACGATAGAAGCTTCACATTAAGCACTCATTTAAAATCGGATTATTCCAATGAATAGATATACTAATGTAATTGAAGTTTTTAAATTTTCGTTACTGATGATATGGGTAGTGGACACTGGTCGATACGTCTTTATTAGATTTTAAATGAGTTGCGAATATGACGCTTATATCGTTTATCTTTATAATCAAACTGTTAGCTCATTGCAAGGTTGTTAAATAATAGCATGCATTTATTTATTGTCTTCCAACTCTTTTTAAAGCAACACTCGCTTTTTCACTGGACAGCGCTCTACACTTTTACAAAGCAAAATATCAATCTGTCGGTCCCTCTAGAGTGGTGTTGAGCTTTATTGAGCGTTGTTGAGTTTAATTTGATCAAGGTCAAAAGTTTCGAGCGAAGGGAAGGATGCTTCTAAATATTTTCAAAAGAAGGTCTGATGCTGCAACTCTGTAAATGTCATTTCGCTTTTTCTTGTAAACGCCTTTTCTTGCACATTCCTGTAGAAGGCCTTACGTACCCGAAAAACAATATGAGAAGGTAATCTAACCCCTGATTGTATTGAGCCAGTTGCAGCATACAAAGTTGCATTGAGGCGTACAGCAGAAGATCAGTCATTTGCTGGATGTTTCAGACTATCACAACCAATGAGAGACAGTCTCTTTTAACGGTGTGAGGAGAAATGATTATGTTGCTTGCATAAATGACGAGGACTGGTGGTGGATTGGGTTAGTAGAAGATAAGCATACACTAAGAAAAGGCTGTTCAAGTGACATTCATGCATCCATTGGACCCAAACGAAATGAGATTTGCTGGGTTGAAGCATCAGGCCTTCTTTTGCAAATTGACATCCCCAGAAAAAGTACTAGATGTACCTATCTAATAACTAATACAGAGTTGGTAAAGATAACTGAATTATTTGCAAAGGAAGATAGTTTCACTGTGTTGGCAGCAATCTTGATTGACAAACGATATTGGAAGTGATAGTAAACTTACCATTATTAGTTGCCTATATTCCAAACTTTTAGCCCAAAGGTGGTCCATTGAAAAATTCTAGACGCATACCAACCAAACTGCAGATATCTTAACTTCAGCTATTTTCACTGGCTTTTCGTTGTGATTTTTTAATTCCGCATAGCAGAGATACCCTGATAACCAGTTTTTGGATCATTTATTAATATATATCAGATTTAACGACTAGATGAAGTATCTGGTAACGACTGGAAGCATATTTTGGACCGACCACGCCCTGAATTGGCCCGTTTTTCAAGTGGTCATAATTTTTGACAGGATTGAGATATCGACCTGAAATTTTCAGGGTATCCAAATCTCACAGATACCTATAAGGTATGCGAGTTTCAGCAAAATCTGACAGGGTGGGTTACAAAATTGGAATTTTGCATGAAATCTCTCATGGAATGACCCTTAGATGTGTCCCAACTAGGCAAGATACCGCGGCAAAGAGGAATCACGAAAACAGCACCTTAATGCTATTCTTACATATGCTAGTCTCAAATAATTTACTGCTTGCTAAGTAGATTATTTCGAATAAAACCATAAGATACCAGTTCCAACTATATACAAATATTCGCAACAAATGAACAAATTGGAAAAACTCACCCAATGCACTTGCTTATAATGCTTTGTACATAGAGTTCTTAACGTATACCTCAAATGACACTGAACGTTTGAGTCATGCAGAACAGTTGGAATGTCGCATCACGTACGCTAGTAGGGAGAGTCAACCCTGGCTAGACAAGGAACTCCGTCAACTTCGTACGCCTGCACATCTGTGTCAGATGGGGAGAGCCTGGGTACCACTCCTTCGAGAAGCTCTGAGAATGCCTGAAACGAAAAATTCGATAAGTTTTAAATCAAGGTTTAGCGAAGAGCTGCAAAGCATATTTTCTTTCAGAGCCTAGAAACCAATGAAATTTTTTACCAAGTAAAATCACTATGTGTTACCATGAGGACCCTGGAAATAACGTTTATTATGGTCTAGAAGGGGTTTAGGGGAATCTTATAGGGTCTAAAAAACGAAACAAGATTAACAGAGGCTAACTAAAGTAGAATTCTGATTGCATCAGAGATGGAAATATTTTTAATTTGATGACATATAATTACTTGAAATGCACACTTAATCATATTTTGACATGGAAATGTTTTGTATCTAAATCTATGAATGGTAAATTGGCCAGATTTATTTTTCACCGAGATTGACTTGAAAGTTTTCTGTCAGCCCAAAAGAATTTTCGAGAACGTATTTCCCAAGCTCCGATACTCTTTGCAGCTCTGCGAAGAGCAAGCATTAATCTAAGGACATTTAATCACTGCACAAAATAGCGTAAATCTCTGTTCGGAAATATCACAAAGTGTGGAAATGGGTGTCGAGAGGTTTCTGATTAAAGAGAGAATACCATCAAATGATTTGTATTTGCTGAATTTCTCATTACCTATATACTTCATAATGGATAGGTTCATCAACAACCTTCGATTTAATCATTGCAAGTTTTTGAGCCCATCACTGCATGCTTTACTCTTATCACTACAAAAATCGGTCATCATTCCACCTTAGATTAATACCTGGTGAAAAGTTTCACACTTCAGAACTTAAGCTCTGATTAATTCTGCGTGATTTCAGAACGAGTCAATAATGCTGAGAAGAAGCGAGATTTGGTAGATCAATCGAATTATTTTGGGAGAATGGAAAATGACAAGAGCAGGCATACTGAGAAAAGATTAAAGCTATTTTCATTATTTAAATATTACCATGTCAATAGCGGCTAGAAAGCTAAATAGAATTTTAAATGAAGTTTAAAGATATTCACAGCACTTGGCAGGAAGTTTAAAGATATTCACAGCAATAAGCAGGGCTCGTCAAAGACACCAGTAAACGCTCTTGTGTTGTTCGAGTTAAAGAACATTAGAAAATGATCACTTCTGATCGACTTAATGACTATTCAACTTTATCAACAGTAGCTAACATTTGCTACCTGAACTCAAGTTTTTTTTGTGTAAAGAGAAGATCTGAACAACATGAAATCTTATTCTAGACATCTAACAATATTGGTAGCTACTGAAATCTTGGTGTCAGTTGACTCACTAAAATCTAACTAGATCCTGTTTGTAAAATGACCACCAAAGATAGAAACATCAATGGAATCAAAGATATTTGGTATCATTTATAGCAACATTTGAGGAACTGAGTCTGTTGCCTGCTGGTCCCTCGAAATCTAATCATGGAAGAAGAAAAGCCCAGCGAAACTGTAATCCAGGTATATGAAATGCTAAAAATTCCCTTTTTTATGGCCACCATCTCAAACTTTGCTGCCAACTCATACATGATCTTCGCGATGAAAGCAAACAACTTGCTGGAAACAATTTCTTACAAATTCATTCTGGCTCTTGGTATATCCGAATTAATCCAGGCAACGGTGATCTTCATCGGGATCATCACTACAGAAATATCCCCGGACGTCGGCTTCAAACTTGCAGCATATTACTGCTATCTAACGCTGACAGCATGGAATTTCTCATTGTACATGATGCAATTGATTGCCGTGGATCGCTACCTTCATATGAGATTCCTGGCCAGGTACAGTGAAATAATGACAACAAAGAGAGCTGCTATGTCCATTGGCGCCATCTTCTTGTTAAGCCTGACATCAACAATCGTACTGAGTGTTCTACGCAATACTCGTCAACTCTTCATCAGTCAGATGCTCTATAATTGCGCCCTTGTCGCTTCTATCCTGTCTCTCTGTGTTTTGTATTATCAGGCATACAAGTCTGTAAAGTGTCGTACGCGGGTAACGAATTTAGAACCATCAGCTGATAGACCAATACAAGACACAAGCAGAATTCTATCGAATAAAGTGGTCATCATTATCGCTCCGTTTGTTGTGTGCTTCATACCTTACATCACAATCACAACATTTGCTTCAAAAGGGGTATTGAAGCCGAGCAAACTCGTTTTCACCCTTCAATACGTCTCTTATCTGCTCCTGGTGTGTTTCTCAACTTTGAATGCAATAATCGTGATATTGATTAGCAGGAAATTGAAGGAGTACACCAAAGCAATCTTCAGAGGGCTTTTCAGATGCTCACAAGCTACGACAACGAGAAGAGAAATGACGACGCCTAAAATCCTTCAAACACAAGCAGAATTGAACCTTGAAACGAGGAAGTGTAAAGCAGTTAAAACTGCTGAATAACTAAGTGCTTTAAAAGAAGTCTTCCCCTGAAGTCTCAGACTGAACTGTGCACTTATCCTCCCAATCGTTATATATGCGTCAGGAACATAGGTTCTTAAAACGAGGGAGGAAAATAATCTGAACATTTTTGAAATGAGATAACTTAGGTGTATAATAGGAGTTTCGAGGCCTGACAGAATCAGAAATGTTGATACGAAGAATGATACAGTCAGAAAAAATGATTGTCGAAGTGATCAAATCAAAAGGATGAAATTGTTCAGACATGTATGCAGAAAGCCGGACACATCACTTGTGTACCAAAGCAAGACTTTGCAGTTGAGAGACCGAGAGAAAGACCCCCAAGAGATAGACTCATCAAATCAGAGCAGACACAAGATTGCCAATTCTTACTACAGAATGCAACAAAAGAAACCGTCTGAAATGGGCAGAGTTTGTCAGAAGAGTCGCAAGGGGTCGTTAGACCTATTCTGCAAAGTCAAGAAAGTCAAGTTTAAAGAAATAAATGGAGAACTTGGAGCCAACGAACAAGGCATTGCTCGACAAAACTTTTGTTTCCATTTCTGCGGTCTGAGAATGAACAAAGAATATGATGCATCTAATGTAGAAAGCAAATTTAAGATGAGGATTTTTCGGCACTTCTTCGGGCTTGACTTGTGAAATAAAATTGCATTTTTTCTAGAATAATGTATTTCTAAAACGTCTGCAAACGAAACTGTTTCCGAGTATTCTACTGTTAATAGCGAGTTGTTATTTAAAAAAAGAAAAAGAAAGGGGCCTAATACTGACCCCTGTGGTACGCAGATCGTCAAGTTTCTTCTCGAAGAGAGAATGTCCCCAACATGAGATATAATTCTAATATAGATATAATAATGAACTTATCCAATAACTAGCAGTAGCAGTAATATAGATAAACTGTAAGCTGTGAAATTTTTTAATCAGTATATAGCCTGATGAATGAGCAATCACGAAATAGACTTGTAGAGATGAAGGAATAGTTTCTCGTTCCTTTTCTATCAATCGGTACAGTAACATATATACACTAAGCAGAAAGAGACTCAAGTACATTTCCAAATGAGTGGGTAACCACGAAACAGGCTCGTCGAGATAAAGAGTTTTGTCTTTTGAGTCTCTTTCATCCTAGTGTATAATAGCATTACTTTATGTATTGAGCACTCTCTTGTAAATCGACCTACAGACTTAGTAATACACATATATGTAAGGATCAAGTAAGGGGAATGAAAATCTTTATATACAGATTAAGCTCCTATTTCAGTTTGCATATAGTCTTTCATATGGCACTGCACTTGGTGGCAGGGTCATGGGTTATAAACAACCTTTAAACCTACAGTATAAAGTGTGAGGAGAGAATTTGCAGCTCTCTGTAACTCTAAACAAAAGTCACGAGGTGTGGTGACATCGAGAGGAATGACCAGGGTCTGGTCAATTAGTTTGCCTATTCAATGGGCCCATAGATTATAAACCAATACCTTTTTAATATAGCAGGTGTATTGTATAATATCACAGAAAACCTACCTTGCATGCTTTCGTTTCCAAATTATTTCCCCAGATAAAAATTTCTTTGAGCGTTTGATTGGAATACAGTGAACTCGCCAGCGCACAGAGACCTTTTCCGTTTATCGTATTGCCACAGAGAACCAGTCTAGAAGGAATTAGCTAGTATTATTGGCTACATGCAAGCGTTCTTTTAATTTTGATTTCACGGCCCGAGTACTATACGCATTGCTTTGAGATGAAATTATTAAACAAGAAAATATTCAACAGTAAAAGTGACGAAAAACTTCATTGCAGCCTATGCCTGATATCAAAAATAGTTGAACTATTTTAGCTCATCGTGTTACTAGTTTATAGACTTATAGCTATTTTCAGCATTTGTAATTTTTCATTCTCGTTACAGTTATATTTAATTTCATTTATTTTCAATTTAAGGGCCCAAGTATTATAAGCATTGCTTTTCTTGTCGTTTAGTATACAATATTTTGTAACCTTGTATTAGGGTTGTATGTTATGAATGAAATTGAATTGAATTGAAATGGTATGTCTGGTGTTTCAAAATGACTGTCTAAGAACCACGGAAGGTAAAAAAACGCATAGGCCATGTAAGAATTGAGCAGTTGAGGCGAACACTCGGTGTTAAGACTATATCCTTGACATGATCAAAAGTAGCAGACTGAACTGGTTCGGTCAAGTTGCAAGAAGAGATCGAAGCAGCTATGTTAAAGGCGCACACGGATAGGTCATGTGATATGCTAAAATCCAATTCAACCAACCTTGAAAATTCTCGGCGAGCACAAATATTTTATGTGGGGCTCGCTGGGCCTAAATCTCTGCTCACCAGTAAAATTCGTTAGTTACTTCCTCAAAACTTCTAAAAAAGGCCAAGAAGATTAGAAATACTTGAATTGCTTTCCCTTTCGCACTAGTGAGGATGTTTTGAAACCAATCTTATTCGCAAAGATTCAACGTCTCGTGTCTGTCCACAGCAAGATGATCAAAATTTCTAATTGAGCTGAATTACAACGCAACATGCAAAATAGCAAACTGCCAACCATCCGTGTGCGCCTTTAAGATCAATTCAAAAGAGATTAAAAAAAACGACCAAGCAAAAGGACGGCCTCCAAAAAGGTAAAGTGACTTAATTCGCGAAGACACTGGCCTTACCCCTTCTAGCCGCAGAAAGAAAAGCCCAGGATAAAGACAGCTGGGAAAATAAGTTGAGCGTTGGTAATTTCGAAAGAAAACATTTGAATATCTCGAGGATTTAGAAGATTGTTGATTATATACAAGGGGTATATGCATGATATAACTGAGGGCTATATTCTGGGAGATGCGTAAAACCATTGGAATATAATTACTCTAAGAAACTAACATTAATATAAATGGAGAGAGTTGTTATAGATGTGTTTTACGCTTGAAAATTGGGGAATCTTGAATGTACCAAGGATTTCGGAGAATTATCAAACATTAAAAGTATAGTTGACATTATATATATTTGAGTAGGCCTATCAAAATCTAGCCTGTAGCTTTGAAGCTTTGATCAGAAAGGCTCAAGCTTATCATCTACAGCAAAACAAATCCATTCGCCGATGCTACCCACCTGGGTAAAGATTAAAGGCTTTAAGACGTCACAGTAAATGGAGCCAGCGATTGGGCCTCTTTGTACTGACGTCACAGTTAATGGAGCCAGCCATTGGGCCTGTTTGTACTGACGTCATAGTAAACGGAGACAGCCATTGGCCCCTTTGTACTGACGTCACAGTGAACGGAGCCAGCCATTGGCCCCTTTAAACAGTTACTTAGGAGCAGAACCTCCCACGGATAGCATCACCTGCCACGATAGAAATCAAATACAAATCAAAAGAGATCGATAATGCAAACATCTTACGTGATGAGGTTGCTATTGGCTGTGGCGAGAGCCTCGCTGAGGTATTCTGCTCCGTGGTCCTCAATGCGATTGTATGCAAGATTCAAATGTTCCAGTGGAGTGTTGTTCTTCAGCAGATTCGCCAAACACAAAGCACCATCTCTTGAAATTCGGTTACTGTAATGCAAGGAGATAGAATTCAACCATGTAATACGTGTATATTCGTTATGACCTCCTGGGTGAACCAGATAATAGTATATTCGGAATACCCTTGATGACAATATAAAAGAAGAAAAGTTTGTCTCAAAATTCATAAAGAAAATTAAAATCTGGTACGGAAACAATACACATGCAGAGTCAGTACATGAAAGCCAGATTTCCTAATTTCTTTATATGAAGTAATGTTTTCCAAACTTAGTAAGATTGGTTTTAAGTAGGTAAATAGTTGCTACTGATTAGAGTTTTTCATCCTATTATCAAAACCAACTTTAAATAATGTGAATAGTAATAATAATAATACAAGACTGGTAGCGGAGTTATTTTCCCCTCGGATGGGGGGGGGGGGGGGGGACTCAAGAGTGCAGTTATACTACAATGCTCCGCTTGCTCCTGCGTGATATTCCTCCGCATTTCTGACGAGGTTTCGGAATAAAGTAGATCTGACCCATGCGATAACACGACAACGCTCTACTGCGGATTTATGATATTCATGAAACAACTTTATATTTCTAACCGTAAAATAGCTGTACCTCTGAGGTTGGAGTAATACTGGATAGCTATCGAAGCGGAGAATTAACTCATGCCGGTACATGTTCGAATTTATCGCTTATTTGAACCTTTTTATTCCCCGTAGATATTTCTTTAATTCAGCACTCAAACTGACATGGGTAACCCAGCTTTATCTACAATAGGTTTCTTTACAGCCATTAAGAGCATTGGAATTATCGAAATGACCAATCAAAGTCTTTCATTCAAAAACCTGGTTTAATTTAAGCTGGTTTAACTGCAAGTGTGAAAGTAGTACAAGTTAGACTACCTTCTCAGATCTAGATGTGTGAGTGAGACATTGAAGGCCAGGTTCTCTGCCAATCTCTCTGCTCCAAAGTTCTTTATATCATGCTTCGAAATATGCAACTCTCGCAAATTACCGTTCACCTGAAGAGAATCAAATCGAAAATTCAAAATCAGGAGGTAGGGCTAATTGTTTGAGAAGATGATGAGATGCCTCAAGTAATCTGTGTTAAAATCAAAAGTACAAAAAGGGTGCTAAAATGAGTGCTAAAGAGAAATGCATTGACTATCATTATAATGGTCGTAGCAAGGGGGATATCACTTAACAAATCTCATAAATTGAATAAAAATCCTTATTAATCTTTAAGACTAAACAATTTGAAAAAATCTTAAAAAATCTTAGACCTCTATAAAAGTCTCAAAAGATGTACTGCACTTTTCTCGAAGTTTTTTACCCCTTAGGTCGTTGGTAAGGTAAGATTATATTTGATTAAATCTAGAGATATCTTGTGCTGTAGTGTGAAAGGATATCTCTCAGTAGTATAGGTTGATCAGTAGTTTCGAGGGATATCTCTCATTAGTGTGAGGGTGTTCAGTAGTGTAGGGGTAGAGCAGGTCTCATGTACAAATAATGATTTCCCTCTACAATATTGAATATCCCATATATGCCACTACTTCGTGGGTTGGTAAAGTAACTGCTCAGTGGAATGGTCTAGATGATGAAGAAATTTAATGCTATAAAAATAGAAATGCTTTTTATTCAGACATTTACCTTAAGCATGTTGGCGATGTGCACTGTTGTTTCTTCCTGCAAAAGAATTTTGTACACTGACTTTTTAATTCGAAACGGCTTTTGAAAAAAACCCTAGGGTTGGATTTTCTAAAATTAGGACAATTTGGTATGAGATTTAGTACAAATACAATGAGTAAAGAAACTTTTAATATTGTCTTTACTAGAAAAAGACGTTTAAAAACTCTCAACGCCCTACATTTGGCCAGGATCGTAACGCATCTCATCTGATACTTTTCTGATACTACAGGAATAATTGGCATGGGGTGAAATTCTATAATGCCAAACTTCAAGCCCTTCGTATCAACACGAAATCAAGGGAAAATTGGAGAAGTAGGTTGTCCAGTTGTTTTGCTGAGTTTGATAGATGATCTGGGGTCATGTTTTCCGACCAGTAAAAAGAACCTTAACCACAACTAACTCAAACATGTTTACAAATTTTGCATTAACACTGACATGGTTATCCCAGCTTAATCTATTCTATGTTCATTTACAGCCAATGAAAATCATCGGTATCATTGAATCGACCAATCAGAGTATTGCATCTAGAAACCTGGCTTATCTCAACCAGGTTCAGCTGCCAGTGTGAAAGAACTATACACTAACCACCACAACTCTTACCTGTTTACTAAAGAACAAAGGTCTGTCCAGATTGATAACCTTCAATGAGCTGCTATGAACCAAAACTGTTGCATACGCAATCACGCTCTCTGTTTTCTACGAAATAAGAAAACATTTTTATCAGAGTTCAGATGATACTACACCACTTACTAATTTAGAAACTGCCACGTAGAAACTGATTTATAAGAACAACTCCAGCCTGCCAAATGGTAGCCACCTTTATCTACATATTATATCTTTTAAATTTAAAATTCATGTTGCTTTAAGAAATGATTTTGATTCTAAAGAATGGCGTTTCCTATTAATTCATTGGCTTCACTTTTTTTAAATTCTTCATCTCTTTCTTGTACAATACAAGTAACTAAGCAGCCTGATTTTGTAACTTTCAGTTTCTTAGTTGCGGGTTAGTACAGGTACCAAGCTTAAAACATTTTGACGATTTCACATTTTTCGCTCAATAAGGTTTCTTATCTAAAAATGTAACGAAAGAAGATATAATTATCGAAATTTTCAAAGACTAGCACTCTAGGTCTAAGGTGCAGTAGTTCAGAGGGCTGGCAGCATAGTTTGGAGGGAGTTTTGCAGTAATGTGGTGGGTGCTGAGTAATGTGAAGGGATTCCATCAGTTAATTCATCATCCATTGAATGGGCCAACAGGAGTAAATGACGTAATCGGTAGTATATCCATACAGGTAGCGTAGTGAAATCTTCCTTTTAAATAGGATAACAACGACTTCTTGATCGATTCCAAATCAATGATCATTGAAAATATAATGAAATTGGAGCACCTCACGAAGTATATAATCATTACTACAGAAATTTCATAGCAATAATAATGATAATAATGACAATCTACTCTAATACCGGAGCTATACAAGCTATTTGCTTTACATTAGAGATTTCCTACGATTTTGAAATATTCAGAAAGATTATGCAGCAATTTCATTTCGACTTGTGACCATTTATTTTGAAAAATTTGCACAATTTTCTAACGATTTTTGCAACGATATTCCAACTATTTTGTAATCATTTTTCAACGGCTTTGTAAAGATATTCTAACGATTACAGTATGTAAAGTAACAAATTTGTTTTTGCAAACACTCGAGAAGTTAATGGACACATCATAACGATGTGAAAAACAGTTTGAAATTATTTGCGACAAATCTGAAACGATTTCCATATGAATGTTGTTTTCTACAGGACTTTCAACTCATTCATTTCAGAAGGGACGGTAGACGAGGGGTCGAGTGCCCCTATGTAAATAGAATAATTCAAAAAATACCACACATACCGTATAACGTTTTGAAAGATAGATGAACTTAAATAAAAGCATGCTAAAAACTGTAATTCAAAGAGAATTAGAATCTAGATAAATCCCTGAATAAGGTGGTAGGGAAAGCATAAGAAAGCTGAAGACAACCTTATTTCCATAATGGTCCCCTTGAAGGTGCATCAAAGAACTGAATAAAGTAAAGAGCTTAGATTATGAAAATCATCTTCAAAGATGTTTGAAACAAAGTTGGAAGAGATCATTTATCATCTATTCATGATCTCTTGTTTATTAATGATCTCTCGTAACAATCCTTACCAAATCTGTTTCTGCCAAATCTATTTCTTCGAGTATTGTATTGACTTGCAGTGCCCCTGCGATTGCCATTCCTCCTTTGTTTCCGATTTTATTGCCGTTCATGCGAAGTACTCGTAGTGTTTCATTCATCTGTAAAAATACGCATTGCAATTGATTTCAAGAGGGTACCAAGAAGGAAAATTCATTTACTTCAAAATCAAATAAATTACAATAACTTGGCTAGAGACGGATGGATAATTCTTTGTCAAAACTTTTGATTGACAGACTCTTTACGTAGCGGAGTCTGGGGCAGAGCGGTCTGACCGCACTCTCGAGGGGACACTTTTTGACTGGCCTAGGCATTTGTTATTCAGGACTTTGATGAACGATTACTTTATAAGTTGAAGGAGTATCGAAAAACGGCTTTCACCATAAGAATGTGCATGCCAAGCTTTATGAATAAGGCAAGAAACAATTTTCGTATCATGAGCTCTTTAAGAGGATGATGACACTCGAAAGGCTTGAAAGGAGGGCAGGGGTTTTAGCCGCAAAAGAGGGCAGGGAAGGACTCTAGTAGGGGTCAAGGGGGCAGAGCCCCCGGAAAGTCCTGAGATATTGACATTTCTGAGGCTTTAAAATGGCTTAGAATCCTTCAATTTCTCTTTGAAACAGGGAATTCAGAATGATTAGCCTGACGAGAATAGGGCAAATTAGCTTCCTTAATAAAAAGGGCAGGGGTTACAACCCCCACAACCCTCCCCCTTAGATGCGCCCCTGTGATAAATAGATAAGAAATAACTACGTGTGGTCAAAATTCAAACATGTAATATATAATAGCTTAGCTGTAAAATGTTAGCAAAACATTTCTTAGAGGACAGACAGGATAAAAACGCTTTTCAAGGCAGGGATGTAGCTAGAGGTTCTAGGGGAGGCCGCAAACCACTTTTAGCATTCACTACCAGCACGTAAGTAGAAAATTTACATAATCTTCTGAATCCTACTTCTCAGAGTTTACAGAGTTAGCCAAGGGTAGTCTGAAGAAATTGAATATGCCATGCCAGACATTAGCAAGGTAATTCTGGATAGTGATGTTGTCTATTTCGGGGGGGGGCAGGCTCGGAGTCTGAAGATGGGGATGGTGTCATTATTGTGATCACGAAAGTGATACTTGTTCTCATTCTTCATTTGAAGTCACAGAATGAGTTGTAGGCTGTTCGGAGGGATACGGTGTTATGTTTCTTTAGAAAGTTTTAAAGAAACATTTTTTCTGCATGTGGTTTAGATGAGTAAGCTGATTCCATTGATTCTGAATCATTGGGAAAGTTATCCCATATCTTTGGTCCCAAAGAAGAAACAAGTTTTTTCATTTGACGGGTTAATGTATCATCTGAAGGCGAAACTCGAGATAGAAAGCATATTTCTTTTAGTAACTAGTTCCATCTCAGAATGAGTATAACAAACAGAGTAGGATTGTGGTCAATACAAATTCAAAGAGAGAAACAATACAATAGCTCTAGTATGAGCCTCGAACTTGGAGTTGTTTACTGGAATTTACAGCATGAAATATGTCAGTGCTACAGTACCGCATTAAGGAAGCCTAACATCGCGTTGCGAGAATTAGCGCGACGCGCTCGATCCTCGATGCTATCGCGTGGGCAAAAATTCAACTTTTTGATCGCGAAAGATCGCGCACATCGAGATCGAGCGCGAACGAGCGTGAACGAGTGCGGGGTCCTCGATCCGCGATCCACGATTGTCCGCGATGTATTCATTTAATGCGCACTCCTTTCGAAGCTCTGATAAATTTCGTGGTCAAGGTGGACTGGGCAAAAATTATTCATGAAACTATCGGTTTTGCTGGTGATCAAGTCATATGTTTTAGGCAATAACAAAAAATGTGTCCGTATTTATCCGTCAACTACAGGTAACGAATCATCAATCTAAACCCTCAAATAGCCGAAATTTAAGAAAGTTCAGAAACATTGAGGGCTAAAAACCCTAACTATTTAGGCAACTTTGAGGGCTAGGATAAGTGTCCAGTTGCTTACCCTATTGGAATGAAAGTGTGCTAATAGTTGAATCGGTTCAAGGGACATTCTATAAAATCCACCCCGATAGAAAAAACATCAAAAGTAATTAATTTGAAAAAATTAAAAACCCATATTTAACATATATTCCTCAGCTTAGTAAACGTTTTTACAAGGAAACTAGATAAGACCCTTAATCTTCCAGTTCCTTATTTGGAGGTCTCTTTTTGCCATTTCGTAGTCTTGACCGTTTTATCATCATAACAGATTTTTATTTGAAATAGGTTTATTAGATAGTTGTGGCAATTATCAGCGTTTAGATTAAGACCCAAGAACAGTTTTTGGTTTTTGGTTTTAATTGTTATTGTCTTATGACATGTGTTCTCTGTAATAGGTCTTGTTCCCAAGAGGAAAATTAAGGGAAATGAGAAGTAAAAAATATTTGATGGAAATCGGTTGAGCTGTGAGGAAGAGTGATAGTCTTTTGTTCTCATGTATCTTACTTTCAATTGCCTTATGACCTCGAACACAACAGCCTCTAACCCAAGAGATCTTTCCTTTCATTTCAATTGATTGTCCGCGAGACAAACACTTTTTTGTAGCTAAGAAACCAGTTTATAAGAAACCTAGTACTAAAGAACAATTTTTTAAGAACACGAGCCTAAAATTATGCCTAATGGTAAGAACAAGCTAAAAACGAGCTAAAGCTGCCTATTTTTCCTCGTTATTCATCAATATTTATAAGAATTATTAGAAGCAAATAGCAAAAGCAGACTTAAAAGGGATTAATGGTATGAACATTTCTGACTAATGATAGAGGAATATTTAAGAATAGCTTGCGTCAAATTAAGTTAACGTGTTGCGATGGAAAAGAGCGTTGGTACTCTAAGAATTAAACTAATATTGTTAAGAAACTTGAAATTAAGAAGCATAACTAAGCTAGTAAAAGTACATCAGAAACCCAGTTTTGCCTGATTTATACTTTCCGACACATTTTCAACATCTGTTCCTATTTTCGATCACTTAAAAATACACATTGTGCATATCATCTTCTGGCAATCTTTTGTTATTGTTAATATCAAAATATGGAACATTTAAGAAATTTTTAGTACTAGAATCTGTTAATAAACTGTCAAATTCTTTTTCCTCCTATGATCTAGTTAATGTTAACCAGTTTTTGGGATTAATCTATAACAGGCCTTAAACTTATTCATTCCCTTCAGAACTTAAAAGAAATCGTTGGAAAACATTAACCACCAAGCTTCGCGATTAGATCGAGGGGTCCGCGATACAAAACAATAGCCCGCGTTCGCTCGCGAATGGTCGCGATCCGTCGCGTTTCATCACGATCGGTGTATCGCGGGGTCCGCGATAGAGGGCATCGTGGGGTATCGAGGATCGAGCGCGACTCGCAAAATACGCGATCCGCGATGTTAGGCTTCCTTAATGCGGTACTGTATAAGCGGTGTCAATCTTTTATGAAAATCTAAATGCGAGAGAGGCAATATATTGTTCCATCCTGGTCTTCTTAGGTAGCCAGTTTATTGCTTTGAACAGTTAAAATGAAAGTAAAATTGATACCTGTATTCCTTTAGCAATGGATCCTGCTCCTTCAGGACCAATGTCATTATAACTGAGTACCAGCGTTTGTAGGATTAAGGTTTCCTATGAGCAAAATCATTCAAGAGTAAATAGCAATGAAAAACTTTTGCCTTAATAAGTAGTTTTTTCATGTGGATATGGATATTGCAATCTATCTCCAGGGATGCTAGAGAGGGGGGAAAGTGACCCTCCTGCCTGTTGCTAAGGGAGCAAAAGTGCTCTTTTCATGAGTACAAATACCATTCCTTATCAGAAAGCTGTATCCAATAGTTTTCTCATTCACAGGAAAAAGTATTTGAAATACATTTTAAAGCAGAATGAACACATTAAAAAATAGACATGTCCTTCTGTTACTCTGAGTTTCGTGCTTACGTACTCGTCAGACAGACTATACCAATGGTATAGCACGAAACTAAGAGTGACAGAAGGACATATCTGTTTTTCGTGTTCAATCTGCTTTATTTGCTCTTTACTCAAGTATATTGAGCACTATAGCCAGGAAAGGCACTCTCTTCTTGAGTTAGATGAAATACACTTTATCAATCTTGAGGGTTTGTGGTATATCATGCATAAGTGCTCAAATGTGTACATACTGTCTTCGAACTTTTAGTTGTATGCACATTACCTTAGGCATGCACGCTTGTCAAGCTTGACCTTGATCAAGGTATGAGAGTAAGCAGGGTAGTTAATAAGAGGAAGGGGCTCAGGTCTTGAAGGGGCCTTTAAGAAATAACCACAATGTCTTAACTTTAAGATTAATCCTCAGGTGAAAGTTAAGCCCCCTTGTTTGTCTCAACCCTGGACCCTTGACGGTCCCTTGACCTCTCTTGACGGCCATATATTTTTGTTTTCCAAAATCAAGTTTACAGACCAAAATGGGCCTTAATTGCATACATTTCTAACAGCTTCTACAATTTCAAACAACATTAGCACAACAGAAGAAATGTTATAAACAAGAATAGAGTTGAAATATTTACAAAACTAGATACAGAACTAGATGAAAAAAAACATACTTAGATTTACATACTATATTTGAGTTCCTGCATCATTGAACATTTCCTCCTTATTTCAAAAGATATCTTACAGAAATTTCCCAAGAGTTGTATTATTTTATAATCCTCTTGGCTCATTAGCCAAATGAGAATATCATGCTCACTTCATAAGGCTGTGGTTCGAAATTTCCTATAAGTAGTTTCCAGGATTTTTCGCTGTTCACTTCCATAAAGAGGACATGATAATAAAAAATGTACCTCAGTCTGGACTTGAAAGGAGTTTGATGTTTATCAGTAAAGGAAGAATCTTATGGATGCCTGTAATGCAAATTATTGCTAATTGTACCTGAAGCAGTTGACCAATAGTTTCAGCTCCTTCGTCTCCAATGTTATTATACCCAAGATCCAAACCAACAACAAACGTGTTTCCTTTCAACGTCTTGTAGATAATGTAGACATCCTGAAATTTGATATATTTTGATTTTTATCCTTTAGTTATTCATGTATGTAATAATACAGAACATTTCATTTCAGTAAAGAACAATAATTGGTTTCTCAAAAACATTTAAAAAAATAAAAACTTTTGGTGTTTGGAAAGTTGATGGTTTGGTTTCTTCAGTCTAAATTTTGGTGTGACCTATTTGGTGTGGCAATGTGATCCCTTGACTCAATAACGGTTTAAGATACTATGGGGCTTGAAGCAGCAAACTTTTTTTCAACATTGTAACAACAACATTACACGTCTATTGGAGAGTTTCTCCTTTGTTGGGAGTGCCTGTGGTACCCCCGTCAGATAGCCACTCTGCCTACATTCTGCCCATGTGACATTCAGCTTCATGGTGTTGGACGGTCTTTCACATATTGGGATTTCTTTCCTACATTTTCTGGTGTTCATCTCAAAAGTTTTCTCTCTCTGCGCTCATTTAAAGATATTTTCAAATCAGAAAATGGGCTGGTGCTGCATAGCCACACCTTTTTATTGATAATTTAAGAGCTTGCACCCCCAAAACATATTTGTTAGTGCGCTCCTGGTGTAAAGTGAAGGGGAAAGAAGTCAGGCAGCAGCATACTTAGAAAGTTAGGTGATGCTGGGTATTGCAGAGCTGACAAAAACATCACTAATCAACTAAATCACAACCCCCTAGAAGAGTAGGACACTAGTATTTGGGAAAATATTTGATAAGACTGAAATTTAAATTTACTTTTTATTATCATATTTGATAGATTACATTAGCTGATGGGGTTTTTCGTGTATAAATAAATATTATGTTATGTTATGTTTTGTTATCTTATTGTGACTATCACTACATCATCTCCACTTATGCGGTGAGCAGAAGAATTTAATGGTTTACCTCATCAGTGAGTCTTTTTCTATACATCTCATTTCGTTCATTTCTCTTGTTTCCATGGAGTAGCAGGTTGAACTGCAAAACTGGCTCGCTGGAAAATGAATCACAGAGAAGAATTGTTGTTAGAACCTTGAAAACATCAACTCTCATTTGCACAAGGATAAAACATTATGCAAAATTTAGTACAAATTAGAGATTGTTACATCTGAACCTGGACCCCGTAGCCAGATGGGACTGAGAGGCTTAGCACCCCCAATGATGCCAGAAAAATAATGTGATGGGTATGGTAACAATTTGTCTGGTCAATTTTTTGTTATCTGCCCCCCCCCCCCATCCAATTAAAAATACAGCCCATGAATAAAAGATGCAAAGTGGTGTGAGCTATCAATCCAGTGATGCCATTTCTTGGGTTTGGTTTCCCAGTTAGCCGGCTCAACTGCATTTCGATAGCCTTTTAGCTCCTTAAGCTCCTCTCCCCTCCCCCTAGGGTATCCGGCCCTGCTGCTAATTGTATAATTATTCATAATCGTAGACTATATCATTTCGCTTGTCTATTCTGGAGATGAATACAGTGCTTTATGTCTTAGGCAGAGCAGACTACACAGAGGTAGACTTCAGAAAAAACACATATCTTTGCTGTAACTCTGAGTTTCACGCATTTATGCCATCATCAGACAGAAATAGTAAAATCAGTTGTCTGGTGATCGCATGAATTCGTGAAACTCAGAGTTACAACAAAGATGTGTGTATTTTTCTGAAGTCAACCTCTGTGTAATCGTAGACTATAAATTCATAAATTAATAAATTTCAGCTTACTTTACTTGATCATCTTCTGCACTTTTCAGGATTAGGAGAATCTCATTATTTACTTCTTTTTTCTGTTCGGTTATCACCTTCAAATACTCTTCCCGTGTGGAACTCGGATCTGACATATTTGCTCCACCAGCACCTTGATTTCAAATTTTACTGTTTTGTTTTTAGGCCCTTTCCTCCGCACTGCAAAACTTTCTACAACTTTGCCGGGAAACAAATTTTATTCAGTTACAAATAAAAAATCGTATCCATTTTTGATGCCCCTCTGTTAAAATCCCACAAGTCTATCTCCGTTTCTTCTCCAAAGCTCATAATCATAATCATTCAAATTCTTGGCTGTTTGTTATTATAACTACCAAGCGGCCATTTTGTCTTTTGGCATCCTATGCTACTAGGCTAATGATAGCTACTAGTGTTCAAATCAATCTTTGACTATTTTGCTAAACGCCGGAACAAGGTAGAATCCCATAAGGTGTTTAGGACATAAGTTTTGGCTTTTCAGCGTTTTAGAGTTCGCTTGCTTTAGGATAAGTTTTAGGGACCAGACGCTAGGGTTAGAGCTGGGATAAGGGTTGTGTATGGAGAGGGCTAGGGTTAGGGGTATTCGGATATAGGCTTTTTGGTTAGGGTTAGGATTAGGGTTGGAGTCAAGGTTTAGGGTTAGAATTGGAATTTGGTTTTACTAAGTTGAGGTGTAGGATTAGGGTTAGAGTTAGGATTATAGTTAGGCCTAGCATAGGGGCTAGTAGTGTTAGTATTAGGGTAAGGATTAGAAAATTACGGATCAATCATTGAAGAAATTGGGCACATTGGTGCTTCTGGTTAATTGTGGCCCGGTTTTTATCCAGTTGATAGGAGGTCCTTTTACGCACTATCATCTAAGCACTACTAAGCATGCGCTGTTACCAAGGAAGTAAATTAGTTGGGTAATAGGAGTAAGGAGTAGGGAGTATATATGTACATTGGGTATATAAAAAGCGGCAAATTACTTCAACAGTCCTCACACAAACAAATGCCTTACCTAAATATTGAACAGCTTTAGGAGGCATGCTGTCACATGCAATAAGAAATCACAACATTTCCCTATGTTTACGGCTGAAAACAAGTCACAGAGCTACAAATATGAAGTTTGGAGTGAACCCTTTTCGGATGTGGATAAATTGAGGCCCAGTAAAGCGTGGGAATACTAATATTATTTTCATTGGTCTGGTTCAGGACTAACACTCACAAAGAGTTTTAATTTTGTCTTCTGATGTGATGTTATTTGGTCAGACTGTTAAAGCCTTGAAAATTTCTACTGACATGGCTGGTCAGCTCAGTTGGTAGAGCTTGGTGCCACTAATGTGTAGGGTGAGGGTTCTAGACCCACAATGGCAAATAGTTTAACTCTTGCTTTAAGCTACTAACCCTTAACCCTCACCCTAATACTAACCCTAACCCTCAAACTAAACACAATCTTTACTGGCAAGTGATGCTAATGTCATTGGTTCAAGATCGAAACAAATTAAAAGTTTTAATTTTGTTTTTAGTTATGTTATTCTGTAAGACTGTTAGAGCCTTGGAAGCTTATATTGACATGACTGGTTAGCTAAGTTATAATTTTATTTTGTTTAAAGTTATCATTAAAGTGATCACCCTTACCCTTACACTAACCCTAACCCAATTCCAACCCTAATCTTAACAATAATCATACTCTTTAGTGGCAAGTACTGCTTATGTGGTGGGTTCAAGCTCCAGGCCCAACAATATCATATATTGTACTTCCTCGAAACATGTATCTTCATATAAAAATCTATCCAGGCATTCAGGATGGTTTCGTAAAACGAATTTCCTAAAGGCGGGACTTTACTGTATGACACTCACACAATGAGGAAGATGACGAAGAGTTATAATGATTGCTCGTCTATGCTTATGAATTTTCGCACTCCATCAGTGTATTCAAAGTTTCTTTACATAAAACCATCGAAAATTGAATATTTTCAGGCACAGATCAACTCATCCCATTACCAACTCGCCCCTTCTCCCATTCATTAAGTCGGACCACTAATTACGAGTCAAGTCGCTCCACCTAATTTACCAACTCGACCCACTTACAAAGCCAGCTTGCCCTACCTACTAGAACATATTTTCGGCCAATAAAAATTTCGGATAGTATAATGGAAGCAAAAATAATCCAACATTTTTCCGAGAATCTAGCATCCGATATTTTTTGAAAATAAATTTACATGATCTGGTGAAATATTTTTATTCAAGCATTTTAGCGCAATATTACTCAAAGAGACCTATTTATAACAAATCAAATGCAGCAAATAATCTAAGCTTAAAACTAGAGTTATAATTATAAAGAAATGACCAAAACTATAACTCTCCTTTCATTTTGCTTGCAGCAGAATTCTTATCTGCAACATCTACACCTACATTCGAATTTTCATCACTATTACTGTTAGCTGTATTACCTCCCGCAGTTGTTCCTGCATTATCCCCTTTGCTAACTTCTGCGTTATCTCCCGCGTCTGCGTTATCTCCTTCACCATCCAAACTATTTCCAGCACTGCCCTCTGCATCAGTTCTCGCGGTAGCTCCTATGTTAGCTTTCAAAGTGTCTCCATCGCTGACTTCTTCGTTCACTCCCGCGCTGTCTGCTGCGTTAGCTTCCGCGGGAGCTTTCGTTTCTTTCTGCTCCTGCTCCATACTACCAAACATATCGCCAAGCAAATCATCCATGACAGAAGCCATCGAGTCGACTTCTCGTATGTCAAACTCTGACAGGCTGATATCCAAGGCGCGCAGGTTCTGAGCTATGTGATTCTGGTTCGACGACCTCGGGATGACTGTCACGTTGTTGTGTATGGCCCACCTTAAAACCACGTGGGAGACAACATAGTCGTAGTGGGTTGAGAGGTCAGTCAGAAGTGACGAGGTCAATATGGGGTTCTCTCCTAGCCCCATCTGCACCCACATTCCACCTGCAAGAGAACATAATTCAAGTAAGAGAAGATATAATGATACAAGGGATAAGAAATCGAAAATTTCGGGCTAAAGTTCTTATCTTCAAATTCATTACGAAAAATGTTTTCCTTGCCAACACATCAAAACCAAATACTAACCCAACGTTGAAAATCCCATGTAACGAATAATGCTTTTCTGGCAAAACTTCCTGACTTTCAAATCCTGGTGCATCGGATCGAACCAGTTTTGGACGACCGAGACCGGAACATCAGCCATTCCAATCAACTCTTTCAGATCGGTCACATAGAAATTACTGACTCCAAGGCTTCGCACTTTTCCAAGTTTATGCGCATGCTCCATTGCTCTCCATGAATCTTGCCACGTGCCTTCTGGCTCACCTAGCAAATTTGGAAAAGAGTGTTAGAGTCAACGGGATCGATGCAGGCAGATGACATTTAAGGCAAAATTTTTCATATCATATTGCCATGGTTAAAACATCATAGTTAAAAGGACTAAGAAGACAGTTATCATGGTTCTAATATGACACCATATTGATCAGGTACTATTGCTCAAGTATCATACTAATATTAACCAGATACTACGGTAAGAATACTACACCATATTGAGCTGCTATCATAAGTCAAATATGATACCATATTGATCAGGTACTATCGCTCAAGTATTATACTGATATTAACCAGGTACTATGGCAAATATAAAACCATGACAACCAGTTATTAGGATTCAAAATGATACCATATTGATCAGGAACTATCGCTCAAGTATTATACTATTATTGACTAGGTACTATGGTAAGAATACTAAACCATATTGAAAAGTTAAGATAATTCAAATATTATATCATATTCATACTTTACAGTAACTTCAACCACAAATCTAGAATTCAAGTTTCTAAAAGGCGAAACATAGTGGTACCAGGGGCTATCCTGATGACAATACACATGGTACCATAACTATGGATGTTGGTAGAACAATGGTATAAATATCTAGGCTATCATCTTATATCAACCAGTATTAAATGGGGTCTTCCCTCCCTTTAATTTTTTCTTTTTTGATGATTTTAAAATTTTACCTTTTTCACACTTAAGCAAAAATTCATCACATTCTTTCGAATGAATCAGAAACAAGTCGATGTAGCTCGTTCCCAGTCTCTCCAGGGAGAGATCAATCGCACTGAGTGTACTGTTGTAGCCAAGGTAACGAGGATGTAGCTTAGTAACGATGAAAATCTCAGATCGAGGCACGCTGCTTTGTTTAATTGCCATTGCGATTGCTTTTTCAGATCCTGGATAACCTTGAGCGGAATCAAACAGCCTACAATGTAACGAGTGTCAATCAAACTTCATTAAGCAGTACATATACCGGGTATACCGGGGAAAATTGGACCATTGCGTAGCGATATCCCAAGGGGATTTCTTAAGGCTTTTCCACTAATGGGGAGAACATGAAAAGGGAACCCTAAAATTTTGTGAGGTTTACTTGAAGATTAACGGTCATACTGTTCGCCCGTAAAATATAGTATTCCCAGGCCCCACAATTATCATAAATATTTGCAAAACTTCATTATCACCAAAAACAAACAATTATTCCCGATTATTTTTCTTTTCAAAAAAAATCATGAACTAGGGAAAATAATGTAATTTTGCAATTAACTACAGGTATTGAAAGGGAAATGAAATGATAATGGATCGTTAGGCTCCCTTGATACTAATATGATATGTCAATATGATATGACGTGTTACTATATAATATGGTAGATAGATAGATAGATAGATGAGGCCCAATCTCGACTTAGGCCACTTAGGACAAAGTGGCATCTCTCTTCCCCTGCAGGGTGTAAGTGCAGGGCCAATTGGCCCACTAGTCAGTACCTTAACAATATCCTGATATGCCAAGAAATTAGTGAGGCCTCTAATCTCTAAATGCACCTTAAAAAGTTTGCGTAATTGCGTAAGGATAAGCTATCATTTTGTATTTCACTCGATCTTCCGCCTCTTTGTTTATTGGTCGAAGACTTAGAGTGCTTCTTTTTGCCTCCTTTCACTAGTTTAAAGAATATTTGATGAATTCCAGTCTGTATTTTGCAGGGGCGAGAAAGCTCTCTTCAGAAATAATTTTTTTGTTTGAACTGCATTCGATCTATCAAACAATGCAATTTGGACAATATTCATTTGGTATGCAATAAGTATGTTAAGATCTTAAAAACATATAATGATTACTCAAGCTTTGCGTAGGAAACTCATCAGAGAAGTACGTCAGAAGGAGAACGAAAACGAAGCCTAACGAATAATCACACCCAGATGTGGATAGAAATCGGTCAATAAAAAAGAAGGTAAATTATTAGTATGGCGAGAAGCAACCAATCAACACCAGGAGTCCAGTGCGAAAAAGATAACCAGATAATGAAAGAGGCCAAGTGGAAAGACGAACTCTTTCTGTCTACACATCATGGTTTTGACGTAGACAGACTACAAAAAAATTACTGAACCAATGCAAACCATAGGATATCATTAAGAGTCTCACGCCAATCAATTGTATAAATCATTAATAAAAAAGATTTTTATCGAAATTTTACCTGTATCCGATTTTCAGGGCATACTCGACCGCCTGAGTTGTATTTTCATTAAGCAAAGCTGTTCCAAGTCCCAAAACTGGCACTAGAAAATGACGATAAAAATTATTAAAACACAACTGTTAAATTATAGTCTAGTTCAATTCACTTTGATTTCAAGATTCTACATCTTACAATACGAAATTTAAATTATGAATTATATGAAAGTATTGTTGCACAACAATAAGTAAATAGTTAGAAATTATATGGATTCAGGAAGTTATCGTAAGAGAGAAACTTCTTAAGCAGGAACTCCATTAGTAGTGAAACTAATCGAGAAGAGAGCATCCCCTGTGGATAAAAGCCTATTTCCTTTTATTTCATTTTAGATGGGAGATAGGTGTTGTGAATATCAGATGATGGTTCACTTGATATCTTTTAGATAAGGGATTGGAATGAGAATTCATGCTTGAAGGAGATTGCTTAATCAAATAGGGGATATCATTCCATAACTTTCCACCTGCATATCTAATAGATCTTAGAACGAACGTTTCGATTAAAACTCTTTTTAACATAAAATAATAATCAGAAAATAATAATAGTCAGGAGATAGCTTACTTGTGTATCCGCTAGCAAGTGTGACGTCACTAGGTCTTTCGTTCTTCCTTGGAATCCGGAGACCAAGATTCTTCGGATCGGAAACATTTATTTTGAGAACGTGACTCAATGAAGTACGCTGGTCGGAACATTCGATCTCAAGTGGTTGTTTGTCGAGAAATTCATCGTAGAGATTGGTTGCCTATGAAAGTGAATAGAAAAATACGATCTGCTTAAGAAAAAGACTTCTCAGACGAAGTCCGAGGAGGTATATTGATATAAGTACGTAAGGAGGTATATTGATTAAGGCAGTTAAGGAGGTAAGAATATAAGAAGGTGTATTGAGAGAAGAAGATATAGAGAGAGTAAGGAGATATATTGATAAAATCAGATAAGAAGGAAAGAAGTTAAAGTAAGGAGGTATATCAATAGAAGGAAGCAAGGTAAGAAGCAAGGTATGTTAGAAGGTATATTGAAAGAAGCAAGTAAAGTAAGGAGGATATATTGATAGAAACAGATAAGCAGATAAGCAGTTAAGCAGGTAAAGAGGCAATGTTAGAAGGTATATTGAAAGAAGCAAGTAAGGTAAGGAGGATATATTGATAGAAACAGATAAACAGATAAAGGGGTAATGTTAGAAGGTATATTGAAAGAAGCAAGTAAGGTAAGGAGGATATATTGATAGAAACAGATAAGCAGATAAGCAGTTAAGCAGGTAAAGAGGCAATGTTAGAAGGTATATTGAAAGAAGCAAGTAAGGTAAGGAGGATATATTGATAGAGACAGATAAGCAGATAAGCAGATAAGCAGGTATAGGTAAGGAGGTAATGTTAGAAGGTATATTGAAAGAAGCAGGTAAAGTAAGGAGGTTATATTGATAGAGACAGATAAGCAGGTAAAGGGTAATGTTAGAAGGTATATTGAAAGAAGCAAGTAAAGTAAGGAGGATATATTGATAGAAACAGAAAAGGAGATAAGCAGTTAAGCAGGTAAAGAGGTAATGTTAGAAGGTATATTGAAAGAAGCAAGTAAGGTAAGGAGGATATATTGAAAGAAACAGATAAGCAGATAAGCAGGTAAAGGGGTAATGTTAGAAGGTATATTGAAAGAAGCAAGTAAGGTAAGGAGGATATATTGATAGAAACAGATAAGCAGATAAGCAGGTAAGCAGTTAAGCAGGGAAAGAGGTAATGTTAGAAGGTATATTGAAAGAAGCAAGTAAAGTAAGGAGAATATATTGATAGAGACAGATAAGCAGGTAAAGAGGTAATGTTAGAAGGTGTATTGAAAGAAGCAAGTAAAGTAAGGAGGATATATTGATAGAGACAGATAAGCAGGTAAAGAGGTAATGTTAGAAGGTATATTGAAAGAAGCAAGTAAAGTAAGGAGGATATATTGACAGAGACAGATAAGCAGGTAAAGAAGTAATGTTAGAAGGTATATTGAAAGAAGCAAGTAAAGTAAGGAGGATATATTGATAGAGACAGATAAGCAGGTAAAGGGGTAATGTTAGAAGGTATATTGAAAGAAGCAAGTAAAGTAAGGAGGATATATTGATAGAAACAGATAAGCAGGTAAAGGGTAATGTTAGAAGGTATATTGAAAGAAGCAAGTAAGGTAAGGAGGATATATTGATAGAAACAGATAAGCAGGTAAAGGGTAATGTTAGAAGGTATATTGAAAGAAGCAAGTAAAGTAAGGAGGATATATTGATAGAAACAGATAAGCAGGTAAAGGGTAATGTTAGAAGGTATATTGAAAGAAGCAAGTAAGGTAAGGAGGATATATTGATAGAAACAGATAAGCAGGTAAAGGGTAATGTTAGAAGGTATATTGAAAGAAGCAAGTAAGGTAAGGAGGATATATTGATAGAAACAGATAAGCAGGTAAAGGGTAATGCTAGAAGGTATATTGAAAGAAGCAAGTAAGGTAAGGAGGATATATTGATAGAAACAGATAAGCAGGTAAAGGGGTAATGTTAGAAGGTATATTGAAAGAAGCAAGTAAAGTAAGGAGGATATATTGATAGAAACAGATAAGCAGGTAAAGGGTAATGTTAGAAGGTATATTGAAAGAAGCAAGTAAAGTAAGGAGGATATATTGATAGAGACAGATAAGCAGGTAAAGGGGTAATGTTAGAAGGTATATTGAAAGAAGCAAGTAAAGTAAGGAGGATATATTGATAGAGACAGATAAGCAGGTAAAGGGGTAATGTTAGAAGGTATATTGAAAGAAGCAAGTAAGGTAAGGAGGATATATTGATAGAGACAGATAAGCAGGTAAAGGGGTAATGTTAGAAGGTATATTGAAAGAAGCAAGTAAGGTAAGGAGGATATATTGATAGAGACAGATAAGCAGGTAAAGGGGTAATGTTAGAAGGTATATTGATAGAAGCAAGTAAGGTAAGGAGGATATATTGATAGAGACAGATAAGCAGGTAAAGGGGTAATGTTAGAAGGTATATTGAAAGAAGCAAGTAAGGTAAGGAGGATATATTGATAGAGACAGATAAGCAGGTAAAGGGTAAATAGGTAATGTTGGAAGGTATATTGAAAGAAGCAAGTAAGGTAAGGAGGATATATTGATAGAGACAGATAAGCAAGTAAAGGGGTAATGTTAGAAGGTATATTGAAAGAAGTAATGTTAGAAGGTATATTGAAAGAAACAGATAAGCAGATAAGCAGTTAAGCAGGTAAAGAGGTAATGTTAGAAGGTTATTGATAGAAGCAAGTAAGGTAAGGAGGATATATTGAAAGAAACAGATAAGCAGATAAGCAGTTAAGCAGGTAAAGAGGTAATGTTAGAAGGTATATTGAAAGAAGCAAGTAAGGTAAGGAGGATATATTGAAAGAAACAGATAAGCAGATAAGCAGGTAAAGGGGTAATGTTAGAAGGTATATTGAAAGAAGCAAGTAAGGTAAGGAGGATATATTGAAAGAAACAGATAAGCAGTTAAGCAGGTAAAGGGGTAATGTTAGAAGGTATATTGAAAGAAGCAAGTAAGGTAAGGAGGATATATTGAAAGAAACAGATAAGCAGTTAAGCAGGTAAAGGGGTAATGTTAGAAGGTATATTGAAAGAAGCAAGTAAGGTAAGGAGGATATATTGAAAGAAACAGATAAGCAGTTAAGCAGGTAAAGGGGTAATGTTAGAAGGTATATTGAAAGAAGCAAGTAAGGTAAGGAGGATATATTGAAAGAAACAGATAAGCAGTTAAGCAGGTAAAGGGGTAATGTTAGAAGGTATATTGAAAGAAGCAAGTAAGGTAAGGAGGATATATTGAAAGAAACAGATAAGCAGTTAAGCAGGTAAAGGGGTAATGTTAGAAGGTATATTGAAAGAAGCAGGGCGAATTGAAGCAACTGACCTGTATCATATCTGCACCTGCCATGGTTTCTTGATAAGAAGGGTCTTGATGAAACGGGTTGAACCAAATATTAACACCAACTCTATGTTCCCCAGCAGAGGTTGATTGCATCCACCAACTTCTCGGCACATACAGCATATCACCTGCAACAAAATTTCAATCAGCATCATGGATCATATTCATACTATTTCATTTCATTCATTTATATTTTCATTCCTCATCTTCTCTTTCCTCATAATATCCGTACACAATACATTTCAACAATAAATCACGTCTGAATAAACCTAATATACCTCAATGTTTAGTGCATTGTATAGGTGGGTAACATCTCTTCCTGCAGTACTACGCTCCCAAACGGCACCCAAAGAAGCCTTCCACACATACTATGCGTTATCAATCATACTCAAAGATACCTTCAAAAACGTACTGCACATTCCCTACGGTACTAAAAGATACCTTCTCACGGAAATAAGCATGCCTTACGTAACTAAAAATGTCTCCCCAGGGTACTGGGTTTGTGAAGCTTTGTAATTTATTCTATACGAGTGAGGAAGCAAGCATCTGTAACCCAGTTGCTTTGTGATAAAGATGGGTTGGAAACCATGATGCATTGCAAAACTGCATTCTAAACCATGATGCATTGCAAAACTGCATTCTGAACAATCATGTAACTTAACATCGAGACAGATTTCAAAACTAAAGCTCGTAGAATTTCAGGAGATATCACTGCCATCACAAGAAATAAATAAACATTGCTATTATAAATCTTAAAAGCTAGGATCGAAAAGCTTAGGGTAAACCGGGGTAAGTTTGAGACATGGGAAATTTAGGAAGCCCTGGGGTAATTTACGACAGAGTAGAAATCTTTCTGAAATTAAAAAGTTTCTTTACAAAGTACACCATCTCAATAAACATTTTATGCATTTCGGTTTACTTAAGAATCAATTGAGGCATAAAATTGATCCATATTAGGCAGGATAATTAGAGACACCATTCAAATGGCAAGTATATATTCAATTAAAAAACTGAATATATTATGATAGTTACGAAAAAAAGTTTTTGATACACATTTCTTTTTAACCAAATATAGGCAAAATGCTTCATTTCCTTTTGGAACATATGCAATTTCATATCGAAAGTAAAAACTAGAAAGTTTACCTTGGTTTAGCCTAGCAAAATAGTAAATAGAATTTTTCTAGGGATAAACAACATATTCTAAAGCAGAAGAATCAAAAACCAACCAGGGAACAGCTCTGCTGAGTAATACGTCATTTCACTGAACTCTGGGAACTTCTCCAAGTCAACTTGATCGGGAATAACGTTGGACACGTAAGGGGCAAAGCCATAGTCACTTTTGTATAGCAACTTTGTGTACTTCTTATCAAACAGTAAGACTTTGTTGTAACCAGACAGTGAGACTCGAAGAATATCTGCTTGCGCCTAGAAATATCATCAATATTACTTGAAAATACCATAATCAACAGAACAATATTTGATGAGCTACATTATAGTATTTGATGGTAAAATGGTCAAATTGCTCAGAAAGTTTATGGGGGGCCAGAAAAAAGTAATCGTTTGCTGATCTAATGAATATTCAAAACTAATGCACATTACCATAAATTCTATACCTACCTGTTGGCATCAGACCATGGCCGTACGCAGCAGGGGGCAAGGGGGCCAGTTGCTCCCCTTCCCGAAATTCCTAAGATATACACTTTCCTATTGGAGATTTCCTCAAAGGGTCTTCAGAAGGGTTACCCCCACCCTGCTAAAACTTTTATGCGTACGGCACACTAATGTTACTTATATATACTTATTATGTTATTATTGGAGTACTTATACACACTTTTTTTTATTTTGTAACAAACCTACCTCAAGCCCTTAAAACAGTTCCTTAGATTTCCTAATGTTTTTTATTATTTAGTGAAGCAAAAGAACAAAACAATCCATCGTATTTTACCACTTATCCTAGCTCTTGGTTCCTTTGATTCCTTATACAAAAAAAGCATGTAAAGGCACTCCCTACTTCTGGCAAAGAAAATATTGCAAGTCAAATATCAATGGTGCATTTGGTTAAGAAAATGGGTTAATACCTGATACAGAGGAGCACTGACATTGCCACTGGACATGACAATATTGACATCTCTCGGATCAGGGTATAGTTCTTTACACTGAAGCTGTGTTGGGAGATGCACCTCCTCCAGCATTCGACTATCGCTTACATTAGACTCCAGGCAAACGTCTTCCACTTTGTAAATGGCAAGAAACTTCTTGAGTGGCATAAACCTCTGGGCAATATCCTGGTGCGCAAACCTCTTGGCAAAATCTATATTGTAAAGATTCTTCCCGTATTTGAATTTCAAGTATCGTAAGTTCTGCCAATTTTTCAAGGCAGGCCAGCGAGAAGCTGCATTTTTGAAAATTATGGGTTTAGATGCTCGTACATGTTTCTTGTAGAAGTCTCTGCCACTTAATGCAAAGCTGGTGCTTTCTGTTTCTTGTTCTGCGGCTCCTTGCATGCCAAGAGGCAGTAGGTGTCCTGCAAAATGAAGAATGATGTTTATTACATTATGGCCTAGCCTTATTGTCAGGGATTATTGTAAGGAAAATGTACAACTCCACAAATAAAGCCCAAACACTATTTGGAACCGCAAAACTGTTAAAAAAATATTTGCAGTAGTATTCTTAGGGTGGTCCGGGGGTAGCACCCTTTGAAAAAAGTAAGCCTCTGAGATTGGCTACAAATGCCATTTCCATCAATAAAAGGCAAATTTTAGTTTATGTATGTTGTGCATGCCATCCATTTAGTACCTAATATGTACCCCTTAGTTATATCAACCTCTGTCTACTCAAAATTACCCATGATGTTGACAAATCCACAAATTTCGATTTACAACTCCACTTTCCAATCTGCTCCAAAGATCTTGTTACATTATGGGGAGCATTGCAATTGCAATGCTTGTCTAAATTAGGAGAGTCGGGCAGTGTGGGGTTTTATATTTCATTCGCATGCTATGACCTAGCAGATAGAACAATACCTCTAGACCTTTGACTTGGTGCATTGCATGGTAGCTAACTAACCAATAGCTTTTATGTATTTTAATCCCCTAGGTAATCCCTATCTTTGTACATGTGGCACTCCTTATTTTGCTCAGTCTGGAGGTCTTGTGCTATCTGCAAGGCAGCTATTTTCGCAGCACGCAATTCATATTTTGCGTCCACCCGCCCTCCCTACCTCAATTTTTTGCTTATTCGCTGATTCGCAAGGGAGGATTTGCTATTATTAAACGTTTTGTACTCGCTGATACGCTGATACGCTTAACCTCAATGGAGGATTTTCTATTAAATATGTAAAACTGAATACTTGTATGTTTTAGTATTTGTACTGTAATGTAGTGTAATGTAGTGTATTGTTAGTATAATGTGTTTGTTTTTATAATGAAATATTTTACCCCATACTGGAGTCTTTCTTGGCTTTCCTAGTTTAGAACCCCAGAGTCACTTTTAAATGGGCAGACACTGGATGATCATCATTGTAACTACTGCAGACTGGTGGAAACAAACAAAGCAAGTTGGAACAGAGAGTTCTAGATAACGTAAAGAAATAAAAAAAATGGCTTACGAATTGCTAAGCATTACCTTGTAGCTGGGAATCTGATTTCGTAACAGACAATACAAATAGGCAAAATACTATTCCTGTCAGCATCTTGAAATCTTGCATCTTTTATCAGAAAAAAGCAGCTGAGACAGACAGTGGTGTTGATGAAAATGAACACGATTCAGACGGCTAATGGCAGGTTTAAAGAGCGTTATTGCAGGAAATGCACTGGAGAAGAAGCAACGAGAATTCACAACGTCTTTCTCTTTGGTCGAATTTTGCTACCTAGGCCAACCAGTACGGGAAGAAAAAGCAAGCCCGGCCTTCCAGTTGCTGCCTGTCCACATAATGTGAAGAGACTTTCTACTGATAAGCAGACTGTTGTTTTGAGAATAAATTACTGTCTGCTGCTCATTGGCTTACTTTAATTGTTTGTGTCCGGCATGTGCGCTGTTGCCTGTTTTCCCAGGGATTCAAAAGCTTTTCTTTTTCCACCATGTTTGTTCCTTGCAGCTGCTCAGAATATTATCAGATTCGGCGCGTAATCTCAGTATCAAGAAGAGACCGGTGACGTCAGAAGAGAATGAATCATAAAGGTTCTCGGGGTACCTACCAGTGATGGGATTTTCTACTCTGATACAAACAATATTTTGTAACTTAGAGTAAATAAAATTATGATTAACCAAAATCAACAAAAAACTTAGACTTTAGAACTTGGTACCGATATTAAATAAGAAATTGTTATATAGGAAATTCTGAAAGTTATTGACATCAATATTTCAATTATTCGTAATTTAACAATATTTAAAACTTTCTTCACCTTGAAAAATACCACAAACGTTTAATATTCTTCGGTCGGCTTACCTGGTATACGTACTGTACGGAATGAAAGTATGGAAACTGGAAACTATGGGTCTAAACTCATGACAGCAAAAACCTATAACTGCGCAATTTTAAAGCATCTTTACGCGAAAATATAAAACTGACGTGAACCAAAATAAGAAAATGTAAACAAACGTGCTTTTCCTAAAGATCATCAAGCCTCGTAAATTTAGGTCCATCGCTTCCATACTTTTATCCCCCAGCAATACACTCTTTTTCTATAAGAATAATTTCATAAGAACACGAGCCTCAAACTTGGCCAAAAATTAAGAACAAGCTAAAAACAAACCGAAGTTGACCATTTTTGACTCAATATTAAAATTTTATGAAATAACCATGAGACTGAGAAATAATTACAAAATAAGTAGATTGGCAGCACACAGATAATGTCAGATGGTCAAGAGATTCAAACTTCGCAACAATTAACACTACTGATAGCAAAAAGGCTTCCCAATCATTGTAAAAAAAATAGAGGAATATTTCAGAACAGCCAGCTTCAAATCAATTTTACTGGTTCTTATAAAAAGAAGAGCGTACTTTACTGCAACAATCCTCAGTCAATTAATCTCAAGTAAAATCTTGTAAAACGTTCTTATCTATCTTTGGTATTCTACATTCGAAATTTATGTGTGATTAACTGTGTGTAATGCATTAGCTTTTATTAAAAGATTTATTGATAAATGAATGAAAATTGGAAACTCTCAAGTCTTTGTAATATTCCATAACAGAAACTCCAGTCCGGTCTTCTTGACCCCCCAGTTATACTGTATTGTCAAAATGGACGCTAACAAATAACTGAATAAAAACCAGAATAAAGCTATGAGCGCGTTCTTCCCAATAATCTTCAAATCCCTCGGCAGCAGATACGAACTGAAGAAAACCGTCAGCTTGAACAAAGTGTGGGAGACCAGCAGATAAACTCCCGTCGAAACCAGAAAGTTCAGCAGGGGATAGTTAGGCAGATAGACAAGGATTTTCTTCGCGTCGCCTATCATGTATATATGAATCTGCGATAAGTACGTCTCTAGTGTGATCTTGCCCAACCACGTGAGGAAGTTCAAGTGATACCGCCGAAGGATCGGATGGGCGTTTCTAAGCCATATGTATACGAGGATGGGAATCGGAGAGGTGTATGGGTGAATTGCTAGGTACCTCTCCTTCTCTTGTATCAACACCCAGTGAAACCAGACGATGAAAATTACGATTGAGACCAGCGTTATTCCGATTCGCAGTGACTCTTTGAATATTTTGTTCGATTTTTCGTCTTTTTTGTCCAGGTATGTCATGAATTTCTCGTAGTAAGGGTAGTTGTAGGCCACCAGCATGCCCACAATCGTCGTCCAGTGGTCAAGCCTACGATGAATTGAGATTTGTATACTGGGTGCGCCATGAAATGTGTTATCTTTGAAGGGCTATGCAAAATCCTTCATAAAGTCGATTGCAAACGTAAAACATGATATCTACTTTCGAGCAAATGGGTCATTGACCCAGGGGTATGAAACAAAATAGTCAAAGATGGAACAAAACAAATAAAGGCGAAACAAAACAAAGTTGAAGCAGCCCAAAGATCAAACAAACAAAATGAAACGAAACAAAGATGAAAGAAACAAAGAAGAAACAAAGATGAAACAAAGCAAAGATGAGAAAAGACAAGATGAAACGAAATAAACAAAGATGAAACAAAGCAAAATGAAACAAAAAAAAACAAAGCAAAGAGTTTGACAACATTGCTGACGCTTATGCTAATGGCATGATTGATTAACTTTTGACAAATGGAGCTAGTTCAACTTATAAAAATTATTCATATCTATCTTAACTATTTCACGAATTTTTTCATAATCTAGTTATGATAAATAAAAAAAATATGAGACTGACAAACAAATATGAAACGAAGCAAACAAAGATGAAACAAAACGAACAAAGATGAACAAAACTTAAGGATGCAACGAAACAAAGATGAAATAAAACAAAATGAAACGACACAAAGATGAAACAAAACATACGAAGATGAAACGAAATAAACAAAGATAAACGAAACTAAAAGATGAAGCGAGACAAAAAATATGAAACCAAAACAAAAAAAACGAGACTGTTCATAATATTGACTTACGTTGATCGATATATCCAATATCTGAGACCTCCTTGTGCGTCGTGCAATATGAAATTGAACGGAATGAAGACCTTCCATGATGCACCGGGAAGATCGAATATCAGGGCATTGATGACTGCATATATGAAGAACTTCACTGCCATGAACAATCGATTCTATAAAAAAAACATTACAAAATGTTAGGTTCTGAAAGTGGCTGAATTGAAACTTCTAATACTCGAGTACCGAAAAAACAGCGGTTGGGGCTGGGATAATGAGAGGGGCTGGAAATGGCTAAACATAAATATAATTTGGGGTTAAATGATTGGGGGAGGGGGTTGAAAATGACCTTGTAAAATAAAAGTAGAGATTTCAACGATCCTTAATTGGGAAGACTAGAACGTCTTGAAATTATACTTTCTATTAAACGATTCACTTCTAAGCTGCCAAACTGAATTTTCCCATGGGAAATCACGTAAAAATATCTAACCTTGGAGCAAGCTTTTAGTCATAAGGTGAGCAATTTTGTCCAAAAGAGGAGGGTCACTGATATAAAAGGGTAATACCGCGTCTAACAAGACCAATTAGGCCTAAGGACAAGGCAAGATAGCGTTAAAGAAAAAAAGCTTTGATCAACTAGCTTGTTGCAGCAGTTATATGTTGCTGTCAAATGAGGAAGGCCGAGAAATGAAACTCCAAGTATAAAGGAAGGTAGAGGTATTCATGGTTATCTCATATAAATTACCTGAATGATTTGAGAAGAAGTGGAATATCGAAAATCAATCAAATTAATTTGTGAGAATGAAAAATGACATGAGCAGGATTCGAACCCACGATCAATGATTTGATGTATCTCCAGCTTCTGTCATTTTCCTTTCTGCTAATTCATTCAATGCGATTGCTGTTCATTCAGAATTTAGTAGAATAGACTGCCCAGGGGAATTATTGGCATAATCACAACACAATAAATTTGCAGCCCGAATCCCGAGAGTTAAAACAGAAACAGGAAAGAAGGCTGAAGAATGTACAAGCCTAAAACTAGTAGTTGCAGCATGAAAGCTTGTCTTTTGCTTTATATTCTATAAATGCTCTGCTTAAATAGCATTGAGCACTCTTATCGTCAGCAGACTATACGTCTTCGCCAGTTGCACTCATTTCTTATTTTCAAAAAAAGCATAAAACAATTTTACATGGACAACTAGAAATTAATTCGTGCTTTTGAATATGACCAATTGTACATAATTATTATATTTCTTTGTTATACGGTTTTACTTTAATATATCATAATTTTAGAAAGAGGAGCCTTAATACTAACAGAATTTCATGTGTTAAAGAGGTTACCCTGTAAGATAGTTTCATTATTATTATTATTACTCGCCTTTCAGTCACAAAGGTCTAGGATCACAGGCCACCCCAAACCCCCCCCCCCCACCCTCAAAATAGAAAAAAACGAACGGTAAAGAACCGTGCTTACTGAGTTACGCCCATTGAACACGACGAGCACACCCCAGACGGATAGAAACCAATACGTGTGCATTGCGCAGATGTAGTATCGAACGAACTCGTGATTGGTCACTGCCATGACAACAACAACCAAGAAATTCAGTCGGAACATCATCTTCATCAGTCGGAATATCGAGTAATCTTGCTTTATCCAGAAGAAACTCAGATTCCCTGAAAAGAAAGAGGTATTTTGATAGATGGGGTGCATCAAAACGTCCTTAAACCGGAAGAAACGTAAACAAATAACTGTGAATCTTTGTCAAGCCGTAGCTAAGAGAAATTCTACTGAACTTTTATACTATTGAACGATTATAATGTAAACAAACCATTGCTACAGCGTAACTAACAAAATTTGGATAACCAATCAGCAGCCTTTCCGCAGCATGAATTCCTATTTGTCGTGATATAGTGCATGCTATCGTGCCGCTTATGGAAATAAAGCGTCTTAAGGCCTTTCACTAGCTAACATGGTAAACATAAATTCAATAATTCACTAGTGGCTCATTTACTACTATATGTAGTGATGTAGTGCAGCTCATTTGTAGTGTCTTTAGTCTATGTATTGTAATGTTGTTATTAGTATTTTGTTGCTGTTGATAAACTTTTTCTGTTAATTTATATCCTATTGTAAGTGTTGTTCATGGTGGAAACTCGATGACCATGTGTCTATTTCCATCATGAATAGCACAGTTTTACTATATTTAGTTTATCCGTTAAATGTCATATATGTAAACTTTGATTTTATTGCCTATAAAAAAAATGTAGTGCATGTTAACTAACGTGTTCCTTCTGGAAATAAGGCCTTTAATGACCTCTCGTAAGATAGAATATTAAACATAAACTCAGTCCTTAGTACCTCATTCACTACTACATGTAGTGATGTAGTGCATGTTAATGTTTTCCTTCTTTAAACAAAGGCCTCTCAGGGCCTTTCGCAGGGTAACATGTTAAACATAAACTCACTTACTCACTACATAGTACTACATTTAGTGTACTATATATAGTGGTGTAGTACATGCTAATGTAACCCTTCTTGAAATAAGGCCTATTGTAGCCTTTCTTAGGCTTGCATATAATCTCACTCTTAAGTCCCAGGTACTTATGAATTGCTGAGGGAACTCACCAAATCCAGTCATCCACACATAAGCTGCAATATAGCATCGGATTGAGTTGAATGTTTCTTGAGCATCGAAGTAATGATACCAAACAAATTGAACCTGAAGAGAATGAATTTTAGGTAACAGTACTAACTTACTACTAAGAATCAGACTAATAAGAAACCTTATCCTGCCAGATAATAGCACCTCTATAGTTAAAGATAAGATTTTTTAGCTTGAAAATTCATATCGCTTCAGTAAATAATATTGATTGCAAAGATTTTGTGTTTCATACTAAATGGAAAATGCTAAGTGGATGTGATGATATTTTGGATTCTTCACCTACTTCTCATTAGACTTTAAGAAACCAGGGAACTTGGATTTGCAAAATAGGTCTGAAAGATGCAAGGCATTATAGAACCTGTTGGTACAATTGCTGTGAAAATTAACAAAACATGGGAAACAAACACTCCTTTTAAAATCATTAGGGAGAATTTGCCAAATGTATTGCCCAATTAATCTCAGGTTTTCTATGACTAAAGGATGTTGTTTTGGGTCGGGCTGTTTCATACCTTATTGTTGATGAAAAAGTACCCTGGGTTTATAAAGGGTTTCCCTAGAAAATGCAAACAAGTTGCAATATCCATTGCTAACTGTCTTTACCTATCTTAATGTGTTTGGACCACTGATCTCGAAATAAAAAATGGATCGAGCATTCTGTTGTTTCTGGAGTCAAATATTGAAGCCATTGCTTCGGCTTGTATTTAGCTTTCCAATGTGGCTGCCAAAGAAATTATATTGACTTTATTATTTGCTAACAATAGCTGCACGATTATTCTCTTTCGCGCTTAGCATTCATTACATTCCAACCCTCATCAAAGAGGAACATGGCCGTAGTGGAATGTCAATGTATTGAATTGGACCTACCAATATGGCCGCCAATGACTTCATTCCAGAATAACAGATGATCGATCCAGTCTTTTTCTCAAGATCAGTTGTTTTGACCCCTATTTTATTTTCGTCCCATATCATTATAATCTGTACAGTTCTACCCCTACCCGCGCATCACCCCTGCTCAACAAACGCATAACGAGGATCTCACCTGCATCCATCCCTTCCATTCTTCTGTCTGATCTCTGTTCAACAATTTGTCGTCGTTTTTCTTCAGCGTGAAAACGACCGATGCAATTATCAGTAATGCAAATAGAAATATGAAAACGTCCCGCGAGTATTGCTTCTCTACTTTCGGCCTGTAAAACAAAATGAGATGGCTAAGTTTCATGCAGTAAATCACTGTCCACGTCCTGTCTGGTTTATGTCTATCCACTCATGTTATCTCGATTAGTTTCACATCAACCCGACTTCGCATTCCCCTACTGAGTTGTCTTTAAATCTAGACACAAGCTCGATGTTTATCCCCAGTGTTTCCCAATACCCTGTAAGGTACTAATTTGGCACACGAATTCACAGTTTTCTACCAAATTGCCATCCTGTAGAAGGGCAAAGAATCTAGTGAAGCTTGCCTAATTTCAGTTCAAACCTCCAAAATCCTCATCTCCAGCTTGATATGTCCCTCAAAATCGTGCTCTCGAATTTTCAAGCTTTTCCAAATTTAGTGTTGCTGTAAGCCAGGCCCACTTTGCAATTGAGGCTGTTTTTGAAATGGTTGATCACACAGAAAGTAGGTGACACTCATTGAAAATCGTATGTCGGACGGACAATTATTTTTGAAGGAAAAGAGAGATTTCATCTACGTAGCATGAATTATCTTCCTTTTACTATACATGACTTATAGACAGGGCATATAGCCAAACCATCTCACATCCTGCCTAACTTATGTTTTCTCAACGGATTCTTATAGAACAAGATGTGGGCTTTCAGAATCTGCCAGGTGACTTTCTGGGAAACGCCCATAAATCACGTGATTGATGACGTCATGAAAATGTCAAAAAATGACATTTTATTGCTGATAACGTACTTATATCTCAATTTATCAACCCGTATGTTATATATTTGAGCTCAGCGCATCAAGGGCTTTCGAATGATATATAAAAGTTCAAATTTGGCTAAAATATTAAATTTCATGATGACGTCATCAATATAAATTACTTTATATTGTTCATATTAAGGAAGCACTAACAGGAAGCAGATTTTGTTTGATTAACGGAAAACAACCATTTTAGTGGCAGGAGTCTTAACTGGAAAGGCATAAAATGTAGTAAGAAGATATAATATAGGCTACATGAACAAAAGGGGGCAGGGTTTTAAAGAGTTAAAATTTATACGCAATTATACACTATAATCTGAAAGGTTTACTTAAATAAATTTTCATTTTCGGAGGGACAGCCTCACTCTCCTAACAGCAGCACTTGCGCGATCCGAAACAAGCAGAAGCAGTAGTGGATTGTCCCCCGAAAAGAGCCAGATGGATAATCGATGGGATGGCACTGTTCAGAATAGTTAAACCGAAGGACACATATCGAGAATGGTTTGTAAGCGTACTGAGATGCGCTAGTCCACCAAAAGACGCGAACCCTTCACGAATCGAAATCGTAAACGATCAATATTTTGCTGATAGGACAAAAGCTTGCACGAGGGAAACAAGAGGTGAGACCTCTCGAAGAGTCTTTTTGAAAAGCGTTGACCAAAAAATGCCACAAGGGAAGCAATGGCAAGATTTCTTCCACAATGATGAAAATAAAGAGGACTTGATAAAGCTTGCAACATCTTTTTTCAAAAGTCCAGAGGGACGTAGACTTCTCACAGTTCCCCTTGTGATTACCTGTGGAAATGACAGCTGGCTTATTTTTAACGACCACGTCGAACAACTCTCAAACTGTAATCATGAAGAGGCTGATACGCGACTTGTTATGCACGCTTCTTCTGAACCAAGTCCAGTTGCCAAAGACACCGATTTTTTCGTTCTTTTGGTTTACACTATTGAAAAAGTCGTACCAGAATTTCCATGGTTTATGCAGATTGATCAGGAGAGATTCGTCGACATCAGGAAATTTACTGATCACATCGGAAGCTCAATTTGCCAGTCATTGCCACAACTACATGCCATCACCGGTTGCGACACGACGGCATATAAGTTCAACATTGGTAAAATTAAAGTCATCAAGAAGATAATGCAAGATAGCAGTTCATGCTCACTCATACGAAACTTAGGTTACGGAAACGAAGTATCTGATCAACTCATCGAAAATGCGAAAAAATTCATTCAAACAGTTATGCACAGTGGCAAACCCAGTGGGAGTTACGTTGAAACGAGAATCAATATGTACAAGAAAATTAAAATCAAGACTTCTGCATCTCTTCCAGCTGATCCATCTTCCATCGTGCAAGAAATAAAACGAGTTTTTCTCCAGTGTTACACTTGGGTTAACTGTTTGAATCCACACGTGAGAAGACTCGAACCGCAAGAGCATGGATGGCAATTTGATGAAAAATCCTCTAGGTTGATGCCAAAATGGTTCACGGGTAGTCAGTTACCACCATGCCTTGTGAGATCAAAGTCAAGCAGAAAAGGTTCGCAAACACGCAATAAAGTATCTCCTGGAAGTGAAGCGGATATTGAAGACGAGTTCTCTTCTACCGCACAATTGCCACCAGCTAAACGAGCCCGAAGAGCCTACAGTTGTCATGTTCCAAAAAGGGATGGTAATTACGAGGCAGAGGCAGAAATGTCAAGTGAAAAGATGTCTGATTCCAGTTCAGAATGGGAAGACGACTTCTCAACATCAAGTGAAGATTTTAGTGATTCTGCAGACAGTGATTTTATACCTTGAAAGATTTTGTCGATTCTGTTGTGTTTGAAATACGTATCAATGACGTATCAAATGCCGTAATAATTTGATTAAGCCCCTCCTCTCAAACAAGCCTCCCTCTCAAAAGCCCCCCCCCCCCCACTTGAAGGAGCCTCCTTTGAAACATAGAGTTTCGAATAAGCCCCACTGGGTTCATTCAAATTATTACGGTGATTGTTATTTCTAATCTTATACTAACTGTTATTGTGTTGTAATCATAAAAAATCTGTTGATGACGTCATCATGAAATTTAATATTTTAGCCAAATTTGAACTTTTATATATCATTCGAAAGCCCTTGATGCGCTGAGCTCAAATATATAACATAAATTGAGGTATAAGTACGTTATCAGCAATAAAATGTCATTTTTTGACATTTTCGTGACGTCATGAATCACGTGATTTATGGGCGTTTCCCAGAAAGTCACCTGGCAGATTCTGAAAGCCCATATCTTGTTCTATAAGAATCCGTTGAGAAAACATAAGTTAGGCAGGATGTGAGATGGTTTGGCTATATGCCCTGTCTATTACTATTCTTAATTCAGAGCTGAAATTTTTCAGTCTTAACTTTTACTATAACATAGAGATGGGATTTCAAACCAGTATGATGTCCGTCCGACATAAAAATAAATGGGGAAAGTTTTTTTTCTGAGACGCTGACTGAATTCAGTATTTATCAGTAATCTTTCTCATCTCCAAATGTGATTGCCTTTTCATTAATAACAAGAAAAATTGTCTACGGGATTGCATACACGAATGTTTTCATTGAGAAAATGTATGTCCGTCCGACATATCATTAATAGGCATAGAAAATACGGATGAAAATGATGCCAAGAATCGTCTGATCGTGAATAATTCAAAACTCTATGTTTATAATAAAGCAATAAGGGGTAAAATTTTCCTAAAATGAAAACGAGACTGTCGAGGTCTGATGTTACCAGTTCATAAATATGTCGGACGGACATTTTGGTTACATTGATTAGTATCTTAAAGTGCTGACTTGTAATTTAAAAGCTTTTAACATATTATCACAAGGCCTATGAAACTCTCAAAGAAAAAATCGAGAAAAAGGAATGTAGATCATTTTCTTTTGGAAAATAAAGGATAAAGATGCCCAACACTAGATTTTATGTCGGACGGACAAACAAATTAATATCTTGTTGTAGCAGAGCCTGGATTGTATTACATTGTTTAAAAAAAGTCTTTCAGTTTCGTATCGGTATTTTGCATCGCTCTATGGCAATTAAGTGAATACATGTCACATTTTGGTTTCAGTTGCATATTTGTCCCTCCGACATGTCCGTCCGACACACCTTCCTAGCTCTCACCTTTTTCATTATTGAGAGCAAAAAGATTCTTCGACCATCTTTATTTTTTGTTTTCAGTATGTTTAATTATATCTTCGTCCAGAAATCGACTGGGTTTGTGCTTCATGTGCATAGTTTTGATAGAAATTTACACCAAATGATATTTTCCCTCTAGTGCCTATTCTATCCCTGTCCGTCCGACACTGTCTTGTTTCTTCAAACTGCGGTAACAGAATAAATTTCTTTGAATTTTGTACCTAGGCGTGCTACAGAGCTAGCTGAGCTCTGCATTTAGAAAAACAGGCATTTACCATACAACGTCTAGAAAACTTTTTATCAAGGTTCAAAGTATCGATTGTCCGTCCGACATAATCGTTGAATTAAAATATAGCCTCAATTCAGCAACAGTAGCCAAAAGTTATCTATCAAAATCACACCACGTGACAATGATAAACAAAGGAACATAGGAACAGACAGAGGGTAGCCATGACTCCTCCCCTTTTGAGGAAAAATCTCTACATTGAATGTTGTTACATTTTTATAGCATATAATCAAGTGAATGTTCAAGGTACTTAATGGCTCTCCCTTTCAGCGATTCTGGCTACGTCGCTATAAAGGAGTAAAGAATTTAAAAAAAATCGCTTTTGCTTTGTAAGGTTCATTTATCAAACATAATATGCTTTAATAATTTCCGTTAGCTATCTATCAGAGCAGTATCATTAATTCATAGGGCATGATTTAACACAGAAAATTAAATTTTACCAGAGCAGGCTACTGCAATTGATATATGCCATCATCATTGACATATGGTTGGTTGCGACCAAAGGCGAGCCCCAGCTACTATTGACTTAACAAAGGACATCAGAGCAGCAAAATATGTCATCAATGTTGTTTGTGACAAAGGTAGTTGGTCCTTTCTTCGCAAATACAAATTGAGGATCCAGTTAAAAACAATTTACCAATATGAGGGTCCTAAAGAGGTAGGGTACTGATCGCAATTCCCACCACTGAAACAATGAACAACCCAAATCCCAATGACGAAAATTGACAAAGTCCCAATATTGAAATGTTACTTTTTCATTCCCAAATGCCAGTCCCAACAAGTTAAATCCGATTTTCCCAGTCAATAAAAAGGCAAACCCCAGTTCCTAGTTTAACCCTTCCTAATCCCCCGATAAAGTGTTCATGAGTTATTAACGAGTGAATAATAACTTTATTTATCAATGGGTAAAAGGAAAAGGTGACCAGCGAGTTACCAACCAGTTACAAAAAGTTGCGGGCTACAATGAAGCCATACGTGATACCTATCTACGAGAGCCAAATTTCCCAAGTTTATGAAATGTTTGAAAGACAATTCAAAATTTAACTCGATTTTTAAACGTTTCGATGTATGAATATAACTAGCATCATTATAAGTATCAAAAATTAATCATCAGTATAACTAATACTATGAGAGCAAGAATTACTTTTAAAATCAATGGAGATTTGTGAGAATGAAAAGACTAGAGTAAGACTCGAACCCACGACCTCTAGATTGGTATACTTGAGTATGCGAATCCGTCGTACAGCTAGATTAAATATTAAATAATTATACTTTCTATGAATAATATATGAAATCTTTGGATACTTACCACAAATGTAAAAAGTCACATAGCCAAAAGTAGAACATAATAGCCCCAAACAGACTCAGTTTCAATATGAATTTCTCAAATGGAGGCTGCTCTTTTGTTGTTGCGGTGAAAAAGCCAAACAGCTTTTGATGAAGACCTTGTTGTTTTCCATCTTCGGGATCTTCCAATAACGCTTCTGGGTCTAAAATAATGAGAATAACATACATAAATGATTGTGATATTGATAAAAAAAACAAACATTTAATTCTTTATCAAGCTTTGTTTTTGCTTTTTCTTCCATGTTTGGTGGTTTGGCCAAACAAAGAAGCATCGCCAACATTCCTTGAAAATCAGGTTTTGTTTGCCAATGCTCTTGTAACTTTTCAAAAAATTTCTTGCTTATCACAAGCAAAAATTATTTTTTCTGAAAATTTGTTTTATTATTAGTCAAACTTGATAAGCAAAAATTCTAATGTTTGTCAAACATTGTTTGATCATTTGCCTTGGCTCAACTCCTCTTTACACACTTCTTAGTTCAACATAAAGTCTTATCTCGTCTTATCCCAACACGCCCTGACGAATCACTTGACGTTTGTTAAGAATAACGCAAAAGAATAAAATCCATTATCATTTTCGTTAAAAGGATCACATGATAGCTAGTTTCTCTAATTTCCAGTTTCTCAACTCGTCTAGGTTTTCAGTTTCTTTTCTTGACGATAGACAGAAACATATAGTGCTACATATAGTGCCCAGCCAGAGGGGCACGCAAGACATTTATATACAGGTATGCCAGTCTGATATTTTTGATTCAGTCATTTTCCATAAAGCCTTTTGGGTGAAAAATAGGTTTTATAAAATTTTGTGCCAAAGTTATGCTTTTGGGTGAAAAAATAGGTAGCTAAGCATCGGATGGCCGGTTCGCGAAAAATTGAAGCATAATTAAAGGAAATTTTATGATATTTTTGGGTCTCTGAACAATTGAACTTTTGATATTTTTAGGGCTCTGTAAACTTTTTGGACTGACTGAAAGTCTTGAGTGCCGAACCCCCCCCCTCGCCCCCTCATCCCGGGATATAGTGACACTAAAAACCAACAACCTTCTCAAACAGGAAAACATCATATGAAAAAAGGGTACGAAAAGCAATGTATATACATAATAGTTAAAAACTGTAAATAGAAGAATGAAATTCGCAACTTCAGAGGTCTGGTAACTAAAGATAGATCTGGGCTCTGATAATTCACTCGGAATTTTTGCCAAGTTTTATAATGGCTAATTTTTAGACGGGTTAGTTTTGAAAGTAAACTAAACCTTTTTTATAATGAATTTTGTTGAAACCAAATGATGTGTCGTTTTGGAAGTGGTCTTTTGCACTTTTCATGTCTTTTTTACCTCGTTCTTGCCCGTTTTGCTGTTGTTGCTGCTCTGTTTCTAGGAGAGGCTGTACATCTTGTTGTTGCTGCTGCGATTCAGGCTGCAGTGGCTGCGATTCCTGTGGTTGTTGTTGTTTGGTGAGCATCTTGATAACTTTGATGACTTGCAGAATTGTAAGAATCAGAATGGCAGACATCCAGAAGCAGAAAAGGGCCTTTTGGTGGATTGTTACTGGAAGGGTTGGCGGTAGTCTGCAAATCAGAATGGCTCACATTTAAACATTCATGATTAACGAAAGCCGAAATTCTTGTTTGATGAAACTTTACTCTTGTATCAGTTTCTGTCTAGTTAGGATGTTCTATGGTAGAGCTTTCAATCATTAAATAACACCTTCGGGTAATGGTGGTTTTAGAGACTGCGGGACTAGGGGCCAAACACCTTGATTAGACAGACTTTGATGTTTCTATACGGTATTTTGCAACTTCCGTTATTTTTAGAGCCCTTTTTGCCCATATGTTGCTTGGGACCTGGGGTCACGAACCCCCTAAAACCGTCACTGCCTTCATGTGTGCGTTAGCTTCCATACATCAGAGCAACCTTTGCAGTTCTGGGTTTTACGCCACACATTTAGCTTTGAATTACGATTCGTATCAAGCTAAAACTCAACATAACATGCAAGAACAACTTTTTAGCTTCTTCCCCATATCTATGCCATCCCCATATCTTCAGTTCAAGTTCCACTATGAAATTATTTCCAACCGATGCACTTGATAGGCAGCTCTATGCTCTCATTCTGTAAGAACACGATGTTCAAAAAACCTGTACAGTATACTGTAGGGGGATGAAAGAATGGAAATGATGGACTTAAATTTACGACAGCAATAACGCTAAATGAGGCTAAGTGATTTCACAATATTTAACAAATATTTTCGCGCGAAAAAATAAAACCTGACGCGAACCAAAATAAAAATGTAAAGAAACGTGATTTGCCTAAAAAATATTAAGCCTCGTTTTGCGCTTTTGTTGTCATGAATTTAGGCCCATCGTTTAGGTCCATACGTTCGTCCGCTTACAGTACGTATATAGAACTGGTGATAATGAACAAACAAATTATAATACGAGCGCTACCCTACAAAGCTATCAATGGACTTAGTCACCCAAGCCAGTAAGCTCCTGGGTAGTGCTAGTAGTCAGCAACAACATGGAAATATCGTAACTAATAGCAAAAAGAGACTGAAAATGTCCCTTCGCAATGATAGGGGTTCGAGAGTGCTGAATGAATCGTTCTCTGTAAAGACCGAATTCTATTCTGGACCCAATCGATCATAACTGATGATCTCTGTCATCACTCTGTATGTTGAGACAATGTTATGTCGTCTGAATAGAAATGTTATTTCCAAGAAAAATGTAGATTGTAAGTTTCCAGAATTTATGCTTGAAGAACACCAGCATTAATGGCATGAACTTGAGAGTTATCTCATTTTATATATCTTATGTCACTGTAAAATATCATAATACATTAACATATTCCAATAAACCATGCCAAACTTACAGCAATTAAAAAGCTTCTGCATCTATAAAAAGAAATCAGATATATATGAATATCCATAATCAAATAGCATTACTGAAAATAACATACCTATCATATGTTTCGATGAAATTTAGGTATATGTTATGCACTCTGTAGTGGAGTCTTCCATTATCTTTAGAATTCGCACCTCCCATCTTGAGGGGTTGCTAGTCTGAAAGGAAAGAGAATTAGTGTAGTTGATATGGATAGAAATGTGCTGGAAAATTGAGAATAACACTTCATGCACAGCTATTCAGACTGAACATATACCAATTTTCCATCTTTGCATCGCACCTAAGCTACGGACACTCACCATAAAAGACTTTCTTGTCATCAAATCACAATATCTTGTCTACAATAATGAATCTTCACTGGGCGGAAAAGACGTGGGACTCAAAATTTTCCGCTGCGACTTTTCGCAAGAAGGCGATTCTACAAAAAGTAGAGATGGTTTCCATTTTGAAGAGCATGACTTTTTTCACCATGTTTTATCAAACATCAACTGTGCATGTGCAAAAGCGATTAAAGTAGAATTGCGCAACATTTCCCGCCTTGTGGAGATTCATCTTCAAGAGTCAAACCGTGGCTTTAGCTTCTTTAACATCGTTTACTCAATCAATTGCAACAACAAAAGAAGAGCTTAAAGACGATAGAAATGTGCAAAGTTAAGTATAATACTGCATGAACCAGTGGCTATTTAGACTAGTTTAAGAACCACCATATTTTAGCGTTAGTCTAAAGGGTTCTTAAAGTATAATGGACATTTTATCAAATTTGTATCAGAGTGGGTGGCCTGTAAAATGGTTATGTATTTTAAGCACTCTTATGCTTTCTAAACATATTTCATATTTCAGAGCAGTTATTTAGAACATTTCCATCCATCTGAAATACTAAAATTTCAAGGTAGAAGTTCCTCGAAGAAGAGTTTCTTTTATGCAGGTTTCATTGCGTACTCAGTCTATAGTAAAAACTAACAAGAATAGGGTAGAAATAGGTTTTTCAAAAATACTCCTAACTCAGATGAGAATAAAAATGTGCTTAAAAACTTGAGTATAACACTGCAAGCACCAGTAGCTACAAAGCCTGATATTGATTACCTTAATCACCAATGCCAGCTAGTTCGATCTCTCTTCAAAGAGCACCCTCGCATCAACAGCTATCATTCCTCGTCTCAAATCTCCAAAACCCATACTTGCAGCTTGTATTATCGCAGTCCACGAGGAATGCAAAGCAGATTATTTTCACAACGAGTCTGTGATTTTCTGATTAGTTTTTGTTGCAGAGTAGTGATCTCTTCTCGAACCGGCAGCTGACATGATGTTTCTGTAGCGCGGTTTCTATCCTGCCACCCGTTCACCATCCTAACAAAGCGAGGCGCAGCAATTTAGGCCGCAGTTATGCCTCCTGACCGGCTTGCTGTCGCTGCAGATCTGAGTGGCCAGACCTTATTGAGGTAATTTCAGCTGCAGATTGACGCCTAAGGGGGTGCTCTCTCCTCGATTAGCTCTGCTACTGAGGGGGCTCCTCCTTAAGAATTCCTCTTCATACAAATTTCCTATCTTTCTGTAGTTATGTTAAATCTCTATACATGTATTTGTAATTTGTAGCACGTAGTTTATGTTTAGTGTTGTTCAATGCTTTTATGAAATGTGTATGTAGTGGAATTTAAAATTAAATGAACTGAACTGAACTAACATAAAATAATTGACGTCTAGCATTAAACGGAAAATTGTCGAAAATTATATTATCCTTAAAGAGCCTCTCCAGTGAAGTTTTTGCTTCACTGATAGACCAACTCAGACCCGCTGAAAACGAACCTGGAATCTCACCGTTTTCCCACAATAAGCATTTTTACTACTCTTATTGAATTGTTTTTGAAAAAGTTTTCGTTGCTTTTCGAATTGACGTCACAAGTTTTCGACACTCGATGAATTTAACTGTGTCTACTCTCGATTTTCATCGTTTTTTGTAAGCGAAGGTGAACAGGTACCGCTATCAAATTTACACACCTTACCAAATGCAAAAGAAGACTTACACCTCGTTTACACTAGAACGGATTCAATGTGGATCCGTGCCAATATTTGCTAGCGTTTACACTGAAACGGATCCACATCTAGGTCCAGCCCCATTTTCAGCAAATGACCCGAATCTAATTAAAAAAACGCAGAGAAATTTGTCTCGACTTCGATCCGTTCCCGTTTTGGAACGGTTCCAACCGTTTATACTAGACCTAAACGAGCACGGATCCAAATGAGTACACACTGGAAAGCAATCCCAAATGGTTCCAGATAGCAGACCCGAATGGGTACGGATCCACAGCTCAAGTGTAAACCGGAGGCCTATCTGTGCTTTTTTGGGTGTAGACGGGGACCCCTTCGGCACTTAAAATATCTCGCATTATAAGTAGTGAAAATTCTTTCCAAAAGGTTCAGAGTTCAGGCCTTAGGACTGCTAGGTACACATTTCCCTACTCAGCGTGTTAGTTTTTGCCGTATGCAAACTTGTAACACGAATGTTCTTCTCTAGTTAGAATATGCACTCAAGATATAATAATACGAAAGCAAAATTTGTCAAGTTTATGAAATTCTAATAGAGTAATTCAAAAGTAAACTAGGCTCTTAAACTTTTCGATATCATCTCCACCAGTAGACTATCTAAATATATAAATAGTTTACCGGTGAAGATGATTCAATCATTCAAACGAAACGTTTAAAAAACAGTTTTAATTTTAGTTAAAAACAGAGTGTATTTTTGAATTACCCCATAAAGATTCGGATTTTCTCTAAGACAACCAGCAACATGTGTGAATTTTAAAGTGCTAATGCAGCCAAATTTTACATATCGATTTTATTGCCTCATTCTATAGTTTTCAACCTCCTAATTAACATGGTGTAAACAGAATCTCTCAATTCTTTGTAGTTTTTTCGCTATGGCTTGTCAAAGTCGGACTTTTGAGCATTTTTGACTAGACAATTTAGGACAAGTTGTGACATCACATTGATGCGCAATCCCTGTAGGCTTTGCGGCCCGCAAAATCGCTGATTGAATGACACTTCGAAAAGCATTGTTACATATTCAAAATGGCGACTGAATTCAAAAGAAAGAAATCGCGTGGCCGCTCTTGCGTAGCAGGGACATACAATGGAGAGTGCGAACAACCATAAACTGCAAACAGTGTTTCCCTGTGGAACGGCGAAAGAACAATAAGGCGCATCAGTGTGACGTCACGCCTGGTGAAGAGTTGCTAATTTTTAACGATTAATTTCCAGCTCAAAACGGAATAAAAAAATTACGAAAAAATATTGGTATTGTGGAGAAAAGATTTGCGCTTTGGCTGCTGTTTTCATAATCGAAATCGGTCGACCTGAACGTGAGCTATGAAAAAAAATGTAACGCGTGCTCGTCATTTCCCATACAAAATCCTATAGACAGCAAAACGGGAGTCATCAATGTGACGTCACAAATGAGGAGCTGTGTCTAGCGAAGTGCGTGTTTTTAAATATTCATATAAAATCGATCGCTCGTCAGAAAACAGTGAAAATTGTACCAAACTAATCAGAAAAGATGAAATTTTCATATGAAGTAAAAAAAACCGTATGTCAAATTTGGCTGCATTAGCACTTTAACACTCAACTTTCAAGTAACGATCAAAAAGACTTTCGGGGAGGGTTATCCACAGAGAAAACTTGCTATGACACACCACATTTCATCGGGGCTTTTATACTATTTTACAAGTGGGCCTCAAATGGAGTTCCTGCGTGGCATGCAACTCTTTAAGGGCAGCAGTTCTCAATTCCTTAAAAAACTACATACACTCTTTTTTTATAAGAATAAATTTTATAAGAATAATGAGCCTCAAAATTGGTGAAATTTAAGAATATTTTAAGAATATTGCGAGGCTCAGATCTTATGGAAAAATATTTTAGCGAGTGTTTCTTTACTTCTGCATTGGTGTGCTTTTTACCGGGAATGGCTTAGATACACTCACCTAAATTTTGATGCAAGTGTTGATAAGCTCTGTTTTACAGGAAATAAGGATATTGTTCTGTTATCCACCATATTTTAATACGGTAGGTGTGCTTTTTTGGCATCTATGACAATAATAACAATTTATTGCTATATCCGTGTTTTCTGCCGTAAGAATAATTTAAGAATAATCCGAGGCTCAAAATAGCAAAAAATTAAGAATATCGAGGCTCAGAAAAAAATTAGATATTCTTATAAAAAAAAAGAGTGTATTGATCCTTTCGTGCTGTTAACTTAATTCATAACTTCATATATATCCAGTCGAGGAATATCGTTCTATCAAGCTTTGTACATTGGTTCCAGTTGTGTCAAATATACATCGGTCAATATGCAGAATATGAGGATATACGAGTATCTCTAATACAAGGATAACTCCCGCGTGAAGCTCTTTTAATGCTTTCTCTCTAATACAAGGATAACGCCTTTAAGGAAGTAAAATATTTGTTCTTCGGCGAGTTGACATCTCATTTCCTTCAAGTTAAAATTGAATGTCAATTATAGATTACTATAATTGGAGTTATCACAAGGGCCTGGGTTCTCGTTCCGTTTCATGTCACTAGGCATTTCTTAGCGGGGGGTCTAGCGTGGTTATCCCTCGTGTTGGGCTACAAATATTTCTCTTCGTTACTTGGAACGCTTGCGCACGGAGGACACAATTTCTTATAATTTTTGATTCGATAGTAATAGTTCTTTTGTACTTCCTAAGTTAAGTTAGGTTTTATAATTAAGTCTAAATGGCTTGATGGTTGGTTCTACGATACTGAATGTTGCATTTGGAAGAAGTATGGTGTGTTGTTATTTCCGTGGCTCTACCAAGGTCAAGATCAGATCACAAGGTCAAACAGCAACAAAAACAGCTAAGTCAAAAATTTTTTATTTTGTCATTCTCTTAGATCTTATCAGCCCCCATTTGTCATGATTATCTTAGGGGGTCTTAACTAAGAAACAAGAAAACGTGAAGCAGTGCAACTGCTTTCCGCCACTTTTGGTAGCTATCAACTGTTATCAAGGTATTCTTATTTACATACTTGCGTACCCTCCTCCGCCCTCTTCCATGCTTTGATCCTTTGCCCTGCTTGATAATATTTTCTAGACGTGATTTTTCTCTTTCACCCTGATAATCTCCAATTTTTGATCACTTTAATTTTAAGATATTATTTTATCTTTTTATAGGATTATCTAGAATAAGTCTACCTTAGCTTAAGTTCTGGTCCCTTCAGGTGAAATAACGTAAATCTACTTTGCATGTTTTTCCGGTCTTCCTCAGCCTTTAATCCATTATCTAATTTGTTCGGTTTTTATAGAGTGTCCCTTTTAGATTCTTTCTTGATTTTTCTTAGGAATATTACATTCTTCGTCCATATGGAACTAATCTTATTCCAAGGGTGGACAAAAAGATTTCCCTGAAAGCTATCACGGTCTTTATAATAGGCAAGGTAAAGATGTAATAATGTAGACGGGGTCTGACGCTATCAGAAAGATTCATTTGGATTTTCATAATAGCTTTTATTTTTTGTTCTAATGCTACTTTTGGGTAATACATATGTAGCAAGACGGTTTTCCCTCTCACAAGTCATTCCTTGTATAGTTGATACATGTAGTCATACATATTCATATAGTTGTCACTTAAATAAGAAATACAAATGGTGGTTGGGGCCCCCTGTATTTCACTGATGAGCCCTCTTTGATTCTTGTGTTGATGAATTTCATGACAGCAACTTTAGGCTAGGCTAACGCTTGCCAAAATGAAGAATGATGGAAATTAGTAAGGCAGATTAAAGCCTGATTAGGCAGGTAATCATATGAAAAGAATGCAGCTTCCAAACGGAACTAGATTCATATTATTCATTTTGTTGAGTATATTCTTTACTCAAGCAATCAGACATACTTAAAAAAAATGAGGTCTACATTTGATGTTTTCCCATCAAAGAAAGCTAGATGATAAAAACGACAGATTGGCTGACATTCAAATCGAATTCCGGGCCGGGGGCATGCCTACTGATTCGCAAGAACCTTTTGTCTATTCTTGCTTGGAAATATAAGCAAGCTGTTCGCGAATTTTAATGCATCAGGGTTTACACTCTTGGCCTTTTACTGGGCAATTTGATAGAAGATTGAGGATTAAAATTGCCTAATTAATATGGTAATTTAAGAATAAACAACAAGAAGGTTTATTCCTAGAGTTGTTGATCCGAAAAATACGAAGATAGAATCAATATATTTACTGAAAGGGGTGTAGAGCCTATGCAACAGGTATCCCTCCCTACGGTTTTGTGACATTTACATGTTAGTGACTATCTAAGACTATTTAAGACTGACAAATAAACTAATTACACGAGCTAAAATACACGGTTGAGAACAATACACTCTTTTTTTTTTATAAGAATATCTAATTTTTTTCCGAGCCTCAATATTCTTAATTTTTTGCTATTTTGAGCCTCGGAATATTCTTAAATTATTCTTACGGCAGAAAACACGGATATAGCAATAAATTGTTATTATTGTCATAAATGCCAAAAAAGCACACCTACAGTATTACAAATATGGTGGATAACAGAACAATATCCTTATTGCCTGTAAAAACAGAGCTCATCGACACTTACATCAAAATATAGGTGAGTGTATTTAAACCATTCCCGGTAAAAAGCACACCAATCCAGAAGTAAAGAAACACTCGCTAAAAATTTTTTCCATGGGATCTGAGCCTCGCAATATTCTTAAAATATTCTTAAATTTCACCGATTTTGAGGCTCATTATTCTTATAAAATTTATTCTTATAAAAAAAAAAGAGTGTAGGGAAGAAAATAAGAAAGTTCATACAATAGGTTAACCGTGATAAAGAGGCTAGAGGAAGTGACGTATAGAGCAGTTAGTCCTACTACAGTCTACCCCTCCTTGATAAAAAAATGATGAGCGTAGTGAGGAATTTTTTCTAAACTAAAATACGCACAGTGGTGGCGCTAGGTTTCCTCCGACAAAGGGGCTAGCACTTCCGACGGAGGGGCTAATTTTTTTCAAAACTTGAAAAATTCGCTCCGACAAAAAAAATTCAAGCATGATTTATCTTCCGACGGAGGGGCTAGCCTCCTCCGACGGGGGGGCTGTAGCCCCCCCTGCCCCCCCTCTGGCGCCACCACTGAATACGCATGAAATATTACAAGCATGAATAAAGTTGAAAATGTCACGTATTTTCTTAAAACTACATAAACGACGTAAACGAGGATGAGAGTTTCCTAGATTTCTTAAGAATACTGAATGAATCCTAATTGCTAGATTTCCCTAAGGTGTCATGAGAGAAAATCCAGATGAAGGGTGATTGACAAGCGGTGTGCTGTGCGGTGCGATTGAGACACAGTGCGAAAAGGCTAATGCAAAGAATCGGCGTCTCTGCTGTTTCGCATGCTGAGAGACTTGGGTGAAGTGTGATAAGCCAATGTCGCTTTGAACACGAAAGTTGCCAAAATACGCCAAGTTTTGTTTGGCAAAAACGACGAATCTTAAAAAAGTGTGGCCAAAAAATTTGAATCCTAGGGCCATGGATGATCCTAGCTAGATGAGAATAGCTAAATCCAAGGGGCATTTCACTCCCTTATAAAGCGTACGACTACGAGATTTTCTAAAGAACTAAAGGATTTTCAGTGTTTTTCAAGGGATTTTGCTAAGAAAAATAGGATTTTCAGAAAAAGTGTATAAGATTTTTAAGGAGTGATTTGCCCCTTGGGTGTATCCCTCAAAAACGCTTTGAGAGTATTTGTGTTTGCGTCATATCACACAAATTACTGCTTAAACAATCAGCAAAGAAGCATTTCCTCCTCAGACGCAAATCTCCCTCTAGGAGCAAACAGTGGCTTGTCAGAGTAGGTGATGTCTATACCCTATGGGGTGTTGTGTTAAGGGAAAGCCTTGATAAGACCGAAAGTATTTACTTTGTAGAAAACAGTTGTTGTTTGTTTGGACTCTGTCCGTGTTTGTTAAACTTGTCATTAGAGTTCTCAATGTGCTGTTTGTAATGCGGTGTATATAATATCAGGTTTCAGATAAGCTCAAATCGAAGAAAGTCGGTAACCTGTGACTTGGTTGAATCTCGTGCAGACTCATGGTCTGAAAAAAGCAAATGTGCGAATTTCAAATATTTCACTGTCTAGTTTGGTGTCAAACTTTAGCAACTGTCCGAACCAATTCAATTAAATTCTATAGTAGTTTGGTCTGCAACCCAGGTTTTTTTTTCGATTTTGTAAGGTTTTGTAGTACTACACTCCAATCATTATTCCCAATTTAATTTTTACGCTTTAGATTCTTAAGGGGTCTTCCCTTTTTAAAATGTACACTGCAAAGTAAGCGATAAGGTTTTTCCCTCATAGTTCTTAAATATTTTTAAGTCATTGAGCTTTTGTGGAGTTAATAGATTCCAAGCTGTAACAGTGAAGCAGCAGATTCCTTGCAATGTTATCTTGGTCTTCACGAGTTATGTCGAATCCCACTTTCCCACACTAATGTTTGTCATGATTATTTAGGCCCCATATTAGGACAATCCTATGCTTTCCAATCAAGAATAGTACAAGAAATACAGTGTGATTTGATTTATAAAGAAAAGATAATAAGACTTAAGGGTAACTTATGACCCCGAAATGTTTGTTTTGAACCAATAGTAGGTCAAAGTCATGCTCATTCTCTATTTTGTTGGCAAAGCTCATCTGAGCTAAGCTGTTCCAGTTTTTTCCAAAAACATCTGTCGGTGAAGGAGGGGTTGTCATCAAATCCCAATAGGGCCTATGGTTGTGGTATGCACTTCCAGAAGATATTGAAAAATTCCAAAATACGAAAAAATTCAAATTTGGTCAAACCATGGTTCTTAGTAAAAAAAATTTATGTGCTTGCTCATTTTGTGGCAGATGAAGTTTTTATTAAGCTCAGTGAAGTTGCTTATGTTAGTCTACTTTCGTGAATGCTTGCTATGTTTTAAAGTAGCAATAAATTATATACAATTCAATACAGTACAATATGATTGCGGTACCCATGTCTTTAAAGTTATAACCCCAATAGGGTAATGCCAGCGGTGCACGTATTGTTAAAATTATGCCTCCCATAGGGCAGTGCCAGTGATACACATGTTATTAAAATTATGCCCCCATTTGGGCAGTGCCTGCAATGCACATTTCGTTAAAGTTATACCCCAATTTTTGGCTATGCCAACGTTGCATACGTGGTTAGAATTTACCCCCCGCTAGGGCAGTGCCAGTGGTGCACATGTTGTTGAATTATGCTCCCAATAGGGCAGTGCCAGCGGTGCACATGTTGTTTATTATATTCCCGTTTTTGCAGCACTATTATAATGTCCTGCGTTGGGCTAATGCCATGGGTGCACATGTTTATCGTTTTATAATGCCCCGTATTGGGCTAGTGCCATGGATGCACATGTTTATCGTTTTATTAATAGTAATAATGCCCTGTGTTGGGCTAGTGTTGTGCCATGGGTGCACATGTTTATCGTGTTATAATGCCCTGTGTTGGGCTAGTGTTGTGCCATTGGTGCACATGTTTATCGTGTTAAAATGCCCTGTGTTGGGCTAGTGTTGTGCCATTGGTGCACATGTTTATCGTGTTAAAATGCCCTGTGTTGGGCTAGTGTTGTGCCATTGGTGCACATGTTTATCGTGTTAAAATGCCCTGTGTTGGGCTAGTGTTGTGCCATAGGTGCACATGTTTATTGTTATAATGCCCTGTGTGGGGCTGGATGATTGATTTCTGCTATTCTCGCTGTCACTCGTTCCGCCTTTATGTGGCTTTCTGTCTTTACTTTAGTTTAGGATCTAGGTTTTTTGGAATATACCCGGGATGACTAGTGGGTAGGTTTTTCTAGCAAGGTATTTAGCCGTCGGTGTCTGGGTGCACACACTCGTGTGTACTTTGGGCTGGAAATGTTTTTCCCTGTTTTCGTCACCGACTTAAAGATTGTATTGTCTGGGCAGTTCAGGGCCGGTGCGACTCCGCAGCCCATTTCCCAGAGTTCCAGGACCTTAAAGGGATAAATGTCAATTATAGATTACTATAATTGGAGTTATCACAAGGGCCTGGGTTCTCGTTCCGTTTCATGTCACTAGGCATTTCTTAGCGGGGGGTCTAGCGTGGTTATCCCTCGTGTTGGGCTACAAATATTTCTCTTCGTTACTTGGAACGCTTGCGCACGGAGGACACAATTTCTTATAATTTTTCCCTCCCACCTCCCCTCTACTGTAATAGGATTTTATCTAGGTGGTTAATTTAAGGCTTGCTCTTGTCTGCCATCTGGCTCTTTTTCCTTCTGCCCTTCTGTTCCAAAGGCGTTTCATCTGGCCTCTTTCAGATGGACTGGTGTGCATCGGCTCGTTGCCGGAACAGGGGCTGGAAATGTTTTTCCCTGTTTTCGTCACCGACTTAAAGATTGTATTGTCTGGGCAGTTCAGGGCCGGTGCGACTCCGCAGCCCATTTCCCAGAGTTCCAGGACCTTAAAGGGATAATTACACCAACCTGCAAGACAGCCGTCTGGTGCATAGCAACACCATCACATTTCTCGCACGTTTAAAAGTATTTTGAAAAGATGGAAGCAGATAAATAAATAAACATTCTTCCAGTTATTGTTTCTCTTCATTTACGCCGATCAAAAAAGAATTTACAAAACTCTACGAGAATCTTTCTAATACTTGATATTGGAAGACACTACATTATGAGGTGGGTCTTGATACTGTCGTGTCGTAAACTCGATATATCTACATATTCAAAATCGAAAGTGCCCATTTTAGCCCCCACCCAGCATCGAATCTAACCAGACATCTCTGACATCAGTTGTCGAGTGAAGGGAAGTGTTTGCAAGATGTGTTTTATCAAGGGCTTGTTCTTCTAAACTGGCTTTTTCGGAATCGGAAGGTTTAGGAAATCTCCAAAACATTCTGCAAAAAAAGTCATGTTTCCGAGACTATCACATATTGGGCATGGGTGCCATTTAGCATGGTTGCTACGATACAACACGTCGCACAAATGAGACTGGTAACGAGCCAAACAAATATTTTTGACTCGGATTTTCGGAATTCATGATTTTCTATCAAGAAAATTCTGCACGTTTTCGATGTTTAGAAGAACACGCTCAAAGACAAAGAATTTCAGACGCTTCCTAAATTCAGCAAAAACCTAAAAAAATGTTTCGCAAAACAGCGAATTTTTGTTGGTTCTGTAGTCACAAGGCTACTCCCGACAGGAGTTTCCAACTTGTAGGGATTAAATTTGTCAACAACATCTGCGGCTCAAGTTTTCAAGACATGTAGAACAGAATTGAAAAATATCTGCCAAAATTTTACGTATTTCCTTAATACAAGACTTGTAGGACGATGTTTCCTTAAAAATCCCACAAATAAAAACAAATAATATTTTGACAATGAATTCATCTAGGAGCAATAACTCTCTTGAAATGAAGCCATAGTTAATAGACGGGAATATCAAGGAAGCCTGGTTTTAAATCAACCACAACATGGATTATTTATTGAAACATCCTGGTATTAAAATATTTCTAACCGAACACATGGAGCTTAACAGTGCCAAAGACATATTGGTGTTCCCTTGTTTAAGCATAGCAATATCAGTAGGACAAAATACTTATGTACCGTCTTCAGTTTCAAAAAGAGAGACGCCAGGCTCCCTAACCAGGCCCGCTATTAACTATGATCTAACCTCAAGATACATCCAAAACTTTTGCACGGAAGTCATTCACTGACGAAATGACTAACCAGCAGTGACGCAATTCACATCACCACTTGGGACTGTATGGTGCATACAAGTGTGGATGTTATGTTATAAAATGATGCCGCGAGACTAGTCCGAGTCATCCCCAAATGTGACTTTTGATCCTTTGTATTCTTGTATCGAACCTTTTCTTGAGGCTGAGCCAGGAGTGCCACCACGGCCTGGGAGATAAATGAAAATAAAGTAAACTTAACAGACAAAATTCCGTTGATCATTTCCAAATCACAAATAAATGTATAAATATACAAGCTTTTAGAAGCAATTATCGTGTGTTTGCAACAAAGCTACATTTGCATTGAGCTGTAGTATCCTACTTCAGAACAGAATAATTGCAATTTAAATTTCTAAATAAATTGAGATTTCAAAATAACTCAGAAATTAAAGTTTATTTCAACTAACCTCGTCCGCCACCTCTTCCTCCTCTACCACCGCCACCGCGTCCACCTCGGCCAAAACCTCCTCCACGACCACCACCAAAACCTCCACCACGACCTCCCCCGCGACCACCACTACCAAAACTACTGTCTCTTGCTTTAGCAAAATTTACCCTGATACTACGACCGTCGATATTTTTGCCATCTGACTTTTTCTGAGCTGCTTGTGCAGATGCGATGTCATCAAATTCCACGTATCCAAATCTGAGTGACGAAAATTTCATGCTATATGAAACGTCTTTATAAATGATCATCATGACATATACTTTACAGAAAACATTTAGGCTCAGGGAACATTATATGAAGAATCAGAGACTAGTACATCTGTTTGCAATAGACATCTATGCGCAACAACAACCGTGTGCAAAAAGAAACAGATCTAGTGGGAGGCCCAGCACAAACTCAATTGTTCACTGATCTCTTTTTCACAAATAAAGGACAAGTCTTGCCCGAATTGGGTCATTTCTAAAAGCTTTCCGAACAGCCAACCCTTTTTTACTCATAAAATTACATTCATCAATCTCAAAAACATATAGTCTCTTAATCATAAGGCTTCCTGATAAGCCAACCTTTTTATTGGTTTGTTACAATAGCCAGGGGTAGCACTGAGAGGGTATTTAGTTAATCAATCATTACCAACTTTTTGGGACCTAGATCTACACATCACTGAAAAAAGGTTTTAGTAGATTTTTTCAAGAACCTATTTCTAAATTCTCTGCACAGTCCCTACCAGTTAATTCAAACAATGTGTTGTGTTAAAAACTCATCAAAACTAATTATCTTAAGGTACTGGACACTAATGTCATAACTAAGGGATCAATCATAACAATCTGAGAACCTACCCTCGAGGATTTCCAGTATCTCTTTCTTTAGCAATCCTGGCCTCTTTGCAACCTTTGAATGCTTTGGCAAGTGATTCTTCAGTTGAATCAAAAGACAGGTTGCCAACAAATAATGTGTTGCTTGGTTCTTCATACCTTCCTGCACTACCAGGTGTACCTCCTCGGCCTGTGGAAAAATGACAATGAAATATCTTTCTCCTTCACTTTAAGAACCTTGCAATCATAACATGAACGGCTGTTTGGAAAACAACCCCACATTACAATCAGTATGGGCGTATTTAAGGCTATTGAATTAAATTGACCCTTGTAAAAATATAGCTATGGTTTGAGATGTGTGTCCTGCTGCAGAACACATTTTTTTGTATGCTTGAGTAGGATGAAGTGGCTTGGGATTCTCAAAGCCCCAGTTGCAAGAACAGAGCTTGCGCACTGTAGTACAAATCCTGAGTACGTGGGTTCAAGTCCTACTCTGGTCATTCTAATTCTCAAAAACTCTCTTGATCTTAAATATTCCTAAATCTACAGTATACTTTCTACTTCCCTATTAGCCTCCCATTAAAAGAAACCTTTGGGCAAATGTGAATCAGAATCAAATTTGTCATAATTGAGAAAGCTTTGCATAAGAACAGCAGGCAACCGTTCACAAAACAATCCTCAGACGCAAATTACATCATCATCTTCACACAAAGAAAGACTTTAGACAACAAAACTTGAATATAAAAATATCAGTTGCAAACAGCTTGGGATGGTAGGCCTGTGGAACTTCATAAAAATATTCAACTAAATTGCTAAGAAATTACCTCCTCCTCGTCCACCTCTTCCTCTCGGTGTATTTTGCCCCCTTGGGATAGAGAAATCCAATCTTAGTTCCCTGCCGTCATATTCAATTCCATTCAGTTCCTTGGCAGCAGTTGCTTCTTTGGACGTTGCAAAATCAGCATAGCCAAAACTAAAAGAACCAAATGGATAGACCAATTATTAAAGCCTAATATTCAGTGAGAAATATATTAGCGAAACGCGAACAATAATTAAGAAATATTTCTCATGCAGTGCTTCTTATGGCTTTTTCTCTCAAATGTCTCAATCAAAAGACAGAAAGGAATTTTAGAACCTCAGAAACATTTTTAAACCTTCTAGTACGCATACCTGCAAAATATTTCTCTAAAAATAATAATGGACATTTCATAGAGATTTTGATGAGGCAAGGAAAAGATTGAAAAGGTAAAAACATACCCCCTTGATCTTCCATCGTCACCCATTTTTATTCGTACACTCACAGGGTTGCATTCATTTTCTTCAAAAGCATTTCTTAAGCTGTCTTCAGTTGTTTTCCATGATAAGTTTCCAACAAAGAGTGTCTTAGGAGCCGAATCTACAAGATTAGATAGGCAAATAATCACAATCATGATAATAAATTTCTTTAAGGCCTGTTCATATGCCTAGCTGACCTGTAAAATTGTAAATTAGATTCATTTAAAACAAGAGAAACTCACCATCTCCATTCACGGCTTTCTCTTCCTCCTTCTTCTTCTTCGGAGCTGGAGCTTCATCCTCCTCTTCAGACGAAGAACTGTCGGAATCCGATTTTCCATTGGATGTGGCTTCAGCTTTCCTCTTCTGTGCTTTAGGGGCCTCCTTCATCTCTTCATCATCGTCATCACTGCTATCATCATCTGAAGAACTTTCTTCTTTAGAAGCTTTATTTGCAGCTTTGGCTGGCTTCTCGTCCTCATCCTCGCTCTCGTCACTGTCTTCAGATGAGCTTTCTTCTTTTGCAGCCTTCTTATTTGCAGCCACAGGAGCTTTCACAGCCTTTTCAGGCTCTTCGTCACTATCACTATCGCTATCCTCTGAAGAGCTGTCAGGTTTAGCAACAGCCTTTGCTGCCTTAGCAACTGGCTTAGCCTCTTCCTCCTCATCACTATCATCATCTGACGAACTGTCCTCTTCCTTTGGTGGAACAACCTTTTTTGTTTTCTTTGCTTTGACAGGTGCTTTTACTTCTTCCTCCTCTTCAACAACCTCTTTCTTCTTCTTCTTCTTTGATTTTTCTTTCTTATCTGGCGTTGAGACTGGCATTTCTACATCAGCCTCCTCAGTCTTTTGCTTTTTCTCTTTCTTCTGCTTCTTTTCTTTCTTAGAAACAATCTCAGTGGTTTCTGGAACTTCTACTTCAGGCTCCTTCTCAACCTGAATAAATTTATATGATAACAGGAAACCATAGTAAAAAAGCAGGATAGGAGACGGGTGCAATGAAGCAATGAACAGAGCAGATACAGTATTTACTCGACTACTTCCTTCACTTAACCCATACTTACAAATAAAAAATATACCTATTTGGTTGCGTGTTCCTAGTACACAAGAAATACAAAGTACCCACTAAAGTAGCATATAATTTTTAACAGATCATTCAGATCTACAGAGCCACGGTGGGAAGGAACTCACAAAGGGGATGAAGTAATTTGCTCAAGTATTTTTAATTCAGAGACCTTTCAATTTAATCAGCTTTGAAATTAACGCTTAAGTCAAGGGCATAGAAGGTTGATAGGTACATATGCTTACTGTCTACACAAGGTATGGGTTTATTAGCACGAAGGGCCCACTGAATAGGTAGACTAATCAAGCAGTGGAACCCTGGTCCTTCCTCTCGATGTGACCACACCTCGTGATTCCTTTTGCCTTGTTGCCTGGAATTACAGAGAGCTGGCTCATTCTCTCCTCACACTTTGTGACAGGTCTGAAGGTGGTTTCGAGCCAGGGACCCTTTGCACAGGGGTCAAGTGATCTAACCACATGGCCATCCCTACCACTAAGGCATAGAAGAGGGGGGAGAGGGACAAAAATATTTCTACCAAAACTGGAAATAAGGGCATCTGAAATTGTGTCTAAGAACAAAAATTTCTGTGACAAATATCACAATTTCATTTTTGGGGTCCCCCGCCCATTACGACCCTGATCTTGGGTAAGGTTTCTTTAGACTTTTATGTAATAACTCTCACTTATAATATCATATCAAAATAAAAAGTAGTATGTTTCTTATTAACACTTGTGAATCAGAATCAAATTTGTCATAATTGAGAAAGCTTTGCATGAGAACAGCAGGCAACCGTTCACAAAACAATCCTCAGACGCAAATTACATCATCATCTTCATGATTTTTAATATCAAAGATAAAAACATACTATATATGAAAAAAAATCTTTAGGGAGAGTTATGGGGCCAAGTTTCTATTGTTAGAGAACCATTGGAAAGAACAGTTGAATGGTATGTATTTTGAAATAATAGATCTGAGCATACCCAGAAACTATCGATTCTCATACGAGGCACTAAGCCACATACAGGCTTTTGAAAAGTGAAATCCCTGATTTAAAAAGTTCCTCACTCTTTGGTACAGCTTTGTAGCACTATACCATCAATCTGACCAAGGGGTCAAAAATCATGCAAAGTTGGGAAAACGAGGCTGAACTTAGTCTCTGTGGAACTCAGTTTAGTATTATCAGATAGGACAAGATAGGAAGAAAAAAACTAACAGCTTAATATGCTTGGTTAAATGGTGTGTGGTGTATACAAGTATTTTGTTTGACACAACATTCATATTAGCTCTATTTGATTTAAAACTACTTGTCAATATGATAATAATGTGCTCTCTACCAATCTCTAAAAATTCAGATGAAGTGGCGCTGAATCAGAAATTGATAACAGGAAGGGGGAGATTACTCCATGTGGTGGCACTAACTGCACTGGATCACTTACTTTAGCTTTGTGACCTAGACTATTGTAATTTTCGACTCTCTTCTATGGTGTTCATTCCTATATGCTATATATTTTCATCTGTAGTACCAATCTTGATTATGTAAAGGTCACAAGAAAATTTCAGACTCTAGGTATCTTAAAACCTTCACAAGAACAATTGACACAGAAAAAAGAATTATCCATTCAACATTGCGAGCTAGCAAGACAATGTTGTGGGGGTTTGTTACAAAAACAGATAACAAAACTTATTCGAGAGTTTCCTTATATAGAAAGTATGGTTCTTTTCAACAAGAACTTAAATGTACGATGAGCAATTTTCTATTGTTGTATTCTATGGTTTATTTTGGTTGTGAAGTGCCATACTTTCCATACCAGACCCTAGGTATTATCCTTATTCTAGCCCCCTATCAATAATTTCTTATAAATATTTTTTCACACATAACCCTAGTGACACGTTGCAAGTAGCAAATCTTTTACCAACTCTGTTTTGTACAGTTTTTAGACCCTCTTTAGTACAGGCCTCCTTCTTTCGTTTAGGCCTATTAGAATTTGAAAATTTTCCATACAACTTGTTCCCCGAATGGAAAAACTTCCAATTTGGGTTAGGGCACCCTTTGAGACCAACCTGTAGTTATTGTGTAGTTCAATTTTTCAATAATACATAAATCAGGTTTTTCTTACTATTCATAAATTTTAATTCTCAACGATGAGAGCTATTTGTAGACTGGTGGAGCCCAAAAACAGTAGACATTTTAGGAATATTTTGCAGAAACTATTTGAGAGGAGAAGATCACTTAGCAGGAACAATTTAGAAACATTTTCCACCCATCCGATTCAGACATTTTTGGGACCCACTCTGACCATGATCCCTTATTACCTTATACTGATGGTATACTTTAAAGACAACTCATCAGCCACCCCTTTAAGTCAATCTGCAAGAGTTTCCTGCCTACATACGATCATTGATTAGCACGAGGTGCGAGTAGCAAAGCGTTAATTTCGCTCGAAGATGAGGAAAATAAACAAATTTGTTTCTAAATTTCTAGCAGTTGCAACCAACTCAACAAGATAATAAGTTCAAATAAAACAATAATCATTCCAATACCTAATAGCCTTGCCTGTTCACTGAAAACTAAGATCCACCAAAGCACAAGAAATAAGTTTAAAATCGACCGGTGGTTTTTCTGGCGAGTCCGAAAATGAGCATCGTGAAAGAATTAGGCCCGTCCAGAACAACTCACCTTGCTCTTTTTCTTGGACTTGTCTTTTCCCATGTTGGATTTGGAGTGAAGATGAAAGACTGTTAACCCGGAATTTGATTTTAGTTAGTGCTGGTTTAGTGAATTCGTTTAAAATTCGTTAAAATTCAGCAGTAAAATTAGCAGGGCCCAGCACGTGGTGGGCAACAGTCAAAAAGGAACGGCAGAGAAAACGTGTTGGGCAATGAGGCAGAATTTGCACGCGGACAATACGCACACATGCGCGGTTTACAAAATCACTTTCCCCAGAGGCTTGGGAACCACTATCAAAACACGAGGCTCCTGTGACGTAAGGAGTGCTGTCTCTATAGTGTGGATTTTTAGTACTTATTAGGCTTTAGGGAAAACGTACGGCATACAATCCTGAAAATTGCCGAATTTGCATGTGGATTTTCCCAGACTAGAAGTTTCAGGCCATCAATTGACCAAATTGAGCATTTGGAATACCTTTTATTGCTTAATTTGTGGAAAACCTTACAAGTGAAATATTTGTATGAATTATCTATTTTGTAAAAGCCTTTACTAAAAGGTTGGGTATAAGTGAAATATTGGGTATCCAGTGAATTTTTGATTCCACAACTTTTATTATGAGGATAAATATTGATCTACGTTTGTACCTTTGGCAGGGATATTGTAGGTGTTTGAAATATTGGTTGGGATGTGGATAGAAACTTGAATTTCTGCGTAGGTTTTGTTTAGGGATAAATTTACAAGGCGCTAGATGGAAGTACTATATTGTACGTGGCAGCACTGAACGTGAAGTCAGTAATGCAATCAGTCAAACGCAGGAAAAATAAGTAACACGTTGCAAAGGTGCCTCTGAAATGATATCTTCAATCAAGATTTCTTCTCGTATCGAATAGCAAAGAGCTTATCTCATCAGGCTTTAGGCTAATCTGATTTCTTCTATGAAAATCAATGCAGCACAAACTCACCTTGTATCGATGATTAATTCATGGAATCTTTGAGGTTTGCCTGAAATCTGAATTTAAAAGCTACCCAGCCCTATCTACCTTCAGCCTTCAAATCAATGATAAGAAAGTGGACAGACGATAACTGCACCTGCAAGCTGTGTAAACCATTTATTCATAGTCTGGGTTATAATTAGGGTGGGGTGGTAGTATCTGAAAATTGATGTAATGTTTTTAACTTGTAAATTAATTTAATTTAGTCTTAGTTTGCTTGAATTAGCTTTAGTATAGCTATTCTGCATCATCCAATTGTAAATAAAGTATCAATGATAATAACAAATTAAAAAGTCAAATACAGTATCTGTATGCTTGAAGCCCCAACAATCTTACTCCCTCATGAATAGGCAGTGGCGTAGCCGACGGTGGTAACCTCTAGGGCGAACCACTAAGGGCCCCCACAGATACTGGGCCCCGAAGTGGCCCCTAACTGAAACACTTACTGGCAAGGGGCCCTAGACCTCTTTCTTCACTAGCGGCCCCACACACCTTAGCTACGCCCATGTGAATAGGATACCCTTATAGTTATGGGTTCAAATGTTTTCATTGTTAAAAATAGATAAAATTGTGCCTTACCACAAATAAACCGAAATTTAGCCAAGCAACAGCGCCTTTAAGCTGACGAAACACTCATTTTTCTTGTTTTTTGTGCTCAAGCACAATTTTGCTTATTCATAACAACAATGGCTGGCTATTATCTATGATAATATTTTTCAAACGTGCTAACATTTTACTTGTTGTACATATTAGTTGTTAGACAAACAACACAATTGAAACCATTACTACTAGTATCACCTACAAATTACTCCACCATTACAGAGGTCCGTTAGAGCACAGTAATAAATGTCTTGAATGTTGATGCGTATAAGAAAACTCATTGGATTGCTTTTATAACACATATCAATCAAAACTTACTCTTATACACATAATATCAATAAAATATACCTAATAACAAAGTCCTCATTATCAGGCAATAAAAATGTCTGCTAGGAAGTGGGTCGCGAGACATAACTTTGCCTCGTTATCAATAGTCCTCTTTCGGCAAAGGCGACCTGGAACGAGATCGGTCGTAAGATCTTCTCTTGGGGGATCTGGAGCGAGATCGATCGTATGATCGTTGCCTTGGAGACCGCGACTTTGACCTTGACCTCGATCTTGAAGGGGAGCGTCTTGAACGTGCGTCTTTAGGAGTATCCTGCAAAAGTAAAACAGGAACTTTGATATCTTCATCATCTATCCTAATACTTGTCCCAAAGGCCTCAGTGTGGTGTATTAAAGATGTGTTCCTTTGCCTCTTTTATCTTCGAATTTATATTCTTTTCTTAAATGTTTGGTTATAAAAGGTCTTGATGCTTGAATCAGAAAGCTATTGTACAATAAAAGTCTGAATCAAGTACTAAATGTGGATGAATTTTCCACGTTCTAGACCTTTCAGATGTATTAAGAAGGTATTTTCACTGACACAATTTTTCAGCCACCATTCAGATACTCATGATAGGTAATGAACTCACGTCAATCAATCGAATGCGCTTGCCGAATATCTCAGAATTATCCAGCTTCTTTATAGCGGCTTTTACATCAGAGTAGCATGCGAATTCAACCACCCTGCAAAAGAAGAATACCAGGTTATAAATTCAGGCAATCGAATGAGAGCTGCTTGATCGAGGAGGAATGGATTATCTTTGGACGTTTCAAAATGCTCCATACCGAGATCAAATATTTATCTTATTCATTGAAAAGTAAACCAATATAAGCTATCTAATAAATAATTTTCAGAAATATTTTGACAAATTAAAACTTTTCCGAATTTTCCAGGTGCTGTATAAGATGGGACAGGTTCCCTCCTTCATAACTTTACTTCATTGTTGCTAACCCCCCGCATCTTATTGGACACCGGCAGATTTTGACTCGGAGCTCAAGCAACCTTAGAATCAGAGAAATCTCCTGTATTTCTCCAGGAAATCTAAAAACTCCAACATTTTCTCCAACATTTTAAGCATTTGTGACCACAAATCTTCTCTGAGCTGAGCTTTTCAGAAAAACAACTTCAACTTTATTAATCTCTCGCACATTGCTTTGAGGTAAGAAAGAGCTGAGAAAATTAAAGTTATTTGTAGCTTTATTATTCATTTTAGTTTATTCAAAATAGACATGTAGCTATGCAGTGAATTTTAACTACATGAAACTTAACTAAACTCGACATAAGCTGATTAGTTTAGGAAATCTTTGTGAGATAAGAAGACATCTAACAAATATAATTGTGTCCCTCTGAGATGTAAAGAGGTGAATCAGAATCAAATTTGTCATAATTGAGAAAGCTTTGCATGAGAACAGCAGGCAACCGTTCACAAAACAATCCTCAGACGCAAATTACATCATCATCTTAACCACAATTAATATTTGAAGATTTAACATCTACTCAAAATTCGCTCCTTTTTCATAAAAGTTTACTGAAGGAGATTTTAAGATGTTTATTTCTGAATTGTTCTGTATATTTACTATATATACATACATACATCTACGCTTTTAAAAGTTTTGATTAAATCTACATCAGTAAACTGACTGATGAAGATTACTGATGAAGATTTAATCGAAACATTTAAAAGCATGGTTTATTTTTCAATTTATCTATTAGAATTTTATAAACTTAGGTGATTGGGCTCTCATATTATCATACATACATCTATATATACTACTTGAAAGAAAAGAAACAGGATACTACACGTTGATCTGGACAAGCCTGTTTCGTAATTTCTCACCCATCAGGAGATGTATTAATCTTACATTTACGCTCTACTATCATGTATTGAGCACTATTTTCCGAAAACAAAAACACTGGCTTTAAATTCATCTATATATCATACAAACTTAAAAGATTGGCTCTTGCATTATCATAATTGCAGGCTTTTTCTTAAGACCAGAGTTATCACCCTCAGCTCTTGCCAGCACAATGGTAAAGTAACTAGTAGAGCTTGTAAACCAAATGCCCAGAGCAATTAGCCACTCTGTTGCGCGTTTCTTCCTTAAAAGGCTTGAATCGAGTACAATAGTCACCAGAACAACAATCGACAAATACCAGGAATAACATAGCAAGCCTGTAAATAGCAAGTTCATAAATCTAAAATAAAGGGGAAAAACATACCCTTCTCCAACTCTTTCTCTGTGACATTTTGTGAACGTGACTTCGCCATGTTGCCTGAAATGATCTTTAAGGTCCTACAATTACAGTAGATCAAATATCAGATATGCTAGTAGACCTGATATGCAATGAAAAGTTGAGAATAGTCCCTATCAATCCAGAGTTTCAAAATATGCAGAGAGATTGTAAACACAAGAAAATACAAAACCACTGTCCTAAACCAGGTAGATAGGTTAGTCATTAATTGTATCTATCACCAGATTTATCCATAACGAGGAACCAAATGAGACCATGATTTGTGAACGTATATGTTATTATAGACATGACTCTGAAGAAGGATTCAATCCGAGAAACAAATTAATGCCTCACTGTAGATTACCTTGAGATGGATACAGCAGATGGCTAATGCGCTAACTTATTGGTTGACTGCGGCCTTAGGTAGGTAAAGCACAGGTTCAAGACCTTGTGGTGTTGTATCAGATTTGTAGTAGCCTGCTCTAGTAAAATACAATTTCCCAGTGTTTGACCATACCTTGCGAGCTTAAGCCAATTGATGAACTTTTTTAATTCAACTTACGAATTACATGCTATTATCTACAATTTCGGTTCTTCATTTGCCTTATGTTTTCAAATTATCTTGATTGATTTTCCAAATCCTGCTTCATCTCAAGAACATTTTCTGTACCTCTATGCACAGAAGTAAGCAACAACATAAGAAAATAGTGCTTTTCTATATTCTATTCATCAATTTGTTCTGTCACTGGTTATAGGCATGTAGATTCTAAATATTATGGGAGAAAAATTGAACAGAACGCACTTTGCCCTCACTGGTACCAACTAATCAACCAAATGAAAACAGTGTATGAAGTTGACATGCATGGTGCAATTCATTACACCTAAGAATTGGTACTTACCAAAATCTTATAACCAAATTATCATTAATATTGCTGGCACCAATACCCATAATGTACCACTAGCTAATGCAGCAGTACCAGCAGTGTGAAATAACCAATTTAACCATATACCATGAGTGCCAGCTAGGGTTGGGTTATAACCATTTCACCAAGCTTTGGCTGCAGGGGTATGTAATGACCAGATTGAGCACCAGTGTCAGCCAGGGTTACGGAATAACCATGTTTACCAGTTTTCATCAGTGCCAAGGGTAGGCAAAAACCAGATTTTACCAGGCGGTTAAATGCCAAAATTGGGATTTCTATTTAACTGACACTTCTATCATCCATTAGAATTTTTCCCAGTTTCATCCCAAATTTCATTGCAGTGATGCCAAACTGATCGATTCAAACCAAAACCAGGTACTGTCTTGGCCAGGCAATGCCAAACGTCCACTGCTATTTACTACCAGCCCAGATCACACCAAATGCCCAATTTACCAAACCAAGTACTAGATGGGAAAATTAAATTTTTGTTTGAAGGATGATTCCAGATAAATGTTAAGATTAAAATCAAATCATTAAATTCACAAATAAGGGGGAAAGGCAGCATTCTAGAGCCAGGGATAACTGGAACAAATTTTTCCTTTCTTCTTATCTTTTTTCAGTGATTTGTGCAAACGAAAACTGGACAAGATACTCGCTAAAGCTGAATCACTTGCACAAACAATGCCTTATCATGCCTTAAATGGTAAACAAGGCGATTTTCTGAAATGTGCCAACTTTACAGGCAGGGTTGTTTTTCTTCAAGAGAATTTTTAAATGGGGCTTTGCATTAAATGTTCTGGTTATAGGATCAATTAAATAACAGCTAAACAAAAACATCGCCAGAGCAATGATTTGGTTTACAAGAGCAATAGATCTGCTTGAAGTTTATCTACAACATCAATGTCCAATTCGGATACAATTTTTTGGGCAAGCATGGAGCAAAGACATTGAGGAACAGTATACTACTCGTCACTGGATATCACAAAGGGAGAGATAGAAAGAGGGGGATAAAAGGCAGGGGCGGCGCTTGGGGGTATTCAAGGTATTCACAAATACCTGTTTTTTCCAGCGATGAAAAAAAAACATTTTTTGCTTCGGAATTTTTATTCAAAACTTTTCTTTCGATTGATTTTAAATCAAATATCCACCTTAACAGCATCCACCTTAACAACTTTTGGGCTTCCTTTCAAAGACAAAGAAATATTTACTCTGTAATCCATTCTAATGATGTGATGATTGATATGGTAAAGACATTTTGACATCCGATATGTAACCGGGGTCAACCTATTCGAGAAAACTCTGAATACATCGGCTTTGTTTTCTCAAAAAGAAATGATGTCGACAACAATGGACCGCTATTGTATTAGATTATCATTTTGAAGGGCGCTTTGGCTCGACCTATTCAGATTGGATCTGAATACACTGACCAAAACGTGGCCTCTCCTGTCGTGAATTTTGCTCAGGGCAGTACCTTTTCTCAAAATAAAAAGTCAGGGAAGAACTGGTGAATCTATCTCGCCACACTACGAGTGGTTTTCCATGAATATATGGTGGCGAGGGAGAGATGGAAAAGGAAAGTCTTTCTTTTGGCCTTGGCCTAGACTATATGTGCGATATAACTATATCGAAATTGAGTTGCCTGAGGAATAGGAAGGGATAGAAATAAGCAATTTCAGATACACGGAAATCTTAAATGTGTGATAAAATACTTTTTGAAATTGTAAGCAAAAGACTGTTGAATCAATGGGAATCAATGCAAAAAAGCTGCTAGTTATAAGTACTTTGTCATTGAATTTTTAGCCTACATTGTTCAAGCTGCGCGCCGCCCCTGATAAAAGGTAAAGGGCATCTACAGAGTTGCTGATATCCTGAGAGTAAAAGATCTAATAACAATCTCACCTGCCAACCAGCCCTGGTAGATAAATTTTCCACGATTATCCTGTAGTCTGTGTTGTAAGGTGAACCATACCTTGTAAAAAGAAAACAGTTGATACTTTCTGGGCCTTCATAGACAAGTGTTCGGAAAATTTGGGGCTTAGAACAAACAATAGAAAATATCAAGAGGGGATAAAATTATATAAAATATGGGGAGAGACAAGTTATCAAAAACCTATTTTCTCTACCTGGGTATATCAAATTCTAATCAAAAGCTGCGCAGCTTAAGCAGTTTGCTATGCACAGCAGAAGTTAGGCTTGGTTGTGTGAGTGATATATATGGATGGTTGATCTTCGAGATGTTGACTAGATAATTCACTTCATTGTCCTTTGGAAAAGAAGTTTAACTGGCCACCTCCATTAAATAAGGCTGCTAACCATTTGCAGGCTAGCGCATCAAACAAAACTTACTTTTAAGGCAAACATGAATGGTTTTGTGGTTTCGTAATTTGCAGGATGCATGGTAATTCAGTTCAATTGAAAATACTCAAAAACTTGCTGGGGACAGGCACTAGACATTGAGCTCTGCGAATAAGATTGGTTTCAAAACATCTTTGTTAGTATTCAAGGTAAAGCAAATCAAGTAATTTCTAATTTTATTTTCTTGATCTTTTTTAGAAATCTTGAGGATGTAACATGTAAATCTTCAGGAAGTAACATGCCTGCTTAACAGAGAAATTTCAAGGCTGGTTGAATCGAGTTATAGCATATACCATGACCCATCCGTGCGCTCCTTTATAGACTTGTAGCACTTACTTATCCCTGAACCTGAATGTGCTTCCACCTCTTCCTCCCCCACCATAGCGGTCGTAACGATCTCTACCACCCCTGTCTCCTCCATATCTTTCTCTACTTGGTCTTGCATGCTCCAGGGTTATTCTTGTTCCAAGCATGTCTTTATGATTCAACTCGTAAACCGCATCATCTGCATCCCTGTACTCATCAAACTCCTGAAACACAAAAATAGAAATGTACTCTTCAATATAATTCAACATACTGTTTTTCCAGGGGCACATGCAGAATTAATTTGAAGGAGGGCAGGTGCTTTATATAAGGAGGTACTAAAAAACGCTCCATAAATACCAAAAACAGCAACATAAAGGGGCACCAAACTTCTGGGAAGTAGGTGCCGAGAGCCATATCAATTGGTCAAGGGGGCATACCCCTGATTGCACCTCCATAAATCCATCATTGCATTTTCTATTCTGGAGCAGTTACTTAGAGTAAAACTATTGAATGTAATCTTAACAATTTTTCTTTCTGCAGTAACATTATATTCAGCATGTTTATCTGCCATATTTGTTCGGCAGACATGCACAGTAATTACTTGCACTGAACATGTACCCACAAATGGATGATAGAAAAACAGTAGGTTGAACCATACAGACATTGTGAATCAATCGAAACACAGATCTACTTGTTAGGGAAGGGATATCTAAGACTCCCAGGAAGCTACATCTATTCATATACAAGGCTAAAATACATTCAAAGTATGGATACATTGATGATACTGACCCAGTGTCTGACAAATATCCACAGTGATTTAAATATGATCTATTCTTCTTTGTCTTTTTAATGTTTCTTATTATAAGTGGTGTGATTTGCGGTTACATAATTAAGTTGTTTCTGGTTTTCTCAGATGTGCACCCTAGAATGTGGTTATACAACCTCAGAAGAATAGACGCCAAATTTATATATTGTTTAAGTAGATTAATTCAAAAATAAACCATGCTCTTAAACGTTTCGATCAAATCTTCATCAGTAAACTATATATCTATATACTGATGTTTACTCATATGGTCTACTGATGAAGATTTGATCGGAACGTTTAAAAGCATGGTTTATTTTTGAATTAATAAATTAGAATTTTATAAACTTAGGTAGTTGGGCTCTCGTATTATCATTGTTGAGGTAGATATAGAAGACCCTAAAGACGCTCCATTTTTTTTAGAAATATCAGGTAACAAAAGAATGGAAGTTTCCTCTGCTGCTTTGGTCAATAAATTTCCATGATTGGGAGTTTGTCCAGTAAAATGTTAAGATATCACATCTCTGAGGATTGCATTGACTTTTAGATTCCGTCTATTCTGTATAAGGAGATAAAATAAGCTGATATCAGCCAGGGTGGAAAAATTGCTCTTGCTTGCAACTATGCTAGTAGCTCTTCCATTGTTTAAAGATGTTTTGTGGCACCTTTTCTATTGTTCTATGCAGAAGCTCATTGTTCTTATAATTTTGCATGCTGCTGCTATGCATAGGCAAAACACAACATATTTTCCAATCTGGGATATGAGGGATCAATACAATTAAATATAAATTTGATGACAATTTACTTATCCAGTGCTTCCTGAATTTGTTTCTATTGAAAATTATAAATTGTTGCATCCTAGCTGAACATTTGCCAACAAAAACTTTTAATATACGATATATACGATTATATACGATAACTGTCCCTACTCAATAAAAAATCCTATTGCGAGGTGTGTGATCAACCACTCGCTAAGCTGATCCGGCGGATTTCAAGAATTCGGGGCAAATTCTTGAATTCTTGATCCCGAATTCTTGAAATCCGCCGCTGATCCTTATGGGGAGGCCTAATACTATGTTCTTTTCACCCCAAAACAAAAATCGTATTCTCCTCCTGTGGACTAGGCCACCCTAGACCCCCAAGGCACCATTGAACCCCCCATTACCCAGCTTTTCGGCTGGCTCCGCACATGATTAATGTATACTTTGAACAGCTACCGAATGAAATTAAACTAATCTATATAACAAACCAGCAAAGGAACAATTGAAAGATAGTAGATCGTGATTAAGCTAGACATTAGTTTACCCTACCACAAAAGCGAAGCCAGACTTCAAGTTGATGTCTCGCACACACTTCGAAAAGCCGTGATCTTTGAAGAAGTTCTCAATATCTCGAGTTCTCGTGTCATTTGGCAAACGACCAACGAAGACTTTAGCACCGGATGAGTTTCGACTCATGTTAGAGGTTCGATATGGGCTGACAAATTGTGGTTTTCTTTCTTGCGAAAGGGAACTTTAGAAAGGCCAGACGTTTGCCTCTGTCGTCCTCTTCTTCTGGCTCGTGACTCGGTTGGCGTTTGCTGATTGGTGGTTCATAGTCACGTGCCAAATGTCTTTGTTTCCCTGGCCAGTCGAGGCGGAGATTTTGTCCTGTGATCTAAAAGGGTTGGAAACAAGTTCCGGTAAAGTGATTTCTGGGGGGCGAGGGGTGCATCCTTCGGCCTTTTTAACCTTTTATGATTCAGGTTGGCCAAATGGCAAATCAATAGCTTTTTATAAACCAACAAGCACTACTTTTACAAGTTTGGAAGGTATTACTGAAATAGAATAAGAAAAAAATGCAACAAAGTTACAGCAGCCAAATAGGGAGAACAAAAAAAGGAAAGGATAACGAAAAAAAAGTATAACAATAAAGTTCAAACGAGATTGATAAAAAAGTTTATCAAATTTCGTGTTGATTTGACTCTCTTAGAGCAGGTGCTTTTTAAAGGTTTTGGAGAAGAAAGTCTTCACTCTCAGATATGTAAAGTTAGAAATTTCCAATATTGCGATGGATCAACTCATAACATTTTACTCTGTAGCCTTTTTTGTATGAAGAAGGGGGCTTAAAATGGAGGGGGAATAAAGTAGGAGGGCTTGATATGGAATTCTTTTCTGAAAAATAGGAAGATGTCCAAACAAAGCCTGCATTACACGTATTTTTATAAGCAATTTCAGCTCGAGCTCAGTACTCAAAATTGCTTAGCTTGAGGGCCAATTTGAGTACTCAAAATTGCTTAGCAATTGCCTAGCTTTTCATACTTGAAGATTTGTTTCTTAGAATACTATCTCAGAAGTTTTCGTACAACAATTGTCAATAGTATCTTGCATACAAAACTGTGCCGGAGTACTAATATCTACTATAACCTACTTCTCAATAGCTGCTGCACTATTTTCATTGACAGTAGGATCAGAACTGGAATTTTCAAATTGCTTAGCATTCCTCTATCCAGTACTGGAATTGCTTAAGTTTTTGTCATGTCAAGTACTGACTTGCTTATAAAGCAATTGCTTATAAAGAATGAATGTATGTATACCCTTCCTAACGAATGGATCAGTGCATGATATAGGGAACAGAATATCAGGTTCAAGGATGGAATTTCGTAAACTCCTTCAGGTCTGAAAGTCATAAGATTTATTTAGTGGAACTCCAGCAATTGGTTTCTTATAAGGAATCGGAGTACAGTAACTAGTCCACAATAGAAAAATGCCACTCCAGCAAATTTTCTTCGGTTTTCATTAATTCAAAAACCAATAAACAACACACTTAAATGCAATTCCTCAAAATTCAATATATTTTCTACAATATTTTTCATGTATATTTTCTATAACAATATCATATCAAAACTTCAAACGTTATAAATGTTATAAATGGATCTAAGATTCAAATTACAGACATTCTATTCTGACTAGCCTGATATATTCAGTGTACAGAGGAACCCAGGGGCGTAGCTAGAGGGGGGGGGGAGTGAGGCACCGCCAATCACTCTCTTTTGAAGAAAAGCCAATACATAGAGAACACTCTTATATTGAGAAGAAAAGAGTCAGGAAATTAAACTCAGCATCTTGACAAGCCTGTTTTGTTGTTAGCCACTCATCAGGAGGTGTGCAGACAGCATCTTATACATCTCCTGATGAGTGGGTAAACATGAAACAGGCTTGTCGAGATGCTGAGTGTTCCTCGACTCTTTTCTTCTCAATATATATCACGCTCTGCATATATGTATTGAGCACTGTATAAGGGAATCCGAAACAGAGACTTCACTTCGTAGCGAACACTTTTATGTCTGTACATAAAAAAAGCGTAGAGAACCCTTTTAAGGGTTATCATCTATAAGAAAAAGCTGAAAGCAGTCAACAGCTCCCCCCTCCGGAGCTTCTGGGTCGTCACTAGTAAAACCTCGTTAGAACGGCCACGAACATGCCAGACAACATTGGCTGAATAACGGAGCTGCTTCGTTAGCATGCTGTTTTTGATAAGATTACGTACAGTGGAATTAAGTTATACTTATCAAGTTATTACAGCCACCTCGTCATTGCGACTTGTTTATTTAGGCTGAAATATTTTTATATTGTTTTTACTTTCAAACCGGTTTGGAAGCCTGTTTTTGCTATGAGTCGTGTAAATTGTTGCAAATTTTGACTCTCTTGACAATCTGATGTATCTTTGTGCTATCAATCTGCTTATTTTGTAATTATTTCTTTGTAATTAGTCTTAAGGTTATTTCTTAAGATTCTTATGTCGAGCTAAAAATGGTCAGCCTCGGTTTGCTCTTAGCTGGTTCTTGAGTTTTACAAAACTTGAGGCTGGTGTTCTTAAAAACTTGCTCTTATAGAAAAAAAGAGTGTACTTCGGTCATAATGTTGGTTATCTATCATTTTGGTAGAAATGTGTATTATTGGGTAGGCTAAGAAAACCTCAGCAGCAAGCTCCCATTAACTGGTAAGTAATGAGGCACATCCCAAACCAAATCGTATTCCTCCTGATGATAAAGCTTCATGTGCTGATTGCTGGTAACATTTACTACAAAGAAGCAAGATTCGCAACGGAAATTCCCATTTCATCACTTGGAAGGATAGTTTCAGAACTTTTTGCTGCCAATTTTCTACGGATAGTAGTTTTCAGATCGTTGTCAGCAAGCAACACGAATTGAATTGGAACCTGGAATGCATGAAGAAATTATATAAGTAATCAGGCAGTAAAGAAGTAGGAATTTAGGGACCATATTCCCCAATTCTTAGATATCTGGTTGACCAATATAAAAGTCTGTTCTGTAATGCAATTTTGGCGCTAAAATTATTTGACACTGAGAGCCAAATTCGACAGACCTCCTCTGAGGTTCACTTAATGTTCACATTTTTTCCTGACGCCTCAGCAATGAATAGTAAGTAGTCATTTATATTAATGCATAGTAATGGATAGTAATGTATAGTAATGGGTTGTAATGTATATTAATGCATAGTAATGAATGATGATGGATATTAATGCATATTAATGCATATCAATGCATAGTAATGAATATTAATGCATAGTAATGAGTAGTAATGAATAGTAATGCATAGTAATGAATAGTAATGCATAGTAATGAATAATAATGCATAGTAATGCATATTAATGCATATAAATGCATAGAAATGCATAGTAATGAATAGTAATGCATAGTAATGTATAGTAATGCATAGTATTTTGTAATGAATAGTAATGCATAGAAATGTATTGTATTGTAAGGCATAGTAATGTATAGTAATGTATATTAATGGGTTGTAATGTATATTAATGCATAGTAATGAATAATAATGCATAGTAATGCATATCAATGCATATCAATGCATAGTAATGAATAGTAATGCATAGTAATGGGTAGTAATGAATAGTAATGTATAGTAATGAATAGTAATGCATAGAAATGTATTGAATTGTAAGGCATAGTAATGTATAGTAATGTATATTAATGGGTTGTAATGTATATTAATGCATAGTAATGAATAATAATGCATAGTAATGCATATCAATGCATATCAATGCATAGTAATGAATAGTAATGCATAGTAATGGGTAGTAATGAATAGTAATGCATAGTAATGAATAGTAATGCATAGTAATGAATAATAATGCATAGTAATGCATATTAATGCACATCAATGCATAGTAATGAATAGTAATGCATAGTAATGGGTAGTAATGAATAGTAATGCATAGTAATGAATAGTAATGCATAGTAATGAATAATAATGCATAGTAATGCATATCAATGCATAGAAATGCATAGTAATGAATAGTAATGCATAGTAATGCATAGTAATTGGTAGTAATGAATAGTAATGCATAGTAATGGGTAGTAATGCAAACTGATATAAACTAATGGGTAGTAATGGGTAGTAATACAAAGTAATATATAGTAATGGTTAGTAATGGGTAGTAATGCAAAGTATTGTATAGTAATGAATAGCAATAAATAGTTAATCATAGTAATGGATAGTAATGCATAGTAATGAAGTATTGCTTACGCACCTGATACAAGAGATGCCATGCAGCAAACAACTTTTGCTCGAATTTCCCAAGCTCGAATTCAGAGTGGAATTTAATGATCCATGTGCGTTTGTCGATGTTCAAATGGTTGTCAATACTATCATCTATCAACTGAAAAAAGATATACAGAGTTTTAGCCCATCACTGAGAAACTCAATTTTCCATTGCATTCATTACCAAGAAATACACGAAGAATTCTAATCAAGAGACTCAGTGTGTCCTCCCAACTATCACCACACTGGCTATTTAGCAACTCGTGAACTTGAGCACACGTTGTAAAGTTTGAGCAACCGTATGTACATCTTTGAGCAATGGTATACATAGTAAGCCAAAGCCCATGAGTTGCTACATAGCCAGTGTGGAGATATTCAGTAGGAAATATTGGGTCTCGTGATCACATACATATACTTCAGTCGTTGTTCTCCCCACTTCTTGAGCAATCTTTGTGTATTTTGAGCCACATTCTACATTTTTCTTTTCTATAATTGTTCTTGTAGCGATTTGAAAACTCTTTGTTCTTGAACACTGACAACATACAACCGTATATTGTATGAACAAGTTTAAGAGTTGCTGCACATCTATATCCGATTTACGTTTCCACTCAAACAGAGACACCAAAAGCACGTCTGCTTCATTTAATAAACAGTGAGAAACTAAAAAACTATAAAATGTTATACCAGAGCAGGCTACTGCAATTGACATATGCCACCACTTGGTCTCGAACTCGGGTTGTTGCAGACACAGGTGAGCGGCTAACCACTGTCCTAAACCAGGACAATAAGTTAGCACAGTAACCTTGAAGTGCTTATCTACAGTGAGGCATTAATTCATTTTAAATTGCGGATTAAATCCTTTTTCAGAGCCAATATTAACATCAATAACGCAACAACCTGGGTTCGAGACCCGCTGATGGCATATGTCAATTGCAGTAGCCTGCTCTGGTATAGTTTAATTATCCGTGTCAGACCATCCGTTGTTAATAAATGCAACTTTAAAAGGTAGCTGCTTACCAAGGCACAGTAGGTTCTGTCTTGGTTATCAACACAGATCTGAGTGATGTCTTGCACTGTACATGAGTCCATCAGGATGAAACCTTCTGAATGGGTTTCTTGGATAAACAAATACAACTAGAAGGATAAAGTGACAAAAATGAAGTTAATATTCAAATAATTCATAATTCTTTTTTAAATCAGCTGTACACAACAGCAAGAACTGCTTATTAAGGCCAACTATTTACAAAAATCAACAAATTCATTGTTAAAAAATGATATTAGAATTAACACTTAAAAATGACAAGTTTTTCTGTAACTGCCAGTTTCGTGCTTACGCACTTGTCAGACAGGCTATACCAATGAAAAACGGGGTTTAAAAGCCTTTCAAAAATTTCATTGAAAAGATGCACTAAAATACTGACCTTGCTGGATGTAAGTAGAAGCCCCCTCGGAGAGACGCCGTCCTTTAGTGGAGTCAGATACTGATTTTTCCCATGTTTCTGTAAAACAAATAAAGTCAAATTAACAACCAAGAATTATATTTTGTTATTTCTGCAAAGTTTTTGTCTTTTGCTGTTGGCATGCCAGCCTTCTCGTTTCCTAGTAATTTAAACTTATTATTTATTACATCTCTCTCTCTCTCTCTGTTGTAATGGATTGCTTCCAGAGTCCAGAAAAGTCCTCAACCTTCCACAAAGTAAAATTTCCAGGGACCTTTATTCTTCCCACTTATTTTTCATAATACCATAACAAATAACTTGTACCATCTATAACTTATATCACTTAACCTCAGGTACGCTACATTCACAGCTGGTTTGAAAATTGCATTCTTATGCCTAGCCAATGTTTGAGAGCAATATAATTATGTTATAATTTGTCACCTCTTATCATTTTCTGATCGCATCGATTTGTTGTCGGGTATTTTGTCTATCACGTTAAAGTTTTGTGGTTAGGCTTTTCAATTCGATCGTTACAGCTTTGATGATCACGATGTCCAATTTGCCGTCAGAAAGTTTTATTCAAAAAATGAATTGTTGAAATTGAAAATGCTATGGAGCATTGTCATTTATTATTCTCATTGTTAAAGAAATAATCAATGGTTTTATGAATTCAATTTAATTCATAAATTAATAACGTTTTATAAATTTTTCAACGCTTTTGGAGCCTTTGTCATTTTCCCCTCATTATGAATAGAGATTTTGGAAGGTGAGAAGAAACATCAGTTTGAGTTCTTGATCTAAGACTTAATCTTGAAAACTTCGGTCATAGCTGATGGGTTCACAAATTGTGATATATTTGGTTTTCTTCAGAAGATCCTCAGTAAAAGATTGGTGGTTGAATTTAGATGTCTCATTATTTTTAAGGATTTTGAGAGCCTTTCTTCAAGCAACTAAAATTTGATCCTGGAAACATTCAGTCACAATTTATGTTCTCTGTTATATTATCATTCTGATACATTTGGTGCATTTTGGTTTTCTTCAGAAGATCCTCGGTAAAAGATTGGTGGTTGAATTTAGATGCCTCATTGAGGATAAAGATTTTTAAAGCCTATATTCAAGAAACTTTGAGTGGAAGTTATTATTCTTTCAATTTGATCCTGAAAATTCAGTCACATCTTATGGATTATGGTTTTGATTATACATGATAATACTATACATCATGATTCTGATAAATTTGGTGCATTTCTGCTTCCTTCTGTAGATCCTCAGTAGAAAATTGGTGATTGAATCTAGATGTCTCATTATTCATAAAGATTTTGAAAGCCTTCCTTCCGTGAGAGACTTTAGAGTAGAAGATATTGTTCTTAAACTTGATCCAGAAAACATTCAGTCACAGCTTATGGACTCTGATAGTAAAAAAGTCCTGATAGAATAACATATTTCAGCTACCTGTGAAATTTTACGCCAAAGATGTACAGCTTATGAGTTGGTGACAGCATGAGATATTTCATTCTTGTTATCGTTTTAGAGAGCATCGAAAGTCTTCTTCGTGAAAGTTTCTATGTAGGCATGGTTGATCCATGGATCATCCACTCTCTGTAGTTCACACTATTAACTCATAAATCTCACTTTAAAACGTCCAAAGACTTGTAGATAACTAGGCCGTGCATTTCAAGATAAGGACGTAGCTATGAAAGCTTCTTTAACTGAACTAGCTGAACCAGATCTTCAACGCAACATTTGGTGACTGCATATCATATTTCAGTTCCGACAATGTTTTTATCAAAGAAAGATGTTTTGGATGTGGAAATATTTCAGATCGAGTTTTGGAGGATTTTCCTTTAAAGAAACTTAAGATCGAATAAAGACACTTAGGATAGAAGTTTTTGTTTGAGCACGTTTTCCATTAAAAATCACGTCTCTTCTTGCACTCATATGGTTCACTGGCATTTTTCAGTTAAAAACACCTAAGAAAACCATTGGAGCTTCAAACAGGGGTTTTTAAACACAGTAGCAATGACGGAATGTTGGTATTCCTATCCAGAAACATACCCTGTGTATGCAAGCAGAATCATCTGTACAATTCACGCTATTTACTGCCCTGTGATAATATCAGTTAATGCCATCCTCATCGTCTCCTTCTTCGCTACAAAACAATCGATGCGAAACACTTCCAACCTTCTAATTGTTTGCTTGAGTATCTCAGACATTCTAACTGGTGCGATTGTGATGCCGATGCTGATGATTGAAAGTCTTTGGTTCGACTCTGCCAAGCTCTGCTCCATCGTCAGAGTATCTTTACCCATCCGCTTTTTATTCGGCGGAATTTCCCTTCTCATGACGATGCTTCTAGCGATCGATCGTTACATACACATGAATCCTAATGTTCTAGAAAACGATTCAAAGATGGCAATATTATTCCGAAAACCGAGAGTTTACATTCTGATCTTGGGTTGCTTGTTACTCTCTACCATCATAGCAATATCTTTGTATTTCTTGGTGAAAATCAATCCGCTGACAACAGCCTACTTCACCGCGTTTACCGCAATCTTCTTGCTCATCACGATGCCGATATTTGTTACGATTTACACGCGCGGTTATCTCCGAATACGTCGTTTCGTGGCGGAAAATCCAGTTTATCAAAACAGAGGAGAAGCGGATTCAAACGAAAGTCCTGAATACCTGAAAGAATTGTTCAAGACTGTACTTTTTCTCATCGTTGCGACAGTTCTGTCCTATCTCCCGATTCTCGCTCTTTCCTTAACAGTAACCATATTGAGATTTGTGAGTCACATCGACATACGCACAACTGAGTTTATAGTTCTTGCACACACCGCCCATTTGCTGCGATTCGCCAATGCAGGCGTAAACGCAATTATAATCTTATATCGAAATAAGAAGTCTAGGGACTGGTTGAAGAAGTGTCTTCAATCGTGTTGTAAGAAAAGGCAGTCAGATTCACAGCGAAGCATTGAAAACGGGATTTGACTGCATGATGGGACAACACGTATAGTGAAAACCTGCAACTAAGGACCTTAATATTAGGAACCTGTTTGCTTAAGATTTTTAGGGCTCGATCCTATTTTAAGGGTATAAATTACAAATTTGAGGTTTAAAGATTGTTAATTTTTACCAATAGTAATAATGGTAGTAAAGGACAGTTTAGACACCTACGAACAACCATTTACTGCAATTATTACAACTGTTAACTACGATTTATTCAAGAACCTGTTTAGGCTAACTTCTAAAAATGTGGCTTTTTAGTTGCGGGTTTTTACTGTATATGTACCAACACATTTTCCCCACACTACAGCATAGACTCGCTTGCAGGAGCTGCGAGTCAAAAATAAGAATAATATTGAATACTAACCGAATCTGCAACCACTTGACAGATATTCACTATCCAATCGTTGGCTTCATCTTCAGATGCAGCAGCCAATTCGAGGAGGGGCGTCGACCCGTCTTTGCTGAGAACCTGTATATAAAATAATTGTATGAGAATAGGCCACTGATCTCTTAATAAGGACTGGATGATCGAGCATCTGTTGTGCATAAATGAAGTCTTTGGCGGCCATATTGGAAGGTCTGATTCAATCAATAGAAATTCCAATGGTATTTGCTTTGTTATTTGTTGAAATGTTGTGAACGATCAGCTTGAAACTGAAAAATCGTGCAGTTTTTATTGAAAAACAAAAGCATCGATAAAATATCTAAAGCGGTCAAATTGGGAGGTTCAAACTTAAGCTAAAGCAATTGACTCCACAAACGAAGAAAAATTCGATCCAGTCTTTATTGTAGGACCAGTTCAATAGAACCCTTTCACAATGACGTCAATTCTCTTGAAATATTGCAGGGAACATCACTATCCTCCGTATCATGTGGATCCCGATCTGGAAAGCGTGCATTGCTCTCGAGAACGCAGAAATTTATTTTGTATTTTCATTTGCAACATATCTAAGGAAAAGACAGCGATAATAATACTCAGTGGGTAGAAGGGCAGCAAAAGACAAATCAATATACACTCTTCAAACCATGACGAATCCAGATAATAAGATATTTCATAATATATAAAATATCGAATAAGATTATTTTGTGATTAATAAGACCATATGATTAGTCACAAAATAATCTGGATTTGAAAACTGTGTGAGTATATTAATAACAGCAACAACAACTAGGAAAACCACTTTTGAATTCGTTACCAAATACTATGGATACACGCTTTTTTATAAGGAACTTACCACAAGTCTTAGTACTAAAAGTTCTTTAAATTTCCAATCGTTATCCATATTTGCAGGAAACGATAGAACAAAAGAAGCCATTGTGTTTTACCAGAAATCCTAGTTCTCCTTTCCTCGCTAGGCTCCTTATAAATAAGGCGTGTAGCGAGGAAAAGGAAATGCATCAGCATAAGTAGGTAGGTGTACGCTGTATTGATTACGTCACCAATCTGACCCTGGTAGTTGTTGTTGTAATTTGAATGTAAGTCAGTTGTGTTTTGTTGAAATACGAAAATGGCCTGTCTTTGTTGAACTGAATAATTCCACATGCTCGATAAAAATGCAGGTTAGAATATGCGCTAATGTGAAGTCAAACTAACACCACGGACTTTGATTCCTTGGTTGGAATCGATCACACGCAGTCTAATATCTGAAACGGTACATGATTGTCTAACACTTGTCGATCACATGAAATGGTCACGTTTTATCAATTGTAGCCACAAAATCTTGCTATTTATGCTCGCTCCTTGCCCTTTTGACGAGAAATTGGTGATTTCAGAGCTTATAGTATTTAGATGGAACATCACACTCAGCTAACTTATACGATTGCCACTGTAGATAGGATTTCAAAATAAACAGAATTATCGGAAATATAGAGAAGTGAAAACGTGGATTACTAAAGCTTTTCGTCTGACACTCAACTGAGTAATTACGTCAGAAAGACGGGGATACTATGTTGAGTATCAGACGAAAAGCTTAAGTAATCCAAGTTTTTTCCCGATTTTTCTGGCTATTTTGAAGTTCTGTACCATTCAAAGATTCTAGATAGGATTTTAGAAATAACGAAAGCTTCCGACCTCCAGTAGACATTTCGCGAATTAGGTTTGGAAAAGAGGCCATCATTGAACTCACATTACGCGTGATGGGATTCAATGAAACCTACTTCATTCATTGTTTAACTGCTGTGGAACTGAATGCAATACTTTTGGTATTAAATGCTTTTGGGAATTCTCATTGCAAATAATCGAGCCTAAGCTTGATTTGCTTCAGTTTCAATAGAAATGCAGCAAATTCAGGAAAGGTCTGTTGTAACACCTCTACTTGCATTAAACATTCAATCATCTTACCTTTAGCGCATGCGCTTTGTCTGCTACTTTCATCCGTACAACACCACCGCATTTCCTGAAAACACGAGATCATATTAAACGCGAGGTAATAAAAATGTCTAGGTTTCCCTTAGACAGTGCTCGAAAAATAAATGTAGAGCGCAATATATATTTTGGAAAAAAGAGCCAAGGGACTATACTCTGCACCTCTACAAACGTTTAGTGATTTCCCGCTGATCAGGAGATGCACCACTCATCTAGAGGTGTACCACTCATCGAAGGGTTTACCACTCATCAGGAGATGTACCACTCCACATGAGATGTACCAGTCATCGAGAGGTGTACCATTCATCGGGAGGTGTACCACTTATCGAGAGGTGTACCACTCATCGAGAGGTGTACCACTCATCAGGAGATGTACCACTCATCGAGAGGTGTACCACTCATCGGGAGATGGACAACTCGACGGGAGATGTACCACTCATCAGGAGATGTCCCATTCATCGAAAGGTGTACCACTCATTAGGAGATGTACCACTCATCAGGTGATGTCCCATTCATCGGAAGGTGTAGCACTCATCGGGAGATGTACCACTCATAAGAGATGTACCACTCATCAGGAGGTGTACCACCCATCAGGGGGATGTACCACTCAACGGGAGATGTACCACACATCGAGAGGTGTACCACTCATCGAGAGGTGTACCACTCAACAGGAGATGTGCCACTCATCAAGAGGTGCAAAAACCTCTGTAAAAACTAGTTTAATTTTCTCTGGCTTTTGTGCTCTGAAGTATTGCTTGTGCTCTTGAAATTCTTTAGTGAAATTTCACCTCAACACGTGCCATTCATATTCCAAGAGTAAAGTAGAAGGAAGTGTTCTTAAAAGATATAAAATCGATAAATGGTGGCTTACCCAAGGTCATAAACATTCTTTAGTTCATTATTTCCCTGAAAGAAAAAATATATTTCACAAGGAAATACAAGTAAGACCTTGTATGCTACATCAGGAAATACAGGTAAGACCATGTATGCTACATTAGGAAATATAGGTAAGACCATGTATGCTACATTAGAAAATACAGGTAAGACCATGTATGCTACATTAGGAAATACAAGTAAGATTATGTATGCTACATCAGGAAATACGGGTAAGACCATGTATGCTACATCAGAAAATACAGGTAAGACCATGTATGCTACATTTGGAAATACAGGTAAGACCTTGTATGCTACTTCGGGAAATACAGCTAAGACCATGTATGCTACATCAGAAAATACAGGTAAGACCATGTATGCTACATCAGAAAATACAGCTAAGACCATGTATGCTACATCAGAAAATACAGCTAAGACCATGTATGCTACATCAGGAAATATAGGTAAGACCATGTATGCTACATTAGAAAATACAGGTAAGACCATGTATGCTACATCAGAAAATACAGCTAAGACCATGTATGCTACATCAGAAAATACGGGTAAGACCATGTATGCTACATCAGAAAATACAGGTAAGACCATGTATGCTACATCAGAAAATACAGCTAAGACCATGTATGCTACATCAGAAAATACAGCTAAGACCATGTATGCTACATCAGGAAATATAGGTAAGACCATGTATGCTACATTAGAAAATACAGGTAAGACCATGTATGCTACATCAGAAAATACAGCTAAGACCATGTATGCTACATCAGAAAATACGGGTAAGACCATGTATGCTACATCAGAAAATACAGGTAAGACCATGTATGCTACATTTGGAAATACAGGTAAGACCTTGTATGCTACTTCGGGAAATACAGCTAAGACCATGTATGCTACATCAGAAAATACAGGTAAGACCATGTATGCTACATTAGGAAATACAGCTAAGACCAAGTAAGCTACATCAGAAAATACAGCTAAGACCATGTATGCTACATCAGAAAATACAGCTATGACCATGTATGCTACATCAGAAAATACAGGTAAGACCATGTATGCTACATCAGAAAATACAGCTAAGACCATGTATGCTACATCAGAAAATACGGGTAAGACCATGTATGCTACATCAGAAAATACAGGTAAGACCATGTATGCTACATTTGGAAATACAGGTAAGACCTTGTATGCTACACAAGGTAATACAAGTAAGACCACGTATTGTGCTACACAATGAAATGCAGGTAAGACCATGAATGCTACAAAAGGAAATACAGGTTAGGCCATGGCAAGTTTTGGAATGAGCGACTCAATGATACTGTTTTTGTCACGTAGCCTTTATTATCAGTAGTGATATGCAGGGACCCCTATATTGCAGTTGAGCCGAATCTTACGCATACACAAAACAAAACATAAACACGTATAAACAAAACAAAACAGATCTAGAGTAGCCGGTGAAGAGGAGACATAAGACTACAAATATCATAAGATTATAGATTAAAAGATTAGAAATATCAAAAGATTAAAACTATTAAAAAGATCATGAATTCAGACTTACTTTGCCAGAATACTCGTATAGTGACGATCCCCTTGGAAATCAAGAAAAATAAATGAATATTTAACTCGAAAAGAGCTTATCATCGCACTAAACTATCCTAAGTACAGTCTAGGCCAACTTTCACATAATAAATCGTCCTTATCTGATAAGACATTTTTAATTACCACATGTCTTTCCTCGAGTATTTACATTGACAAGCAAATTGATGGGCTGGAACACTTTTCAGGTCAAATATATTTCCCTGTAAATTCGTCGAGCCAAGTAAACGATTAACTGCCCTTGGAGTCTGTTTCTCGGCATTTTCGATGTTTATCATTACTGAGCAAGAAACTTTTGTTGCACTATTCATTATTGCTTTGTTAAAACTAGAGCTGCAAAATACATTTTTCTTTCTGGGAACCTAGGAACCGATGAAGAATTTTCAACAAAGCGAGAGCAATATATGTAATTTAGATGTCCCTCGAAGCTACGTTATTATAGCATAGAGGGGGGCCTACTGAAATTTCATACGGTCTGATAAAAAGCAAAATTATCAGGAGTTAACACCTTCCTTTGTTGCTACCAAGGGGGAACTTTTCCAATTTGATGCTTTGGGAAAAATTTGGAAAGATTAAGCTTGGGGGTTATTCTTTGGGGCCGCCCACCCTGTAAAAAGCATCTGATAGGCAGAACATAAGTATACCTTAGTCCAAAGATGCATTGCTCCCAGTACGGCACCATTCCTAAGTAGCTTTGCTTCCGCTGAAGATATCCAGATTTCAAAACTGAAACGTTAGTGAAGTTGTAAAACATTGCTTCTTGTAAAACTTTGCTTCTGGGCTTTGGAGTAAAGCAACATGAATGATCTCTCGTTATAGAAGCTTTTTATCGAAGCAAAGATGTAAAAAAGACAAGGCTAAACTGTATAAAGCGAAAAGAAGGCCTATTATCCGGCATAATTCATTCCAGATTGTTTTGCTCCAAAAGCTACCCGGTATTATCCGGTATAGTGTGAACCGGGTCGAAATCAGGGATCTGCGAGATAATTTGATCAAGCTCAATGTATTCTGTTTTGGTTTATAGTGACTTATACCTCTTTTTACAACCATTATAAAAAAGAAAAACTCATTTGAGGCCTACACGGCTTTTCTACACTTTTACGAGACTCCTTTTTAACGTCAGGCCCGGCAGAAGCTGTCTATATTGTTGGTCCGGTTCAAGCTAAATTTACGGAACCCGAGCATATCCCGTGAGAAACTTGTAATTTAGATTCTCATTTATGCATTTCGAGGTCTTTCCAAAAGTAATTTACGTAAAAATGAACTTAAAGTTACCCAAAAATCTAATGTTTTAAAAAGCAATATTATTTTTGGACAAAAGGAGTGTTTTAGCTCAAAAGTTGGAACGGGCAACGCTCAGCCGGAGCGGTTCCACCGGGCCTGAAAGTGTACTTGATTCATACAATTGCCAATGAATTCGAGATCAAACAAGAAAAATAACAAGCTTGAGTGTTGAGAAATCAAGTATTCTCATACAAATCGGTCTTATTGAAATGCAACGGACCTTGCCTCTCCGGTTCTTGCGTCGTGATGGAGTGAAAGTCAACAAGAGCAAAATGAAGAATTTCCGCTTCCTAAAAAACAAACTTCATCAGCATATTTCGGAATCCAAACAGAATCAGGCATGAAATTCTTTTTCGATAATAATACGAGAGCCTAACGATCTTAGTTTATAAAATACTAATAGATGAATTCAAAAATAAACTATGTTTGTGTAAAAGTTTCGATATACATCTTCATCAGTAACACTTTTTCGATGATGAGTTTACTCTATCCAACGGATAGATCAGAGAAAGGTAAAGGACAGCTGAGCTCAATCAAGTATCATTATTGCTCGAATTACCAATGGTGCAGAAAATGTCCTCACCAGTACCATCGAGAGGGGAGGGTAAACAGGGTAGTTACCAGGGGGCACGTGCCTCTGAGAGGCCCGGAGAAGAGTTATTTATGTTCATTAATTTTAATTTTAGTTTCAGGGGAATTCAGGTCCAATGAAGTGTAACTTACCCTAAGAGCCGGAAAAATCTATCGACGGCCCTGGTCCTCGCTGTAGTTTCAAGCAAGCACCTGGTACACTCTTTTTTATAAGAATGATTTTACAAGAGCCTCAAATGTTTCAAACAATGTTTGAAATTCTCTAATGAAAAATATTTTGGTATTTGAAAAACATAAACAAGCTACATGTAGTAGGACCTCAGATCCCCAAATCCAACGGTGCTCCCTACCTAAGGGGAGTAGCTCCTTAAAGTGACCTAGTACAAGTGTGGCTGAGTACAAAATATGGCCCCATAGTCTGGGCTAAATTTGCTATGATGAGAGCAATATTTTGATAAAGCTACCCAATAACCTGGGCAAATATTAAAAGCTTCAGCTTAAAACTAAGTTACTCGACTCTGTGTCAGAGAATCCTTCTACAACATACCCATAACCAGAGAAAGCCTTTCCAAAACTTATGAAACATCACCCATACAATGAGCAAGATGTTGCAAGAAACCCATAGCCCCGGTAGGCATATGTATACCAATTCGTCTGTACAAGCTTACCCCCTTGTCTCCGATACAGCTTATTCGGGAGTACCTATAGGTTGATAGGAAGCATTACCTGAAGATTTTCTAAGTAGAGCAACCACTCCTTGATGATGAGCTCGAAGTTATCATGAGTGTCAACTTTCATCTGTTCCACAGAAACTGATCTTGCGTTACCAGACTTCAATTGAGACGACAATGCCATGATTATATTCCTGAAGAAGAGGATGGCATCAGCAAAATATGACAGATCAAAGAATCCTGTATGTGACTCGTGGCAGTGTGTTAGAGCCTGCAATCAGCTTTTCTTATATGCAAGACAATACTGTATTCGTAGAAGAAATTGAGAAGAAATGACAAGATTTCAATGACGTGCTATTTATCTTTTCCACTACCGTAAAAAAATTCTTCTACGAGTGGCAGATTTTACTTGCCTCTACACTATAAAGAACTGTTTCGTTCCATCTTTGGCAGTAGAATTCTTCTAACAAAATCAACCATCGACAGGCTAATCTGCTATGGCTTTGAATGAAATTATACGGTATTAAGATTCACAACAAGGAGTTGACAATGTGATTTGACCAAGTGATGGAACAACATTGCTCGATATGTATGAATAAAGCATTTCCAATTTTTTCATTAAAATTATAGTTCAACAAAGTCGGCTTGCTATAAAAGTGCTCAATACAAGTAGCAGAGCTATATACACTAAGAAGTGATAGACTCAAAAGGCAAAACTCTCCATCTCGACAAGCCTAGTTCGTGGTTACCCACACATCTGTACATCTCCTGATGAGTGGGTAACCACGAAACAGGCTTGTCGAGATGGAGAGTTTTGCCTTTTGAGTCTCTCTCTTCCTAGTGAATTATAATTCTAGACATTTAGTGAGGTAGAGGCACTGAGGTCTTTTTAAATTTTTTTCCCACTCAACCACATTTGAAAATGCCTCGCAATTTTTTAAGTATTCAACTGAATTCTTGAGCAACTGTACTCTCATACGAGTGTAAGAAAAAGCAAGCATTTGTTAGCTATCATGAGCTCCTGGAAGCCCAAGCAACTCACTCTGTTAATTAAAAGTGACTTTTGCAGAACTTACTTGGTAGATATTTCATCGCCAGTCCACAGCCTGACTTTTCCACCATCATGACAAATGAGGATGTCTTGCATGTTGAGTCCTGTCTGGATTCGGTTGATGCTGTCTAGAGGTAGAGACATCTCTTTCACGTAGCCTCTTTCTTGCTTTTCTACAACAAACGTAAACATTTCATGTCTGTCTAACCGTCTGTACTTGAGAAGAAGCAGGGTTTTGAAAATTAATCGAGATAATTTGTGAGAATGAAAATGACCCAAGAAGAGGAAAAGTTTAATGATGATGATTTATTTGAACCGTTTAAAGATGGAGTTCATTTTTGAATAATTCATAGCTATTACATATTACTCTTTTTTACTTTCACAATGGGCTTTATTTTAGAAATAATTTCTCTCTCAATAGATTAACCATGTAAGCTACCTACTTTAAACATTTCATATCATTACCTAACAATGAACAATAACATTATGGATTTGAATGGCAAAAAATTCATCTTAGTGTCCGTCCCATTAAAAAATTAGGATTCTATTGTCCAGAAAATACTTCTATTCTTTGATTGCAGTATCTGTAGGTTTTAGGTATTTCAAGGGCTTTTAGTTCGTAAATATTATTTGTTATGAGATATATTTACAGGAATTCTAAAAATTAAATGTTGATAAAATATACAGAGCGCTAACGTGCTAACGGGATATTCATAACGTACATAAGATACTTGGTTTTTGTATGCTTTTGCACTTTGAAGATGACTTTGTAGTCGAAAGAGCGGTGCATATTTTCATTAACATCTAATTTTCAAAATTCCTGTAAATATATTTCATCAATTTTTGAAGTATTATGTCTACATAATTGTTATCGAGATTAACTTTTTAAACATGTCAATAGGGTTTTAAATACATTTTAGAATTTCAATTGTAATTGGGGTGTAATTTTACGGAAATTTTTATATCATGTAAATATTTATTTTTTTTCTGTAATTTAGCAGCTCTGGTATAAAGGCTTGGCTGTCGTAAATTTTGTTTAGACGGAGGGAGTTATATCACAGAAGGCTTTTTAAATGTTAAGTTTTTGCGAATATTGACTCTATTTGTAAATGCTAAATGTGAATTTAGTTATAGTTTCATTAATGCGCTGCAGCCACAAGAGTGAGACGGAATGAAAACGAGTAACTGGCGGCTATGGGGTCGTATGATATAACCTAAGATAACCAACATCTTTATAAGCAACAAGCGAATATACATAATAATTACAGTCGTAGCGGTGGTCTGGATCACCAAGCAATGTTGTGACCAGGGTCGCTATAATAACGGATAATACAGTCGTAGCGGTGGTCTGGATCATCAATCTATGTTGTGACCAGGGTCGCTATAATAACGGATAATACAGTCGTAGCGGTGGTCTGGATCATCAATCTATGTTGTGACCAGGGTCGCTATAATATCGGATAATACAGTCGTAGCGGTGGTCAGGACCATTAAACTCTGTGGTGACCAGGATCGCTATAATAATCGATCGATAATACAGTCGTAGCGGTGGTCTGGATCATCAAACTCTGTTGTGACCATGGTCGCTATAATAACGGATAATACAGTCGTAGCGGTGGTCTGGATCATCAATCTATGTTGTGACCAGGGTCGCTATAATAACAGATAATACAGTCGTAGCGGTGATTTGGATCATCAAACTCTGTTGTGACCAGGGTCGCTATAATAACGGATGATACAGTCGTAGCGGTGGTCTGGATCATCAATCTATGTTGTGACCAGGGTCGCTATAATATCGGATAATACAGTCGTAGCGGTGGTCTGGACCATTAAACTCTGTGGTGACCAGGATCGCTATAATAACGGATAATACAGTCGTAGCGGTGGTCGGGACCATTAAACTCTGTGGTGACCAGGGTCGCTATAATAACGGATAATACAGTCGTAGCAGTGGTCTGGACCATTAAACTCTGTGGTGACCAGGATCGCTATAATAACGGATAATACAGTCGTAGCGGTGGTCTGGACCATTAAACTCTGTGGTGACCAGGATCGCTATAATAATGTATAATACAGTCGTAGCGGTGGTCTGGATCATCAATCTATGTTGTGACCAGGGTCGCTATAATAACAGATAATACAGTCGTAGCGGTGATTTGGATCATCAAACTCTGTTGTGACCAGGGTCGCTATAATAACGGATAATACAGTCGTAGCGGTGGTCTGGATCATCAATCTATGTTGTGACCAGGGTCGCTATAATATCGGATAATACAGTCGTAGCGGTGGTCTGGACCATTAAACTCTGTGGTGACCAGGATCGCTATAATAACGGATAATACAGTCGTAGCGGTGGTCTGGATCATCAAGCTTGTGACCAGGGTCGCTATAACAATCGATGATAAAGTCGTAGCGGTGGTCTGGACGATTAAACTCTGTGGTGACCAGGATCGCTATAATAACGGATAATACAGTCGTAGTGGTGGTCTGGATCATCAATCTATGTTGTGACCAGGGTCGCTATAATAACGGATAATACACTCTCACTGTGATGCATATATTTACAGCTAATAAACAGACATGTGGCTAACATGGACCAAAGACTGAAACAGCTGTTAAGCAACAACTACAAGGTAGGAGATACGACTCCAACACAGTTAATTAGAGCCAAAACTAACGGAACGTAAGATGTATAGCAACAATTGAGCAAACGAAGAAGTTAGTTCACTGAGTGTTCCAAATCACCAATAAGGCATACGACCCAGATATTAGGCATCCAGTATAACTTAACTTTACTTAATTGCATAGGTCTAGTGATCCCTTGCTCCTCTTCTGCATAACTCTGCCCATTTTGATCTATCTTTGGCATTTCTTTCTGCTGTCAGGATTGGTAACTTAGTATCTTTTCTGATATGGTCTGTCCATCTTTTCGGTTGTCTTCCTCTTGGTCTTGGTTGAGGGAAGTCTTGCTTGTAGCTTTGGTAGACCAATGATGTTGATGGCTTTCTACAGACATGACCAAACCATTTAAGTCTTGTTGTCCGTATCAGGTCTGTGATGGTTTGTTCTGCATTTGTGCTCTTTTTAAAGCTTGCATTCGATATTCTGTCACGTCTAGACACACCAAGTATTGCTCTGAGGCATCTCATTTCAAATACATTGAGCTTATCTTCTTCTTTAACAGTTAGTACCCAAGTTTCTGACGCATAGATTGCAATTGGTAAAATCAAAGCACGAAATAAACGCATTTTTAACTTTAGACTGATTTTTCTGTTGTTCCATATAGCCTTTCGTAGTCTTCCAAAGGAAGTGGATGCAAGAGCTATTTTTCTGTTCACATCGCTTTTTACATTTAGTACTGAGCTTCCAAGAAGAATAAAGTCATCTAGATTTTCGATATCCTCACCATCTTTTGATATTTGCTCTTCTAATGTGCCAAAACTTTACACTTTTCAGTGTTTATTTTCATACCCCATTTTGAGCAGGCTGATTGTAATTTTGATGACATTTTTTGTAGTTTCTCAAAACCAAGGGCTAGGAGAGTTGTGTCATCGGCCTACTTGATGATTTGGGCCAGTTCTTTGTCATTCATGGACAATTGATGAGATATACATTTAATTTCTTTCAGTACAAATTCCAAAATTATTTTGAATAATGTTGGTGACAGTAGGCATCCAGTATAGTAAAGCCAATGTAAGCAAAAACGAATCACAGCAACTAATATTGGCAGGAACCGGTAAGTGAAACTGTTGAGACCTGCTGGCAAGTAGGTGGGATGGTGGGAGGGGGAAATAATCCTCGACCGAATAATATCTCTGGTAACAAGTAAACTGTTTGGATCAACTGGCTTTAATAATAAGTGAGGCCACCACGTGTGGAATGGCGAAGGCTATCCCAAGGGGCTTTGCGGCCTGCGCATTAAATCACATTTACACACTAAATGCACAATTACTATCATTATCATTAAGTAAGAAGGTTTAGAAACCTATTGTTGTATCTTTTTATGCAAGTTTTTTAAAAATTGAGAGTGCACAGTCTTTTGTTTTCCCGTTTTTTTAGCCAACAGGGTCATGGTTGAGCCAATAGACCAAAACGCTTTTGGTTCCCATGCCAGAAATATTCGTTATTTAGAAGAGATTTTATATCATTCAGCATCATATTTATGTAGGCAATACTTAAATCTAAAATTTTGATACTAAAGAGAGAGGATAAGAAATAAGTTGTGCACGTTGAAGTACTGCTCAAAATCAACTGTGAAACAAAGACTTACAACAATAGGTTTCTAAACCATCTTCTTCGATAAACTATGGTAAAAGATGGTGGAAGCTATGCAATTAACACAAAAGTAGCTCTTACAAATATAACATACAGATTAAATCTTACCTTCTCGAGTAAGTAGGTATATATTTTCATTCGTGATTAGCAAGGAGACGAGCTTTCGCGCACCAAACAAACATCCAATGTAAACATCAAAGAGCTGAAAATGAAATGATTTGCGATTGAGGCAGGATATTCACTTAAAACCCCAACCCAAATCTGACATGGAAAATGACAAAGAAAGCATCAGAAGTTGAGCAGAACCATAGTCACATGACAGTCTTATGCTCTTATGACAGTCTTTTCTTAACAGAAAGTGTAACAGACTTTGATCGGTACAAAACTTCACTATAGCCAGAAAAATCGGAAGCATAGGGAAAACATGAATTACTTAAGCTTTTCGTCTGACACACAACAGAGTACTACGAAAGAAACAAAAACAAAAAAAACCTAACAAATTACAGGGACCTGGCAAATTCGATCTTCGCACTTTCTGTGATAGGTCTACAAGTGGTTTGGAACCTACAATCCGGGACAAAACTCATGAGACAAACGTATGAAACAAGATTCTCTGTTAAAGAGCCTCCCCCCTACCCCTACTCCTGTTCTGGTAATTTCAAGTGATTTTTAGAAGCAGTATGCCTGGTTGGTCACAAAAAGCCAACATTGAATCGGGGGGAGGGTAGGGGTAAGTGGTTTTTTGCAGATTGAAATAAGTGCTATTTGAAATAAGCAAAATTTTATACCTTGTCTCATGGAGTTTTGTCCCGGACTGTAGGAACTTTCAAATATGGTTTGAGTGATCTAACCACTCGGGCATCCTTACCACGAATAAATGATAATTCCAATGACAATAGTAAGATAAGAAAAGAAAATACAGGAATAGGCCCCTGCCAATGAGAATAAAAAACGACAAATTTCACCTTTTTAAAAGTCTCAGTTGATTTTTCAAAGATTTCCAAGGAAATTAAGAGTAAAACATTCTGCTCAAGGCTAGAAGATAAAAAGGAGTACATAAGCTTGGTATAATCGATTTTAAGCTGGCTGGAAAATAGAACTGAAGTTTGGTACACGAGATTCAAAATATTGGCGAGTTTGATGTAAATCTTGAAAATTAAATGTTTTGACACAATTTTATCACAAATAGTAAAAATAATGATCTAAAACTTCCCAGCTTCATAAATTTTTCAAAGCTGAAGGTATTGACAGAGACCAAGTGTAAATTTGGGGTTTTAATCTTTTTTAGAAAATATTTTTCTAAAGCAAAAACATTACTAACCAAAGTATGATCTTCGGAGATATTTTTTGAAAGAATAAAACAATGCAGAAAAGTTTTTCCTCCTTCAATACCTTAGCAATGGATATGAAGTGTTTTCTCTGAAACTTTGACAGAGCCATCTACAATGATTGTGAAAATAGCACATTCTAAGTTTACTATACTAACTCAACCACTTGTAACATATATTAGGATCAATCTACCTTAATTGATTGTCCATGAAGAAAACAAAGAGCCGTCAAACCAATAACAGAAAAATCTCAGCCTTACCTTAGATCCTGGTGCATTTCACACGCGTTGGACAAATCCGGTCTTCTTGGAAGGGTTGGAAGAAGAATGCCTATGAAAAGAAAATGAGAAAGTTACATTTTGAAAACTAATTACGGATTGTGCAAAAATCACCTTTGCAAACTCGTGCCTCGATAACGCTTAATGATACTAATGTGTTGAAAGCATCCTACCACACAAGAAAGTCAAATCAAATATCTGTCAAGATTACATACTGACTATTTGCAGCTAACAGAATACAACTGACAAGAAAAAAATTTGATTTTGAATCCGTTAGAAATCCAAGCATCGAAACCATTATTCAAGAGAAAAGTAAAAATGGAGGCAAAAATACAAATATGGGCACACTTGGACCTTTTTAACATACGTTATTCTCCCAGGGGGTACTCCCTAACTTTCAATATGGGGGTTCATACCACCATTTCTTTGTTGACCCCTAAATATTAAGGGGACCCTAAATATGAATCTAATATCTATCCGAGATCCCAAAAATTGTAATTTTTTCTGGGACCCCTATTCTATTTGAATGGTTTCAATTTTAACTTCTTGATCTTTCCGAGTTTTTAAATAATACGAAAACATTTATTTCAAGATTCGCTACTTTTTTGCCAGAAATTCCACGATTGTTCCTTTCTTCAGATTTCTAGACGCCAGATATTGAATTTTGGTCCAGTTTGAAATTCACAGACCCCAAATATTGATTTAGCGTAAATCTGCGGACCCAAAATATTGACACGGACCCCCTGAATTGAAAGTTTGAAGTACCCCTGTGGGGTTTTAGTGGTAAAAAAGGTATTCAAGGCTTAACTGACGAAAATGTCAAAATAAGTATCTTACCAGTTGTGGTATCGAACCTCGCATTCAATACTTTGTCTACACTCGCTTTAGACAGCCTCTCACTCATAGGCGATGACGTGATTGCATTAGAATCAAGCAAAATATCACGGCTTGGAGTGTTGGCTTCATGACCTGAAGAAGAACAAAATGTGGACACGTCATAAATATACAAGCCCAGGAAGCCAGCAGACATTAATCTACGGTGTAGTGATGACCTATTTGTGCAGTGGTTGAAGTAAAACATGGAGCGACGAGCTGTTGGGTCAGTGGCGGAGCGGCTTAGGTGGTTTGCTATGTGCAGCTGAAGTTAAGCTTTGCCGTGTGAAGTCAACATCTGGATGGGTGACATTCAAGGTGTTGAATAAACAATTCACTCCACCATCCTTTGACAGGGACGTTTAACTAGGAGTCCCATACCCCTACAGGAAATAGCCCCTCTGTGTATATCTCTTAAGAATGGAATCACCCAATTTGCCTTGGTTCATGTGTTTTGAATATCACGATATTTTTCGTTTCCTTATTCGTGTTTGACTGAGCTCACACCATATTTTTTTTTGCAAGACCAGCTCATCGAATGTCAAAGTATAGTTTAAAGGAATAGAAGGTTAGGAAACCTTTTGTTGTACGTCTTTGTTTCACATTTTATGTTGAGCAGTACCTGAAAGTGCACTACTTGTAAACATTATCCACATGAATATGATGCTGAATATCATAATTATACCAGAGCAGGCTAATGCAATTGACATATGCCTCCGCCGGGTCTCGAAACCGATTTTCCGCAGACACGGTGAGGCATTAATTTGTGTTTCGGATTAAATCCTTCTTCAGAGACATGTTATATTAACATTTATTCATAAGGCATGGTCTTCATACGGGTAATTAAATTATACCTGTGTTAGACCATGCCTTATGAATTAATGCTTAATATCATAAAGTATTTATGAATAACGAATATTTCTTGATAGAGAAATGGAAGAAGCCTTTTGGTCTATTCGATCAACCATGACCTTGTTGGCTAAAACAATAGCAAAACAATACAATGTGTGCTCTCAATCTTGAAGAACTTGCACAAAAAGATACAAAAATAGATCTCTAACCCATCTCCTTCTTTGAACCATGGTCGAAGCAATGATGAGCAGATGAAATCTCCATATCATTTCTTTTCAGCTGCACGTTTTACTGAAGTTTTAAGTCGACCTATATGCTAAACTATAAAGATCGTGTTTGCGAAAAACCAATCTTACTTTCACTTGACTCAATGGCAGAGTCGAGGCAAAGCTTGAGCTCCTTTTCTTCTTCTTCTTCTTGATCATCATCATCATCATTACCATCATCTGACCTCTTCTTTCGTTGCTCTGGACCAACAGAACCGCTTCTACAAAACCGGTCGAATGAATCCAGGCTCATAGACCGGTATTTCGCCCGGTCTTGTTGCACGTCTTGTTCATCATCGTCATCCGATACATATGTTATGCGATAAGCTCCTGAAGAAACAAAGGTAAGCTATCAAGTGATGCAGCTACACTTATGGAAAAAAGGGCCTCTTGTGGCCTTTCTTAGGCTGGCACCTTAAACATAAACTCACTCACTCACTAGTACCTCATTTACTACTATATGTATTGTTGTATTGCTTGCATCTTACCCCTTCTAGAGAAAATCCTATTGTGGCCTTTCTTAGAGCTTGTTTATATGAGCAAAAACACCTCCCCTGCCAGACCCGGGGCTGACAAGCGAAGTAACTTTCAAGCACTATTTATATGGGATTTTCATGCCGGGTCTGAAAGGTGAGGTAAATCCCTAGACGTCATTAATCGTCAACGCATCATTGATTTTCCATTGATATGAGGTCGAATTTACTTCACTTCGCCAGTAGTTTTGCCTTTAAATGGAAAAGCTTCACTTAACCTGGGTAAAACTTCACCTCCTGAGAAGCGAAGTTTCATCATACTGGTAGTGTGGAGCGAGGTTTTATTTTCCATATAAACGCAAACTGAGATTTCAATTGTATTCTACAGGAAGGTGAAATATTACTTGCCAGCCCTGGGTCTGGCAGGTGAAGTAATTTTGCCAATAGAAACAGGCCCTTAAGCTGGTACGTCAAACATTAACTAACTCACTCCTTAGTATCTCATATATATACTACTATACGTAGTGATGTATTGCTTGCTAACGTGGTTGCACTTAAAAGATGTAGTCAATCACGTACTAGCACTTCATTTAGCACTATACATAGTGAAACAGTACATGCTAATGTGCCCTTTTTGGATAAGCACCTCATGTGGCCTTCCTTAGACTGGTATGCTTGACATAGACTCAACTTGTCGGAGCTTTCGTCGGAGGAAAACAAATCTCAATCAAAGCAGGTTGGTAGTTTATCCCAAAACCAAAATCAATCTAAAAATAAACTGTGTCAAAAAAACTCACCCTCACTGTGAAGACTGGAAGATATGAAATCGGTATTGAATCCATCCGGATCTTCTAAATCATTACCGGGCTCATCTCCTACGTGAAGTTCACCATTTTCGTCATTGAAATCGCGTTGATCCTCCTCGGGCTTAACCGGGTCATCAGTGAACAAAAACCGTTCATTCCTATCTCGCAGGTAATTCTTATGTCCGTAGTTCTGACCTTGCCCGTCCGTACAGTCCGAGTCGAATGGATCCGGTTCAGGAGAAAATATTCTGGGATCGGTGCTGTTGCTTTCAGATTGAATTACGTCAATCTCTTGATTTAATGAGAGGCCCTCCAACTGGTCTAGGAGTAAAGAAAAGATAAGAGTGTTTTGGAAATAATTAAAAAAGAGAATATTCAACAGTAAAGGGAAGGAAAACTTCATTGCAGCCTAGTCAATATGCTATGCTATGTTTATGGTTTTTCTCACTTCTCTGAAGTTCTGTACCGATTAAAGACTGTTCTGACTTACTATTCTGATGAGTGTCAAACACTTTAGTAGTTATTATGTTTCATTTACAATTCTTGAGGGTTCATTTTCGTTCTCTTTCTAACGTACCACTCTGATGAGTGTCAGATGCAATGCTTTGATAGAAGTTTAATACTAAATTTCGCTATGTTTCCCATTATTTCTCGCCATAATCAATGGAAGCTTTAACTTACCGCCTATAGTGCGAGTTTCATTCGCATTTGGACTTTTTTGAAAGTTCATCAGGAAATCCTGGTACACGGTCTCATCCTAGGGTGAAAAAACAGATAAGTATATCGGATGTCACTTTTTAGAATCGATAATCCTCACCACAAATTTGGCTTAGTCAAAGAAATTGACAGTCGTTCATTTGAAAAAGCATTGAATTCGTACCTCTCCCTCCTTAAATAAGTGCTATACCCTCACGACATCGATTTGAGGGGAAGAGGATTTTTCAATCAATAAGCTGAAATAATGAATCTCATTCATAATGCAGCGTATAATTTACCACTTTCCCTTTAATATTTTAATCCATTATATGATAGAGTAGGCGCTTTCGCTTATTTGGGAACAGCTATTCAAAGGGTGAATCTATTCCATATTTTAGGGTTTTTTTCAAAACATGCATCAAAAAATGGAATAGAAACAGCTGTTGTTGCAGAATTTGTAGATGGCAAAGTCTGTGAGGTAATTTGGTATTCCAGTAATTTTATTTAGTTTTCTAACTTTGTCTAAATAGTCGGTCGTCATTAGCTCTTATAGAACAGCTATTACAAAGCCAACATTAAAGAATTCAATGATAATGATAAAGGAACGGTATTTCATGAGAACTCACCACCAGACTGGCATCAGATGTCACTCGTTCGGCAGTTCCTTCGAGTATCTCGATCGTGTCAGGAACCACAACTGTGATGGGCCAAGAATCCTGAAACTAAAGTCAACAAGAAATGATTAGAGTGCTGTCTTTTCTTTAAAAACAAAACTAAAAATTAACAGCAAACACGATTTATCAGAAATATGCTACAAATTTCAACATCTTTATAAACTTTAAAATATCTTTCATAAGGACAATTTTCAAGAGAAAAACGATAATTTTCAAACGGCAAAAACTGTTTCGAACAATCCATGTTCATCTTCAGTTGTAGCTAATAAGAATAAAGCTAATTAAGGAATACAGAGTTGGATAAGCTATGGCATACACCATCGCATAAAACACACGTGTTACAAAAATTTAGAATAGGTGTAATCAGAAATAGTGCAGTAATTGTTGAAATGTATCTAACTCTGTATTTTTTATAATTAGATTCTTTCTTATCATGTACAGCTAAAGATAAACATCGATTTTTCGAAACATGTTTAGTCCTTTGAAAATTTTCATTTTCTCTTGAAATTTCTGTCATTTCTACTGGATTCAAGTTAGTTAAAACAATTTCACAATAACATGAGCCTCAAATTTTTCCAATTTCTAATTTCTCCATTCTTGGTATAAGAATTTTAAGAAGTAACCATATGACTAAGAAAGGAATACAAGTTTTAACTCTTCGGAATAGGACTGCATATTTATTTTTGCGAGTGTCCTGGTTTTGATTCAAGAGTTTAGTTCATTAGTCTAAGTTCATGTTTTTAATACGTTCTTCTAATTGATTTTTAGTGTTAGTCAATCAGTTTTACAGATAGGGTGTTCAGTATACGTTAAAAATATACAAAATCAGAATCTTTTGGAAGGAAGTTTAGAAAGGGAAAACGTATCCCCCAGAAAGTATCAAAGAATTCAAAAATTTTAAATGTTCACCTCTGGAATATAGTTATCCTCTTCCAGTTGATTCGAAATACTTTCACTCCTACTGACACTGTTCGGCTTCCTCCTCCTCGAACTGCCATTCCTCTTCTTGGTCTTGAGGTGGGTGACAAGCCCATCATCCTCGAGACCATCTAGGTCAGCTTTACTCAGTCTCCTACCCCCATCTTGTCTGCTGCCTGTATTGCAAAGGAGATCTGGGGTGGCACCTACACTTGCTGCTCTCATCAGGGCGCTGTTTGCTACGTCAGGTGTTGGTGCTGTTGGGGCAGAGAAGGCGCTGCCATTGTAGGCATTTGGTAAATGGTTGTTCTCTATCGAGCTGGCTGAAGTCTTTTTGCTGTAGAAGTCACTGGGTTTGAATATAGGCTCTCTTCCATAGTTAAGAAAGGGCGAGTTCTGAAATGACAGAAAACAAGCTCCAGTTTCATCGATTTCGGTACATGGTTTCAGGATAAGCATAAAATCAGAATTAAGACTCATGGAACTGGGACAAGTGAACGGAAAGCCAAAAATTCGACTCTAAGTCTTGTAATTGACCGATCAGATTGTTGGTAAATACCTTGATAAACTGAATAAACAAAAGTTTTTAACAAATCAATCAATTATTTTTCTTAAATATTGAAAAACAAGTTAATTCAGTAAAATAAATATGTCGAATTAATTTGTGAAAATGAAAAATGACTCGAGTAGAATTTGAACCCAAGACCACTGATTTGATGAATCAATTTCCGATTTCCGATCTAAGAAAAAGGCTGGCCTAATAACTTTTAAGGACAGGGTACAGTATTTGTAACCCCTGTTGGGGAAAAATGCCAATAATATAAAGGGCCTCAACTCTGGAATAATCATCCAACGGAATTCAACTCAGCAAGCACCACAAACACGTTTAAACACGGGACCAAATAAATATCCCTTCAAAACCATCAAAACAAGGTGACATCTATCTGTTCTATTGAGACACCGAGGATACCATTACTTGTTTTGCTCGTTTCTGAAATTATTTTTAAAACCCAGTTTTCCTTTAAATTTCTGTTTAGTGCACCTCTGAGGGAGCATTATATAAATAAGGTCCTTTAGATCTTTTTAATGCTATTGCTGCCAACGTAGTTAGGGGTGTTGTCTTATTTTGCATTTTCATTTAAAAGTTTTTTAATACCGATCAATAATGAAAGTACATTTCCAAACAGTTTTATTTGATATTTTCAATAATGTAAAGTGTTTTGAGTGGCAACTTTACACATGAATAGCAACTTGAAAACTTACAAAATCAAGAACGAAATTCACCATCTCCAGACCAACCACAAGTTGCTGCAAAATCTCGAATCTCTGAAAGATGAAATATCACAAATGAGTTGAGTGATGGCATGGGTGGCCAAGTGGTTAGATCACTCGCCCTTTGTCCAAAGGGTCCCCGGTTCGAAACCCCCTTCAGACCTGTCAAAAAATATGAGACGACAATTTGCAGGCTCTCTGTAATTCCAGGCAAAAGGGCAAAAGGAAAAACGAGGTATGATCCCATCGAGAGGAAGGACCAGGATCACACTGATTAGTCTACCTATTCAGTGGGCCCTTTGTGCTCTATGCATAAACCAATACCTTACGAAGATAGTTAGTGTATCACCTATCATCAATTATCCACAACTGAAATTATGTTTAACATACTAGCTTGACTAAGACAGGGCCTTGTTTCCAGTAAGGGCACAGTTGCCTACACTATCATTGATATATCTAGTAGTATGAGGTATAGTAGTGTGTTTATTGTACCCATTTTCTAGTGGGTGAATCTATGTTTAACATGCTAGCCTGACTAAGGTAAGGCATTGTTTCTAACAGGGACACGTTAGGTACACTACATCACTACATACAGTAGTAAGATGTCCTAATGTGTTCGTCGTATCCATTTGCGAGAAAGTTTATGATTAACACGCTAGCCTGACTAAGACAGGGCCTTGTTTTCAGCAGGGGAACGGTAGCTACACTACATCACTACATACAGTAGTAAGATGTCCTAATGTGTTCGTCGTATCCATTTGCAAGAGAGTTTATGTTAAACATGCTAGCCTGACAAGACAGGGCCTTGTTTTCAGCAAGGGAACGGTAGCTACACTATTATTGATACATCTATCATTATGAGATCCCGAAGTTGTGTATTGCACCCATTAGCGAGTGAGTCAGTCCCTATTTAACGTCTAAGCCTGATTATAAGGCAAGGCACCGATCCCTGCAGGGGCACAGTATTAAGTTTTTTCGGTATGCCACTACACAAATTATTCAATACTTGCAGAATATTTGGGATAGGAATGGACAAGGTAGTAAAGTATTGTATGGTTCACCTCTTGGTCGCGCAGTAATGCATATTTCTTGTAAAACCATTTCAGCAACTTCTTACTTTCCTTCAAAACTTGCAGGTAGCTAACCAAAGAGCTTTCTATAAACGCCAAGAATAACCAGATCTGACCTGCAACAGAAAAAGCAAAAGGTGGTTGTTAGATACAATAACATGTTATTTACATGACAAATGTGTTGGGTGTCCAGGGTAATATCAGGACTAAATCTTGATAGGAAATGGGGTAGATATTAAGCCATAGCATGCACAAACACACAACCAAATGAAATTTATATCCTAGCCTGTTTCTCTACTATCAGAGGTTGAGCGTTCCATGGATTGGTTTCCATAAATCTAACCAATAACTCGTTAAGTCTAGGATTACATCTGGTCAGAATCTGGCAACTATCAGTGGTGGCACAACCCGTGTCTGAATGTATTCTAAGATATTTCAATGCATACCCATTCACTTTATAGTGGAATCACGTTAAAACAAACTCTGAAGGGATCCAGAACTCTGTTTGTTACAATGGGAGTTTGTTTTAACAAGAGAATAATTTCGCAGGGCAAGATCCAGACATTTGATTTGTTATACCGAGAAGTTTGTTATATACGGGTAGGGTTTGTCATATCTACTGTATGTCCAAAAGTTTGTTTGTGTTAAAGAACACAACAGATTTACCATGAAACCCTAGTAAAATGCCCTGTTTAATATCAAGGGCTTGCAATAAGAGAGGTTTGCAATGATGTTTTGAGGTTTGTCATACTATAAGTGGTACTAGTCTATACCTGATACAATGCAATAAACAGCCTTATGCATTAACTCTTACACAAAACAGGATTTGTATCCCGGCTGTCTCCCTGCTAGAGGGGATGACTGATCAATGGATTGGTCACCTCCAAGTTTCCCCGTCACTTGCCATCCCCTTCTCCAGCCCCATCACTCTCATGTCATTCTCAACCACTTCCTTCCCTCACCTCACTGGGCATCGCCTCCCTTGCGTTTCTACAAATTACATTTTTAAGATTCTACCTATGTATTAAGTCTATCAATGAATAAATGCAAAAACCTCTCTTAGCATTATCTGTGCCATGCTCGTGGCTTTCAACCATCTGTATCGTTGCTTTGTGGCATATCTTCTTCATTAATGGCCAATACCCCTTGTGTGGCTCTTCCAGGCTGTAACATAAAAAGGAAATCATTATTTTTTCTATAGATTGGATATTTTCTTTTCGACAAGAACCCCACCTAGATAGGCCCAGGATGGCCCTTAGCCATTAAGGGTTCTTTGAACAAATAATTCTTCAAAAATGATTACAAGTGTCATCTACTCTACGAACAATCATTCAAAACTAGATACATTGACAACACATGTCACAGAAAACACATGAACAGCACAGAATACGTCTGGAGACTGAGCAAAAAAGGCTACCATATCAACTGGTCTATTTCCCAAAGTGCACAAACCTACAGCAAGAAAAGGGAACAGTGCAACATTTGCTTGTCCTTACCTAAAACTCCACATAACCAAAACACGCTGATAACATTGCTTGTAATATTCAACTCATTGTCTTCAATCTAATCTGGATAACAAATAAAAGATTGTAATGGCTTACCCAAGACATAAGGCCATATCAAGATGGTTGAGAAGACTTCTCAAATGCGGATTGTTTTTAGTGATGCCAAAATTCTCCATCTTCTGGGTGAACGCTTCTGCTTGCATTTGATGCAACTGAATAAAAAAGAAATATTTATCTATATAAAGCAGAATTATTTGTAATATACGTTGGCCTAGAATTCAAGAGCTGCTTCACGCATAGCAAAACAAAAGGTATCGTTAAAACCAGAATTTATCCAGGAATGTCCTTGACTGAGAAGATTTTACAAATCATTTAGAAATAGGAGATTCAAACAAAAAAATTGAAATAATTACCATAGTTTGTGGTGAATAGGGACAGGAAGGTGAATAGGGACAAAAACGGACCAAAGATTTGACATTGAAGATTAGATTACAAGTCTCTCATTGTGACCCAACAACATTACGTATGATATAAAGATCAAATTGTTTCAAAATGAGAAGACCCGCAATAATCTTGGAAGTCCACAATCTTTGTTACTTTTTTGTCCCTAGTCACCTTCTGTCCCTAACCCCAACCTACGGTAGTTGAGATAAAACGCAAAAGGATTTTGATTTCTTGAAGCAATTATGGAGTCAAATAAACAGCCATTCTGTATATTAGCTATGTGCTGTTAGTTACAAGTTTCTTGAAAAGACAGGAGAGAGTTTATCAAAGTTTGATCTAAGTGATGCCAAATATTTATGATGTTTCCATAGAAGTTTTTGTTGTCATGGAGGTATTCTATTTGTAATATAAAGCATTACTTCAAATTTTTTAGAAACACAAATTCTATGAATACAAGGCAAAAAGCACGGATGAGATGGACATTGCAGAGTGAAATTCACTGATAAAGTGGATACTACATTGGTGTCTAGCACCCTGCAGTAAACGCTCGTTTACTTACGGTACTGTAGTGTGCATCCATAATGCTTTGATGCTGGAAATTCGGGACAGTGTGGGTAGGAAATAAATCTCCCTTAACTTAGTTTAGAGGGTTGTATAGTGGGTAGTTGTTTCAAATATGAACTTCCATTACATAAATGGAAGCATTAGATATAGCACTAGAAAAATTGCAAGTTACCGTGTCCCTACTTGAAATAAGGACTCTTGTGGCCTTTCGCAGGCTAGCATGTGAAACACAAACTAACTCCCAATAGCTGCATTAACCTTAATAGGATATGATTAAGTATCAAAGATAGTTACGCATTGTATGCTACCGTGCCTGCTCTAAAAATAAGGCCTCTTGTAGCCTTTCACAGACTAGCATTTTCAAAGTTAAATACTCCACTGGAACCTCATTTACTACAATATGTAGTGATGTACCTTACAACTGTTACCTCTCCTGGAAAAAAAGCCTATTGTGGGCTTTCAAAGGCTAGCACTTTAACATAGAAACAACCATGCACTAGTGACTCAAGTCTTAACTTCTTTTGCAAACATGGGAGCATCAAACATAGGTACCAGGCAATAATCTAGGGAATATTCATCACTGCAGAAATGACGAGTTAATGCCTGTTCTGGTAGGGTGTTTTATGCAGTCAGGAATGTAGGCAACAAGTTTCTGAAATATTGTTCACAGCAATACCTAAAACAATGCCTGACACTCCACCATCTTTCCGCAGGGACGTTAAACAAGGGCTCCTGAGCTCCTGCGGGATTGCGGAAAACTAATTAGACACCTAAGAGGATGAAATGAGAAACAGTCCAGAAGTGATTTCCTCAGCAAGGCAAAACCAAATAATTTAAGAATTTTTTTACCTTTTATAAAATAACCAGCCCAAAATGATGTTTGAAAGAGTGACAGAACTTTCTCTACTCAACACTTGATAGATGAAATTTTTTTGTCAAATCAAAGATTCCCCATGCAGTTGAGGCCCATGATGCATACAAATCAGGAAGGAACCCCTGAAGCATAGTGAATGTTTGAAAGGAGGAGAAAATTGCTTGCTTACGTGTTTGATGGCTCTTGATATTCCTTGAAGCGTCTCATCTTTAAAAAACTCTGCAGACCTCAACATAAGGCCTGAAACACTGGCGGCCTTCTCCACCCTTCAATCTTGAAGCAAGAAGCTCTTGCTGCAACTGCAATTCTAAATATTCCCTGAGGAAAATTAAGAAAAATAAAAACCTTAAAACTAGTAGTGGGCAACCACTGGAAAGTGGGTAGGAAAGTGGAATTGTTAGAGAAGGCCAGCCTGCGACACTTATTTCTGCAAAATGTTGTCTAGAAGTGCTATTCTACTCTAAGGTAGACAAGGTTGGGTCCATCATCAGATGGTGTCTACTAAAAATACATACTATCAGTGCGTCGGGCCTTTATCATTAGCCAGTCTGCATTGCGTTCTCCAATTCAAGGAGATCTCAGGCGCTCAAGGGCTGATTTTAGGCAAGAGCAGAAGCACCACAAAGCTTGAGGAGACACCAGACTGATAACTTTGCTTCGCGCAAAGAAGATATTCTGCACGCAGTTTACGTCCTGAAGTGTGCAGCTTTCATTTCATTTATTTACATGCGCACAATGCTCGAGAATGGCCTTGAGAGAGCAGTTAATAGCTCCAAGACAGTGTGCATGTGCGCACTTATTGTTTGCTTAAAAATCTCCCTTGCACACTTTGCAAAGTTAGCAGTCTGGAAGAGACACGCTAGGAGCACAACTTTGATGATCAATTTGTATTTTTATTCTTTTAATTGTAAGTCATTTGCAGGGGCGTCGCCAGCCCAAATATACTGGGTGGACGGGGAGCTACCTAGGGGCTGGGGGGCGGAAATTTTCGTTGACCACGCCTTTCAGAAGCTCAGAGAATGTAGGCAACGCCCTTTCTGCAAGCCCTTTCTGTTAGCTCTGCATGTATATTTCTCATGCTAACAATGGATAACTATCAATGACGTCAATATTACTGCAAATACAACTGCCATAATGGTGTCATAATGACAGCCATATTTCTATATGATATCACACAATGTTATGTCACTTCTGGTCCTGCCTTGTCTTTCAGCAAAGGGTCTACCCCAGTCCCCCAACCATCCCCCCCCCGTGGCGACGCCACTGGTCATTTGTATTGCTATATTTAAGTGAATCAAGTCCAAAAACAAAATCATAGATAAGATAAACCTAGAGGCTGCGCTTCATCGTGAAGCTTGCAATAAGCATAGTCTATGTTTGTCATGTAAAATGGGCATGAGCATCACGATAGTTGATAGTTTTTGATAGGCAAATACACCATCTTCGTAAGGTATTGGTTTATGCTCAAAGCACATAAAGGGCCCACTGAATAGGTAAACTAATCAAGCAGTGCCATCCTGGTCCTTTCTCTTGATGTGACCACACCTTGTGATTCCTTTGGCTTTTTGACTAGAATAACAGACACCTAGCTAATTCTCTCGACTGGCACTTTATGTGACAGATCTGAAGGTGGTTTCAAACCAGGGACCCTTTGTTCAAGGGTCAAGTGATCTAACCACTTGGCATCCTCGCCACCTTAAATTGGTTGTGGTAATAGAAGCGTATTTTAGCCCAAAAATTGGAATCTCGGGAGTGCACCTTTACCCCTCTTCTACAGACTCAATCAAGGGAAAAAGAAGGGGGGTTGGGTATTCTCAAATTGCTCTGCTGCATGGTAGAGTAAGCCTGATAAAGTATAACACATCCACTACATAGGCTGCCTTTTTGGCTTTGGTTTGGTTCACCCTTTGAGTTGGCTATAATGTAATAGTTAGTCAGGCTAAAGACAACATAATAGCCTAAATTTTGTCTTGCACTCCTCCACCACTACACATACAGCTATGATTATCAGGCCTATTTTTCAGAATTCAAAGAGGAAAATCATGTTGCATACTTACTTGTAAGTGAGAATATCAGGATATTCTCAATCAGAAACTAGGAAGACATTTGCTTTTATTTCGTTTCCTTCGCAATCTTCTGAAATCTGCAGAACTTCAAAATAACAACATTCAAAACCCTTCTCACGTATCACATGACATTTGCCATGTTCCACTTGTACTCTGACTCTCCTCCGCAGAAGCCTTTTCTCGCTTACTTTTCAATAGAGGCTAGATAAGCTACGCAGCCTCAAACGCGTATTGGAGATTTTGAACTTCGTCCCAGTACCGGGGGGGTGGGGCAGAAAGGCAGTAAGTAAAGATAATTGATAGGGGTCTCTTCCCTAACATCAAAAATAGGTTCCAGAACTGTACCAAATTTAACCCTTGACTCTACTCTACCCTTTTCTCTACCATCTTTCTACAGGGGATGAAAGTATTGAAACGATAGCCTAAATTTACAATAACAAAAATGCAAAACGAGGCTGTGCAATTCTTTAAAATTATTTTCGCGCAAAAAAATAAAAGCTGACGTGACCAAAACAAGAGAATGTAAACAAACGTGCTTTGGTGCTTTCCTTATAGTCTCGTTTTTGTTGTCTTGAATTTAGGGGCCAGGACAAAAACTCGGACTCTCGGACTTCTCGGACTTCTCGGACTTTCATTTTTCGATAAAAGTCCGAGAAGTCCGAGAAGTCCGAGTTTTCGTCTTCACGACCTTGCGATGTTACACTCTTTTTTTATAAAAATACTTAATTTTTTTCCGAGCCTCGATATTCTTAATTTTTTGCTATTTTGAGCCTCGGATTATTCTTGAATTATTCTTACGGCAGAAAACACGGATATAGCAATAAATTGTTATTATTGTCATAAATACCAAAAACGCACACCTAGAGTATTGCGAATATGGTGGCTAACAGAACAATATTTATCCTGTAAAACAGAGCTCATCAACACTTGCATCAAAATTTGGGTGTATGCATTTAAACCATTTCCTGTAAAAAGCACACCAATTCAGAAGTACATTCGCTAAAAGTTTTTTCCATAAGATCTGAGCCTCTCAATATTCTTTATTCTTAAATTTAACCAATTTTTAGCCTCATTATTCTTATAAAATTTATTTTTATAAAAAAAGAGTGTAGGCGTCATAAAAGTTTTAAAAGTCCGAGAAGTCCGGGTTTTCGCTTTGTAGTTCAATTTGTAAAGCAACGCATGGTTTTGTTTTGTTTTTATTTCAAAATCTACTACGGCTGTACTTGCTGTTTCGCACTGTAGTGTAGTGAGGCTTCTACCTGTTTTCAGCGGCAGAAGACTTTTTCTATATCTTTGTACATTTTTTATAAGAAACTGGACTGGCATGATAGCATCGTGCTAACGAATACTACAAAAGGCTTGCTGTATCGTTTGTAGATGTAAGTTTTGTTAGGGAAACCCAATTTTACCAGAGTATTTTAGGGCTGAACCCTGATTAGGATACGAAAATTTTCTTAGACATAAAAACCTAATTTTCTTTTATAAAGGCAAACCCTCGCTACCAAACATGAATTTGATATAGAGAAGCAAAGATGAAAGAAATTTTCCCTACAGACAGCTTATAAAATGTAACCAATCTGAACTAGGAACAAAGACGAGCATGTTCCAGGCTAAAATCTCGTTAAGAAAATCTGGAAAGTTCCTCAACTTGTTTGGTTCACACAAAACCTCGAACCAAAGTTTCTTAAATTTTGAAAATCTGGCCCTACGGTTTCTTATAAATGGCTTTTTACAAAACAATGTGTCGAAATGTATCGAAGCGAATTTCTTAATTCCACAGTCAAGTGGTGATGAATTCTGGGTTTCCGTTGGCTTTAAACTTCAAGAACGTGTAACATCGCAAGGTCGTGAAGACGAAAACTCGGACTTCTCGGACTTCTCGGACTTTTATCGAAAAATGAAAGTCCGAGAAGTCCGAGAAGTCCGAGAGTCCGAGTTTTCGTCCTGGCCGAATTTAGGCCAATACTCTCATCCCGGTCAGTAAGTATGGAAACGATTATGAGGCTAATATGGCGTTCAAATATCAATCGAAGTGCTGAAGTATTGTGATGGCTGCTCGAATAGGCCTAAAATTTGGCAAGAAGTTTGTAGCAAATGCTGCTCTTGGTATAGGAATAACAATAGGTGCAATTGGCAAGACAATATTTGACAGAATAAACAAAGGAGTCGATAAAGATATTCTTGGTGATGAAAATGCTGAAGTTTTGCCTTCAGAACTTGATGGGTTTATGGAGCGATATGGCCTACCTGACCCGAATCCGACTTTATCGTACACTTATCATGTCGTTGGGTACAACATGATGCATAAAACCCCGTCCTGGGTGGTGCAGAGACTCAACAGGGATATTTTGAATGGAGATGCGAGTAGGAAAGGATGCAATTTTAAAAGAGATTCAAATATTCCGAAGATGTTTTCTGCAAGTAACGAGGACTTTGTTGATTCGGAGTTAACTAAAGGACATCTTGCTCCTGCTGGTTCGTTCTCTAAAAGCTACACTCTTCTTTTATAGGAATATATTTCTAAGAATGATGAGGCTCAAAGTCGGTAAAATTCAAGAATATTTTCAGAATATTGCCCGGCTCAACATCTAATGAAAACTAGTTTTTAAAAAGTGTTTTTTTTACATCTGAATTGGTGTGCTATTTACAGGAAATGGTTTTCGATGAACTCACCCAAATTTCGATGCAAGTGTCGATGAGCTCTGTTTTACAGGAAATAGGGATGTGCTTTTTTGACACTTATGATAAAAATAACAATTTATTGCTGTATCCATAGCTGCTTCCATAAGAATAATTTAAGAATATTTTGAGGCCCAAAATAGCAAAAAGTTAAGAATATCAAGGTTAAGAAAGTAATTAGTATTAAAGAAAATAATTAGTATAAAGTATTCTTGTAAAAAAACGGATTTATTTTTCAATTATTTTTACATGAATGAGACATTATTCTGAATAAGGACCGTTTGTAGCTCCGTTTGTAAAATTTTCCTGACCCTGCACTAGCCGCGCACATTGTCCAAGCCACGCAGTTGGTAAAATGATTAAATTGTGAGTTGATACACGCACACCCGCGCAATCATCGTGCCGCGAAATTATCTCACACACGCAAAAGCCAAACTTTGCAATCTGGAATAAGGATATAGACCTTGACTGCATTCAATGACATTTGCATTATCGGATGGATAGGTTCTTAAATTGTTATGGTCCAGGCTGCAGAGTGTGGAACTTGCACACTGAGGTTTAACAGGATAGAACAATAGAAAATGGCCCTGCATTCACATGTACCCGCTGCCAGGGACAGTACTCCTTCAAAATGCTCCTGTGTAATTGATGGTCCCACAATCCTTGGGCATAAAAAGAAATTATTTGAATCTAGGTTGGCACTATCAAATTACTGTGATCAATTTCAGTGACTGTTCAATCAATGTTGGGTGTGATAGCAGGCTCAGATCCAAGGGGGGGGGCGTAAAGGGCGTATGCCCACCCTATTCTGGTAGAAGAACCATACAATTAGCTTGATAATACCCTATTTCCCTTTCATTATCCTCTGATATATGTGTTACGCCCCTCTTTCTGTGAGTGCTGGATGTGGCGCTGGATAGGGTATATTTCTTGGAGAATGAAAGCTTTCAATTAATAACGATTTAGGGAGGTGTACTTTCCCAAGCAGTGAGTCTTTCAAGATCTTGTCAAGGAGTGCCATATACTCTGAAAAGAGGGTTACGGTTCAAATCTTTTGTAACCTCAAACAAGATCAACTTGGGAGCTTTTTTACAAAGCATTTCAGGGCAGGGGCTTTTTAGAGGTCGGGAAGTGTAAAATGGATGTAAAAGCTAAATTTTTGTTGAATATAGGGCTGAATCTAGTTATAAATCTGATGAGATAAGAATACAGCGATAGATAGCATGTTATCAGCGTCAAATAACCCTCCATAGATAATTTCCATGAACATAAAAATCCTGCTGCAATAGTAAATCCTGCTACATTGAATTGTTTGTTATAGATTATAGTTATAAATCTGATTATAGTTGATAGATATATAGTTGATAGATATATAGTTATAAATCTGATGAGAGAGGAATATAGCGATAGATAGCTTGTTATCAGCATCAAATAACCCTCCATAGACAATTTTTAGTAGGGTCTAATCCAATGGAGGGGGTTTATTTGAGGTTGGGGGCTTATTTGAGGTTTTACAGTATATGCTCCAGTTGTTGGTTTGGGTTGCTATGTATTGCTAGGAAGAATATTCATCTGTGCCATATGTTGTGGACCAATTATTCATTTCATTTCAGCGGACAACAGATGCAGTCAAAAGGCAATGGATGAAACCTTCTTCTTCTCTAATATTGTCCCACAAAATTCGCAAAACAACTCGGGATTCTGGTTCAAAATGGAACGATTTTGCAGAAAATTGGCCAAGAAATATTCAGACGTTTATGTTGTCTCTGGACCACTTTATCTTCCAACTGAAGTTGAAAAGGGAAAAACGTTTGTCAAGTACCAAGTAAGTGGTACCAAGCTTAGCATTAACTCTTAAGTTCCCTTTCATTTCATGTTTTGATTAATTTGTTTTTCGTTTTTTAACCGATGATAACCGTCTGAATTGTTCCTCACACTTCAGAAATTCCCTTAAATTGGCCTTTTTCGATCCACCTTAGAGTACAATAAATTGTTTAATTTTCACCCTTTTTGAGGTACAACTCTGATGAGTGTAAAAAGCAAAGCTTCATTAGTTATTATATTTCAATATATTTCTTTGTATCTTGCTATCCCCAAGCTCTGTACCTATCAAAGACTGTTCTGAAGTACTACTCTGATGAGAGTAAAACGCAAAGCTTCAGTAGTTATCATGTTTCAATATATTTCTTTGTTTCTTGCTATCCCCAAGTTCTGTACCTATCAAAGACTGTTCTGAAGTACTACTCTGATGAGTGTAAAAAGCAAAGCTTCATTAGTTAGTATATTTCAATATATTTCTTTGTATCTTGCTATCCCCAAGCTCTGTACCTATCAAAGACTGTTCTGAAGTACTACTCTGGTGAGTGTAAAACGCAAAGCTTCAGTAGTTATCATGTTTCAATATATTTCTTTGTTTCTTGCTATCCCCAAGTTCTGTACCTATCAAAGACTGTTCTGAAGTACTACTCTGATGAGTGTAAAAAGCAAAGCTTCATTAGTTATCATGTTTCAATATATTTCTTTGTTTCTTGCTATCCCCAAGTTCTGTACCTATCAAAGACTGTTCTGAAGTACTACTCTGATGAGAGTAAAACGCAAAGCTTCAGTAGTTATCATGTTTCAATATATTTCTTTGTTTCTTGCTATCCCCAAGCTCTGTACCTATCAAAGACTGTTCTGAAGTACTACTCTGGTGAGTGTAAAACGCAAAGCTTCAGTAGTTATCATGTTTCAATATATTTCTTTGTTTCTTGCTATCCCCAAGTTCTGTACCTATCAAAGACTGTTCTGAAGTACTACTCTGATGAGTGTAAAAAGCAAAGCTTCATTAGTTATCATGTTTCAATATATTTCTTTGTTTCTTGCTATCCCCAAGCTCTGTACCTATCAAAGACTGTTCTGAAGTACTACTCTGGTGAGTGTAAAACGCAAAGCTTCAGTAGTTATCATGTTTCAATATATTTCTTTGTTTCTTGCTATCCCCAAGTTCTGTACCTATCAAAGACTGTTCTGAAGTACTACTCTGATGAGTGTAAAAAGCAAAGCTTCAGTAGTTATCATGTTTCAATATATTTCTTTGTTTCTTGCTATCCCCAAGTTCTGTACCTATCAAAGACTGTTCTGAAGTACTACTCTGGTGAGTGTAAAACGCAAAGCTTCAGTAGTTATCATGTTTCAATATATTTCTTTGTTTCTTGCTATCCCCAAGTTCTGTACCTATCAAAGACTGTTCTGAAGTACTACTCTGATGAGTGTAAAAAGCAAAGCTTCATTAGTTAGTATATTTCAATATATTTCTTTGTATCTTGCTATCCCCAAGCTCTGTACCTATCAAAGACTGTTCTGAAGTACTACTCTGGTGAGTGTAAAACGCAAAGCTTCAGTAGTTATCATGTTTCAATATATTTCTTTGTTTCTTGCTATCCCCAAGTTCTGTACCTATCAAAGACTGTTCTGAAGTACTACTCTGATGAGTGTAAAAAGCAAAGCTTCATTAGTTATCATGTTTCAATATATTTCTTTGTTTCTTGCTATCCCCAAGTTCTGTACCTATCAAAGACTGTTCTGAAGTACTACTCTGATGAGAGTAAAACGCAAAGCTTCAGTAGTTATCATGTTTCAATATATTTCTTTGTTTCTTGCTATCCCCAAGCTCTGTACCTATCAAAGACTGTTCTGAAGTACTACTCTGGTGAGTGTAAAACGCAAAGCTTCAGTAGTTATCATGTTTCAATATATTTCTTTGTTTCTTGCTATCCCCAAGTTCTGTACCTATCAAAGACTGTTCTGAAGTACTACTCTGATGAGTGTAAAAAGCAAAGCTTCATTAGTTATCATGTTTCAATATATTTCTTTGTTTCTTGCTATCCCCAAGCTCTGTACCTATCAAAGACTGTTCTGAAGTACTACTCTGGTGAGTGTAAAACGCAAAGCTTCAGTAGTTATCATGTTTCAATATATTTCTTTGTTTCTTGCTATCCCCAAGTTCTGTACCTATCAAAGACTGTTCTGAAGTACTACTCTGATGAGTGTAAAAAGCAAAGCTTCAGTAGTTATCATGTTTCAATATATTTCTTTGTTTCTTGCTATCCTCAAGTTCTGTACCTATCAAAGACTGTTCTGAAGTACTACTCTGGTGAGTGTAAAACGCAAAGCTTCAGTAGTTATCATGTTTCAATATATTTCTTTGTTTCTTGCTATCCCCAAGCTCTGTACCTATCAAAGACTGTTCTGAAGTACTACTCTGATGAGAGTAAAACGGAAAGCTTCATTAGTTATTATATTTCAATATATTTCTTTGTTTCTTGCTATCCTCAAGTTCTGTACCTATCAAAGACTGTTCTGAAGTACTACTCTGATGAGAGTAAAACGCAAAGCTTCAGTAGTTATCATGTTTCAATATATTTCTTTGTTTCTTGCTATCCCCAAGCTCTGTACCTATCAAAGACTGTTCTGAAGTACTACTCTGGTGAGTGTAAAACGCAAAGCTTCAGTAGTTATCATGTTTCAATATATTTCTTTGTTTCTTGCTATCCCCAAGTTCTGTACCTATCAAAGACTGTTCTGAAGTACTACTCTGATGAGTGTAAAAAGCAAAGCTTCATTAGTTATCATGTTTCAATATATTTCTTTGTTTCTTGCTATCCCCAAGCTCTGTACCTATCAAAGACTGTTCTGAAGTACTACTCTGGTGAGTGTAAAACGCAAAGCTTCAGTAGTTATCATGTTTCAATATATTTCTTTGTTTCTTGCTATCCCCAAGTTCTGTACCTATCAAAGACTGTTCTGAAGTACTACTCTGATGAGTGTAAAAAGCAAAGCTTCAGTAGTTATCATGTTTCAATATATTTCTTTGTTTCTTGCTATCCCCAAGTTCTGTACCTATCAAAGACTGTTCTGAAGTACTACTCTGGTGAGTGTAAAACGCAAAGCTTCAGTAGTTATCATGTTTCAATATATTTCTTTGTTTCTTGCTATCCCCAAGCTCTGTACCTATCAAAGACTGTTCTGAAGTACTACTCTGATGAGAGTAAAACGGAAAGCTTCATTAGTTATTATATTTCAATATATTTCTTTGTTTCTTGCTATCCTCAAGTTCTGTACCTATCAAAGACTGTTCTGAAGTACTACTCTGATGAGAGTAAAATGCAAAGCTTCAGTAGTTATCATGTTTCAATATATTTCTTGGTTTCTTGCTATCCTCAAGTTCTGTACCTATCAAAGACTGTTCTGAAGTACTACTCTGATGAGTGTAAAACGCAAAGCTTCAGTAGTTATCATGTTTCAATATATTTCTTTGTTTCTTGCTATCCTCAAGTTCTGTACCTATCAAAGACTGTTCTGAAGTACTACTCTGATGAGAGTAAAACGCAAAGCTTCAGTAGTTATCATGTTTCAATATATTTCTTGGTTTCTTGCTATCCTCAAGTTCTGTACCTATCAAAGACTGTTCTGAAGTACTACTCTGATGAGTGTAAAACGCAAAGCTTCAGTAGTTATCATGTTTCAATATATTTCTTTGTTTCTTGCTATCCTCAAGTTCTGTACCTATCAAAGACTGTTCTGAAGTACTACTCTGATGAGAGTAAAACGCAAAGCTTCAGTAGTTATCATATTTCAATATATTTCTTTGTTTCTTGCTATCCCCAAGCTCTGTACCTATCAAAGACTGTTCTGAAGTACTACTCTGATGAGAGTAAAACGCAAAGCTTCAGTAGTTATCATATTTCAATATATTTCTTTGTTTCTTGCTATCCCCAAGCCCTGTACCTATCAAAGACTGTTCTGAAGTACTACTCTGATGAGAGTAAAACGCAAAGCTTCAGTAGTTATCATGTTTCAATATATTTCTTTGTTTCTTGCTATCCCCAAGTTCTGTACCTATCAAAGACTGTTCTGAAGTACTACTCTGATGAGAGTAAAACGCAAAGCTTCAGTAGTTATCATGTTTCAATATATTTCTTTGTTTCTTGCTATCCCCAAGTTCTGTACCTATCAAAGACTGTTCTGAAGTACTACTCTGATGAGTGTAAAACGCAAAGCTTCATTAGTTATCATGTTTCAATATATTTCTTTGTTTCTTGCTATCCCCAAGTTCTGTACCTATCAAAGACTGTTCTGAAGTACTACTCTGATGAGTGTAAAACGCAAAGCTTCAGTAGTTATCATGTTTCAATATATTTCTTTGTTTCTTGCTATCCCCAAGCTCTGTACCTATCAAAGACTGTTCTGAAGTACTACTCTGATGAGTGTAAAATGCAAAGCTTCAGCAGTTATCATGTTTCAATATATTTCTTTGTATCTTGCTATCCCCAAGCTCTGTACCTATCAAAGACTGTTCTGAAGTACTACTCTGGTGAGTGTAAAACGCAAAGCTTCAGTAGTTATCATGTTTCAATATATTTCTTTGTTTCTTGCTATCCTCAAGTTCTGTACCTATCAAAGACTGTTCTGAAGTACTACTCTGATGAGAGTAAAATGCAAAGCTTCAGTAGTTATCATGTTTCAATATATTTCTTTGTTTCTTGCTATCCTCAAGTTCTGTACATATCAAAGACTGTTCTGAAGTACTACTCTGATGAGAGTAAAATGCAAAGCTTCAGTAGTTATCATGTTTCAATATATTTCTTTGTTTCTTGCTATCCTCAAGTTCTGTACCTATCAAAGACTGTTCTGAAGTACTACTCTGATGAGAGTAAAACGCAAAGCTTCAGTAGTTATCATGTTTCAATATATTTCTTTGTTTCTTGCTATCCTCAAGTTCTGTACCTATCAAAGACTGTTCTGAAGTACTAATTGATGAGAGTAAAATGCAAAGCTTCAGCAGTTATCATGTTTCAATATATTTCTTTGTATCTTGCTATCCCCAAGCTCTGTACCTATCAAAGACGGTTCTGAAGTACTACTCTGGTGAGTGTAAAACGCAAAGCTTCAGTAGTTATCATGTTTCAATATATTTCTTTGTATCTTGCTATCCCCAAGCTCTGTACCTATCAAAGACTGTTCTGAAGTACTACTCTGATGAGAGTAAAATGCAAAGCTTCAGCAGTTATCATGTTTCAATATATTTCTTTGTTTCTTGCTATCCCCAAGTTCTGTACCTATCAAAGACTGTTCTGAAGTACTACTCTGATGAGTGTAAAACGCAAAGCTTCAGTAGTTATCATGTTTCAATATATTTCTTTGTTTCTTGCTATCCCCAAGTTCTGTACCTATCAAAGACTGTTCTGAAGTACTACTCTGATGAGTGTAAAACGCAAAGCTTCAGTAGTTATCATGTTTCAATATATTTCTTTGTTTCTTGCTATCCTCAAGTTCTGTACCTATCAAAGACTGTTCTGAAGTACTACTCTGATGAGTGTAAAACGCAAAGCTTCAGTAGTTATCATGTTTCAATATATTTCTTTGTTTCTTGCTATCCTCAAGCTCTGTACCTATCAAAGACTGTTCTGAAGTACTACTCTGATGAGAGTAAAATGCAAAGCTTCAGTAGTTATCATGTTTCAATATATTTCTTTGTATCTTGCTATCCCCAAGCTCTGTACCTATCAAAGACTGTTCTGAAGTACTACTCTGATGAGTGTAAAACGCAAAGCTTCAGTAGTTATCATGTTTCAATATATTTCTTTGTTTCTTGCTATCCCCAAGTTCTGTACCTATCAAAGACTGTTCTGAAGTACTACTCTGATGAGTGTAAAACGCAAAGCTTCAGTAGTTATCATGTTTCAATATATTTCTTTGTTTCTTGCTATCCTCAAGTTCTGTACCTATCAAAGACTGTTCTGAAGTACTACTCTGATGAGTGTAAAACGCAAAGCTTCAGTAGTTATCATGTTTCAATATATTTCTTTGTTTCTTGCTATCCCCAAGTTCTGTACCTATCAAAGACTGTTCTGAAGTACTACTCTGATGAGTGTAAAACGCAAAGCTTCAGTAGTTATCATGTTTCAATATATTTCTTTGTTTCTTGCTATCCCCAAGTTCTGTACCTATCAAAGACTGTTCTGAAGTACTACTCTGATGAGTGTAAAACGCAAAGCTTCAGTAGTTATCATGTTTCAATATATTTCTTTGTTTCTTGCTATCCCCAAGTTCTGTACCTATCAAAGACTGTTCTGAAGTACTACTCTGATGAGTGTAAAACGCAAAGCTTCAGTAGTTATCATGTTTCAATATATTTCTTTGTTTCTTGCTATCCCCAAGCTCTGTACCTATCAAAGACTGTTCTGAAGTACTACTCTGATGAGAGTCAAACGCAAAGCTTCAGTAGTTATCATGTTTCAATATATTTCTTTGTTTCTTGCTATCCTCAAGTTCTGTACCTATCAAAGACTGTTCTGAAGTACTACTCTGATGAGTGTAAAACGCAAAGCTTCAGTAGTTATCATGTTTCAATATATTTCTTTGTTTCTTGCTATCCTCAAGTTCTGTACCTATCAAAGACTGTTCTGAAGTACTACTCTGATGAGAGTAAAACGCAAAGCTTCAGTAGTTATCATGTTTCAATATATTTCTTTGTTTCTTGCTATCCCCAGGGTTCTGTACCTATCAAAGACTGTTCTGAAGTACTACTCTGATGAGTGTAAAACGCAAAGCTTCAGTAGTTATCATGTTTCAATATATTTCTTTGTTTCTTGCTATCCCCAAGTTCTGTACCTATCAAAGACTGTTCTGAAGTACTACTCTGATGAGAGTAAAACGCAAAGCTTCAGTAGTTATCATGTTTCAATATATTTCTTTGTTTCTTGCTATCCCCAAGTTCTGTACCTATCAAAGACTGTTCTGAAGTACTACTCTGATGAGAGTAAAACGCAAAGCTTCAGTAGTTATCATGTTTCAATATATTTCTTTGTTTCTTGCTATCCCCAAGCTCTGTACCTTAAAAATACTGTCCTGACGTACTTCTCTGATGAGAGTAAAACGCAAAGCTTCAGTAGTTATCATGTTTCAATATATTTCTTTGTTTCTTGCTATCCCCAAGCTCTGTACCTTAAAAATACTGTCCTGACGTACTTCTCTGATGAGTGTCAGGCGCAAAGCTTCTGTAGTTATTATGTTTTGCAATGTTTGTATATCTCGCCATCCTCAAGTTCTGCACTGATCAAAGACTGTTCTGACGTACTTCTCTGATGAGTGTCAGACGCAAAGTTACAGCAGTTGTTATGTTTCGCTATGTTTCTGATTTGCCTTGCCATCCTCCTAAAAAAGACTTGATTGTGTCCCTTTAATGAGGTGATTTAGTGTTTGTTTTTTTATGAATGTCCCAAATTCAAATTTTGAAAACGTAGAAAAACACATTTTTAGCCTCAAATCTCACAAAAGTTGATATTGCAAGTCGAAGTTTGGTCACGTGGTAAATTTCTGGTTCATACACAAGTCTTCTTTCTCTCAGAGAGCATGTCAGGTGCAGTTATTCCATGAAATGTATATTTGAATATTTGCACCTGAGAAGCTCTCTATTGAAGAAATCTTGGTAAATTTTTCAAAATATATATCTTTAATGATGTAAATTTTTGGAAAAGCTTTGAAGAGCACTTTTTGGGGCATCTAAGGTGTCGTATATTCCAATTCAAAATCATGAAAAATAACTCTCTCTTATTTCTTCGATAGGAAATTTCGGGATTCCTAGGCAAACATACAAGTTCTATAAGGCTGTTTATGTATCTAATAAGAACGTTCGAGTCTTGAGGAGCAATTTATGTGCATAATATTCCATTTCCTGTAGCCAAACTTGGACACTATATACAAGCTTATTCACACTTAAATTATAAACGATCTTCCCCACCGTAAAAACAATGGTACAAGTATAACAACAAACTTCAAGTCAATGGAGCATTTTATGTGTAACAAATTCCAAGCTTAACATGTTAATAAGTAGACAGAAGCTAAAATCGAGCTTTACTTATTAGTCCATTGTAAACATTAATGTTCATCTGCAAATCATTGTTTATGTCTATGTACATATCATTGATTTCATCAGGCGGAAGAAGAACGCTGAATCACCTTGAATTGCTTAATGCTCGGAATGCTCGACCTGAGCCTTTAAGTTTATACATTGAAATTAGAATAGCCATACAAAGAGATAACATTGGCAGATTTTATATTTTTACATTTAAGATTTTAAGACCAACTTTGGGAAATGGAATATTTGCACCAAAAGTGCTCCTGATGTTTGAAATTTGGTTCAGGGCACTATTTGTAAAAGTCTGAAATGCCCTGCATCTTAGTAAAGTTTCTATATTAATAGAAACTCGCTTCTTTGTCTTGTCTAATTTAGTTTGTTTTAAATGCAGCTTTTAAAAATTTGCTGAATTCTTGTGGAATGAAATTCACTTGTAATGCTCCTGAATCAAACACGCCTAAAATAATCAAAAACAGTAAGCCATCAGGACAAAAATATCAAACATACAACTTTAGCATAGGAGTACTTTCTGTTCAACATTGCATTTTACTTTAGGCCCTTTTTATCAAAATGGAATATTTGCACCTGAACAGCTTTCTAAATTTGAAATTTTTTGCCAAAAATCTACTCTTGGATGTTTAATGAAACTTTCCAGTGATTTTTGCAACGAAATTCTACTTCAAACTGCATATTTCAACGGTGGAATATTTGTAGCATTTCTCAAATGGAATATTTTGCACAAAAAGTGCTCCAAACTTTAATCACTTATAACTTCTTAACATCTTATTGTATTGATTTCAAAACAATTGGAAGAAAACATTTAGTCTTTCATACATATGTAAAAAAAGGTATAAGACGCTATTTCAAATATTAAAACTACTGTGGTATAATAAAGTCACTTAGTCAAAAGTCACGGTTTGGGACATTCATAAAAAAACAAACACTTTAACATTTGATTTCCTTTTGCCCAGGTTATTGGAGAGCATGAAGTCGCAGTCCCAACGCATCTTTATAAAGTAATATTGGTTGAGAAAAACGGTAATCCACTGGCAATAGCTACATTCATCATACCAAACCAACCTATATCTAACGAGAAGACCATTGATAACTTCATGTATCCTTTAACATACCTTGAAGAAAGGTTAGGTCATCAGCTATTTCCTAAATTCAAGCTAAAAAAGCTGAAATGTTTGTGTAGTGTTGAAAATTGTAAAAGCTTTAAATGAGTACTGCGTTATTTTAACGACTTCAACTCCACAGCGATGCTTTTTATCACAATAACGAGGAGCATTGTAAAATGCAATGCTTGTCTCACAATCATAATAGTTATAACTAACAATAACAATCACACGATGTAAAAAAAGCGCGCCATTAAGTGGCGCTAAAGGAAAATTGTCGGTCTCTTTGAAAAACTTGAAGGAAGGACTCAGCAATTTCACCGGCGATCAAATTGAAATCCCGCAAGAAGGATTAAAAAAGTCGTCAACAACACTTCAACGAGCAACAACGAGAAACTTTTAATGTGCTTTACACTATCACCCTCGCGCGTTGTTCAACATCACAGTAAAGATATGATGAGAATTGTATCTGAAGATGGTAGTGTAATGCGGCCTTAAGTTAGTAGAATCGGGCAATGTGGGGTTCAACATTTCATTCACATGCCATGACCTAGCAGATAGAACAACATCTCTAGCCCTCTGGGTTGTACATTGCATGTGCGCTATTATCTAGCCAATAGCTTTAATCTTTATCAATTATGATCACCTAGGTACTTCCTATACCTTTTTACATGTGGCACTCCCTATTTCTCAGTCTGGAGGTTTTGTGCTCTCTGTTAGGCAGCCATTTTGCAGCATGCTATTGCTATTTTGCAACAACCTGCCCTCCCTACATCATTGCCGATAGACCTTTCCCGAATTTGCTGCATTTGTATTGAAACTGAAGCAAATCCAGCTTAGCCTCGATTATTTGCAATGAGAATTCCCACAAGCATTTAATACCAAAAGAATTGCATTCAGTTTCACTACAGTTAAACAATGAATGAAGTCTGTTTCATTAAATCCCTCACGCGTAATGGGAATTCAATAATGGCCTCTTTTCCAAACCTTATTCGGGAAATGTCTATTCCCAAGGCAGATTTACTATTGATAATGTAAAGTTATCACTTGTTCGTTGATGGCTTATTCTGAATGGAGGATTTTGAAGATACTGTATCCTAGTAGCTATATGATCACCTAGCATATGATCACCTAGGTACTTCCTATACCTTTTTACATGTGGCACTCCCTATTTCTCAGTCTGGAGGTTTTGTGCTCTCTGTTAGGCAGCCATTTTGCAGCATGCTATTGCTATTTTGCAACAACCTGCCCTCCCTACATCATTGCCGATAGACCTTTCCCGAATTTGCTGCATTTGTATTGAAACTGAAGCAAATCCAGCTTAGCCTCGATTATTTGCAATGAGAATTCCCACAAGCATTTAATACCAAAAGAATTGCATTCAGTTTCACTACAGTTAAACAATGAATGAAGTCTGTTTCATTAAATCCCTCACGCGTAATGGGAATTCAATAATGGCCTCTTTTCCAAACCTTATTCGGGAAATGTCTATTCCCAAGGCAGATTTACTATTGATAATGTAAAGTTATCACTTGTTCGTTGATGGCTTATTCTGAATGGAGGATTTTGAAGATACTGTATCCTAGTAGCTATGTTTAAGTATCTGTAGAGTATTGGTGTGTAATGTAGTGTATTGTTTGTATAATGTGTCTGTTCTGGTGATGAAATATTTCACACCATACTGTCGTCTTTCTTTACTGACCTATTTTAGGAGCTTATGATATTCAAAAACCTCTTCTTCATAACGAGTGGGCAACTTGATTACAGTAGGCCATCGCCCTGACTGAGAGGAAAAAGAAAAATTATCTTTCTGATGAGTCAGAAAAAGCATTTGACATTTGCTGGCATTTTTATAAGGTGAAAACGTATATTGCTAGAGTAATAATAATGATAATAATAATGAGAAAAGATTCATACTGCGCCAATCATCCACATACATGGCTATTAGATGCATTTCATCACCTAATTGAATAATTAAATCTATAAACTTGCTCGTGAGCCAATACCAAAACTACTTTTCTATACACCATTCTGGGGTGTAAAAAGCTAGTAGTTTTTGACATATTAACTATTTTCGTAAACAAAGAAGGCTAAACACCTATTGAAGGGCCTGGTTGAACCAGAAACGAAGCCAAAGTAATTTTCATCCTTAAAACGAATAAAAACATCATAGTGCTAGTAAAAAGTGGCAAATTGCAATGATTTGGTTAAGTTAGAGTAAAGAATGTGATAATTCATAGCTGATTGCATAATAAAAAAGAGACAAATTGTATATGAAGTACCAAGTAATATCATTGAAAAATAAACACTAACTTTCCATACTGGCAACTACGCCGTCTCCGCCGCATCTGTTCTAATGATGATGACTTCAAAATCAAAGCCGATGAAATGACCTCTTTTTTCAACAACAACCAGTATCCAAAAGAAATCTCCGACAACGCCCTGAACAGAGTCAAACATCTTTTCCAAGGTGACGCTCTGGCTCGGTCTAATCAATCAGCTTCAAACAACTGTATTCCATTAACACTTACCTATCATCCTATCAATCATCGAATTAGAAAGATCATCTACGACAATGTAAGCCTCTTACAACAAGATGCCACAACCAAAGATATCTTCCCTGATCCTCCCCTCCTTGCCTATCGCAGAGACAAAAACTTGAAGGACACTCTTGTCAGAACTAACCTTTCTGCTTCACAGAACACTGGTACTCAACCTTGTCGCCATCACCTTTGCCAAACCTGCTCCTACGTCAACCCAGAAACCACTATTACCAACCATCGACGAAAATTCAGCATCAAATCCGGCCTTACCTGTTCATCATCCTGTTTAATCTATTGTATCATCTATACCCGTTGCCAAGTTCTATACATTGGTGAGTCCTCTCGTCAAGTAAACAACCGTTTTGGTGAGCATCTACGCAATGTAAAGAACAAGGTACACGAAGATGTAAACCATGCGAATGATCCTGATAGCAACGTATCAAGACATTTCAATTCACCCTTTCACTCTTTTGCCGACATGTCAGTTCTTGGACTTCTGTACACACCTCACGACAACCAGAAACGAAAAACACTTGAAAAACTTTTGATTTTCAACTTACAAAGACTCTACCCAAATGGACTCAATAAACAATTCTCATATCTACAGTAAATACCTTGTGTAACTCTTTTAGCATTCTTCTCCACGCTTTCCTCTCCTCATTCCATTATTATGCTACGTCACATCGTTTCTCCTACTCTAACTTCCATCATTTGAATCACGCTTTCTAATCCTTATTTCATTTCTACCCAACCGTTTTACTATCACTTTGATAACGGGCATACGCCTAAAACGTTAGTGTTTATTTTTCAATGACATAATGGGTACTTCATATACAATTTGTCTCTTTTTATTCTTACTAAAGTACCACACGCAACATATCATCATTTTTAGCTGATTGCATAATACCTGCATTAAAAAGTGAAATAGCATTTCTGATAAGAGTAATAAAAGCCAAAAACTTGAACCTCGGCCATTGCCAGAACCACTCTCTTGTCACAATGTATAATCACATATCGACCAAGAAGCTCTGATTGGCAAGGAATCTTTTGAATTGGCCATCACTTGTGAATCTTGCATTAAACTACTTACTTATAGGTTACATAGATAAACAGCATTGATCAATTCATTTCTAATCAGAGTAATAAAAGCCAAAAACTTGAATCTTGGCCATTGCTAAAACCACTCTCTTGTTACAATGTATTACCACATATCGACGAAGAAGCTCTGATTGGCAAGGAATCTTTTGAATTGGCCATCACTTGCAAATCTTACATCAAACTAGTTACTAATAGGTTGCATAAATAAACAGCATTTATCAAGTCATTTCTAATAAGAGTAATAAAAGCCAAAAACTTGAACCTCGGCCATTGCCAGAACCACTCTCTTGTTACAATGTATTACCACATATCGACGAAGAAGCTCTGATTGGCAAGGAATCTTTTGAATTGGCCATCACTTGCAAATCTTACATTAAACTAGTTACTAATAGGTTGCATAAATAAACAGCATTTATCAAGTCATTTCTAATAAGAGTAATAAAAGCCAAAAACTTGAACCTCGGCCATTGCCAGAACCACTCTCTTGTTACAATGTATTACCACATATTGACCAATAAGCTCTGATTGACAAGAGAATCTTTTTAATTGGGCATCACTTGTGAATCTTGCATTAAACTAGTTACTAATAGGTTGCATAGATAAACAGCATTTATCAAGTCATTTCTAATAAGAGTAATAAAAGCCGAAAACTTGAACCTCGGCCATCACCAAAACCACTCTCTTGTTACAATGTATAATCACATATCGACCAATAAGCTCTGATTGGCAAGGAATCTTTTGAATTGGCATCACTTGTGAATCTTGCATTAAACTACTTACTACTAGGTTGCATAAATAAACAGCATTGATCAATTCATTTCTAATAAGAGTAATAAAAGCCAAAAACTTGAACCTCGGCCATTGCCAAAACCACTCTCTTGTTACAATGTATTACGACATATCGGCCAAGAAGCTCTGATTGGCAAGAGAATCTTTTGAAATGCCCATCACTTGCAAATCTTGCATTTAACTACTTACTAATAGGTTGCATAAATAAACAGCATTGATCAAGTCATTTCTAATAAGAGTAATAAAAGCCAAAAACTTGAACCTCGGCCATTGCCAAAACCACTCTCTTGTTACAATGTATAATCACATATCGACCAATAAGCTCTGATTGGCAAGGAATCTTTTGAAATGGCCATCACTTGTGAATCTTGCATTTAACTACTTACTAATAGGTTGCATAAATAAACAGCATTGATCAAGTCATTTCTAATAAGAGTAATAAAAGCCAAAAACTTGAACCTCGGCCATTGCCAGAACCACTCTCTTGTTACAATGTATTACCACATATCGACCAATAAGCTCTGATTGGCAAGGAATCTTTTGAAATGCCCATCACTTGTGAATCTTGCATTAAACTACTTACTAATGGGTTAAATAAATAAACAGCATTGATCAAGTCATTTCTAATAAGAGTAATAAAAGCCAAAAACTTGAACCTCGGCCATTGCCAAAACCACTCTCTTGTTACAATGTATAATCACATATCGACCAAGAAGCTCTGATTGGCAAGGAAAACTTTTGAATTGGCAATCACTTGAAAATCTTGCATTTAATTACTTACTAATAGGTTGCATAAATAAACAGCATTGATCAAGTCATTTCTAATAAGAGTAATAAAAGCCAAAAACTTGAACCTCGGCCATTGCTAAAACCACTCTCTTGTTACAATGTATTACCACATATCGACCAATAAGCTCTGATTGGCAAGGAAACCTTTTTAATTGGGCATCACTTGTGAATCTTGCATTTTCGAAACAGAGCGGATTACTTCGACCATTATTAACCAAACTATTACCGACTCTGATGTGGAAGGGGTTAATCTTAGACCACCATTGTTGACTCTTCCTGTTCTGAATACTGACTGCTTGGACGCTCGCCTCCCTCGCCAAGTCCACCCGCCACCAGGGGTTGTTTTCGTGCTTCGTAGCTGAAGTTTCTATTGGGTCGAAGTTCCCGTCCACTGCTTTCCCAGCATTGCCAGCCTGGCTCCAATAACTCGACTGCTCGGCTACCTTCCCTTGTGCTATATCTCTTAAGGCATCTGGAATATTACGAATATACCCTCAATTCTGGTTGGAGATTCTTCTCATTTTCAATCTCTATATAGCAATATCGTTACCTAAGGCTGCATCGTAGTGCTCGATGTGCAAAGGTACAAAGCGATATAGAAGAGAAACAAGCAAGTTGACTGGCTCTCTGTTACTCAAAATGTCATTTTTCATAATCATCAGACAGACTACTATGATAGATAAGATATTAAAGTCTGTCTGATGATTGCAAAAACATGAAACTTTGAGTAAAAGAGAGCCAGTCAGCTTTCAAGTTTCTTATCTGTATCGCTCTGTACTTCTGCACATCCAGCACTTTGATGAAGGTATAGACAAAGCAATGCTAGAGGTATACAGACTATATTGATCATTATAGTCTGTCTGATGATTGCGAAGGTATGGAGCTTTTAGTAACAGAGAGCCTGTCTCCTTTCTTGTCTCTCCTCTATCCTTTCTGATGTATTTTATTCAAAGCTTTATAGAACTTTGTAAAAACACATACTCTTTGCACTTTTGGGGCATTTTCCATACAGGGCTCAATTCGAATCTTGTGAAGCATATCAACAACTTTATTTTACCAAGTTCTGTGAATACCTGTTTTGTCTCATAATGTTCAACAGGCTGTAGTGCTAGTTTGGCTTCCAGTTCATAATTATGGGCTCAAAATGAATTTTATGTGTAACTTTGATGCCTATATTTGATAAATGTAGGTCAAAAAACGGGGAAGTTCTTCGATAGATATATCATCATCAGTAATGTAAAACACTCACGTTTGAATCTGAATTTACAAATCTCCCTTGACGCTTGCACACGATTAATTCCACATGGTATGCACTGGTAACCCGGGCATTGGCAACTGTCTATGCAGATGTGGTTCGTTTGAGTGCATGGATCAAGTGCCACGCATAACCCGCCAATCTGAAATGAATGTTATTGAAAATCGGCTGAGAGGCTCTAGGTTCAAGGGGTCTAAAAACCTATAGGTTCAAGATATTAAATGGGTTTTGGGCTCAAGAAGTTCTGGGTTCAAGACGTTCAAGAAGTTCGAGAGGTTCTGGAGGCTATAGGTTCAAGAAGTTTTGGTTCAAGAAGTTATAGGTTCAAGAGGTACTAGGTTCAAGAGGTTCAAGAGGTTCAGTGGTTATAGGATCAAGGGATCTTAAAAGCTATGGGCTCAAGAGGTTATAGGTACTAGAGGTATTAGGTTCAAGAGGTTCAAGAGGTTATAGGCTCAAGACGTTCAAGAGGTTGAAGTGGTTATAGGATCAAGGGATCTAAAAAACTATAGGTTCAAGAGGTTTAAGGGGTTCTGGGCTCAAGAGGTTCTAGGTTCAAGACGTTCAAGATGTTCAATATGTTCAGGAGGTTTTAGGTTTCTAGCAGTTTAAGAGTAGTCAGAGGCTCAAGAGGTTCAGAAGGTTGTAGGTTCCAGGTTCAAGAGGTTCTAGGTTAAAGAGGTTCAGACGGTTATAGGTTTAAGAGGTTCAAGAGGTTCCAGGTTCAAGAGGTTCTAGGTTCAAGGGTTCGGGAGATTATAGGTTCAAGAGGTTCAAGAGGTTATAAGTTCCAAAGGTTTAAGAGGTTATAGATGTTATACGTGAAATAGGTAAAAGAGATTATTCAAGAAGATGTGGGCTTAAGAGCTTGTAGGTTCAAAAAGCTCAAGAAGCTATGGATTCAATAGGTCCAAATCAGGAAAACTTTTGCACGCATTTTAAAGAGAATATACGGAAAGTATCCAAAAATAATGTACATATAATAAAACATTTCTAAAGTGTACAAGGGAGCAGGAACCCCCTACAAGACGCATACCTCTACATATTTACCTTCAATGTGTTGTAGTCTGTTGAATGGTAGGCCCAACTGGCTCGAAGCTTAAAATCACTTGACGGGGAATTCTCTTTAATCTTCTCATTCAGTTCACAGTTGTCACTTCCAGTGTCTTTGTAGTTTAATGACGCGCATTGGTATTGGTTGGTGCATTTCTCTACGCAGTCTCCAAAGCTCCCGGATGTGTATCTTCCAACGACGCTGTTTACCAAGACATAGCCATCGGATTTCTTTGTGAAATTTGCTTCACTCTTGCATGGCAGTCTTAATATCCAAGCTTCTATACCAGCAAATGCTGCTATGATGCTGTGAAATGAAATGGCACACATTTGTACTGCGGGACTAAAATGATCCTAATTGTCATCATTAGACAAGTTGGTACGTTCCCCTTCCTTCAATAATGATGTACCCTGAGATAGCTTGGAAATATAAAAATCTTGATCTAGAGGTTTCTCTGAAATTCAGGCAGTCTTTTTTGCGTCTTATAATGTTATGCTATTGGTTTCACATCTCTAAACTACAAGTGGATTTTAGCTTCGTAGATCTTCTGGCCTACCTTCCATTTGATGCTTCCCTTCTCACTTTCCATCTTTAGGAAGCTAACTTATATCACAGAGACATTGCAGACTTTTAAGAGATCTACTTATAATGTTCTAATCTAGACCAACAGAAATCGAAATAAGTATTTTTGAATATATTTACAAACCTTAGAGAAAAGACGACACCTTTTATTGTGACCTTCATACCATCTCCGTTCGCATTGCTATTATAGCGATTGTTGCAGTTTGCCTTGTAAAGTTTCTGGTCGTAGTGTCTTCGCTGACTAGTAGATAAAAGTCATCACTATACATAATTGAGTTGTTTGACAGCAACCAGCTATGCATGCAAGAATAACTGATTTGTGGCTTTCTTGTGAACTGGCCATTGCAGATACACTTCGATTCGCCGACTCACATTTGTTATATAAGTCTGTTTAGTTCGTTTGAATGAAAGATATTTTTAGGTATAGACTTATAGAAAGATTATCAAATATAGAAAGTCTAAATCAGTGGTGTAAAGCTAGAATAATAACTAGGGGGGCTCATTTCTAGGTGTGACCAGTGGGGGCACATGCGATAATGTAGTCAATGTTTATATCGGCTGGGGTCTGGGGGCGCTGTGACACCCCGGTGAGTTTAGGGCAGAAATTGCTTAGGATCCTGCAAATTCCCTTTGTGTTCAGTTATAGGAAAAAAAAATTGATATAAATAATCTAGACATTAATGCATCAACAGAAAATGAGAGTTTTCAAGACACTCTTTGATACCAAAGTAAAGGTTACATGGTGAAATAGTTTATCGCTGAAAACAGATTGGGAAATATCACTCTATTTCTCGATATTACATATTTCATCGTGGAATGGTTAAAAAAAGAGATGTCTATGATGAAGAAACAGCTAGAAAAACAGCTTTTTGTGAAGGATTCGATTAGATCAATGATAAGGATTCAATCTGAGAGAAAATCACTTTTGTTTTGAAAATAACTAGGGGGCTATAGCCCCCCTAAAATCTTAGAAAACATAGCTAGAGGGGCTGCGCTTCCTGAGCCCCCAGCTCTACACCACTGGTTTAAGTGCTTATAGGTATGAATTTTATCAGAATCATGCTTGAAAGAATGATGAATTTTTAAATATCAAATCATTAAAATTCAAGAGCAACCTGATAATGTTCTGATTAAATTGTCTTCTTCAAATCAGGGGGAGGTTCTTCACAGTGAGGATGGCTGGGGATGTGCCACTGCAGAGATTATCACCTAGGGGAACGATTGTGTGGTATTGTGGAGGGTGCTCAGTGCGGAGGATGTCCGTGGGAATATCATTAGTGTGTAGTATTATAGACTTTGTCCTGTATTTAACCGAAAAAGTGCAGTACTGATTTTGAAAAGTGCAGTATTGATTTTGAAAAGGTACAGTATTGATCTTTAGGAATTAGGATATGTCAAACTATCTTACATGGGAAATGCTTGCCTTGCTTTTCCAGCTTTCTCAACACAAACCACCAAGTTTCTTTGTCAGTATCATTTACAAAAGACACAACTCTTTTCACAAAGTCAATTCTGAATGTGTAGTATTAAGAATATCTTAGAATAGGCCCTAATATTCAGTACTGTGGAGGGAAACCTCAAGCATTGTGGAGAGCCCAAAGCACTTGTAATTTCCCTCCTAAGTACTCTATATCTTCCACGACATTGAAAATCCTCAACATCAATGTACGAAGTCTCCAGAAAGGGCGTTTCTCAGAGAAATTTTGGAAGACCACGCCCTTCATTCTGCCCTATGTAGAAATTTTATTGCATTTTTGCCAAAATCTCTAGGGTCATCTTTTGAAAAGTGGGGGGGGGGGGTCCAGAACCCCCATTCAACCCTTGCGTACACCACTGCTTCACAGTACTAGACACCCACCACAGCACTGAAGGGACGTTGCCCAGGTTGAAAATATTTGCAGTGTACAACCAGTGCAGTGGTTAAATGTTTGACAGTTGAGCCGAAATTTTCACGGAAACCTGCTTTTCTCATCTCCTCATTTCCCCTTTTCCCCTCTGTTCTCAATCTTCAGTTCACTAATAGCAAGTCATCAATCATTGTAGATCGAAGGAGAAATGTTGTCGAAGAACTGCAAATTAGCCTTAAGGGCTAATATATTTTGCCACTGATTGTATATAAGGATATACCTTTTTGCAATTTCAGTTTACGTAAAGTGATTATTTTGCAATGGAGTGGCGACTTCACATCTACAGTATTAAAGAATTGGAACTGGGAGGGAAGGGGGAAAGGGGGAAGTTCCTCGTAAACCTAGCAAAGCTAGCAAAGGAATAATTCTAACATCCCTCTTGCTTCAAATGAACCTTCAGTAAACCGAATATGTGCATTGATAACAGTGGTCAGAGTAAACAGCAGCGATGGGTAAATTCTCGAAATTGCTAAGTACGGGAAATGGGCTCTTTTGAATTTCATAAAATAACAATGACGAAGGTTAGCATGCATAGAAATAAGAAGTCTTTTTTGATGTCTAAAACTTTCCCCTCTCAATAAAGAAGTTAGAAATACAACTTGTTAAGAAACTCATAAGTTGGGTTGTAGTTTATGCTAGTACTCTCAGGGGGTAGAGGAAAAGCCCAAAATTGATGAATGCAGCTGTGAACAGCAAGCCTCTTTTCCATGAAATCTGCCATTTTAGATTCGTGATGTGATACATTTCACATTTTGCAAACATGCAGCTCTCTGGTTGCAAAGAATGGCTGCCTTTGCTGTGAAAGTTGTAAGCAGAATAAGTCAATTCAGATTCAGTCAATTGTTGGAGTGAAATCTTTGGTTTCTGGAAAATATCACCAGTCAATAGCTGAAGATTTAATATATATAACTCAAATACATGCAAGTCTTGGCTGATTCTATTCCGAGGTTTTGGCGCTCTACTGACTGAAAGACTTTTTAGGCCCTCACAACTAGACTGCAAGAGCCAAGGCGTGCTGTTGATGGGTATCGTTTTACCTATCCTCAGCATTGTATTTTACTGAAGATTCAGATGCAAGCTGTTGTCTTTGATATTTCAAAAAAAATTGTGGTTTGTGTTTGCAATTGTTTTGACATTCTGTCTTGACTGTTGGATGGAATGAATTGTGTTCTAGAAAGAATTTACTGGAATATAGATGATTAGCCTTGTTCTGAGTGGAACAATGACTGAAAAACTGTAATCAAACTCTAATGGACTTATTCAATTAATCAAGAACTCAAGTCAAAATGGCTATGATAGCACCGGCTGCTCCGCCACAGCCTTACAAGTCTTTTGGACAAGGCCAACCACAACAAGTAGCAACTACCATGCCAGGTGCACCGCCGATGATGCCCCCACCTCGTATGCCGCCTCCTAATATGTTCCCGCCCCCTGGCTTCAACCAATTTAAACAGATCAATATTCCGCCCCCTAACATGGTACCGCCAATGCCGATGAGTGCTGATGTGAACCAATCGGTTGTGCCTGGTGTGTTTCCGCAACCGTTTGGTGGAAATCAGCAAGGAATAGATTTTGATGCAAGAAGGCAGCAAAGACGGAATTTACAACGCCGAACTGTGGATTATAATGCCTCCGTTGTTCAACAGATAAAGGTAATTATAGTTCACATGCAGGAAGTTTTATTCAATTTTTTTGTCTTTCCATGCTTCTACGCATATGCGTTAGTATCTATCTCGGTCTCACATTTTGCCTTTGTGATATTTTGCATTTTAGCAAATGTGATTTGAAATCACAGATCCACACGTTAGAGAGGGAATAGGGTAGTTTTCAACTGCCTTATTTATAATAATTACTGTCTTCATTTACGCAGAAATTATCGATCTTAGGCAAAGCAGCTCAATGACTTACCTATATGTCACACAAAGCTCTTTTTGCATTAGATCATTTTGCATGTAGTTATTTCATCCCATAACTCTGACACAAAAATGAATATTCGGTTGGACACCAGTTTCAGTAAGATCAGTACAAATCCTAAGCCTAGGAAGGGTGCAGATTGTTGTCATTGAAGGTCACTCTGAATGCACGGACTTTCAGGCTATTTGCATCAAGCTTTGCTGCAATGTCTATTCCTCGTCTCATTTCATAGCTTACACAAGCAAGCAAGCAGATTGATTTGTTAATATAGGTTCGAAGTATGGCAGCTTTCAGCTTATGTTGACCTGCAGCTTGTGCCCCCAGAATTAATATCCTAGAACCAATATCCTAGGTACTTATTCACCGACCTCAGAAGGATGGACAGCAAAAACGGATGACTGCTTGTAGTTCATGAGTCCCACGGAATCCACAAAGGATGCCCTTCAAGGATGAGAAACCCAGTGCCTTGATCACAAGGCTAACATCACCACACTAATTTCGGAATCTTAGTTAGTAATTCTTGAATATGGTTTAATTATAGAATCGTGTTTGGAAAAAGACTTCATCTTCTCTACCATTTATTCAACCTGACGTACTCTATTATGTAGATGTAAGTATAAGAATTTTACTTCTAGCTAGGCAGATTAAGGTACACATTTCGGAAATTTTGAGTTATGGCATAAAAGCAGGATATTTGGTAGATATATAGTACTGAGCATGCTGATCATTTTAAGATATAGGGCCACTCAGAAATGATTTACTATAGACGTCATTACTATGGTGTCATCACATTTTTCAAAACCTTTTTATTGCAAAAAATTTTCTTTATTACAAGGATCTATGCAGTGCATAATCAAAACATCTTTCCAGAATTTATATGAATTTTGTTTGAAACTGCTGAAGGTTTTGATTTATGGCGTCATTGTGACATCCCTTTGACTAAATAAGCTCAAAAAACAGATTCAAACAACAGAATCAATGGCTGTTTATGTTTTTTCAAAGAGTTGTAAGCATATTAGCTGAAATCTCCATTGCATTTGCACAGAGCAGTGCATTGAAGGCCTCTAAAAATGGCCTCCAATATAAAGCTTAGAAAATTATCAATATGCTTATTGTCTTAAATTCATTTTCATTCTTCTATCTCTACTTTTTAGTTACCCTCTCCAAGAAGTCTTATTGAAAACCCAGTCAATGCTGTTGCAACAAGATTTGTTAGAACAGCCACAAATAAAATCAGATGTCCTTTATTCACTCTTTCTGTAAGTCTTACTTTATATCTTTATTTAGTTAGTTTGCAATGCATAGGTACTGCCCTTGTCTACCAAAATAGCTGCAAGTGGAAATGATTTGGAATAATTTACAACAATTATGAAACAATTCTAAATGACTTTGCAAGGATTAGCAACGGTCTTTTCAATTACTCATAGTTATTTCCAATTTTTATAGACTGAACTGGTGAAAATTTTTCTCGATCTAGAATTATCTTTTTTCCTTCATAGTGGACGCCAGAAGGACGGAGACTGATTACTGGCTCAAGTAGTGGAGAATTCACGCTCTGGGGTGGACTTGCCTTCAATTTTGAAACAGTCATGCAGGTTAGGACCTATGTGAACTGCTTGGATCACCATAGTTTTGAAAAACCATAATATAACATTTCTACTGACTATTCCTGCTTAAGAGGAAGTAAGTGAAGCTCTCTTTAGCGTGAAGCTTAACTAGCCCCTGTTTCCAGCAGGGTAGTACCCAACATGGCTGCTCGTAATATTATGGAGGTCCTAGTGTGTTTATTGCTTCTCTTTGTGCTACTTAAGTTTTCCAATTGAAAATAACTGTCCAACAGACATCACCTGGATATAAAGTTCGAGGATGTAGGATGTAGAACCAGTGCTTTCCAAATTCTCTAGCAACAAGCAGCTGGTCTGTTGTGAACTATAAAACTTCTTAACTAGAAAGTTTAAGGCCCCATTCACACTGCTCTGTATTTGAATGAAACCTATCCGTTTTGGCCTTGCCTTCAAACTGATATGCTACTCAAATACAGAGTTGTTGGACTATGCTAACAAATACACATACTTCAGAATACTGTATGTAGCAATACACTCCGTTTTCAGTGTGAACACCAAATACAGAGTCATTCGAATAAGATGGTATTCTTTTAATGAAATTTTTTGTCTGGAAATGTGATTATAAGCATCTTATTTGCCTGAAGCCGTGTGAACACTTCATCGTTTTCATAGCATATTTGTTTGAAAACGGAGCAGTGGGAACAGGCAGTGTTTTTTGTCTTCAAATATGGAGACAAACAAACAGGGAGCAGTGTGACCGAGGTCTAAGCTTCCCTTACATAATGTTATTGGTCACTGGTTCTTCGGTTGTTTTGTTCCCACTTATTACTTATTGCATTTGCTCATTCATTTTCTAGGCACATGAGTCTGCAGTGAGAGCCATGCAGTGGAGTCATAATGACACATGGTTGATATCTGCGGATCATTCAGGTCTTGTCAAGTATTGGCAGAGTAATATGAACAACGTCAAAACATTGCAAGCTCATACTGATCCTGTTAGGGGTGCTGCGTAAGTGATATTGGCCTTATCATTTCATTAGTTGGGTTGCTGCTCAGGCCTTTTAGAAAGAATATTCCACCAGAGTAGATAATCGCTCTTGTCAGTTGGTTTAGAAGCTCTAGGCGTTACTTTACAAGTGTGTTTGCAAGAAGTTGAGTCATCGCTCTGGTCCAAAGAAGAGACCTGGCCGCTGTTTGGTATAGTGTAACATGGGAAATATGTTCTCACAAGTAGGCTACCCTACTACTTATGATATGCCTTCTGTAGGTCTTGGGTTCGGGACGCCCTTTGTCAACAGGCAATTGGGCTATGCTAAGAAATTTATTTTAATGCCTTATTTTAAATGTTTTCTGTTGAATTTTCTGTAATCACCTATTGTGTACTGAAGATAGCAAGGCAGAAATGCTTTTACCTATATTTCCATCAATATTTTTGAGGAGAAGCAAGTTTGGAAAATCAATCGAGAGAATTTGTGAGAATGAAAATGACTCGAGTAGAACTCGAAACCCACAACCTCTAGATTTGTACTCCATAGTGTTACTAGTGCGCCACCAGGGGGGGTTCAAGAAACCCAGGCTATTTCATTCACACATATTGCACCACCACTCACCGAATGCAGAGACGAACCTATTTGGGTTCTTTAACACTACACTGGACCTGCCGAAGGGTGACGACTTTCTCACACCAGGAGGACCATCCCCGTCCCATCACTGGATAGAGCTGCAAGAGTAAACTTGAGACTACTCAGGTCATTTTCATTCTCTCAAATTATCTCGATTAAATAATTTGAATAAATATAACTGTCTACATAACTATCAGCATGTTGATCCTATTGGAAACTCCTTTGTTAGGTTTTCCCCTACTGACAACAAATTCGCAACATGTAGTGATGATGGAACTGTTAAAGTATGGGATTTTTACAGATGCCACGAAGAGCGCGTTTTACGAGGTATTTATGAATTTCCTTTTTTTGTTTTATTTTACATTTCATGTTATTTCTAATCCTCTTACTATAGAAAAAGGTTCTTGCCCAATTTTCTTTTCACAATTCTTTCAGCAAATTATGGAGATGATGATTATACGATTTATACAATTTATTGTACAAATTTAATCTTTTCAAATTAATCATTAACTGAGATCATTAAGAATTTTTTCACCATCAGCCGAATAAGTAGTTTTGCCTGTTCAATTTGTAAAAAATTATTTTGGGGAGCAGATCATACTAATTCATTCTTATGCACTTCGTGCTTCAAAATGATTGTAATTTCCAGTGCAAAACTCCCTTAGCCAAAAAAAATCCTCTTGCCTGATTGTAAATTTCGTTTTAACAGGTCATGGTGCTGATGTGAAGTGTGTTGACTGGCATCCCTCTAAAGGCCTACTTGTGTCTGGAAGTAAAGACAGCCAACAGCCACTCAAGTTATGGGATCCAAAAAGTGGTGCCAGTTTATCAACCATGTAAGTTGGTCACGCTACACCATTTGCATTAATATTTTTTCTCACTCATCATACTAGTGTGTCCTTCTCTGACATACTATCCAGAGTTATCAAACCTGACAGATGAATTAGACTGGCCCTTCAACTGGATGAACACAAAGGATACAGAAGTGACATAAAGAATACCAGGGATAAAAGCATTATCATCCTACAATCCTCACCCAAAGGTGTAAGACAGTGCTTGATCACCCTATGATTTATACTAACAGTTGAAGAAAGACCCACATATCCCCCTAAACAATGTTATTTTGTATGTTGCTTTGGTGCCAAAATACATCTGCAGCATCCTCCAGTGACATCCAGACCTAGTATCAACATTGGTTTGGGGGGGGGGGAGGGGGAGCTCCAACATCATCTTACAGGTTCATAGCTCCATGTTTAAGATAATGGTAAATTGCCATTGTGTCTCAAGACCTTTTGACGAGGATTGTAGCTTCATCCAGGCCTTGTCAGGAACAAAAAAGCTGGTGCTTGACAAATTAAGTGCCTTAGAGTCTCCATGGGGCTCAATTGAGCTCCTAAAAAATAGTAGTAAGTATCTTATTAGTTTCATGTAGTATAGTTGACAGAACATTGTAATTCATGCTGACTTGATAGTATCAATTACATGACATATTTTTCTTGACGCCAAAGGTCATGACAAAAACTCATTGTGCACAAGTTAAAGTAAAGATGATCTGTAAACTAAGGCGCTCTATTGATCAAGCAGATGAAGATTCCCAGGCTCAATCGGAGGCCCTGGAACGAGCGTCTTTACCTGAAAAGGCCTGACTCCATCTCCCAAAGTCCTCTACTTCATGTAACCTCCTCCCCTTACATCCCACCTCCATTCCATGTACACAACAGAACTACATAGCCTACTACAACAGAGTTGTTTGTACTTTGTAAATATCAGGCTTATAGGTTCTTAGTTTTCAGTTTCATAGTGCTGGTTTTAGACACAAGTTTCATAATATATTTTGATTTTTCTTGTTAATAGACTGCTCACAAGTAACCATTACACTTGATCTTGCCCTAGACACATACACAAAAGCACAGTGATGGATTTACAATGGAACCGGAATGGCAACTGGCTTCTCACTGCGTCACGTGACCACCTGATAAAGGTTTTTGATATCAGAGCCATGAAAGAGATACAGACTTTCAGGGGACACAAGAAGGAGGCAACAGGTGAACTATCTTCTGCATTTTATTGGGGGCTTCCTCGCTTTGTTGTGTTTATAGTAATTAAACCCCTTGATACACACCAGATATTAGAAATGCTGACTGATAAAGGTTGATTCATAAGGCATGTTCTAACACGGGAAATTGAATTTCAGTAGAGCAGGCTACTGCAATTGACATATGCCACCATCGGGTCAGGCAAATATTCAGAAGAAAAGGCCTGCCGGGTTGTTGTAACCAAAGGCGGGTGTGCACAAAAAGTCAGCACAGTAACCTTCAGGTTTTTAAAACTCCAGACTTATCCGCAGTGAGCTATCAATTCGTGTTTTAGATTACATCCTTCTTCAGAATCATGTTTTATTATAATTGATTGATATGGACAATGGTTAGCTTGCTCCACTTTGGTCGTATCCACCCAAGTTCGAGACTTGATACTAGCATATGTCCATTGTTGTAGCCTACTGTGGTAAAATTTGACTTATGAAGGGACACTCTTCTCATAACCATACATTTCCTGGTAAAGATTAAGGCTAGATTAATTTCTACGAAGAATTATGGATGTTCTCTTCACTTCTCCTATTGTTTGCACTTCAATTTTGTTCCCTTGATTTGCTACAGAGGCCTCCCCCCTAGAAAACCAAGCAACCAAGTTAGGTCTTTGCTCCATTTGCAGTAGATGTATTTAATGATAATGAGACTTATGTTCAAGCTAATGCTTTGTCACTGACTTTAAGGCTATAATACCAAGATCTTTTCCTTATTATCTCCAGAAAATTTCTAAATAATGTCAAACTGAATAGATATAACCATGTACAAAATATTCTGATGCATGTTATATTTTCCAGCTGTTGATTGGCATCCAGTACACGAGTCACTGTTTGCGAGTGGAGGCTCAGATGGAGCTATCATGTTCTGGAATATGGGGTAAGTAATCTTATAAATTTCCTATAGAATCGTGTTTTGATGAAAAATAGTGGCAAAGTCCTTTCACTATCGTTGCGAATCATTTAGACAGAGAATTTACCATAACATTAATGTTGGATTTCTTTGTTGGAGGTTGGATTTCTTGTGACCATGTTCACATGACGTCCTCAATTACGTCACAATGGTTCATTTCCCAGAATGTCCCCAGTGCTTAAAATGACCGCCTTCTCTCGAGGATTCCAAAACTACCTTCAGAATTTCGGTTACCCTATTTGCTAGAATGTTATGGTAAATTCCCTGTCTAATTTTAAATCACTCGATTGGCAACAATGATTTATGCCAGTATGATCTGAACAAATCAGCACAAAAATTATATCTGAAATGAAGAGTTGAAATAGACTCTGATCAACAGGGGGTGGTCTCTCTTCGATTATTTTAGCGATTGAGTGAGTTCCTCCTTAAGAAACTCCCCTCATACAATAGCTTTTTGTATTGATCCTAATTTATACACTTGTACTTGTGTCTCGGGGGGTATCTTAACAAGGATATGGTAGCAGGGTGTCCCATTTTTAGGGTTACCTTTTTGAAATCAAGTACGAAATTATTGGTGTGCATTTTCACTTAATAGTCAATTGTACCCGGAATTATGGGTATGAATTTTGAGAAAAGTTAAAAAGATAGAAATGTAGTCACATGAATTCCATGCAAAGAATAATTCTGGATATATTTTATGACCTGATAGCTCACTGTCCTTGTGTTGTCAACTCATTTACACTGATGTGTGATATGAGACTTATATTTAGAAATATTTTGGCTTATTCAGATACAATTTTGTGGTTCTACTGAAATTTTGTCTCTTATACATATTCCGTGACATGGAATTATGGGTCCCCTTTTTTCAATCTACGACCGGAGTTATGGCCCTAATTTTTTTTCAAAATGGCACGTCACTATCACTTAACCCCCTAAGGTACCCCCGAGACTTTTGTTTTGCTAGACTTACTTTATTTTTGATTTTATGTATTGTATGATGAGAATTTTAAAATCATAATCAAAACTAAGATGAAATTAACATTTTTCTGTGGCTCTGTAATTGGCAAGTGCTTCCTTTCATTGTCTCTGTATTGATTTTCAGATCGACGAAAGAGCTTGGTGCAATGGATCATGCTCACGACGCGATGATATGGTCTGTCAGGTGGCATCCGCTCGGACACATTCTGGCTTCAGGCTCCAACGATCATACATGGTACATCATTTTACTTTTTGCTGTTATGTTTAGTATTTCCATGACATATTGCACTTCAGTGCTTGATCGAGATGGTTTTTGTGATTCTATTTATGACTAAGAAATATGCAACGAGCAATGTGCCCTCCCGGCTTCACTGCACTGGCTGTGCTAGAACTTATGAAATGGGATGGGCGGTTGCCCATTGTTGGTGTTTAAGAAGCAAAGAGAACTCACATTGCTACAAGAGCAATGAGCGAAAAGCTAATGGTAGAATATGGCTCAAGGTACACAAAGAGTGCCTAATAAGATACAAGATCAACGAGCGAAATTCAAGTATGGGATAAAGAGACCTAATATACCCTCCCAGTTGTCACCGCACTGGCTGTGCTACAACTTGGGAAATCGGGCATATGATGCCAGTTCAACGTTGTTTGTGTTCAATAACCAAAGAGAACTCACATTGCTACAAGAGCAATGAGCGAAAAGCTAATGGTAGAATATGGCTCAAGGTACACAAAGAGTGCCTAATAAGATACAAGATCAACGAGCGAAATTCAAGTATGGGATAAAGAGACCTAATATACCCTCCCAGTTGTCACCGCACTGGCTGTGCTACAACTTGGGAAATCGGGCATATGATGCCAGTTCAACGTTGTTTGTGTTCAATAACTAAAGAGTACTCACATTGCTACGAGAGCAATGAGCGAAAAGCTAATGGTTGAATATGGTTCAAGATACACTAAGAAGTTACAACAGCAATGTGCCAGATACAAGTATGTGATCAAGAGACCCAATGCTGGTTATCTGGCTATGTAGCAGCTTGTAAACTTAGGCATACTATGTACGGTTACATAATGTTGGTGTTCGAGAGGCAAAGCGTGCTCAAATTGGTACAAAAGCAACGATCAGAAAGCTAACTTGGTAGAATGTGGCTCAATGCGTAAAGAGTACTCAAGAAGTTACAACCAACGAGCGAAACACAAGTATATGATAAAAAGACCCAACGTACCCTCCCGTTAAAATGCTCCTTAGATTGAGTTAAATTTTTGTTTTTCCTCAGTAAATTCTGGACTCGAAACCGACCTGGAGACAAGATGAGAGATAAATATAATCTAAATACGCATCCTCTTGGTGATGATGATTATGGTAAGTTATCTGCCATTTTTTGTCTCCATGAACCTGGATATATGGAAGCAAGCAGGCCTATTTGCCGATGAAATGTGGATTGGTATTTCTACTTTCGGCCTGGAAAGCAGGCTGAACATGTAATCAGCCTAGAAAACAACTTTGCAGTACTTTTAAGGGTGTTTACAACTGTGTGGAGGGATATCGTCAGTAATGAAGGGAATTGGGAATTGGGGCTACTATCAATGAATTAAAAGGTGTTTAGTACATTGGGGGATAGTATCAGTACTGTTGAGGGATACCATCCGGTTCTGCGGAGGATATTCAGTACTGTGAAGAGTAACGACAAACACTGAGGGGGTGATACCCAAATACCCAAAGTGCCTGTGGTTTAAAGGGGCCATGAACCGTAAATCCTCTTTATTAAGATTTTGATTGATTATAACCCCTAAATCCCCCCTAACCCCTTCTATCCCTACACGTGTATTTCCCCTGACACCCATAACCCCTCTATGTATGTAACCTCCCTAACTGTGTTCTAAAGAATTTCCCCTGAAAGAATTCAAAATATCAACATGCAGAATCTAAAAAAACTGAGATAGTATCGTGCTCTTCAGATTTTATTTTTATAACAAGGTATTAGTTTTATTTTCAACGAAAACTATTAACTTTTACTTTGTGTTTCTGAACTATGAATTCTCTATTTTAAGAATACGACGTACCAACGGTGAATGAAACTTCGAATTTGAGTATTTCTGAACTATCAACTGGGTCTACTGAAGCTTCTTTACCTGGCTTATCAGTTCCGAAACAATCACCATCAACGCCCAACACTCCCAGTTCTGCAGGTAACCCTTTTATGTTTATATCAAATACACTTCTTAGTAAACTGAAAAACAAATCAGCAGAGCTGTAAAAGTCTGTCTGCGAGCGTTTAGAAACCGATGAACAATGTTTCGCAAACTTTTAACTGTTCACGTTCGTCGGTTTTCAATTTCCCTCTGCTCGTTGCTCCGAAAACAGTGGAAGGTGTTTCATTAAAGATGTTATTTAATAGTCTTATATCTAGTTCCAAGAACTACTCAACCGACTTTACTCAACACTAGTCATTTTCACGTAGCAAGGTGAAGCCTCACACGGCACTCATAACTACTGACAAGGTACCAATTTATACTCCTGGGTGGAGAGAGGCACAATTGTGTTCACATCTTGCCCAAGGATGTCATCTTCATTTTGCAAGGGCTTGGTTTTGAACCCACTACTTTTCGGTTGTGAGTCCAACGCCTAACCACTACACCACAGAGGAGTAGTGCTATTTTCCTTCTTGTTTTTTTTTAAACAAATTTAGACACTCAACTGGATTAAGTGTTATCTGGAGTTGTACTCTTTTGGAAACCTTCGCTTATCCCTCCCTTGTGTACCGTTTTCAAAAGACTTTACAGAAATGATTTGCCCAAGAGATTAACGCCCTAAGTCATCTCTATGATTTATCATGAGGAATTCCTGGAATTGCCGAGGAGAGCTCGCCCACTGATAAAATGAAGCAACAACAGGAAGTAAAACCAGCTCCACTTCAAGCTGCGAGAACTTCCGCCTTCAAGCTACCTACTGCAGCGGTATCACCAGGCAATACGGTAATATTCACGAGTTTTGACATATTTGACCAGTCAACTTTCTTAAAACAGGTTCTATTTCTCTACGCTAATGTCTTGAAAATTTGCAAAAACAAAAATAATACAAAAATCGACGTTTGGCTATGTTTGATAAACGACAGGTTTCTATTATGTATCTATCACGTATCTAGTAACTTAGATATTATAACTGAAGGAACTTTCGTATATGAATATAAATATTATTATTATTATTATTATTGTTATTATCATTATAATCATCATTATTATTATCATTATTAACATCATTACTATTATCATCATTATTATCATTATTATTATCATTATTATTATCATTATTATCATCATTATTATCAACATTATTACTTTCATTATCATTATTATTTTCATTGTTATTATCATTATTATCATCGCTATTATTATCATTATTACTTTCATTTATTTCAGGTTGACAAATCGAGGTCAAATGCTGCTTCGTCTGAACCGAAAGTAACCAGCACTTTCAAGATGCCCAATGCTGAAGAGGTGAAAGCTATTCTAGAAGGGAGTTCTGTCGGTAAGTTGATATTGCATTACAGAATGTATGTTGTCTTGTACAACTTTATTTCAACTGCAGTTTGGAGGTCACTCCCTCTAGTATTATTGACGTCACGTCACGTGATAAAAATGCGGTCACTTTGTCTGCCATTGCGATCTTACGATTTAGCAGTGATATTTCATAACGTGCAATGTTGTGAGTGAGGAAGGGAGTTAATTTTTAACGTAGGAAAGGCAAGACCAGCCCTTTTTAGGGCACAGTAGCATGAAGTACATCACCTTCTTAATGAGGTCCTAGGTTTTAGATTTGGCCTAGTCTCCAAAACTATTGCTAGGACGCCATTTTGAATTTCAACGGGGAAGATAACGCGTAGGAAAGTGAAGGTGTTTAGATTTTCCGGAAGATGTTTCAAAATTTTTCGACTCGCCTAAAAATCAAACCTAAAGCTGAAAATTGAAGAACATTTATCATAAACAAGCCAATACTTTAGGACGGGAAAGTTAGTATCTTTTGCAAAGTGATGTTATTGGATTAATTTCGTCGAGGTTACGAATGGCCTCAATACTGACTTCCTTTTAGGCCTCTGGGGAAATCTCCTTGAATTTCCGACAGTCTCTCAAATCGTTGCCTGCCTTTTTTTCCTTTGTAAAGTCCATGTTTATCTGTTCTCTGAGGGTGTGGGTGAAGTATTTATTATATGTGCCAAGAAAACTATATGTGTGCCAAGAAAAGGCTTTGATTGAAAAAAATAGTATTAAAGTATTTTGATTTTGTTCCACTTTCAGGGGGCAGTGGAAACTCTGGTGGCAACGGAATTTTACCAACTCCCAGTGATAAATTTAAAATTGACCCCCCTGTGCAGATGAGGGGAGTCTTTGATCCATTTGAAATCGCGTCCGGGTACGTGTTCGATGCCGAAGAAGTCTGGGTAAACGAGAAGGCAGCCAGGGAAGCAGAGAAACAGGCACGCAAGCGGCTCCGAAGGCAGGACGTTGTTTATCATGGAATCGAGGAGTTCATCAACCAGGATTCCGGTCAGTTCGAAGAAGAATCTGGCCCGAATGGGAGACCTGGATTCCATCCACCCGGTTGGCGAGAGCCTCCGGAAAAACGACGCAATTTCCAAGGTCCGTCCGGATTTCATCATCCAGATGCTGGACCTAATATGAGACCACCGATGCCCCATCGAAATCAGGGTGAGCTTAGACCGCGATTCCCTTCTTTTAGGGGTAGGCACCCACATCCAAATCAAGGAGGCCGCAACGTACCGGACGAAAATTGGCCTGGGAATGAAGCTCCCGTATTGGATGAGGAGCAAGAGTTCTTTGAAGAACAGGGAGAGCTAGAGATCGGGCCAGGTGGGCCCTCGGGTGATGGGCCAGCGCTTTGGGAGGAACAGCCAGAGAATGAACACCCTGGTTTTCAGGGGAATAGAGGAAGGGGACGGGGGCGTGGTGTGATGAATAACTCAATGAACAGACCTCCATTCGCACGTGGGGGGATGAACAACAGTATCCGCTCTCCTTTCCCTGACCAATCGTTTGGGCAAGGGGCACCCTCTGATCATGGCATGTCATGGAGGCCCAGAGGACCGGGACACTTTGAAGACAACTCCGAATATTCTGACCCTCCGAATCACGAACAGAACAATGAGTGGGACGGTTCTAACTACCTACCTGGTCAACACCATGGACCGCGCCCTCTACTAAGAAGAGGAAGAGGTGCTCCGCCTGGGGGAAGAGGTGCTCCGCCTGGAGGAAGAGGTACTTCGCCTGGAGGGAGAGGTGCTCCAACTGGAATGAGAGGTGCTCCTCCAAGAGGGAGAGGCGCCCCACCTGGTAGGAGACCACCCTCTTTTGAAGGAAGACCACCAGGAATGTCTCCGAAAGGGAGAGGTTTTCATGGCAATATGCCTTCTCCGAACGATAATGCGGTGGGTGAAGACGGCATAGGTATGAAAAATGGGCCTAAACTTAAAGGACTGATGGACGAAGCTATATCTCCTGCCCGTAAAGAGTGGCGGAATGACAATCTCGGCCAAGGAACGTAGTTTTTTTATGTCATTTGTTATTTTACATGTATCGTCCGTAGCTTTCTGGGCCAAGCTGCACTTTAGCGGACAGAATTTGTTGCTTCACAGAAATCTTATTGAATTGAATTGCTAAGCCACAAGGACTGTAAAAGGGATGAACGTACTTAAACATTTCGAAATACAGCTACTTCTGAATATGATGAAATCTGCAGAATATTACAATGGGAATTTTACTTAGATTTTCAGATCCACGGAAACATCAATTTCATATTTCGGTGTTTCAGTAAAACCCTGAATATAAGAACCTTACATTTTGAGATCACCTTATTCAGGTTATTTTTTATATGATGCTTTTTTGAAGATGTTAAGGATGTTAGGGTTCTCGGATAGCTAAGAATCGTTACTGACTACCGGATTTTACGCTAAGCACGAACAAGTGTTGGCCTATTTAGGAAAATGCCTATAAAGCATCAGGTTTTTGAACTATGTAAAATATTTATGAAAAACAATTTTTAATGATGAGAACTTTCCATAAATTCAGCGTGAATATTCTCTTATGAAATTAGGTTAAGTTAGTACAGTCAAGGCCTTATAAGGATCTTGTAAGCGGATGGTTCTTATTTACGGGGTTTTACTTAGACAACTTCTACTGGCTTACAATATGATTCAATGTCCTGTCTGCTAAAGTGCCCTCGTCCCCATTTCTGTTTGTTATAATTGGATCTGACTAAAAACGAATCGTCTCAATCGTTTTAAAAACCCTGAGTCTATATGAAACTGAATGTAGATGGTTATATGAAAAAGTATGATAAGGGGCTCTGTTTGTTGAGTATAATGCGATCTTATCTTTGTTCAATTCGTTATTTTTGCCAATTTTAATGTATTTTTTAATCTGAGCCTGGTATTTTTCATTTAGTCATCCCATTCGGAGAATCCTTGCTCCAAGCAAAGAGCTTGCCAGCGTTTGCATTTTGTGTTGCAGATTTCTGTTTGTTGAACAGATTTTACGCATGTGCAAAAGTGTTGTATAGCGTTTCAAATTTTTGCTGGCAGTTTTTTTGAGGGTAAAGAGATTGACAAATTAACGGAAGAAAGCAACAAATCAGAAAAGAATTCTGTCATATAACAAAATTTCCATTGGTAAGGGGTAACCTATTCGCATTGTTCTTACTTTTTACTGAATTTCATTGTAAATAAGATTGAGTACATATGTCTAATCTTGTGATGAGAATAGTCCAAGCTTCGAGACCTGCAATCCTGGCCAAAAGGCCTTGAGACACAATGGTGATGTTGCGATTAATTCAATCATGGAGCTATCAAACTATAATATGATGTTTGAACTCCCCCCCCCCCCCCCCCCACCCCTTCACTCAAATCAATGTTGAACTTCCCTTCATACTTCTTGCACTTGAAACATCAGCAAAGACAATCCCCGCCAACAGTCTTGGAGCATTTGCATGACTTTTACAGTTTCCTACACTCTGCCCCCTCCCCTCCCCCTTAACAATGTTGTTTCTGATAACAAAACTAGCCTAATAGCATTCAGTTAGTGTTAAGTGTAGCCCTATAAAGTTCCTTTGGATAACAACATTGTTTTTAGGGAGGGGGATTAGACTGGATATGAAATGCTATGAAAGCTACAAAAGTACTTATATGTTAAGAAGAACAAGGGTGTTCCAACTGCTTTTGGCAGGAATCTCGATGTCATCGGATAATGTCATAGATGCATTTCCGCATAAAAGCAACATCTGGGACAATATTGTGTAAGAGGAGATGGGGTCTTTCCTCGACAATAGTATATATCGTATGGAAATCACGCATTGCCTTACGCATTGTCTTTTACAATGTCCTCTCTCCTGTATCCAATGTAGCAAGTAACTAATGATATTATGCTTATGATTATGATTATACCTTTTGGCGAGGATCGTGGTTGGGGCTTAATACAATTATGGTACCTTACTTGTCCGAATACATGCCTTATCTCTGAAGAGCTCCCTAAAAAATGTACCCTGCGTGCAGACTGGAACCCCCACAGAGACTCAAACCAGACCCGATCTATGCTCACTGATCGAGGTTTGAGTCTTTGAGCAGGCAAGGGGAAATATCACTCAAGCCATATTTGCCGTCGCACGTGAATTTTGTGACGTCAGATCAATCTCCACCTTAGTGAGAATCAATCTTGGTGATTCTTCAGCAATCGACTTCAGAACATTTACAAGAAGGTCGACTATTTCGATTGCTATTCATCCAGCTTCGAAATGGATGTTTTCAAAGTATTTCTGCTTGGCTCTGTGGTCTTAGCATTGGTTATTCCTGACAGTAATGGATACTGCGCACCAGGGACAGGTCTGTATTGACACTTGGCATTCATCTGGTTATGTGTTGGTCATGACTTGAAACGGTTTGATTGATAGATCTTCCGTCGAGTCAAGACCACTGAGTCTTAACGTTAACGTTTAACGTTTAAGTTTCTGTTTAACGTGCTGGCCTGACTAGGGACGGGGATTGTTACCAACAGGGGCAAGATAAACTACACTCTTTTTATAAGAACCAGTAAAATTGATTTGAAGCTGGCTGTTCTTAAATATTCCTCTATTTTCAGCCTGAAATGTTCTTAAATTGTTCTTACTTTTACAATGGTTGGGAAGCCTTTTTGCTATCAGTTGGGCTAATTTCTGCAAAGTTTTACTCTCTTGACCATCTGACATTATCTGTGTTATCTGTGTGTATATCAGCTTGTTTTTTAATTATTTCTCAGTCTTATGGCTATTTCATAAAATTTTCATATTGAGCCAAAAATGGTCAGCTTCGGTTTGTTCTTAGCTTTTTCTTAAGTTTTGGCCAAATTTGAGGCTCGTGGTCTTACAAAATTGTTCTTATAAAAAAAGAGTGAATACTTCCTTAGGTCCTTATGTGTTTAATAGTCTGTGCTTGAATGGGCTTCTGTTTTACGTGTTAGCCTGAATAAGGCAAGGCCTTGTTTTAGTAGGGACATGGTAGTATTCACTTCATCCCTACGATGTATGGAAGTATATGGCCCCAATGTGTTTATTGAATAGACTTGACTGCGCTTTGAAAATTCAATTGAAAACAATCATAACTTTGTAAAGATAAGAGATTTTGTTAGTCGAGAATGCAAAATTGTGCTGCTAGTTTACGTTGATATTCATGATCTAACCCAGTTTCAGACAAACTGTTGAATAGAAAGTTAGCGATTCATCTTTCTTATAATCAATTGATAAAAACTTGTGGGACTATTAACAAATACATTACATGGACGATACCCTAGAAAGAAAAGTTCATGGCTATCCAAGGGCCATTACACCAAATACATGAAAATAATAAGATTTCAGGCACCATAAATTACACTCGGAAAGAAAGGAAGATATAGCAGAAACAGAGAAAATTTGATTGTAGCTGTGTCATAAAACAAAGGGCCAGTACTTCTTAGTTAGCAATGTTTATGTTGATAAGCTAATTAGAATTAACATACGAACAAACTAATAACAGCAATATTTTATTTTCATTGAAGATACAACCCTGCAAGTAGTAAAGCCAGCGAACAACGCCAAAGTGAAAGTGCCCACCGGAGGAGAAACGACCTTGCAAGTCAGATACAACGGCAAGCCTCAGGTGCGATGGTATCTTAACGGAAAGAGAATCCCCCTCAACACCAAATCGAAACATTTCAAATTCATCAAGGGAGGAGCAGCATTCGACCAGTTAGGCCCTATTTTGACGGTCAAGGACTTCAAGAAGATCACTGCAGGAGCGTATAAAGTTGTTATCGATAATTCTGGTTGCATCAACAGTGTGACTATCAACGTGGCTCATGATAGTAAGTGATCTTCAATTCTTACTACAACAAAACTCGATAGGATAAAAACCACGTCCTGTCTAGCATACGCATACGAGAACTAAAAGAACTATAAAACATGACACTGCGATTGGCCAGCATTTTCTCGACAAACCACTATGTGCTCAAGCCAACAGTGAGAATGGTTTTCGAATAAATGGCAGAGCAAGGTCTACATTTCATTTGGGTGTTTTAGAATCTGTCTACCTAAAACCAAGGATCCCCTATTGTGTAGACGATAGAAAGAGTTTGTTTTCGTCTTAGGACTTTTGAAGTAATCTTATTGGTCCCAAGGACCTCGATCTAAAATAAAATTCAGTTTAATCATACACAACCTATTGCTTCAGAAATTAATTTTGATTTCGAAAAGATTTGGAATTTCATGCAAATTCAGGCTGTTCACGAAGAAATCTTTCCATTTCGGCGAATCGATAAGAGCCCTTGTCTCCGCATAGTCATGATATTTGGTAGGCCATCACTGAAGCAACAAAAAAGATACAAAATGTACAATTTCATCCTCGCTTTATCACTACATCTCCCCAAGTCTTCTACTTCATGTAACCTACTTCCCCTAGTCCCAGCCTCCATTCCATGTATACAACATGGCTACCTAGCTTACTACAGCTATGCAGTTATACGACAAAGACCTGTTCAATACTTTTAAGAATATCCTTGAGTGTCGTCAATTCAGTGGGTTTAATTTATTTTATTTCATGTCATGATTTTCCTCGCTATCCATATTGCGTATCATCATAAATAGGATATAGCCTCCATCAACGGACACATCCATACAACGGACAGATACTTGGGTCTCAAAATTCAAATAGTCATCAAAAGCAACCTCTTTACAGCGGACACCTCTAAACCACGATTTGTCCCAATGATGTCGGTTATATGGAGGTTGCACTGTATTTTGAATTTCTCATTTCGTTTTGCAGCAACCTTCGACATACAGCGATCACTGAACACCATGTTCAAGAAGACACCGTTCTTGAAGAAGAAAGTTGGAATTACTCTCGTTTGTCTCGGGTTTGCCTTCGTCTTCATCATCTTCCCATTCATGGTTTGCGGAGCACTTTGTTCCAAAATCAGAAAACTCAAGTAAGTTGAGGCTGAATACCTTTTTCACTGACTTTTCCATCGCCCTTGCAAAGACGTTCGCTAATTCAGACTCGCATCAGTTCGGTCTCTACATAGTGTATAGAAAGATATAGTTGGGAAACCTATTTTCTTATCTTTTCTTTTAAGTTTTTTTTGGATTGAGAGTGCACAGTGTATCGTTTTGTGATTGTTTTAGCCAACAAGGTCATGAATGAACAAATAAGCCAAAACACTTCATTTGGTTACGTATCCAAAAGTGTACGTTATGTCTGAAATGTTTTAAAGTATTCACCAGCATATTTATGAAAGCAATGTTTACATGTAAAACACTAACAGTCAAGAGAGAGAGGATAGGGAATACTTTGTACACTCTCGTGTACTGTTAAACATCAAATGTGAAACAAAAACGTACAACAATAGGTTTCCTAACCACGATGAAGCTTTTCTCAGCCCTCATTTCAACCGCTCATTGCTCTCCAGTCCTTACGCCAAATGCAGTCGAGAAAGGGTTTCGAAATGGGGTCCAGTTTATTCAATGTACTTGAAGAAGGACGGAGAACTTGTCAGAAATTTTGAATGTAGGTCTAAAAACTGGCTGGATTCCATAGCTGGCATCAAAATGAAGATATATTTCCATTGGTTAGTAAAGTAGATGCTGTGTTGAATCCTTGTTAATAGCAACGATCGCTTGATACATGAATATAAACCAAGTTTCCTTGCTACTCACGTCCCTACCAAATATCGTCAGTAACAGTCTCTTATAATCTATAATCTAAGATAAACTCTCATCTTTTTAGGAAGGAACTAGATTCCGAAAAAGGAAAAGTTGAGATGTACTACGACTACGAGCACAAGAAGAAAAGCCACAAATCCAAGTCAGACAGCAAGAAGTCCTCTGCGAAGGAGCGTCAGGCTCTCATCGAGGAAACTTCGTCTTCTGATGACCTTCCACGCGCAAGGCCTGCTGGGAAGGATGCGAAGTCTAAAACGCATTCAAGACACAACTGAGGTGACACAAACTTGGGTATTAGGTATATAAAGTTGAATTTCAAATAATAATCCGTAAAGAATTGGGTTCAGAAAAAGGAGTAATAAAAATTGATTAAGAATGTACGAAAAAGAAGCAAAAAGTTTTGATTCTGTATCTAATGACAATTTTTTTGAGCCTCCTTTCACCATCCATCCCCCCTGTATTAAGAGAAAAGAAGGACTTTTCTGTTACCATCTTGAAATAATGCAAATTTACCCCCTGGAAATCCCTCAATGTATTCCGTTTCCTTAGAACTTGCAAAGTAATCTGGGATGGCCAGGGGGTAAATTTTTCTCAATTCAAGATGGCTGCCAAAACAGGAAAAGGTCAATAATATGCAGATTTAAATATTTCTCAATCCTTTTTGTCACAAATCAAAACATTGATTCTCTTGATGTCCATCTCGCTTAGGCCATCACGTTGGCCTAGCTTTATTTTGGAATAATCAATGCCAGGCAAGTTAGGCTTGACAGAATAGGTTGCTTCGTTGCCTTTGGCGTAGAAATGCGAGTGGACGTGAGTGATGCTGTTGAAATCATACTTGTAATAATCTTTGTTTGTCTCTGACTCTGGGCCTAGACTCCATTCCAGTTCTTTCATATCTTTGTCGAGGAAGGCACCTAAGAAAAAAATGCCTTCTTTATATATCAACCATAAGTCACAAATCTGTAAAAGATTGGGTTCAGAAAAAGGAGTTATAGAAATTTGGTTAAATATTGTGCGAAAAAGGCTCGGTTTGAGGTTGGGTTTATGGGCCTCGATTTCATTCCATCCCTCATATCTTTGTCGAGGAAGGCACCTTAGTTATGAATTAACAACAAGAAAGGGTCAGGGTGGGATGTGATTTTATTTTAGTTTATAAGAATTTTATCAAGGAAAGTAATGTCCCTTCCTGGTTTCCACCGCACTGGCTGTGCAGCAACTCTTAAACTTACAATGTACAGTTAAGCATTGTGGATGTTTGAAAGCAAGCATCGCTTGAATAACTTCAAGAGACAACATGGGAATCTTGAATAATTTTCATCAACTTTACGTTTTGCTCGTTGCTTTTATATCAATTTGAGCGCTCTAAAATGTTTCTACAAAGTTGACCTTGTTGCGCAAGGGTAGAAAGGGGTTGATTGAGGATAGCGTAAGGGTTCAGGAAGGTTTGTGTAAGGGTTGATTAATGCTTGAGTAAGGGTTGAGTAAGATTTGAGTAAGGTTTGAGCAAGGGTTGATTATTGATTGAATAAGGTTTGAGTAATGTTTGAGTAAGGGTGCGTAAGGATTGATTAAATATCGAGTAAGGGTTGAGCTAGGTTTGAGTAAGGGCTGAGTAAGATTTGAGTGAGGTTTGAGAGAGAGGTTGATTAAGGATTGATTAAGGTTTGATTAAGGATAGAGTAAGGATTGAATAAGGTTTGAGTAAGGGTTGAATAAGGGTTGAATAAAGTTTGAGTGAGGTTTGGGTAATGATTTACCAAGAGTTCAGTCTAGAGGCCATTTCAAATATAAATACATCTGACATAATCCCTGAACAGGAACGCAAACTTTAACCGTGGTCAATATCATAGGTTGTATGTAGAAATAGGAAGTCCTTATATGATGTCGTACCATTTGGTGTTCTGAGTTGGTCTTCATTAATGGTGATGTATTTGTCTCTGTCTGCTCTCATGTTTTCGTGTAAGAATCCCAAAACGTGCATCATCTGATGCAGAGCCGAGCCAATGTACGCACAATCCTCCCCAATCGATACCTCTTTACGTTCGCCGGGTCTCCCCATTCTTGTATAGCACCTTAACAATGAAATATAAGATCATCATACAGATAGTGAGGGATAGAGAGCTGTCGAAAGAGGGGTATAATTGATTTAAGGGATATTTCTATAGATCAAAACTGTTTCATCATATGAGATAGATTAAATAGGCTTAAGAAAGGGTTAAATAGTTGTTTATGTGTATTTGCTTGAAAGTACTACACAATTTTCATCCTAGCACTAAGGTATCTGAGAAATATTATCTCAGGATCCCTTGCAAATTCTAAGACAACGCATGCATCCATCGGCGCTAAGGAGGCAGATTTGCTTTAATCAAAGATGGTAGAATCAATCGGAATTACATCTCGTTCAGTCATTTAGCTGCACCGCCTAAATAACGATAGTTGTCAAGTAAATGAAGGCAGTAATGAGTATAAATCTAAATCATGCTGGTGAAACTTCATTATCACCTCCCAAACAAGTGGATTTGTGATTTCGATATACATCAATCTTTATGCTCAACTTAGATGTAGCTATACACTAAGTTTTAAAAAGGGCAAAATGCGGCCCTAATACAGGTAACGTATGCGTAGAAGAATGGAGCACCTCGATGATTTAACAACATCTCGAACGGAAAATGGTTTATTCCTATGTCCATGCTAGAATATTTTCTGATTTTTCATTCTACCCTGATGTTTTGTACATATCAAGTACTGACTCACCCACTTCCCTGCCTAAAGTGGACATAGTCACGCTGGGAGGGCTTTGTCTTCTTCTGGAAAGTGATGCAGGTATGCCTTTGAAGGTAAACGGCTGCACCCTTCACTGCAGCATATGACTGGTGACCTGAAAGGAGGAAAATGTTAATTGACCGATAGAATGACCTCCTTTTCGTGTAGATGATTACTCCAAACGAGGTTACTGTTAAGTTGCTCTTGCTGTTCTCTATCTAGCCACACAGCTAGGAAAAACTCTTGTATTATAATGATAAATACTATAATGGACTACTTTTACGAGCTTGGCGGCAGAAAAAAACAAGAAGTCCAAAAACAGAAAGTCAGGGTCCAGAGATGGTGGATTTGCAATTTGGAGAAGTATTTCTCTTTGGTGAGCGTAGGTAGGACAGACACAGAAAATGTCTTTCATCCTCAATGGTATTGTAAATTTGCCTTTATCTATGCAATCTAATCCATTCTTAAAACTAAGCAAATTCATTCATTTCTTGATACAGTAGAATCCCGATAACTCGAATATGCGATAACTCGAACTCTCGCTAACTCGAACAGATTCGGCATTCCCCTTGAGCCTTATTCATGTTATAAAGAGCCTCGATAACTCGAACATTTGATAACTCGAACTCTCGCTAACTCGAACAGATTTGGCAGTCCCATTGAGCCTTATTTATGTTATGAAGAGCCTCGATAACTCGAACATTCGATAACTCGAACTGTTTTGATCGTTCCTTGCTTGTTCGAGTTATCGGGATTCTACTGTATACATAAAATGTTCTTAGACGTGAAATATTAGTGCGGTAAGTCTAATATCATACAAAACGTAAACTTGCACAATAACGTATTAAGGCTTGCACTTTACCTAACATAACTACGGGTTCAAGAAATAAAATTGCCTATGATTTTGGAAACCATATCTGCACTATTAAGAACGTCAATAATGATAATAATGATAATAATCATCAGGATTGGGGACTGATTTTACCGATAGAAGATTTCTGATGAGTGAATACACATAAACAGGAACAAGCAGTACTACCTTAACCCGGCAATGGGGTCAAACACGCTTCTATACCATCAACCCTTGTTGCTTGATGAACTTGTCATGAAATAATGATAATGATAATGATATGATATGTTTATAGTAGGTGGTCTACAATAAATTATCTACAAAGAGAACAATTCTTTACAATAGGGCTCACAATCAAAAACGTAAACTAATAAAAAGCTAAATAGGAAATGTTAGGTAAAAGCATTTCAATCCTTAATCAGTATGCCCAAATCAGTGAAACATTATCTACAATCCTCGCCATAAGGTTTTGAGACACAATGTCGATTTTAGCATTATCTTAAACATGGAGTTATCAACCTGTAAAATGATGTTAGAGCTCCCCCTTTTCACCAACCAATGGTGGTGCTAGGTCTTGATGTCACCGGAGGATGCTGCAGATGCATTTGTGCACCAAAGCAACATCTGAAACAACATTGGTTAGGGGGAGATGGGGGTCTTTCTTCGTCAATTAGTATATATCGAGTGGCAATCATGCATTGTCTCATACCTTTAGGCGAGGATTGCAGCACAAATGGCCTTCTCTGGGAATGCTTCCGAATCAAAACCTAACTTACTCAGATCTCCTACAGTGTAATATATGACATGAGACAAGGTTCGCAAATTGCTGAGAGACAACTCCCTCTTGGCACTTCTTTCACTCAGATCAATGTCTCCATCCACTAGCGATTCTGAAAGAAATCAAAAAGTTGTAAGTGCATTGAGTGATTATTCCTAGGAAGAAGCAAGATTCGGAAAATGAATCCAGATACTTTGTGTGAATGAAAATATTCTGAGTAGGACTCAAATAAACGACCTAAGATGTAGTACGTCATTGCTCTCACCAGCAAGATATCGGGGCACGCTTGATCACTAAAGAGGCCCCCCCATAATACCCCTGAATAACGGATTCACGCGTCAATTTTTCATTTATTACGCCATCACGGACCTTAAAATAGAATTTTCACGATCTTTTCGATCTTTGGCTTCAAATTTGCAAGTAGAAGTATTTGAACAGTGGAATTTTGTAAGGACCGAAATTATGCAAGAAAATTTTAACGACCACGACGCGTCACGCAATCACACACTTGAAAACTCTTTTTCACGGAATAACGACCACATTTTCAACAAATCACGCTGCACGAAGGATTTTTTGATCACGAATTCACGAACCGAAAATATCTAAATCACGAAATTACGCGCGAAAATATGCCAAATAACGCTTCACGTACAAATATGGGGGACCTCACTAAACACTGATGAGTGATGATTAATTATTGCTACTCTATGATCAAAGTGATCAAAGATTGGCAATTGGTGATTAGCGATGATTCATTGATAGAATTTGTTACTGCTGAATAGTTGGAGGTAACAAACAGTGTGGTATATACCGAATGATAAAACCTGACAAGAAGCAGGATTCGGAAAATCAATCCAGATGGTTTGTGTGAATTGACCTCTGAGTTTGTACGCCTGTGCTCTCACCACTAAACTATAAGGGCACACCCTCAAGTCATGTAAATCATATGAATCGTACCACCAAGCACCAAATTAAGAGAATACTATCATAGTCCTCAACAACTGCACTTGACGTGCCAAAGACGACGACTCTCCCACTACTGATCTCAAAATTAAGACTGGATCAAGTATTATGTTGTTTCTAGAAGCAAATGTTTGAAGCCATTTCCCTAGTCTTGCGTTGGGCCTCCCAATATGGCTGCCAAAGAAATTATGTTTACTTGATTGTTTTTTAGCATTAGCTGCACGATAATTAAACCTCATGCTCATCATTCATAACATTCCAACAATCATCTAGAAAAAGCACGCCCCAGTGGAATTCTAATGTATTGAATTGGACCTTCAAATATGGCCGCCACTGAAGGAGGGTCCATCATAGCCAGTCATAACTGAGTAGCTCTCAGTGGTAGAGTGCTGCACGGACGTCGCAAGCATCTCAAACTCTGCGGGCACAATGCTACAAGGGCACTTTTCATTAAGAAAGAGAGACAATTTCTGAAAATAATAGATAATGAATGGTTCCCTTTCCTATGTACTGTAGCTTGAGTTGGTGTGATAGTAATAGCTATCCAAAGACATCAACTAATTAAAACCAACCAGCAAACTAAGGCAGTGTTTACACTGGATCGGTTCCAATTAGAACCGTACCCAAACGGGCACGTTTAGGCCTTGCGTTTACACGGGACCGACTGGAACCATTCCAAATGGAACTGCTAGCCGTGTCCAAATGAGTCCACTTGCGAAATTAACCCCGTTAGGAACCGTAAGGAAAGCAGTTCCACTCGGTTCCATAAGGAACGGTTCCAAAACGTCCCGTGTGAGTGCTGCCTAGGGCGTGATCGAAGATATACATACCATGGTTCTCCTCTGCCTTCATTTGCCACCTCTTTTCTTCCTCGGTCATGTCATCGACTAAAAAACATCAAAACTGGTTTTTATCATTCCAACATGAAGAACTAAAAGTGAAACTAACCAAAATAAAAAGAAACCAATATACCGAAATTGCTGCAAAACTTCTTGCAGTTTCTTGGTGGTGACTTAAATGTGTTTCAACACAAACTTTAACGGGGGGCTCTCTCTCGATTAGTTTATCTATTAGAGAGCTCCTACTTAGGCAAATATATCTAAATACATTATGTTTTTGTAAATTTGTTTTAGTTTTTGATAACTGTATAATGTTGTAATGTTAATGTATGTATTGAAATGTATTTAGGTATATTTGTTAATGAAATGAAATGAAAAAAAAAATGAAAATAACGCAGTTTATAACTCAGTTTACAAGGTTTCTTTGTTCGAGTCATCCGTTCACCTACTAATTAGCATTCATTCGTATTCTTTAAAAGCAGTTAAATTCTTTAAAATCTACCAAGGTACAATTATCGATAGTTTCTTACCAAAAAAGCGAGGGAAGGCAAATCTGTACGTACTTACCCCTAACAATTTCTGAAGCAGCGACTCCATAATCCACTTTACTTTCAGCAACAGGTTCATCACTACACTCGACGGTTAAAACGCAAGCAGCAATTAGCAACACTGACCACAACATCTTGAACATAACCAGAACCACACTGCTCCTCGTACGAACTACCCTAAACTAGAAAGGTCTTATGACCTAGGTATTCCGCAATGACTACCAAAATATTGCACCATTCACTTCTCATTCAAAAGTTTACGTTTGAAATGGTATTACACGTTTTTTTATTTGGACACTTAGCTTAGATTTCAGCCTACTGGTTTGTTATTTCTAGAGTGATTTTAGACAAAATAACAATCCCTATCCTTATAAAAAATATGTTTAGGATCCGTTTCTTGTCAGGGGCTTTACGTTGATGAACTTTGCTTGTGTTTATTTGAAACAGTATTGGAGATAGCAAAAAATCCTGACCCGAATCTCAGCCTTGTGTATCTTTTAGAGATCGCTCTTATAAAAAAACGTGTATTCAGTATAGAAGGGAGGTTTGCCTCATTCTTACGCTACACTGCTTGTTATAAGTTATTAGTAATTCTCAGAACAGCAGGAGTGCCTTGTTGCTTAACTGGTATTTTGACTTTGCAATTAGTTCACCCCTCACGGCTTTCATGCTTCACAAACAATCTAATTGCAAACAAATACGTTGAATACCACGCATGCAGAGGCTTTTTTATTAGAAGCTGAAATATTCCATTGCCAAACATTATACCATAGCCTGGACTAAAATCACAAAATTGTGTACCCTTGGCTACATTTATATCGCATGATAAACCCTGACATGATAAACCCAGCTTTATTTACTCTAGGTTCCCTTACAGCCAATCAAAAGCATTCAAATTAGCTATCATATTGACCAATCAGAGTTTTCCATCTAAAAACTGGTTTAAGCTGGTTTAGCTACTAATGGGAAAGCAGAATTGAACTCCGAAACACACTCAGTTACCTTTAATATGGAAGACTCTCCCCCCTTAAAACACGTTTTTTGTGTTCTTTTGAACAAGAGAATCAATCAGACTCCCCCTTACTAACACTGCTTTCATACTGGTAATCAAAGAAGTTTCTTTAATATATTTGCCTTTTAGGAAGAATCTGGACTTCTTTCTTATAAAAAAGATAGAAAACCAATTATTGTAGCTTGCTAGCATCAGCTAAGATGATAAACTACCACGTATTAGGCGATCACAGGTGCCTGCAGTGCTCAATTGAATTTCTATAGTGAATACGGACTTTATAATAAATCTTGCAAGTCAAAAATCAACAGAGTTGCTGGTACTTCAGTAAGCCCTGGAGTAAGACAATTTTCCGCATTGGTAGGAAGGGCAAATCAAAACCATATCAAATACAGAGTTCATATTTTTGTATTCGACACATTAAAAATGATGCATTTATTTCAATTTCTGCTGTTTATCGTGACACTTACAGTGGCTAATTGCACTTCTTTGGCTCAGAAGCGAGAAGACATTGTTTATGGAGCAACTGCTTCTAAAATTATCGTCGGTATGAATTTTTTACTCTTTCATATAGCATTTGCAAAATATATTTAAGAATATCGTGTCTTTCAAGATTTAAGTGTATTATAATAATTTCTTTCTTTTAACCACCTTTTAAAGACACGTGTAGCTAAAAGTATTTATTCAATTAGACAATCGGTACTGTGGAGGATGTTCAGTGCTGTGTAGGGGATACCATAAGTCCTGTTGGGGGATACTATAATTACCGTGGGGTATGTTTGGTACAGTTGAGGTATATTCAGTTCTGTGTAATATCATCTGCTCTATGAAGGATGTTTGGTACTGTGGAGGTATACCATCAGTACTGTTGGGTATATTCAGAACCATGAAAGGAGACCATCATTATCATAGGATATCATCATTACTGTTGGAGATTTTCAGTACCGTGGAGGAGCACCACAATCACTATAGAAAAAATAATAACCAAAGTGCTTAGTGTTTTCCTTCACAGAACTGAACATCCTCCACAGTACTGATCGTTACCCCCACACCACAGGGCTGAACATTCTCCACAGACAGTACTGATGGTATCCCTAAAGTACTGAACATTCTCTACAGTACTGTTGGTTGACCCCATAGTGCTGAAAACCTTCCACAGTACTGATGGTATCCCTTATAGTACTGAACAACCTTACACAGTACTGATGGTATCCCTTATAGTACTGAACAACCTTCCACAGAGTACTGAGCATCATATCATCAAAATACTGCACAGACGTTCCCTAGGGTGAGCATCTGAGAATAACTGCTTGACTTAAAGTAAATTTAATCAGAAGATGCTGCATTCATGATGATTTACTTTGATTTTTTGCAGCGGGTAAACTGACAGATGAGCAAAAAAGAAAGCAGCTCAAAGCAGAAGAGCAGGAAAGTGCGTCGTTAATGTTTCTTGTCTTCAAAATCGTAATGCACTGTACAATTTGTGTTTCTCTCTGCCCCTCGGTTAACTTATCAAATCGAAAATCTGTTTTGTTTTTCAGGCGACGCTCTTGTTAACTACATTGATGGAGATTGGAACGATGGTTTTATCAGCGTTTTAAGCACACTAGGCAATAAGAGAGAGATGAGATTTGATGGTTATTATTCCCTCTCCACCCTCCCAGCCATGAAGATTTCGATTGACGATGATCTCAGTAAGTCTATTTTTCTGAATATAGGAAACTCTGAAAAAGTATATACAGTAGAATCCCAATAACTCGAACATTTGATAACTCGAACTATTTTGATCGTCCCTTGCTTGTTCGAGTAATTGGGATTCTACTGTAACTACAAAAGCTTTGCGTCTGACACTTTAGATTATTGCGTCAAAAAGAGAATGAAAACGATACCTAACGAGTTTTCGTTCTCTTTTTTACGTACTACTCTGATGAGTGTCAGATACAAAGCTTTTGTAGTTATCATGTTTCGCTTTGTTTCCTCTGATTTTCCTCGCCATCCTAAAGATCGATACCGATCCAAGACTGTTTATATAACACTTTATTTTACTCTATATCATAACACTCTATTCAAGAATCATTTTATGATAATACTCTTTATTATCACATTTCTTCAAATATCGGGAAAAGAATCGAAAACGAAGCAAGACAAAGCTAATAACTACAAAGCCAATCGCCTATAGACAAAGGGAGTTCATTTTCGTACTGTAGCACTCGATAACAGCTTTACAGTCCGTCTCATTGGGCTGCTGGTGATGGTTGGTCGTTCCCACCATACCAATCATTTACCACCTATCTGATCGGCCAAAATTGTTTCACCTCTGGGTATGATTATTTGTCAGGTTTCATTTTCGTTTCCATTTCGACATACCAATCTGATGAGTGTCGTAGGCAAAACTTTAGTAGTTATCATGTTTCACTACGTTTCCATTTTTCCTAGCCATCTAAGTTTTGTAGTGCTTACCTAGACTGATGAGTCATATTTATCGCTATAAATAAATTCAAAGAGCTCTCAAACCAGTACGAGTGGTCTCAGTTCCGTGCTAGCCTCAATTTCACGATGAGCGATTACTGAGACTCATACAATGAGTCTACTGGTTACCCTGAGGCCCCGTCCATATGTATATATGGATATTTTTGAAAATGCATATTTATTTATCCGTTTTGGCCTTCCGTCCACACGTAGCCGGAGTTTTCGGTGATGAAAACGGAGCTTTTCGAAGACGGTGTCCAGGGTGGAGATTTTTGAAAACTGTTTTCATGTTGTCGTGTGGACGGGCGAAAACGTATCTTTTCGAAAACGATGACGTCACCAGCTTACTTTTGCACAGTCAATTTAACGGAAAAAAAACTTTTTGTTAGAAATTCCTCTGTATCTGTGTGGACGCAGATTTTTTCGAAAACGCTCATCGTGTGGACGCAGAGTTTTTCGAAAACGGAAAAAAAATTATGCGTTTTCCGGATACATGTGGACAAGGCCTGAGTGAACAGTGTTTCAATTGTTTAGTATTCAGGGCGTGTAAAGACTGTGAAAAGATTTCACGATACTGCTGCGATTTTAGACAATTTTTTTGTATTTCAAAAAGATATGAGTTAGATTGTGACAGCGAATCTAATTTTCAGGTGACAATGCCAAATTAGCAGTTCATGCAGCCTGCAGATATTTGAGAAAACATACTTGTGTGAGCTGCACAAAAAGACAGGGAACATACCGAAAGTACGTCTCTTTCAAGAACGGAACTCGGTAAGGAAATAATCACGATGACATTTTGCAGTGTAAAGACTAACCCCCCGGTTTGTTAAGCTCCTCTTGAGTCTTGAGAAAGGACTTTAGCACGAGGAGCTTAAATAGCGATCGTAGATTCATAAGGTAAATTTCTAACCCTATTTAGTACCCAGTTTGGTGGTTATAAGAACCCAGCTCCACTAGTGGAGGCCCCTTAACCCTATTATGGCCGGGGGGGGGCACAAAGTGCCCGCGGCAAATTAAAAATGCTGTATCTCCCAGAAAACACGTAATATTCTACTGAAACCTGTTTGACTTTTCCTCAAATCTATCAAAAACCTGAAAAAATTATTTTTGTTACTATCACACTTTTGCTGATCACGTGACATCTCTTTTGTCAACAAGTGGTCAGGTGTTAAAATGTTTTAGGGCCTATATTTCTGCAACTATAACATATAGAGACTTGCTTGAAGCACCATTGACTTTGTTTTGACAAGGGCTTTTGAGTGATATACAATTTATTAGTATTTGCTGACGTAAGCAAAAGTTAAAATCTATGACGTCATCAATGTTTATGACGTCATATCTATAAAAGAAAATTATTTTTTTCATTTGAAACTCCTTTCTTGGCGTTCCTGAATAGAGATAAACTAGAAAAAAATCTATTTTTCAATCTGAACAGCTATTTTATCTTATTTTTCTTCATTGTAAAATTCATCGACTTGAACATTCATGAAAAAAATGGTAAAAATATAAAAAAGTATAAAATAATGTCCAAAAAAATCATAGATTATGATTTGAAAATGCTTTTTGTTCATAAATAGACCATTTAAGAGGCAAAAATACAATCAGGATAGCTTCAATAACAAGCTAAATGCCTATTAGTAGTTATCATGGTTTTTCAGACTTATAGCGTCATTGTGACGTCATTGGTAGCCATTATGGTTTTAAAAACACCATCAATCGATAGAGAAAGTAAAGTTCTATAGATCTCCCAAGTTTTAAGCTTTTATCGCGTTCCTAACAAGAATTATAGGGGGCACATTCCGCCCCCCCCCCCCCGGTAGTACAAGGGTCCGAAAAGCCCAGTAGTAATAGGGTTAAACACGAGGAGGCGAAATGGCAATCATAACTTCATAAGATTTATTTCTAAACTCTATTTGGAACCTGGTTTTGTGGCCAATAGGATGAAGCTCCCAAGGAAAGATTTCACTAAGAGGAGCAAAAATGGCGATCAAAAATTGAGAAGATGAAGTTCTGAATGCTAGTTGGATGGAATATTATAAACTTATCTTTAAAAGATAGCCAATATAACGTTGCTAACACAGCACAATTTATTTTACAAGACAAGGGATGAATTAATATCTTATACAAATGTATTCCCAATGCGAATTTTCAAAGCGAGTTACCTGCAGGTTTCTTCAATTTTACAATGTTATCCCTATATGACTTACACAGTTATAGCGTATTTTTGTTTGGATATAACGCACCGAAATCCCGACACAAAGCCTTATAAAAATACTCCGGTTCCTCTTGGCTGTGACGTACTTCGGATAATAACGTACTAAATCAGCCAGTCCCCTTAAGTGTGTTACAAAGGAATTTAACAGCAATTTTCGATCTCTAATCACAAATTGTGTTGCAGGTGCTCCACAGAAGTAGGAGTAGAGTATTCGAATGATCCTTCTCCATTCCCATTTGTGGTATCGATAGCTGATGACTGCGCCTATGTTGGCTCAGTGCTGCATCAGATCATGCACGTGATGGGGTTCATGCACGAGAACATGCGGAAAGATCGTGACAAATACGTCCAGTTTCACGAGGACCAAGCTAAACAGGGTAAGGCGTATTTTTTTATGGAAAATTTAGTAGGTCGATTAGATAGGCCTAATTTGTCTTTTTAGGAGCTTTTTTGTCAGAATTTATGGGAAAATTTTAGTCCCTTATACCGATTATTATCTTCTTTGAGATTATTTCAATTAAAATTCATCCGTTATCGAGAAAGAGTCCATACACAAATGTAAATCTGCTATACCTGATATGTTTTAGAATACTTCCAACGAATGTGATTTGTGAACAAAAATGTTCTTGGTCAGGAATTTCCTCTAATCCAGGTTTGTAGGTGGACCTCATTTTTGCTGATCCCCAGTTGCAAGAACTTTAGTTTTGAGTTCAGTATTTATTGCCTAAGGTCTCTTTTTATTGTGTTTTGAACCTGCAAGGTTAGGGATTTCCAACAAACTGCTAACCTATCTTCGATCTTCTACAGTATTTCCTGAGCAGTTCAAAGAGGACGTCAAACTCGGCTACAGCACGAATCCCGAAGGAGATCCTATAGATTACAAGAAGTACGATTTGAACAGCATTACGCACGTCTCGCCCTTCCACTTCGCCATCGGCAGCCAGCCAACCTTCACCGTCCGGCCAAACCTGCCAGGAATCGATTACAGCCGGGTTGAATTAGGCCAGCGAGAAGGCCTCACCCGAAGTGACATCAAGAGAATCAACGAGATGGTTTGTGGGGCACGTACGGGAAAGTGAGAAACTGGGAGCAAGGTCGAAATGTGGGGCAGACAGGAGAAGTGGGTGATGCAGCAATGTCAGGAGAAGTTCGAATAGTTAGGCCATCTGAGCCAGAATAAGGGCAACCATAGATGTCATCATTATATCAACTTTTGTGCGTCATACTTTGTATTTGTTAGCGTTGGTTGCATTAAAAGCAAAGAGCTTTAGGCTGGGTAAAAAAACATAGCAAAACATGATAGCCACTGAAGCTTTGCGTCTGTCACTCATCAGAGAAGCACGTCAGAATAGTCTTTGATCAGTACAGAACTTGAGGATGGTGAGGAAAACCGGAAATATAGCGAAGCATAATAGCTACTAAAGCTTTGCGTGTGACACTCGTTATACTAGTAAGTCAGAAAGAGAACGAAAATGAAACCCTCTCGAATTGTTATACCCAGTGTAAGGACAAACCTTTCCTAGTTCTGAATTTAAAGAGTTTTATCGAGAAAAAGACATCAAATTATTATCGTTCTATTTCATCGTCATAACTTGAAAATCTAAAAACTTCTAACAAACACACGATACAAGTGAAACACTTAGGAAATAGGTATTAACAATATCCAATCATAATCTAACAAATGTAACAACTTTGCCCAATCAGGTCTTAACAAATGGGAGTGGACTGTTTATGCGAAAACCAATGACGCTAATGAAATTCCTATAAAGTCAATAAGTTTCTAAACTCTACTTCAACACGAGATCAATACGTAATACATATCGTTACTGATAATGGTGCGCGTGGGAGTTACGACACCCGGAAATTAAAAAGAATATTTAGACTCGACCCCCCTCTTGCTAAATAAATGCGTTAGGTCTAATTTTTGTTTCCTTTCTGACGTACCACTCTGATGAGTGTTGGGTATGTGCACAGCACCGCAGGGGCGCAACTAGAAATTTCGGAGGGCAGGGGTTTTAGCCGCAAAAAAGGGCAGGGAAGGACTCTAGTAGGGGTCAAGGGGGCAGAGTCCCGGGAAAGTCCTGAGAATTTGACATTTCTGAGGCTTTAAAATGGCTTAGAATCCTTCAATTTCTCTTTGAAATGGGGAATTCAGAATGATTAGCCTGACGAGAATAGGGCAAATTAGCTTCCTTAATAAAAAGGGCAGGGGTAACAACCCCCACAACCCCCCCTTAGATGCGCCCCTGCACCGTTAGCCTGGCCTTTGATCTCTGAAGAATTTCAGAACACGAGAAAAATATGAAAATAGCAAGTTATGTTTTACTATCAAAGTTACATTTATATGACACTCACAAAGTAATAGGCCGGAAAGAGAACAAAAATTAAGTAAGAAGTGAATTTTTATCTAGAGTTGAATAGAAATTGACGAATTAGAAGATTACGATCTATCTGTAGGTTTGAATATTCATAGGTTTCATTTCAGTTATCTTTCTGACGTACGTACTATTATCAGTGTTAGACGAAAAGCTTAGGTAGTTTTATTACGTTTCAATTTGTTTGCGATTTTCCTTGCCATCCTCAAGTTCTAGTATTGCTAAAAAGTACTAATTATTGTCAGAAATACTAAGACATTATCATTATTATACACCACGGTAATTGTTATCAACTTCGAAATTGTATATTTATTTAATTTAAGTTTATTTATCGAAATCAATTAAAAAACATAAAATTCTGCTCTTACACAAACTGTTTTAATTGTGGATGAAGACTCTTCTTACACGTTTCAGGCACTCCAACATGACTCTGCATTTACTGGATAACCCAGAATGTGCTAAAAACTTCAGTGAATGCCCACAAGTGTTAATACCTATCCCGTATCCAATGAAAAATCGTTCGAGCAATAGATCAATAGACAGTGGGACATTAAGGGGGTCTGGTCCCTTTGTCCTGATAAAGATTTGTGATTATTCTGATACCAGATGGCTGTTTCTAAAAATTCTGTTTCCCCAAAACTTTCCTCCAATGTACCCCTAGTTCTATTTTTTAACTTCTCAATCCTCTGTGATCTTCATGAAGCGAAGTCAAAATAACTTGATTGTTAGCAACTTAGGCAAATTGATGGCGCATTGATTTTAGCGTTGTTCGGTCAACTAGACAAGTAGACAAGAGTTATGTGCCAATCAGGTCCCGCCTTATCAATACACCACCTCGACAAACTGCGTGTTTGAAGAACTGGGTCGAGCACTAGGGTGTCAAAGGCTATTTTTTGACATTTGTAAGTCAATATTGATTATTTTCATAAAAGATAATGCTGAATTACCATCAACCATATTTGGAGAACAGAAAATTCTCTCAAATAAACACTGGAAGGTTGGATGAAGCTGGAAAGGTGGGACGGAAAAAGTAAAAGTGCAACAAAAGATGAATACAGGACGCTTTTATTTGAGAAATTCAACCCAAAATTTCAGTCATACAACAAGCTGATAAAGCTGGCAGATGGGATGAAATTTAACATAAAAACTTGCACTGTTATCATCCTGTACCGAGGTGGGACGGAAAAAGTAAAAGTGCAACAGAACATGAATACAGGACGCTTTTATTTGTGAAATCCAACCCAAAATTTCAGTCATACAACAAGCTGATAAAGCTGGAAGATGGGATGAAATTTAACATAAAAATTTGCGCTGTTATCATCCTGTACCGAGGTGGGACGGAAAAAGTAAAAGTGCAACAGAACATGAATACAGGACGCTTTTATTTGTGAAATCCAACCCAAAATTTCAGTCATACAACAAGCTGATAAAGCTGGAAGATGGGATGAAATTCAACATAAAAACTTGCGCTGTTATCATCCTGTACCGAGGTGGGACGGAAAAAGTAAAAGTGCAACAGAACATGAATACAGGACGCTTTTATTTGTGAAATCCAACCCAAAATTTCAGTCATACAACAAGCTGATAAAGCTGGAAGATGGGATGAAATTCAACATAAAAACTTGCGCTGTTATCATCCGTACCGTATATTACCGTATTCCAGCTTTATCAGCTTGTTGTATGACTGAAACTTTGGGTTGAATTTCTCAAATAAAAGCGTGCTGTATTCACCCTTTGTTGCACTTTTACTCTTTCCGTCCCACTCGGTACAGGATTGCTCGGTACACAGCGCAAGTTTTTATGTTAAATTTCATCCCATCTTAAAGATTTTTCAGATTTTTGAAGATTTTTTGCCATAAGTGTACGAGATTTTTCTGTATAATTTGGCCCTCGAAATTTTGTTCAGAGGCTGCCCCCTCCAAATGCATGTTGACAGGTTCGAATATGCCCCTTTCTTCCCTCCTACTGATCACCGCTAAAAATATCAGTTGTTGCTTTTGTAGTTTCTTCAGGGAATGGAACAGGAGTGTAAATCTCCCTTCTCCCCTTCAAAAGTTGGCAATTTCGCGTCTCCCTCGTGAAAAAATACAGTTTCTCCTTATCTTGAAGGAATATTGATAGTTTCTCCCTTTTCCTAAATTCTAATTCCATTCCCATGTTTCTTGTAATATGTTCTTATCGAATGCGTCCAGACCTCTACAAACAGACTGGGGAGAGCTTCCTGTTTCCGGTTATCCGGTTGACACTTGCGTGCCAAAATTTGAAATGCACGGCTAAAGGGGGCATGCCAGCATGTCAAGCAAATTCTTTCCCATCCTCTTGTCAATGTTCTCCTCTACGCTGATGCTACAGCCTACAGCACAAAGATGGTCTAGAAGGCTATACAAAGCGCAAAGATGGTCAAGAAGCTCGCGAAACCTAGAATATAAGATGAGACGACGAAGGAAGGGTCAAATGAAGATTCCAGTTTAGAACGAGAAATTGCGAAGAAGAGTTCACTTCACTTGTATGCTGCTACTGTAAGTAAGTATCATTAGGCCTACTAGGCCAAAATTTGAAAATTTTTCTTTGGTGGAATAGAAACTAATAGACTTATTCCAAGCATTCCATGATTCGTTTGAAAACATGAGTCGAAACGAACGGAACACAGACTGTAATCTGATATAGTGTATACTTCCAGGAAAGGATGAATGACAGTGAAAAACATGTTCATGGTTGAATGCATATAATTGCTTAAACATGGGGCCATGGAGCTTATTTTCAACTGGGAAGGGGGCTAATAATGAAAATATTGGCCACGCCCATTGTTACCACGCCCATCTTTTGGGTATTTTGGAGGTTGCTAAAGCCCATTCTTTAAAATCCCCTAAAAGCCCCTATTCTTTAAAATCAATGAAGTCCGATCTTGGAAATCATTTCTAGCCTGGTTGACCTAGGTAAAAATAAGAAATGAAATAAAAGATGATAAACAGTGGTCAATAATCGTATACTACCTCTTTCATCGTAAAACTTCATTTGAGTAATTTCTTCAAAAATTGATTTTTAGTCTGAAGTCTTGGGGTGGGGGAAAGCTCAAAGGTAGGGAAAGTCTCTTTTGCCAGAGACGATCCTTAATTTTCTACTGAAACCAACCAGAACATATTTTGACGGGGGTAAAGGTGTGGTCATGGTCCTAAAACTATCCTCCATACCCTATTCCCTTCTTTTTGAAGGCTTAAACTGCCACTAGAAGGTGGAGTGAGCCCAATTAGGGAAACAAGTTGGCTTCACACGTATCATGTTAGAGCCCTATCATGTGAAAAAGTAACGGAATTAAGAATCGAAAGGCTTCTGTATGAAGAAGAAATTGAGCCTCTCAACAAGAACTATGTGTGTCTGACAACAAAAGACCATGCCCAAAGGTCACGCCCACCAGTTGGCAAATTGAGAGTTTGCACACCCCTAGCTTGATATCTCTAGCGATGACCCTGCATATTTTAACCTAAAATTGGTAGGGGATGTGTCACTCACATGGTGGATTCTTCTTTGGACAATATCTAAACATTGTTAAGATTTTTCTATCCCATTTAAATTTGTGTGAAATCCAAGAAATATAACAAGTGACTTGAAACAAACTTTTCTCATGCTTAAACCATGCCATTTTTATTTTATGTAATTAATGGTTCTTAAACAGTGGTGACGCAAGGTTTCCTCCAACAAGGGGCGTAGAAGCTTAAATGGAGGGGCTATCTCCCATAGAAACTCAAAAAAGGTGCGCTTGCTTGATAGAGTTACCCTCTCTTCAGTTGCTTGATGAAGGCGTATAAGAACTTTGGCAGCCACTTTGGTAGAATAGAATGGTATTATATTGTAAATGCATAATCCTTGCAAAATCTAAGTGACCCACCTCCATCCCAAGGAAGGCCATTTTTATTCTTTTTGCTCCCTCTCATTTATTTTCTTTATGCTCGCCTCTAAGGGGACCATTATGGAAATAAGGACAATTTGACCTTTTTAATGCTATCCCTGCCACCGTAGTTAGAGGTGTTTTTAATATTCAAGTTAATTATATCTTCTGGTGCTTTTATTCTATGCATTTCTGTAACTTGCCTAATTGAATTATCATTCTTATTTTATTTTTGTATTCCTGTAATTTAATTTGAAGTGGCAAATGAATACTTACTTACTTACTTACTTGTCATGAACCCCCCCCCCCCCTGGCCAAAGTCCATCAAAATTTCATTTCCTCAGTTATGAATCACTCACATAAGTTCAGCATAAAATCTTGAACTAGAAAGTTCTAACTGTCCTTTGGTATTCTCAAGCAAAGGCTATTTTACCAATAGTGATCTTTAGTATGCAACAGAATTCTGCTGAATAACGATGTAATAGCCTCGTTTTCCCTCGCTTCCTCGAAGGAACTCTTGACGTTTGATTGACATATCCCGTCTATTTAAAACAGAGGAATAATTATTCATGATACACAAGGAACTTGCAGGCCTGGATGAACGAAGCGTCTGGCCAGAGTAGTGGCTGTATCTGGCGAAATTTGCATGGCTTTTTGAATGTCTACTAGCCGATGTGACCAGCTAAAAACTTCATTACTTGAAGATGAAGTCGCTAAGAGAATATATCGAGCCATCGTAAGGAATGGAGACGAATTAAACATCACACAAATCCCGAAATTCATCCACCCAAGCTGTAAACATGTGAATTTTGAACGAAATGGAGTTTCTAGCATTCAGAGAGCCTTCCTCAACAAATATAGCTACTTATTCCAGATGACGAGGAAAGTACAGCAGGGAAACTACGTTATAAGGCCTATCGTGAAGATCGAGTTCTGTAAAGTCTTCGACAGTAAGCAAGGCTGCAGTAACAAAGATTGTCCTAAGCTGCATGTTTGTCGTCACTTCGTCAAGGGGAAATGCACGTTCGGCTCCAAATGCAAGAAACCCCATCACTTCGAAGCAACACAGACGAGGAGAGTCTTGAAGGATCATTTGTTAGACGAGCTTACACACGCAGACTTGAAAAATTTCCTCTGCCGTAACGTTCAGTTTGCCCTTGAGGACATGATAGATGCTTCGACAGCCCCGAAAAACTTGGAAATATGTAAATACTACAATGTGGCGATAGGCTGCAGCCGAGATGCCCAGTGTCCTTTCCTGCACGTTTGTCGGTTTTATTTCGAGGAGCAAACGTGTAAATTCGGTGTAAAGTGTATTCGAAAACACGATCTCAACAGTCCACACGCACAAAGTCTGATTGCCAGATACAAAATGCAAGGCACTAACGTGTTTTTGTATCTAAGAAACAAAACAGATAACTGCCAAGCACAGATTCTAAACGGCAAAAGCACGATGGAAAACGTACTAGGATTTCCAAAGTCCTTAGTTCAGTCCTACCCAAATCTACGCAAATCGGATCGTCCCATTGAAGAAAAACAGAGGACGCAGTCGTGCAGTCTTCTTGCAAAGGCCAACAACAATGGCCTACAAGCAACAGAGCCCCACCAACTCCGCAAGTACTCGGAGCCCATCCATCCCCCGGTCCTCATAACGCAAGAAATATGCGAGAAATCTCTCAGAGGCTCGTGTCAACATTTCACTGGCTGTTATAAAAAGCACCGAGCCCTCCCTTTTAGCTGGGAATACTCTTTGCGAGGCGATGCCTGGCAGGCCGTGGGCAAACAGGAAAATATTAGACTCGAAGTCAACTTCTGTGACGCAAAGGTGACAGAATTGGTGGTTCGACTGGGTGAAGAGCAAGATTATGTTTTCAAGTTCCAACATTGGATCGCTCTGCAGATGAACAACAACAGCCTTTTTGCAGGTGAGTTTTTCATTATACTCTATAAACGTCAACTGGGAGTTCAGTACACCTTGACTGGGCGTCCATTACAACATAGAGGCCCTGGTCCGGACGCCTCCGGACATGGCCCGACGGGCGAGGCAGAAATTGAACAAGACCACGTACCACCCATATTTTGGAACCGAACTAATTATAACGTCAACCTTTGAGGAAGCTAGGAAGCAAAACCTGTTTTATGAGGAAATATGATGAAATAAGTCGCACTGAACCTTTTTATTGCTTTATTTTGTGTTAGAAACATCTTTGGCACGGATTGGTCTCTTTGTTTACAGGGTTGAAGTTTTGACTTCTTTCTAATTCGCCACCAATGATTTACGGGGTTGTTAACTTACCCTACCTTTATAGAGTCTCAAGGCCAAGATTGAGGGCTTCATATATTTGTACCTAAACCACGATTAGTGAACTCCTAAGAAATATAATATAACGCTCCTGAAAATAAATAGATAAGCAACACGCAATTTTGTCAGTAAATCGGCCTACATGCAAGGCTGCGCATCACTCTTTTCGTTCTAGAGACTTTCAGAAGCCAACTTGTCGAGCAAAGATTGTTATTTGGTTTATTATTTGTGTGGTCTCGCTTTGTTAGTTATAAAAAGTACTGTAAAAAGTTTAATAAGCCCAAGATCTAGGGAGAATAACTATCTTGGTTATATTTAATTTTATGATTCAGCGGCTCACGAAAATAATCAGTTTTAGGACATAGACAATTTGATCAAAAGGGATAAAGAAATCACCACACTCTTGTTTACATTAACTATATTAATTGGCCTTTTTCTGTTTCATCATGGCTAATCTTGTAGCCAGGATTCAAATACAGCCTTGAAAAAACAGCGGCAATTGCGCTTCACCAATAGCCGTTATCCTGTTGGTATACAAACTTGACTCCATTTTCGGGACTCAGATCTTGCAAAAAATAGGCCTAAATGGTTCAGGCTAAATACCCTCCATCTTCTGTAAACTACTGGCGAAGAAAAACAACGCAAAGAAGCAAGAATTCAGAAAGAACGTAATTTTGAAAACCTCAAATGTTCAAAGAACCTAGAAAACTGGCCGTATTTTGAAGTACGGCCATTTTTGAGACAGTTGTCTAGGAATCTGTCCGTTTTTTCGCAAATGTGTGTTCTGCTTGGGAAAGTAACGCTATAAAGATGATTTGGATCTCGAGGTTAGACTTACGACGTTGGCAGCTATTTCTGCAGTCAGAAATACCAGTTTTTAGAGAAGTTACCCGTTTTTAAGAAGATAATCCAGAGAGGAATACTTTTCAGTTTTTACGGTAAATTTTGAAGTATAGTCTTGTGACATGTTGGCGTTGGCTTTCAGAAATATGTTGGCTTATGCTTTCCAAACTTTGTGCAGGCGCAGTTTGACGAGTGCTGTACTAGCAATGCTGTTGGAGAAATTCTCTAAAGTTGATGTAATTGCCTTTCACTTTCGTAAACATCAAAGCTCTATCTGATTTAGCCTTCCTTTCTCTTTGGTCACCCAATATGCCTCTTTCGGCCATAAACAGCAAAATCCTGTAACTTACTGTATATGTTAAGGTTAGAGCCCTCTGTAAAGATATTTGCTGATGTTTTAAGCAAGCTTTTCGCTCATTTGACTTTAAGTAATAATTCGATGCTCTTGTAAACAACCAATTCCAATCAAAATACTGTCCTAACCCAAACCTTTAGGCTCTTTCATCAACGCATCCACCAATTAGCCATTTCTCTCGTCGTAAACAGCGAAAAATCGAATATGTGAACTTGTATCTCGTGTGGATATTTGTTATTAGCTTTTTGCGAATTTTAGTCAATATGTGCTGGGATATGATGTTTGTATTGATCGTTGTATATGAAACACTTTGTTGTTTTGAAAATATTTCATCTGGATTAAACTTCCAAAGCTGGCTAAAAAATCAAGCAATGTACCAACGATAAGTCTTTGATGGGTACAAAGCTCCAGGATACCGAGGAAAATTGGAGAACCGTGGCGGACGGAAAGTATGAACGAATCTTCGAATCTTTAGTTCTTATAATGCGATTTCGATTTCGATTTCTCTTCGCCATCCTGAAGCTCGTTTGGTTGGTGAATTTCGCAAGTGTCAAAAATACTGTAGGCTTGCTAATATTCAATCTGGAAGTGTACCTCTTCGAGATAAAGGTAGGTGTAGGTGGGGAACTTAGAGAAGAATAAGTTCTGGATTTCGGACAGTAATGGGAAGGTATCCGGGTAAAATGTTCGCTCTTGCCTTCCCTCGCTATTTTGGTGCGGGCTCGAGCAGTGCCGTTGGCGAACTCAATTTTAGTCTAGCTTAACTAGGGCAGTTTTAGGTGTTTCAAAGCTGAAATTAGCTTCATTACATTCCGATTTGCCTTTTTACTCAAGCTAGCAAAGTTTTGGCTTTTAAAATGAATTAAACTTTGTTACACTTTTGTAAACAACCAAAGTTCAAATAGATCTACTGATGCGCCTGAACTTTGCTCTCGCAGATTTTCTGTGTTCGCTCTTCATCAATTGGATTAAAATTAACAACTATGAGCCTGCCATTTCGGCCAAAACTGCTTGAGATAGTTGCTTTCGCATTAAACAGATGCCTAATTTCTCTTCTACAGACATGATTGTTAGGAAAAATAACCCCCTCTTCTCCTTTCTTGGTAGGACTAACTACTGCATGAGACCCTCAAGTTCGTTACTTGACTATGCCTAACATTTTATGTAGGAATGGGAAGGGAGAGAGGGCCACATCTCCAAGTATTTTTAGCCTGAATTGTAGCTGTGAGAGAGAGCTGTTTTGTTCAGCTATAGCCTAAATGTTTTCAGGCACATTTTAGCATCTTTATTTTTGGGGCTGTCCTATAAAACAAGGAGGTTCTTTTTTCTTAGCACTCTATAGCTTTGCTAATCTTGAGTAAAAGTAGCCAACTTAATGTTCTTGAAATGTCGAATTGCTGAGAATACGAGACATATTCTCTTTACAGTAAATCTGAAAAGTACCACTTTTTGGAACATGGTTTGGTAGAGAATTTAGCGAAGTTTTTCCTGTTTGGCAGGTTGTGGTTTTAGGCTGACTGGAAGCATCGTGTTTGAGTGACGTTTCCTCCTTGTTGGGTTCTTTATCAATTCGTTCCAGACTCCTGACTTTGCTGGTCGTGCTGACATACACAGCCTCCATTGCATTTCATCTGCCGGATTGTTCTTTCGGGTTATTTTGCAGAACAGCAGATGGTCAAAGTTCGTGCGTGAAGTCGCGATATCTTTCACAGAAAACCTCTTACGCCCAATTTGCAGTCCAGGTCCGCAGTCTGGGTTTTAACAAGTGCAATTCTTGCTATTTCAGTGCAGTGGTCGAATGGTTAGTTGATTGAAAGCTGAATTAATAGTCCGGTAGCTGAAGGGGGGGTAGTACCACCAGAAGAGGTAATTTATGAGACCAATTGATTTTGGTCAATATCGGGGCGTAGAATTCGAATTTCGATGTTCTTTTTGTGGGGGAGGGGCCGTTTTGGAGATATGGGGGCAAATGCCCCCAAATTTAACGAAAGCATGTTATTGTTAAAACTGTCATTATACCTCCTTAATGTTTGATTTTCTGGTTATAGGGTATTGATTAGAGCCATATTAAGCTTATCGAAGGTTTTATTCAGGTTGCAGGCTATTGTATTGAATTCTGGGGTAATTGTGCCCCCAAAGTGGGGGCAACAAGGCAAGTTGACTCAAAAGTCATTAAAAGTATCTTGTCTGATGAATTTGAGGGTGTAGAATCTGAATTTCGATGTTATTTTGATGAGTAAGGAGCCGTTTTTTGAGATAAAGGGGTAAATGCCCCCAAAACAGGGGGTATACCGTAGTGAAGTGTTGTTCTCCGATTTCCATGTAACTTAAAAATCTTGTTCTTCAAGTAAGGGATCGATTGTGATATCATCAGATGAATCATAAACTTAGTTTGTGCTTCAGGTAATCACCTCCTTTTCTGGGGGTGTTTCTGCCCCTCAATGGGGGCAGCGAGAAAGATCATCTAAAGTCACTCTAAGTACGTCATTTCAAGAATACCGTGCTTTATTTCTGCAATTCATTGAATTGAACTATGATAGTATTAAGTAATTACCAGAATTGTCATGTTAGAATATCATTTAGTCATCATTGCCATTGCTGTCCCTGTCACTGCTCTCTTCATCTTAACTCGACATAACGTTATTCGCGACTGTCTCTTCCAAATCATCACCATTGCTATCTTCTATGAGGAGCTCGGCTATCTCGTCTGGAAACGCCTCCGGTGTACAATTTATTATCATATCTGGGAGGCAACCATGATTGAATGCATCATTCAACGCTAAAATAGGATTTGATGCATTTTGCCACATCTTTGCCACAAAATTTGCTTGCTTGCTATGTAATTCCAGACTAGTTTGCATGGTGGTAGAAGACACAGATCAATGACCTTTCTATCCTTTTCCAATTTCTCCCCAAATATTTCTTTCCTTGCCTCGTTCACTGTATGCTGCTGCCTTCTTCCAAAAATTGTACACACAAAATGTTCCAATCAAGCCAGCTGGTCGGAAGTTATACATTGACCATTTGCTAAAGTAGCGAGTAAGTCAAGAAATGCTGAATTCTCTTTGACGTGCTTCCAGTAAAGTTGCCTTCCTCTGGAAGAATGCTGGAAGAATGCTGGAAACATAGTCAGTGCCAGTAAAGGAGTGCAGCCCAAGCAGTGCTTTTTTTGTTTTCCTGACAGTTTGCAGTCACTCACGTCTGAGATCTTGCGGTATTTTCCTGTCCCATTGCCGATTAGTATACGTGTGTCAAATTCTCCTGCTAATAAAATCACAGGTTTGTCGATCTCACTTGAGCTGGTACTAGCCGAAAGGAATCATGGTCTAGCGAGATATTTTAGGTCTCTTGGCAGCGAAGTCTCGATAACGAAACGCAGCAGTAAATATCGATGCAGCTTTATGTTACCCTTTGGCGCCAGTTCCCCTAAGCCTAGCGACTTGTGATGGCACGAGGCGAAAAACAGCAAGAAGCACGCTGTTTCAAGTAGCCTTGACTTCATTAGTGGTTGAAAGAATCGAATAAGAATCTACAGAGTGTTGAAAAGCGTGTTATATTCTGGATCAGGCTTCAGTTATCCGTGGAATCTTCAAAACATGATACACTTTTAGAGAGTAGGCAATTATGATATGGGACAAATTCCATCACAATACAGCGATATATACATAGCATGCGATTCCTACAAGGATCAGTCAATTAAAAATGCAGAGAGGGTTCTTCGTTGCCATGAAGGTTAAATTGTCATCCGAACACCAGATATTCGAATCCCTGCTAACTGTAAGAGATTTTTGAGCAACGACAAAAATAAAGAAAGAATGGTTGAGCTGATGGAAAAGGTCTGGCTTGAAAGCAGCAGTGAACTTAGTGGGCGCTCATTATACGTGGAAAGGGCTAGCTCATGAATAAAGATCGAGAATGGAATAGCAAACAATGTACCAGAGCTAGAGAATGATCACGAAGAAGCAGATCCCAAAATAGCTTTCATGATCAAGCATGCTACGAGAGAAAACAGTGAGTGTACAGTGGGCATGGTCCGTTCCAGCTCAGGTGATATCATTATCATACCTGCAACACACGTATACTGATCGACAATGGGACAGGAAAATAAGTAGTACGATACCACGAGGAGCAAAAAACATGTCTACCTCGTGGCCATTACAAAACCCACAAAACCCATCTCAGACGTGAGTGACTGCAAACTGTCAGGAAAACAAAAAAGCACTGCTTGGGCTGCACTCCTTTACTGGCAATGGCTATGTTTCCAGCATTCTTCCAGAGGAAGGCAATTTTACTGGAAGCACGTCAAAGAGAATTCAGCATTTCTTGACTTATTCGCTACTTTAGCAAATGGTCAATGTATAACTTCCGACCAGCTGGCTTGATTGGAACATTTTGTGTGTACAATTTTTGGAAGAAGGCAGCAGCATACAGTGAACGAGGCAAGGAAAGAAATATTTGGGGAGAAATTGGAAAAGGATAGAAAGGTCATTGATCTGTGTCTTCTACCACCATGCAAACTAGTCTGGAATTACATAGCAAGCAAGCAAATTTTGTGGCAAAGATGTGGCAAAATGCATCAAATCCTATTTTAGCGTTGAATGATGCATTCAATCATGGTTGCCTCCCAGATATGATAATAAATTGTACCCCGGAGGCGTTTCCAGACGAGATAGCCGAGCTCCTCATAGAAGATAGCAATGGTGATGATTTGGAAGAGACAGTCGCGAATAACGTTATGTCGAGTTAAGATGAAGAGAGCAGTGACAGGGACAGCAATGGCAATGATGACTAAATGATATTCTAACATGACAATTCTGGTAATTACTTAATACTATCATAGTTCAATTCAATGAATTGCAGAAATAAAGCACGGTATTCTTGAAATGACGTACTTAGAGTGACTTTAGATGATCTTTCTCGCTGCCCCCATTGAGGGGCAGAAACACCCCCAGAAAAGGAGGTGATTACCTGAAGCACAAACTAAGTTTATGATTCATCTGATGATATCACAATCGATCCCTTACTTGAAGAACAAGATTTTTAAGTTACATGGAAGTCGGAGAACAACACTTCACTACGGTATACCCCCTGTTTTGGGGGCATTTACCCCTTTATCTCAAAAACGGCTCCTTACTCATCAAAATGACATCGACATTCAGATTCTACACCCTCAAATTCATCAGACAAGATACTTTTAATGACTTTTGAGTCAACTTGCCTTGTTGCCCCCACTTTGGGGGCACGGTTACCCCAGAATTCAATACAATAGCCTGCAACCTGAATAAAACCTTCGATAAGCTTAATATGGCTCTAATCAATACCCTATAACCAGAAAATCAAACATTAAGGAGGTATAATGACAGTTTTAACAATAACATGCTTTCGTTAAATTTGGGGGCATTTGCCCCCATATCTCCAAAACGGCCCCTCCCCCACAAAAAGAACATCGAAATTCGAATTCTACGCCCCGATATTGACCAAAATCAATTGGTCTCATAAATTACCTCGTCTGGTGGTACTACCCCCCCTTCAGCTACCGGACTATAAAGAGTGTTACCCTTTCACACTAGGTAATCTGTGCATAGTGATTTGTGTGGGATGTAGTGTAATGTAGAGCCAATTTTGCAGTGACGCGAAGGATGATCTGTAACGTGGAGGGATATCTTGAAGTTTTGTGGAGGGTTTGCAGTAATTTAGAAGGTTTTTAGTAATGTGGGGGTATGCAGTAATGTAGAGGAACTGAAGCAGTAATGTGGAGGGTGTGCAGTAATGCAGAGGGTGTCTAGTAATATGGCGGGTGTTCAGTAATGCAGAGGGTGTACAGTAATATGGAGGGTGTGCAGTAATGCAGAGGGTGTGCAGTAATATGGAGGGTGTGCAGTAATTCAGAGGATGTCCAGTAATATGGAGGGTGTGCAGTAATGCAGAGGATGTCCAGTAATATGGACGGCGTTCAGTTATGTGTAGGGACTTTTGCAGTAATATGGAGGGTGTGCAGTAATGCAGAGGGTGTCCAGTAATATGGAGGGTGTGCAGTAATGCAGAGGGTGTCCAGTAATATGGAGGGTGTGGAGTAATGCAGAGGATGTCCAGTAATATGGAGGGTGTGCAGTGATGCAGAGGGTGTCCAGTAATATAGAGGGTGTGCAGTAATGCAGAGGGTGTACAGTAATATGGAGGGTGTGCAGTAATGCAGAGGGTGTCCAGTAATATGGAGGGTGTGCAGTAATGCAGAGGGTGTCCAGTAATATGGAGGGTGTGCAGTAATGCAGAGGGTGTCCAGTAATATGGAGGGTGTGCAGTAATGCAGAGGGTGTCACGTAATATGGAGGGTGTGCAATAATGCAGAGGGTGTCCAGTAATATGGAGGGTGTGCAGTAATGCAGAGGGTGTACAGTAATATGGAGGGTGTGCAGTAATGCAGAGGGTGTCCAGTAATATGGAGGGTGTGCAGTAATGCAGAGGGTGTACAGTAATATGGAGGGTGTGCAGTAATGCAGAGGGTGTCCAGTAATATGGAGGGTGTGCAGTAATGCAGAGGGTGTACAGTATTATGAAGGGTGTGCAGTAATGCAGAGGGTGTCCAGTAATATGGAGGGTGTGCAGTAATGCAGAGGGTGTCCAATAATATTGAGGATGTGCAGTAATATGGAGGGTGTGCAGTAATGCAGAGGGTGTACAGTAATATGGAGGGTGTGCAGTAATGCAGAGGGTGTCCAGTAATATGGAGGGTGTGCAGTAATGCAGAGGGTGTCCAGTAATATGGAGGGTGTGCAGTAATGCAGAGGGTGTCCAGTAATATGGAGGGTGTGCAGTAATGCAGAGGGTGTCCAGTAATATGGAGGGTGTGCAGTAATGCAGAGGGTGTCCAATAATATTGAGGATGTGCAGTAATATGGAGGGTGTGCAGTAATGCAGAGGGTGTCCAGTAATATGGAGGGTGTGCAGTAATGCAGAGGGTGTCCAGTAATATGGAGGGTGTGCAGTAATGCAGAGGGTGTCCAGTAATATGGAGGGTGTGCAGTAATGCAGTGGGTGTCCAGTAATATGGAGGGTGTGCAGTAATGCAGAGGGTGTACAGTAATATGGAGGGTGTGCAGTAATGCAGAGGGTGTACAGTAATATGGAGGGTGTGCAGTGATGCAGAGGGTGTCCAGTAATATGGAGGGTGTGCAGTAATGCAGAGGGTGTCCAGTAATATGGAGGGTGTGCAGTAATGCAGAGGGTGTACAGTATTATGGAGGGTGTGCAGTAATGCAGAGGGTGTCCAGTAATATGGAGGGTGTGCAGTAATGCAGAGGGTGTACAGTATTATGGAGGGTGTGCAGTGATGCAGAGGGTGTCTAGTAATATGGAGGGTGTGCAGTAATGCAGAGGGTGTACAGTAATATGGAGGGTGTGCAGTAATGCAGAGGGTGTACAGTAATATGGAGGGTGTGCAGTAATGCAGAGGGTGTCCAGTAATATGGAGGGTGTGCAGTAATGCAGAGGGTGTACAGTATTATGAAGGGTGTGCAGTAATGCAGAGGGTGTACAGTATTATGGAGGGTGTGCAGTAATGCAGAGGGTGTCCAGTAATATGGAGGGTGTGCAGTAATGCAGAGGGTGTACAGTATTATGAAGGGTGTGCAGTAATGCAGAGGGTGTACAGTATTATGAAGGGTGTGCAGTAATGCAGAGGGTGTACAGTAATATGGAGGGTGTGCAGTGATGCAGAGGGTGTCCAGTAATATGGAGGGTGTGCAGTAATGCAGAGGGTGTCCAGTAATATGGAGGGTGTGCAGTAATGCAGAGGGTGTACAGTATTATGAAGGGTGTGCAGTAATGCAGAGGGTGTACAGTATTATGAAGGGTGTGCAGTAATGCAGAGGGTGTACAGTAATATGGAGGGTGTGCAGTGATGCAGAGGGTGTCCAGTAATATGGAGGGTGTGCAGTAATGCAGAGGGTGTCCAGTAATATTGAGGATGTGCAGTAATATGGAGGGTGTGCAGTAATATTGAGGATGTGCAGTAATATGGAGGGTGTGCAGTAATGCAGAGGGTGTCCAGTAATATGGAGGGTGTGCAGTAATGCAGAGGGTGTCCAGTAATATGGAGGGTGTGCAGTAATGCAGAGGGTGTACAGTATTATGGAGGGTGTGCAGTAATGCAGAGGGTGTACAGTAATATGGAGGGTGTGCAGTGATGCAGAGGGTGTCCAGTAATATGGAGGGTGTGCAGTAATGCAGAGGGTGTCCAGTAATATGGAGGGTGTGCAGTAATGCAGAGGGTGTACAGTATTATGAAGGGTGTGCAGTAATGCAGAGGGTGTACAGTATTATGAAGGGTGTGCAGTAATGCAGAGGGTGTACAGTATTATGAAGGGTGTGCAGTAATGCAGAGGGTGTACAGTAATATGGAGGGTGTGCAGTGATGCAGAGGGTGTCCAGTAATATGGAGGGTGTGCAGTAATGCAGAGGGTGTCCAGTAATATGGAGGGTGTGCAGTGATGCAGAGGGTGTCCAGTAATATGGAGGGTGTGCAGTAATGCAGAGGGTGTACAGTATTATGGAGGGTGTGCAGTAATGCAGAGGGTGTACAGTAATATGGAGGGTGTGCAGTGATGCAGAGGGTGTCCAGTAATATGGAGGGTGTGCAGTAATGCAGAGGGTGTCCAGTAATATGGAGGGTGTGCAGTAATGCAGAGGGTGTACAGTATTATGAAGGGTGTGCAGTAATGCAGAGGGTGTACAGTATTATGAAGGGTGTGCAGTAATGCAGAGGGTGTACAGTATTATGAAGGGTGTGCAGTAATGCAGAGGGTGTACAGTATTATGAAGGGTGTGCAGTAATGCAGAGGGTGTACAGTATTATGAAGGGTGTGCAGTAATGCAGAGGGTGTACAGTATTATGAAGGGTGTGCAGTAATGCAGAGGGTGTACAGTATTATGAAGGGTGTGCAGTAATGCAGAGGGTGTACAGTATTATGAAGGGTGTGCAGTAATGCAGAGGGTGTACAGTATTATGAAGGGTGTGCAGTAATGCAGAGGGTGTACAGTATTATGAAGGGTGTGCAGTAATGCAGAGGGTGTACAGTATTATGAAGGGTGTGCAGTAATGCAGAGGGTGTACAGTATTATGAAGGGTGTGCAGTAATGCAGAGGGTGTACAGTATTATGAAGGGTGTGCAGTAATGCAGAGGGTGTACAGTAATATGGAGGGTGTGCAGTGATGCAGAGGGTGTCCAGTAATATGGAGGGTGTGCAGTAATGCAGAGGGTGTCCAGTAATATGGAGGGTGTGCAGTAATGCAGAGGGTGTACAGTATTATGAAGGGTGTGCAGTAATGCAGAGGGTGTACAGTATTATGAAGGGTGTGCAGTAATGCAGAGGGTGTACAGTAATATGGAGGGTGTGCAGTGATGCAGAGGGTGTCCAGTAATATGGAGGGTGTGCAGTAATGCAGAGGGTGTCCAGTAATATTGAGGATGTGCAGTAATATGGAGGGTGTGCAGTAATATTGAGGATGTGCAGTAATATGGAGGGTGTGCAGTAATGCAGAGGGTGTCCAGTAATATGGAGGGTGTGCAGTAATGCAGAGGGTGTCCAGTAATATGGAGGGTGTGCAGTAATGCAGAGGGTGTACAGTATTATGGAGGGTGTGCAGTAATGCAGAGGGTGTACAGTAATATGGAGGGTGTGCAGTAATGCAGAGGGTGTCCAGTAATATGGAGGGTGTGCAGTAATGCAGAGGGTGTCCAGTAATATTGAGGGTGTGCAGTAATGCAGAGGGTGTCCAGTAATATGGAGGGTGTGCAGTAATGCAGAGGATGTTTAGTAATGTGGAGGGTGTGCAGTAATGCAGAGGATGTCCAGTAATACGGAGGGCGTTCAGTTATGTGTAGGGACTTTTGCAGTAATATGGAGGGTGTGCAGTAATGCAGAGGGTGTACAGTATTATGAAGGGTGTGCAGTAATGCAGAGGGTGTACAGTAATATGGGAGGTGCAGTAAATGCAGAGGGTGTTCAGTAATGTGGGGGGGTGTTCAGTAATGTGCAGGGATATCTAGGAGTTTTATGGAGGGTTTGCATTAATGTAGAGGGTGTTCAGTAATGCTAGGGGAATAAAAACGTGGAGGAAATTAACTTAGAGGAAATAAAAAGATCAAGAATCTAAAAAGTACCATAAGTTCTTAATTTTTTAGATTTAATCTTAAAGTGATGCAGGGAAGGAGGGTAGTATGGAGTGTGTTTAGTTACGTGGAGGGAAAATCTGAAGTTTTACAGAGGGTGTGCAATACTTTTGAGGGTGCTAGTAATGTGGAGGGTGTGAAGTAATTTGGAGGAGGTGCTGTGATTTAGAGGGACTTTTGCAGTTATGTTAAGGGTGTTCCTTAATTTGAAGGGTCTGCAGTATTGTAGAGGCTTTTCAGAAACGTGGAGGGATATCTGGAAGTAATGTGGAGGCTCAGGCTGTGTTACAGTATGGAGGGTGTTTAGTAACTTAGAGAAGTACTTGAGTTTTTTGGAGGATTTGCAAACTTTGGAAGGAGTTAAGTTTAATATGGAGGGTGTGCAGAAAGTAGAGGAACTTTTGCTGCAATGTGAAGGGTGTTCAGTAATCTAGAGGGTGCTTGTAATGTGGACGGATTTTCGCAGTAATGCAGAGGCTATTAATAAGGTTTAGGGATATCTGGATTATTCTGGAGGGTCTGTGATAACATGGAGGTTGTTCAGTAATATGAAGGGTGTTCAGTAATATGAAGGGTGTTTAGTAATGTAGAGGGGCTTTCTAGCAGTTATGCAGAGTTAAGGGTGTTTAATTATGTGTAGGGACATCTTGCAGTAATGTGGAGGATTTTCAGTCATGTGAGATTTCCCCACATTACCATACACTCCACGTTACTGATGCTCCTCCACACTAACCCTCCATATTACTGAATGGCATCCCTCCACAATACTTCTGTGAAATTGTTTACCCCATGAAATTAGCTACCTGCCTCCTATTTACGTCAGAGTCAAACTAAGATTCTTATTGGTCATTTCAAATGCCCAACCACTGATCTATAAAAATTACGTTCTCATTCAGCATCCGAACTGACGGCTTAATAAGTAAACAATGGTATTTTTAAGCGCTAAACCCACAATGAATAAGACATGTAATTGACTCATTTCATGAATACCAAGATATAACCCCACAATTAGATTACTTCATTCAGCACAGTACTTACTCAAACTTAGGCTGTGCACTGATGACTTTAACACCCAAAAATGAATTATCCAGCAGGTACTTATCAGGGGCGGATCCAGGAAAAATCCTGACTACTGCTCAAATTGGTCCCAGTGATAGAATCATCAATGTTTTGCTTGGAGCCTAAAGAAGAAGAAAGGAAAGTGCTAGGTCTTAAAACCTCACTACTGCTCAAATTGGTCCCAGTGATAGAATCATCAATGTTTTGCTTGGAGCCTAAAGAAGAAGAAAGAAAAGTGCTAGGTCTTAAAACCTCACTACTGCTCAAATTGGCCCCAGTGATAGAATCATCAATGTTTTGCTTGGAGCCTAAAGAAGAAGAAAGAAAAGTGCTAGGTCTTAAAACCTCACTACTGCTCAAATTGGCCCCAGTGATAGAATCATCAATGTTTTGCTTGGAGCCTAAAGAAGAAGAAAGAAAAGTGCTAGGTCTTAAAACATCACTACTGCTCAAATTGGCCCCAGTGATAGAATCATCAATGTTTTGCTTGGAGCCTAAAGAAGAAGAAAGAAAAGTGCTAGGTCTTAAAACCTCACAACTGCTCAAATTGGTCCCAGTGATAGAATCATCAATGTTTTTCTTGGAGCCTAAAGAAGAAGAAAGAAAAGTGCTAGGTCTTAAAACCTCACAACTGCTCAAATTGGTCCCAGTGATAGAATCATCAATGTTTTTCTTGGAGCCTAAAGAAGAAGAAAGAAAAGTGCTAGGTCTTAAAACCTCACAACTGCTCAAATTGGTCCCAGTGATAGAATCATCAATGTTTTGCTTGGAGCCTAAAGAAGAAGAAAGAAAAGTGCTAGGTCTTAAAACCTCACAACTGCTCAAATTGGTCCCAGTGATAGAATCATCAATGTTTTGCTTGGAGCCTAAAGAAGAAGAAAGAAAAGTGCTAGGTCTTAAAACCTAACTATTGCTCAAATTGGCCCCAGTGATAGAATCGTCAATGTTTTGCTTGGAGCCTAAAGAAGAAGAAAGAAAAGTGCTAGGTCTTAAAAACTCACTACTGCTCAAATTGGTCCCAGTGATAGAATCATCAATGTTTTGCTTGGAGCCTAAAGAAGAAGAAAGAAAAGTGCTAGGTCTTAAAACCTCACTACTGCTCAAATTGGTCCCAGTGATAGAATCATCAATGTTTTGCTTGGAGCCTAAAGAAGAAGAAAGAAAAGTGCTAGGTCTTAAAACCTCACTACTGCTCAAATTGGTCCCAGTGATAGAATCATCAATGTTTTGCTTGGAGCCTAAAGAAGAAGAAAGAAAAGTGCTAGGTCTTAAAACCTCACAACTGCTCAAATTGGTCCCAGTGATAGAATCATCAATGTTTTGCTTGGAGCCTAAAGAAGAAGAAAGAAAAGTGCTAGGTCTTAAAACCTCACTACTGCTCAAATTGGTCCCAGTGATACGATAGAATCATCAATGTTTTGCTTGGAGCCTAAAGAAGAAGAAAGAAAAGTGCTAGGTCTTAAAACCTCACAACTGCTCAAATTGGTCCCAGTGATAGCATCATCAATGTTTTGCTTGGAGCCTAAAGAAGAAGAAAGAAAAGTGCTAGGTCTTAAAACCTCACTACTGCTCAAATTGGTCCCAGTGATAGAATCATCAATGTTTTGCTTGGAGCCTAAATAAGAAGAAAGAAAATTGCTAGGTCTTAAAACCTCACTACTGCTCAAATTGGTCCCAGTGATACGATAGAATCATCAATGTTTTGCTTGGAGCCTAAAGAAGAAGAAAGAAAAGTGCTAGGTCTTAAAACCTCACAACTGCTCAAATTGGCCCCAGTGATAGAATCATCAATGTTTTGCTTGGAGCCTAAAGAAGAAGAAAGAAAAGTGCTAGGTCTTAAAACCTCACAACTGCTCAAATTGGTCCCAGTGATAGCATCATCAATGTTTTGCTTGGAGCCTAAAGAAGAAGAAAGAAAAGTGCTAGGTCTTAAAACCTCACTACTGCTCAAATTGGTCCCAGTGATAGAATCATCAATGTTTTGCTTGGAGCCTAAATAAGAAGAAAGAAAATTGCTAGGTCTTAAAACCTCACTACTGCTCAAATTGGTCCCAGTGATACGATAGAATCATCAATGTTTTGCTTGGAGCCTAAAGAAGAAGAAAGAAAAGTGCTAGGTCTTAAAACCTCACAACTGCTCAAATTGGCCCCAGTGATAGAATCATCAATGTTTTGCTTGGAGCCTAAAGAAGAAGAAAGAAAAGTGCTAGGTCTTAAAACCTCACAACTGCTCAAATTGGCCCCAGTGATAGAATCATCAATGTTTTGCTTGGAGCCTAAAGAAGAAGAAAGAAAAGTGCTAGGTCTTAAAACCTCACTACTGCTCAAATTAGTCCCAGTGATACGATAGAATCATCAATGTTTTGCTTGGAGCCTAAAGAAGAAGAAAGAAAAGTGCTAGGTCTTAAAACCTCACAACTGCTCAAATTGGTCCCAGTGATAGAATCATCAATGTTTTGCTTGGAGCCTAAAGAAGAAGAAAGAAAAGTGCTAGGTCTTAAAACCTCACTACTGCTCAAATTGGTCCCAGTGATAGAATCATCAATGTTTTGCTTGGAGCCTAAATAAGAAGAAAGAAAAGTGCTAGGTCTTAAAACCTCACTACTGCTCAAATTGGTCCCAGTGATAGAATCATCAATGTTTTGCTTGGAGCCTAAATAAGAAGAAAGAAAATTGCTAGGTCTTTAAACCTCACTACTGTTCAAATTGGTCCCAGTGATACGATAGAATCATCAATGTTTTGCTTGGAGCCTAAAGAAGAAGAAAGAAAAATGCTAGGTCTTAAAACCTCACAACTGCTCAAATTGGTCCCAGTGATAGAATCATCAATGTTTTGCTTGGAGCCTAAAGAAGAAGAAAGAAAAGTGCTAGGTCTTAAAACCTCACTACTGCTCAAATTGGTCCCAGTGATAGAATCATCAATGTTTTGCTTGGAGCCTAAATAAGAAGAAAGAAAATTGCTAGGTCTTAAAACCTCACTACTGCTCAAATTGGTCCCAGTGATACGATAGAATCATCAATGTTTTGCTTGGAGCCTAAAGAAGAAGAAAGAAAAGTGCTAGGTCTTAAAACCTCACAACTGCTCAAATTGGTCCCAGTGATAGAATCATCAATGTTTTGCTTGGAGCCTAAAGAAGAAGAAAGAAAAGTGCTAGGTCTTAAAACCTCACTACTGCTCAAATTGGTCCCAGTGATAGAATCATCAATGTTTTGCTTGGAGCCTAAATAAGAAGAAAGAAAATTGCTAGGTCTTAAAACCTCACAACTGCTCAAATTGGTCCCAGTGATACGATAGAATCATCAATGTTTTGCTTGGAGCCTAAAGAAGAAGAAAGAAAAGTGCTAGGTCTTAAAACCTCACAACTGCTCAAATTGGCCCCAGTGATAGAATCATCAATGTTTTGCTTGGAGCCTAAATAAGAAGAAAGAAAAGTGCTAGGTCTTAAAACCTCACAACTGCTCAAATTGGCCCCAGTGATAGAATGATCAATGTTTTGCTTGGAGCCTAAAGAAGAAGAAAGAAAAGTGCTAGGTCTTAAAACCTCACTACTGCTCAAATTGGTCCCAGTGATAGAATCATCAATGTTTTGCTTGGAGCCTAAAGAAGAAGAAAGAAAAGTGCTAGGTCTTAAAACCTCACAACTGCTCAAATTGGTCCCAGTGATAGAATCATCAATGTTTTGCTTGGAGCCTAAAGAAGAAGAAAGAAAAGTGCTAGGTCTTAAAACCTCACTACTGCTCAAATTGGTCCCAGTGATAGAATCATCAATGTTTTGCTTGGAGCCTAAATAAGAAGAAAGAAAATTGCTAGGTCTTAAAACCTCACTACTGCTCAAATTGGTCCCAGTGATACGATAGAATCATCAATGTTTTGCTTGGAGCCTAAAGAAGAAGAAAGAAAAGTGCTAGGTCTTAAAACCTCACAACTGCTCAAATTGGTCCCAGTGATAGAATCATCAATGTTTTGCTTTGAGCCTAATGAAGAAGAAAGAAAAGTGCTAGGTCTTAAAACCTCACTACTGCTCAAATTGGTCCCAGTGATAGAATCATCAATGTTTTGCTTGGAGCCTAAATAAGAAGAAAGAAAATTGCTAGGTCTTAAAACCTCACTACTGCTCAAATTGGTCCCAGTGATACGATAGAATCATCAATGTTTTGCTTGGAGCCTAAAGAAGAAGAAAGAAAAGTGCTAGGTCTTAAAACCTCACAACTGCTCAAATTGGTCCCAGTGATAGAATCATCAATGTTTTGCTTGGAGCCTAAAGAAGAAGAAAGAAAAGTGCTAGGTCTTAAAACCTCACTACTGCTCAAATTGGTCCCAGTGATAGAATCATCAATGTTTTGCTTGGAGCCTAAATAAGAAGAAAGAAAATTGCTAGGTCTTAAAACCTCACTACTGCTCAAATTGGTCCCAGTGATACGATAGAATCATCAATGTTTTGCTTGGAGCCTAAAGAAGAAGAAAGAAAAGTGCTAGGTCTTAAAACCTCACAACTGCTCAAATTGGCCCCAGTGATAGAATCATCAATTTTTGCTTGGAGCCTAAAGAAGAAGAAAGAAAAGTGCTAGGTCTTAAAACCTCACAACTGCTCAAATTGGCCCCAGTGATAGAATCATCAATGTTTTGCTTGGAGCCTAAAGAAGAAGAAAGAAAAGTGCTAGGTCTTAAAACCTCACTACTGCTCAAATTGGTCCCAGTGATACGATAGAATCATCAATGTTTTGCTTGGAGCCTAAAGAAGAAGAAAGAAAAGTGCTAGGTCTTAAAACCTCACAACTGCTCAAATTGGTCCCAGTGATAGAATCATCAATGTTTTGCTTGGAGCCTAAAGAAGAAGAAAGAAAAGTGCTAGGTCTTAAAACCTCACTACTGCTCAAATTGGTCCCAGTGATAGAATCATCAATGTTTTGCTTGGAGCCTAAAGAAGAAGAAAGAAAAGTGCTAGGTCTTAAAACCTCACAACTGCTCAAATTGGTCCCAGTGATAGAATCATCAATGTTTTGCTTGGAGCCTAAAGAAGAAGAAAGAAAAGTGCTAGGTCTTAAAACCTCACAACTGCTCAAATTGGTCCCAGTGATAGAATCATCAATGTTTTGCTTGGAGCCTAAAGAAGAAGAAAGAAAAGTGCTAGGTCTTAAAACCTAACTACAGGTCGAACAGTAGTAGCTGTAGTCTTCATCCGCCCCTGCCTATCAATATACACGCATTTTTTTTTATAAGCAATTTCAGCTCGAGCCCAGTACTGAAAATTGCTTAGCTAGAGGGCAAATTTTAGTACTCAAAATTGCTAAGCAATTGCTTAGCTTTTTATACTTGAAGATCTGTTTCTTAGATAACTATCTCAGAAGTTTTTGTACAACGATTGTCAATAGTATCTTGCATGCAAAAGTGTGCCAGGGTACTAATATCCACTATAACCTACTTCTCAATAGCTGCTGCACGGTTTTCATTAGCAATTGGATCTGAATTAGAATTTTCAAATTGTTTAGCAATCCTTTATCCAGTACTGGAATTGCTTAAGTTTTTGTCATATCCAGTACTGACTTGCTTATAAAGCAATTGCTTATAAAATAAAATGCGTGTAGACTTGGGTGAAATGCAAATTGCATCCATTTATTATCTACACTCTTTTTTTATAAGAAAGATTTTATAAGAACACAAGCCTCAGGTTTTTTCAAATGTTTAGAACAATTTAAGAACAAACTGAGGCTGGCCATTTCAAGGTCAATACAAGAATCGTACGAATTAACCACAAAACTGAAAAATAATTACAAAACAAGCAAATAGACAGCACACAGATATATCAGATAGTCAAGAGAATCCACATTTGAACCAAATTAACAATACTGATAGCAAATAAGGCTTCCGCCAATCATTGTAAAAGTAAGAACAATTTAAGAACGTTTCAGGCTGAAAATAGAGGAATATTTAAGAACAGCCAGCTTCAAATCAAATTTACTGGTTCTTGTATAAAAAAGGAGTGTATTCCTCTAGTGGAAGAGTCACGTGATGAATTTGATTATAATTGTTATTCCCATCAAGTTATTCTAAGTTATAATACGTTGTTGTTACTGACTTAAATTTACAATATGAATATGAATACTACAGAAAATTTGAAACAGGAAATTGAGACAAATCTGGGATCCTCGTTATTATTTTATACTTTATCGTCTCTTTAAACACAAACGTGTATCATTTTAACCCTCAAGTAAAATATTGTACTAGTTGATTGGTCAATGAGTGCACAAGCACGAAGCTCAAAGTAACAGCAAGTATCCCTCTTGATTGAGTGTGATGGAAACAATACTAAGTTGATCTACATCTGATGGGTATAGCGTTTCGTTTTGTTCTCTTTATGACTTACTTCTCTGATGAGTGTCAGACCCAAAGCTTTGACTCCATAATGATCTTAGACTGTGATAGTATGTACAATGAATTATTGTATAGATAGTGGTTTTTAAGTTTTTTTCATATATTATATCATATAGTATTTATTATAATTTTCTCTCTTCTTTCAGGAATTTTCAACGAAACACCAATGCTTCTTCAAATCCGTCGTCTCTCAACTCCTTCGTCCGTTACCAAGGATGCTTACGAAGACAGCCTCTTCCTTACAAGGTGGATTTGGTATTATCAAGATGATAATGGCTCTTGGAAATGTTATGATGATGATGATGATATATTCTTTACTGCAAAAGTCAACAGTAGAATGATAGAAAGTGCATTTCTCCAGCAAGGTTTGTATCAAGCATTAGCTTCAAAATTATGCAGCTATCATTTTATTGCCCCGATCTCCCACCCGGGGATAGACGGGGCCGATGCGGGGCTATTTGCCTCCTGTTCACTGAACATTTTCTCCCGGGGAGCAGGGACACCCGGGGCGATTCGCTTCTTCCCATTGCTCGAAGCTTTTGAACTGCACATGCGCAGTAGCGTTACTGTCTATCCAAAATGGTGTCCTCACTCACCTCAACTCGCCATAAGCCGCAGCACACCTCCCAAGCAAAAATATTAGAAAGAGGTCCCAGTAAACTTCATATAATAACATGCCGGGGCTTTAGGCGGGGTCAAACGTGAACTATCGCCTCTCATTCGCAGAAGAATATTGCCCCGATGGGCGGGAGCATGGTGCACGGTCACAAGAGAAACACGTGACTGACCCTGCATCGGCCCGCCTATCGCGGGGTGGGGGGGTCGGGGAAATAAAATGATAGCTGTATTAGGACTGTATTGAGCATCTTCAGTCGATTAAGTAATTTTCGTCCGTACTGGAGTAATCATATTTGAGCTGAAATGATTCAAAACTTATGGATTGAGTGTAAAGGCCTTAGGGTGGCAAAATTTCGAAATCAGTAAAAATATTTTCGTCGGTAGGGGTATGGTTAAACATTAAAGGGGGTATAGAAACTATACTGATTGACAACTATACTGAATTTAGGCCGATTGATATTTCAATCATAAGATATGCTGTTTTCACACGTGCTCTCGTCAATGTCTTTTTATTTCAATTATATGAATTCTAGATATGAACACTAAGCAATTAGGAAACCATTTACTTCAATAAAACTTTAAGGGGTGGTAAAAAGCTTACCCACATTGCACCATGCGTGGCAATTCCACCCCGTGCCCCACATGACGAAGGGCCTGTAAGAACTGAATGAAATGCCACAGACATAGTTGATAGTTGATAGGCAAATACACTTACTATCTTTGTAAGGTATTGCTTTATGTGCTGAAGCACAAAGGGCCCACTAAATAGGTAGACTAATCGACCAGTGCGACCTAGGTCCTTCCTCTCGATGTGACCACACCTCGTGATTCCTTTTGCCTTTTCGCCTGGAATTACAGAGAGCTGGCTAATTCTCTCCTCACACTTTGTGGCAGGTCTGAAGGTGGTTTCGAACCCGGGACCTTTTGATCAAGGATTGAGTGATCTAACCGCTTGGCCATCCCCGCCGCATGATTCACAGGTTCTTGTGTTGAGTTCATATGCAAATGAGAATCCAAAATCTAATCATTAGCGAGGTTTAGCCTTATAATGAAAGGTCAATCCTTGCAGCATTAAGCAATGGCTAATCTTATTAGGATGATAAAATATAATATCAAAAGAGTACTTAAGTTTCTAATAAATCATCTAATCATTATATTTGCAAGTCTGCTTACGATAAAAGTGCTCAATGCTATTAAAGCAAGCTTTTATAGAATATAAAGCAAAAATCAAGCTTTAATGCTGCTGCTGTAGTGAACATGAACATGAAAGGCTGCTTTTTCCTTTATATTCTAACCAATTTTCTGTGATTCTAAATAGTAGTCTAAACTTGCGCTAAAGTACTCAATGTGCAGAAGCACAGAGCAGTAATAGACTAGGAGACTTGTTTTTGGTCACTGAGGGGTTTATAGGCTCCTGCAATCAACAGATAGATCTGAATCATTTCATGACATGAAATCATTTATAGTCTGTCTGATTATTGTGAAAGCCTACCCTCTTGCTCCTTCTCTAACAGATTTTCTCTATACACTAGGCTATGACCATAAAATGTTATATTTTCTTTGTTTCCTGTTATCAGGGCCGATACCTTTGGCCTTATCTGGCTATGCAACTCATTGGCAACTCATGTAGACTAGCCTATCCTTATTGCTAGCAGTTTTTCCCAACTCATTTATCGGCTTTTTTATTGTATGTCTTTTTTGAAAAGCTTTTTTTGTTTTAGGCCGAAATACATTCCAGTTTCAGAAATGTGGGAAAAATTTGAGAATTGATTTTGAACGTATGGTACAGGAGGAGGTGGATGCCCAAGGTGTCTGTGACGTGAGACGAAGACCAATGTACCCCAGAATTCTTCATGCTGGAAGTCATAGTAAAAGGTATAAGACAAAAAAGTGTATGGGAATTTTTCTAAATCGTTTTTTAAGATGTTAATAGATATTTCCAGAATTAACTGCAGAGAAACTGAATGCAATTCTTTTGGTATTAGAATGATGCTTGTGGGAATTCTTATTTCAAATAATCGAAGCTAAGCTGGATTTGCTTAAGTTTCAATACAAATGCAGCAAATACGGGAAAGGTCAATTACCATGGTTTTATTCAGTTTTCAGGGAATTGTAAGTGGTTAAAAGTGGATCGAGGTGGTTGTAGATGCAGCAGTTTTAGATGGAATTAGGTGGTTTTCTTCGTGTTAAGGGGTTTTTTGGACTCTCACTTTTCCTTGTAAACTTAATTTTACATTTTACAGCGAATGCCTGGCCCATCAGAGGTGTCCCTTTCCGAGCTATTGGTACACCGGTGTTCGGGATGGTGCCCCAGGCAAAGAATGCGAGTTGATGGATTTGAGCTTGAATCCTGATGAATACAGAAACGTCTATCACAATTTCATAACTTCAATGCACAACTGCCGGATCGAATGGATCAAGGCAGTGAAGAACCCCAGTCTCTGGATGAAATTTGCCAAGTATGTATAGCTTATGAAATACTCCAATAATCAACTAACTGGGGGTATTTCCATTATGGAATACTCAGTTGGCTTGAGGGTTTTCAAATTATTACCAAATGATGTGATTTTATAAAATTACCATTTCTGGAACTTGCAAGAATACATATCTTACTCCAAAGATTGCTTTCCCAATAGGGTGCCTATAGGCTATGACGGGGCTTCTTAGCGGTAAGTACTCAGCAAGTATTTCTTGTTTAGGTCTAAGGGTTGGTATAAATCCATGAAACTTTTTACAAGGGTTGACTTGACCATCCTGTTGCAATACATTGGTCCATCATAAACATTGGTCCATCATAATAATTAGTCCATCATATACATTGATCCATCATAATAATTAGTCCATCATAAACATTTGCTCATCATAATAATTATTCCATCATAAACATTAGTCCATCATAAACACTGGTCCATCATAATAATTAGTCCATCATATACATTCGCCCATCATAATAATGAATCCATCATAAACATTTGCCCATCATAATAATTATTCCATCATAAATATTGATCCAGCACAACGATTAGTCCATCGTAAACATTTGCTCATCATAATTATTAGTCCATCATAAACATTTGCCCATCATAAACATTAGTCCATCATAAACACTGGTCCATCATAATAATTAGTCCATCATAGACATTGATCCATCATAATAATTAGTCCATCATAATAATTAGTCCATCATAAACATTTGCCCATCATAGTAATTAGTCCATCATAAATATTGATCTATCATAATAATAAGTCCATCATAAACATTGGCCCATCATGATAATTAGTCCATCATAAACATTTGCCCATCAAAATAATTAGTCCATCATAAACATTGATCTATCATAATAATAAGTCCATCATAAACATTGGTCCATCATAATAATTAGTCCATCATATACATTTGCCCATCATAATAATTATTCCATCATAAATATTGATCCAGCACAACGATTAGTCCATCGTAAACATTTGCTCATCATAATTATTAGTCCATCATAAACATTTGCCCATCATAAACATTAGTCCATCATAAACACTGGTCCATCATAATAATTAGTCCATCATAGACATTGATCCATCATAATAATTAGTCCATCATAATAATTAGTCCATCATAAACATTTGCCCATCATAGTAATTAGTCCATCATAAACATTGATCTATCATAATAATAAGTCCATCATAAACATTGGCCCATCTTGATAATTAGTCCATCATAAACATTTGCCCATCAAAATAATTAGTCCATCATAAACATTGATCCATCATAACAATTAGTCCATCATGAACGTTTGCCCATCATAATAATTAGTCCATCATAAACATTTGCCCATCATAAACTTTGCCTTGAGGTCCAAATTCAATATTTTAGAGAAATTCACAACTGGTGAATAGGGTCGAAAAACGTCATGATAAACAGATGAATACGAAACAGGCACTAAATGGAATAAAGCAGAGGAAATGTCTATTTTGATTACTTGATAAGAAGAGATGGGCTCCAAAGGTTTGTCTTAGAAGGGAAATTATATGGAAAAAGAGGGAGAGGCAGGCCAAAATTGATGTGTTTCTATAACGAAATTGATAGGAATGAGTTGGGCCGATGCCACAAGAAATGTGCAGATTAAGAAAAACTGAGCATCCATGACAGCGAACTTGCTGGGATCAAAGGGCACCTTACGCCGACAACAGATAGGGTTATAAAATGAACTCCTTATGCTAAATTATTTTTGTTTCAGAAAAAAAGAAGAATTGACCAAAATTGGTTCCAGCTACTTAAAGGAACTCCAACTTTACCGCAATGCGAATTCCTCCAACGCAGAAAGAATATGCATCAATGGGTTTGGCCAGGGTACCTTTGATGTCCACTCGACTAATGGTATGAGGGAAACGCTTTATTTTGCAAAAGAGGCTGATGTAGCAAACCGAGGCAACACTATGAATAGGTGTGGTGGGTACTACATGATTTTGTGCAGAGTTCTAGTTACCGTTGCGAGCGGAATGCTGGAAAATGTAAATATGATTTCAGAAATGAATGGCACGAATGGTTTCCAAGATTACTCCATCGTTCCTGTCCGTGATTATGACAGGGTGTACCCTGAGTTTGTGATTATGTTTACGGTTTGAAATGGGGTTGTCGCCGTGAGCTCTCTAATAAATGCTCTCTCTCTCCGGGGGGCACTTAATGATACGACAAACAAGGGTGTGCGTCATGATTGCTATTTCTATTCCAGGTTGGACATGCAATTCATATCATTTTTTATAACAACTGAAAAAAAACTAAAGGTTTTCTCCTGTTGACTAATTCATTCAGTGATTTAAGTCTCTTACTTTTCAAATGTAAACAATAGAGTTTTATTGCAAATTCGTCACTGCGACATTTAAAGCAAAGCATTTTAGGCATCAATTGCTGCCAACGTTTTCATTTTTCGGAATTCCCGTAACTTGAGATTGTATTCTTAACATTCTCCTATAGGATGGCGAAAAAAATCAAAATTATACACTTTTCATTCACAAAATCGGAAACACAGAAATTTTAAAAACGAGTTAACAGCAATATAGGTAAACGATTTTGCACCTCAATGCTTTGCTAGGGACACAGCCCGGGATATCTTAATTACAAGTCCTCGATTGCTACAGAGATTCTATTCATGAACTTAAGAGTCTTGGCATGTATTCATGAAAACTTGCATTAACCATGAACTTCATGTATACCGAAACAAATGACTCTGTGAGCTGTTTCTTTTAATGAGACAAGCTGAAGGGCCCCTTCAAATTAGCTTTCCCTTGAATAAGCTTCTTTTACCAGGAAGCAAATGAGTGCCGGCACTTATTCAAGAATTTATGGTACAAGTGTTTCCTTTTCGGAAGTCTTTTGACTGATTTGGTGTGTTGGTAATTTTATATCCCAATTTCATTTTCTTGAATAGAAACTATTCAGGTATGTACTCATCAGGTCCATACTGATCAGGCACGTACTAATCTGGCAAGTACTGATCAGGCATGTTCTAATTGGGTACGTTTTAGTTAGGCACGTACTGATTGGGCACATATTAAGTGGGCACATATTAAGTAGGCGCATACTAACCTGGCATGTACTGGTCAGGCACATACTGATCAGACACGTACCTATCAGACACGTACCTATCAGACACGTACTAGTCAGGCACGTACTAATCTGGTACTTTCTAGTTAGGTACATACTAATTAGTTGCATATTAACTAGGCACGTTCTTACCAGACATATACTAGTCAAGTACATACTAATCAGGCAAATACTACTCAGGCAACAAGTGATAAGGCATGTACTAATCAGACAAGTAATGATCAGGCATTGACTGACCAGGTAGATACTAATCAGACACATACTAGTCAGACAAGTGCTAATCAGGCACGTACTGATCTGTCAAGTACTGATCTGTCAAGTACTGGTTAGGCACGTACTAATCAGGCATGTACTGATTAGGAACGTTCTGAATAGGCACGTGATAGTCGGACATGTACTAATAAGTCACCTACTGATCAGACTTGAAAATCCATCCTGTTCAAAATTATTCTTTGGGAACAATTTCTGGTATAGAACCCCTGAAAATCAGCTTCTTTTACACTGTGAGCTTTCTCGAAAAGGCAATCTAAAATAGGATTGAACGGTTTATTGACATAAATTGTATATTTCATTTCGTTTCAACAAGTACTTTTCTTAGGGACTGATATAATGTTTTGAATGAATGGATTTAGTCCTACTTCCAGGTCCCATAAAACCATTCCCGCTGTTTTTACAGTTCATGTTAACATTCTGCTTGTATGACTAAGTTCAGGCCATATTTCCAGCTTGGACACAGCACATTACATGATAACACATTTAAGTAGCTATAAGGTCCTTGTGTGTTGCACTAATTTCGTTCATCCAATTCGCAACCACTTTCAACCAGCAGTTGCCCATCCCTGCATAGGGCCCCATAAAAGTACGAAAGATACATGGCATTATACAGAGACCTAAATTTAGTCAAATTACCGGCCCAAAGAGGTGTTTGGCTTTTGGGCTGTCAGTGTCCTCAACCAACACTGCCTGGTGTTTTGTTTGATGCATGGTGGTTTAGAATCTACCCCTAGGGGTGCACATTAGGGGGATGGGGGATAGAGACACCCCCAATAATTTTACAGTCGGTCCGAAAGTCTTTATAATGTCGATAAAAAAATTAAAAAGAAACAATAAAATATCAATCACCAGGTGTTTTAGATTTGTTTTCCACTAAATTTCGTTTTTGAATTTCAAGTAATGGTCTTTTTCTTCCAGAAAAAAACTAGTTGGAACAATTTTTATATCGAAAGGTGCATTTTCTAGTGACCTGAAGCAACAACATTGCAAAGATTTCTCAGCCCGGTTCTTCCTAAGGCATGTAGTATTTCAAGCTGCTCGAAACTATTCATGTACCAATTATCATAAATCTCCTGCATGTGCTCACCCGCTGAAATATTTATGCAAAAGTCCCGGATGCGTCAACAATCCCTCCAAAAAATCTTGAATGTGCGCCCCTTGCCCACGCCGTCTAGAATTCCCTTCCACCCTTGACCTCAATATAAAGACTGGATCGAGCATTCTTTGGTTTCTGGAGTCAAATGCTTGAAGCCAATTGCTTCGGCTTTCATTTGGCCTTCCAATATGGCTGCCGAAGAAATTATATTGACTTGATTGTTAGTTAACAATAGCTGCATGATTATTCAGTCTGGTATTGATCATTCATAGCATTCCAAAAATCATCAAAGAAAAAACACGCCCCAGTGGAATTTCAAAGTATTGAATAGATCCTCCCAATCTGGCCGCCAAGGACTTCAGTTGAGAACATCAAATGCTCGATCCAGTCTTTATTTTGAGATCCGTGTATACCAGCAAGCAGCTGTTTGCACGAGTGTGCACTAATGCATCAAGTCATGCGCAGCACTGATAAAACAACACACCACGTGGTCTACAGGTGGACAGGTGCGTGCCACCATGGCCATGAAAGAAAGGTATGGAAACGAGGACAATAACAGCCACTGTTTATACACGTAGGCCATCATATTGCTTTTACCAGTAAGCTTGTAGATGAGAATGAGGTGCACACTAACAAAAGGCAAGTCATTGCGATATTTCGCTAGTACGACATTGTACAATAACAAAAGGATCGATATTTGATAGAAACTGCTCTTCATTCTTGATGACGCTAAATTGAACTTTTGCAAAGATCTTTTCTAGCTAATGTATGCACAGTTACGTGGAGGGGTTCGGTAATCTAGAGGGATATCACAGGAACGTGGCTGGAGGGATGTATTCAGTAATGTGGAGGGAGTTCATTATTGAGTGGGAAATACTGCAGAGATATAAGTTGATGTGTAGAGCAGTAATTGGAGGGACTTTGCTGCACTGTGGAGGTAGAGAAATATCTTGCAGTAATTTAGCGGATGTTCAGAACCACAGAACTACTGTATTTCATATTACTTTTGATATTCTACCACATTTTTTCGTTCCCTTCATGTCACTGCATATCCTTCAAATTACTGCAAGATTCCCCTTCAACTTACTGATGATATACCCTCTGCGTTATGGCACAACCTCAGTGGCAGTTTTAGGTGGGGTCTAGGGGGCATAGCTTCAGACCCTGCGCTTCATAGTGGTGAAAAACTCCCGAAAAATTACAGAAAATGACAAATAACTTATAGAAATCATCAGATCTTTCAATTCGGGTGTTTGGCCCCGGGCGTTACTGGGTGAAGACCGAGTTCCTCTGATGTACCTCTCTTACTAGCAAGTTCGATTCTCTACATATCATCTTTCCCAGCTTCAGAAGAATGCGTGCAATTTGAGATATTTGAATTCGTGTCTGGAATGCCCTGGACTGACGTCCATTGCATAGAAATCTTCAATTGAACTTCTGTCCTTAATCTAAAAGTGTGCATAAAGCTTTTTAGTTCTCGTCTCAAAGCCCTAGGATTCAGTCTAGAGCATTTGAATACACGTGCGTTAGCAAAATGGCCTTTCGATTTAAGACCATTGTTAAGTTTATTATTATCAGAATATTTTGGGCAGCTCTAGGTCTTTGATATGATTACTTTTAAGATCTAAGATGATTGGCATGACTGATGTGGATATGATAGCCAAAACTCCAACTGCACGTTAACTTAATCGTCAGTTGCGGAAAAAATCGCTCAGGTGCATATTTACTTGATGTTTACATGTGTAAGATGTGTTACATGTGGCCTATTGTAATTTTGTATTTTGACAGCGTTCACTGTGCTGTCATTGTAATTTACGGAAATCTATTCCAACGATGGGGGATTTAACCCAAAACATTCCAGGGTAGCTGACCCCCATGCACTTACTCTATTTGGGTATCAAACCAGAGGATTTCAAATATACTTACAAAACATACACAGGAACATCGTTTCAATAACGAAACTATGGGTATTTGAAAGTAAGTCGAGTGTGAACCAAGATTTGGGACTGTTTGTTTTTATATTTGCAAATGGAGTAGTGAAAACAGAAGTGAAAAATAGTTCCGTTTTAGGTGCAAAACTGCGGAATAAAACGAAACAGTATAGGGTCTTAGCTATTGAAACCACTTTTATTTAGTTTCTATTCAAGAATAAGATGTTTGTAAATACTGGTGGATAAAAAGAAATGGTTATTAAAATGATTGTAGTTTGTTCTGGATTCTGGACATTTAGATCTAAAATTTAATCAAAACTAAAGTAATGATAAAAAAATGAAAACTTTGTTTCTCGTCTGATTGTAAGTGCTGATATATGTCATAATCGAATTCCAGGAAAGTCCCAAAATTCTGTTCCAGCTTTTACGCCAAACCATTAGAAATGCAGCAGTTGCAAGGACTGGTTGATCTCTTTCAACGCAGTGCATGTCACCCTAGGAACGTATGTGCAGTTCATTGGAGTTTGTTCAGTACTGCGGGGGATACCATCAGTACTATGGAGGGATACCATTCAGTGCTGTGGGCTGATAACATCAATGTTGTGGAAGGAAATCTCAAGCACTTTGGATATTATCTCCACTTAGTATTCATTGATACTATTCAGTAGAACGTCCTCAAAACAGTATTGGACATCCTCCACAGTACTGATGGTATCCTTCTACGGTACTGAACACACTCCAATATCCTCCATAGTGCTGATGGCATCCCTGCACAGTGCTGGACATCTTCCACAGTGTTGAATTGTATCCCCAAACGGTATTCTCGCTTGTGCTTTGCGAGACCTTATAAACTTCGCGTCTGGCACTAGAATATTTGGCTTCCCTGGAAACGATAATGATATCTATCTGCTTCCCGAGGAGTCCAACTTAATGCTCATAGGAACCTGATTACCCCCCCTTTCCCACTAGTAATTTCTCAAAATTGTCCACTTATCAAAAGGCAAGAAAATGACACCGCTTGCAATGAAATATCAAAGCAACTCGGCAAAGTCTGTTCAATGAAAATCTAGCCCCCCTTGATTAGGGACCTCTTACGATTTACCATTTCCCCCGCTTCCCCCTTGATAATTAGGTACCTAAGAGTAAATCACTCCTCTTTCATGACTTTATAGCCTGGGGGCACTTAGTATGATTGATGGGAAACGGTGTGCCACCCTTGCATTGAAAGGGTACCAATTTCGGTACCTAGCTATTGCTCAACTTTCCGATACCCATTTCTATACATGATTTATAAGACATTGATGGAGAATATTTGTTCGAGGGGTATGAAATTACAAAACATGCATGTTTCTTTCATGTTCAATAATAATAATGATTAAAAATCCTCTAATCTCTGGAAAGCTAGAAATCCAAATCCATGCCCCAAATCTTTATCAAAATATGGAAAATCACAGAAATCGTTACCTATTTCTATACGAATGTTTCGGAAGTCACAAATAGTTTGGCACACCCCCACTTGAAATATTTATTGCCCTCGGCCAATTTGATTGGTCTTACGGTTTCTAAACCCATGCTTGTGTAGATAGAATGAATTTTCAAATTAATACAAACTAAGTTTCGATTTCTTTGTGATGTAGATAGTATAATAGTGTAAAATTAGTGCTAGTTTAATAACTGCAATGTTGATAGTATTAATCTTAGGGTAGTGTATATGCAGGGTTAATTTGATAACAGTAGTGTTAATAGTGTTAATTTTTTAAGTGCGTATTGGCGAACCGATATGACGATGTATTAGCTTACTTTTTGTAACAAATGGCTAGGAGTATTATATTAAACCTAATTGCCTTGTTCTGGATTGAGGAAAATTAATATCTGAGTTTGGAGCTTTTCTTTCTATTTATGGAGGGGCCAACAAAGCAAGGGGGACCCCCTGAAAAAAATTGCCTTAAATCTGGGACATATCAATGAACGTAATATAGAGTAGAAAATCAGGAGTAAAAAATGAAGGGGGGCGTTAGGGCCCCATTTTTAAAACTTTTTAAACTCCACTGAAATGGTTAAACAAACTTTAGAGCTAAGAAGAATCAGGAGATCTATACCCTGAGGGCTTGAAGACTCGAGGAAGATGTCGAGGTGAAACGACGCCGAAAAGGCAGGGAAGACAAAATTAGAATTGGGAAAAAGCTGTAACATGGTCTAAATAACTGCATTGGTTATGGTACCTGGTACAATCTCGATTGCTTTTTCCTTACGTAAGGTAAAATATTTATATCATAAATACAATTCTAATCTAATTTCTTATTTCTACTGCCATCCATCAGCTAGGAATACTAAGCTAGAACGGGCTAATTTTTTTGAAATTAGCTCGTTCTGGCTAATTTTAGCCGGTTTTGGCTAATAAAAAATTATTTTTTTGAAAATTTTGAAGCCAAAACAGGCTAAAACGTCGATTTCTTGGATTTCCAGGAACCGGGCCGCTATTTTGACGCGATATTTGGGTTCTACGCATCAAGGAACGGGGATTCATGTAAAAAAATTTGGGGGTTTCTCCGGCGGAAGTTTGAGAAAAATGCGACTTTAACTTTTGTGACGTTTTCTATTGTTCTTTCTGATGCGGTTAAGTCCGCGTAATGACACCCGTGCCGTGCGGCGAAATGAAAAAAATAGATAATTCAGACTTAAACACCAGCTTGGTACGTTTCTATAATGAGGTCTTCTAATAAGATGTTTATCAATACAACGTAAATGACAAAAATGTTTAAATTAAAGTTGCACTCATAAAAGCCTTGTTTCTGAAGCTTCCCCGCACGGCACGGGTGTCATTACGCGGACTTAACCGCATCAGAAAGAACAATAGAAAACGTCACAAAAGTTAAAGTCGCATTTTTCTCAAACTTCCGCCGGAGAAACCCCTAAAAATTTTTACATGGATCCCCGTTTCTTGATGCGTAGAAACCAAATATCGCGTCAAAATAGCGGCCCGGTTCCTGGAAATCCAAGAAATCGACGTTTTAGCCTGTTTGGGCTTCAAAATTTTCAAGAAAATAATTTTTTATTAGCCAAAACGGGCTAAAATTAGCCAGAACGAGCTAATTTCAAAAAAATTAGCCCGTTCTAGCTTAGTATCCCTAGCTGTCCATTGCACGAAGCATTGGTTATTGATGACGAGTTGTTTGAAACGTCTGAAACTCGCCCCAGTCTTCTAACTACCAAAAGGCGGGAAATTGGAGTTGGCCTGGCTTGAAAATGGCGTCAGCAACTACTTTTCTCCCTTGCAAATTGAATCTAAAACTTGAAAAACCGAAGCGAAAAACATGGATGAAGATTTGGGAATATCTGATTCCAGTGAGTTTTTCTTGTAGCATGGTAGTTTTTCTTAAAGTGTTGTCTAGTTTCGAAGCTAATTATGCTTCCGTTTTACGTTTTTATGTAGGCCTACCTAGGCTATTGGCCTCTCTCAGCCTCGTCTCTGGGTTGGGCCTAATTTACAATGCATCAACATCGGCCCACAGTGGTACAAAATGCCCAAAAAGCATAGACCTATGATAAACTAGTAGACGTGCACTTAAATTAGAATTCAAAAAGCTGCAGATGTTGGCCAACAGCAACAATTAAATTCAGGAATATCGTATTTTTCAGACAATCGGTGGTTTCTAAAATGAGATCTTGTAAAGAATTGCATAAGGGGTGGTAACGTGACGTTACATATAGGTGATGTTACATATAGGTGGTCATAGAAATACTACGGGTGTTGATTGTTTCTTTTATTTAATACCGCGAATGGCTCTGTATTATCTGGATGGGCCTAAAGGGACTTATTTAACAATGCATTTTTCCAGCTTATTTCTTAAGGTGGGACCTTCTAATATGCATTCATTTTTTATAAGAAACTATGCTAAATCTTCGTACCAGAGTCCAGAGTTTCCTAGCCTTCAACCCAATTATGGTACGAAAAGTTTCTCAGCAAGTTTCTTAACCACAAGAGATATTTTCCTTAACTTTGTGTCGTTATGAAGAGTTCGAGGTAAAATCTCACCCCATACCAATTAATTGGAGAAAAAGTAGCTGATGAGATGATATACGCTACAATCCTGTGTCAATGAAGAAAAAAATTAAAAACAAATGAATGGAGCTGGTAGTAGTTTTTTTTTCACATAACATTGGAACCAGGGAGTTCAAAATCAAATGAGCCCACTTTCATTTTGTTCAGCCCCTTTCTTTAGAATCTGGTAAATAAGGTGGCTTTCTGAGCAAAATCAATAATGCTGTTTGTTCATCATAAGCTTCAGAATGAAATTCTCTTGGAAAAATTAATCACTTAGAGCTTTTGATATATTTGGTTAATATCTGGGGCTATTTTTTTTTGATATGCAGGTTTCTAGGCCGAGATGGCCCTTAACCGCATACTAACAATGGCGGTATTACAATTTTTTCTAAAATATATACAAAAAGCGAATAATAACATTTCAAACAATTGAATACAAAAAAGCTATATAGTTAAAATCATGACACAATATCAGTGATTTGAGTATCTTTTGGATTATTAATGAAAGATTGTCTCCTTTAAAATGAAACTTTACAAAAATTTTCCAAAGTCATAGTTACAGATTTGTCCTCCTGACTCATAAGCCATACGAATAAGTCTTTGGGAACCAGAAATTTTAGAGATGGGACTTTTTGATAAATGCATGTCAACATTTTGTTTCGATCTTCTATGTACAAAGGACAAGATGTCAAGAAGTGGATTTCATCTTCAACCAAAAGTGTACCAGATTGTTTGCAGTAAAGACAAAAACGTTCATTTCTAGGTGTTTTATTTTTGTGATACCTGCCTGTCTCTATTTGAAGATTGTTGGCACTTAAACGGAGTTTTGCCAATGTGCTTGAATTTTGAAATCTGATATTATGTCAAGATAGAACTCACTTCCAAGGTTTAGGCTCTGCCCAATTGATTTAGCTTTGAATTCATTTCCTAAATACATATATAGTATACTTAAAACTTAACATTTTTGAAGATTCACCCAATCACCTGAGATACAAGATGATATATAATTTTGATTTTAGGTAAGTAATGTTTTCTTTTTGCGCTGTTATGTTCAAGACATTACCTGATTTATTCAACTGCCTAGCTATTGTGATGCAAATTTTCGATCGTTGGAATGTCATCGTTTAGGGGGCATGATCCCCCAGCCCCCCGTTGAATCCGTGCCTGGTTGGTAAGTTGGTGAGTTGGGAAAACTATGACACTATCAAATTGGCTTCTTTTGAACATTATAGACACGAGTCTCACTTAGGGCACTATTTCGGACGATAGTTTAGATTTTATGAGCTAAACATGAAACTGACGAATAAGTCTAGTCAAAACGCTCATAGCATCTATAAACTTTGGACACTGATAAAGTCGTTATACAGGCCCCAAGATAGTAATATTTTGAACTTAAACTAATTTTTGGGTACTTTTTATATACGATTCTTGCATCAAAAGTTTAGAAAGATCTACATGTTTTTTTAATAAGAAAGTAGTCTATAAGAGAGTAGTGTTCAACGTCTCAATAATGTAAGAAAGCTCAATACTGGATTTTAAAAATATTAACACTTAAAACAATTCTAAAATTATCTTATGTGAAATTTTTTACAATTCTTGTTCAAATACACGCTTTTTTCTTATAAGGAACCGTTTATAAGGAACCTAGAACTAGAACTTCTTGTAAAGTACAATGGATTCTTTTGTTCTATTGTTTCCTGTAACAATTGAGAACAATCAAAAATTTAAGGCACTTTAGGTAGGTTCCTTGTAAAATAAAAAGCATTTCATTTAAAATTCAAATATTTAGTACAAAAATAAAAAATTTCTAAGAAATTTACAAGAAAGTTTTGTACTGAAAACATGAAATATCTAAGAAAGTTTCAATACTGGGCCAAAAAAGATTTCTTATCAAAAACCTCTATTCCGAGTTATCTAACAACAAATTTCCGTTTCATGGCACCGTTTAGAGAAAATATGCTAGCTATGAACATCAATAGGTTTTAAAATAAGTAAATCTTGAAAGATAAGGCCAACGAAAAAATAAGATTTCTTTGCCCTGTCTCCCACCTTAAGAAATAACCTGGAAAAATTTACTGTTAAATCAGTCCCTTTAGGCCCATTCAGATAATGCGCAGAGATTCGCGCTATTAAACAAAAGAGACAATCAACACCCGCGGTATTTCTATGACCACCTATATGTAACATCACCTATATGTAACATCACCTATATGTAACGTCACGTTACCACCCCCGCTCAAGAATTGAGCTGTATAAACTCCAGCAGACTGCATTCCCGTTGTCTTTATTTAAGTAACATATCCACGACAGGAGGGAGAAGCAAGGAGAACAATTGAACTGCGAAAAGCACTGTAGATTTAGCAGAGATCTGTAATTAAAAGTTTGAATTCAATATATGAAAAAAAATCTGTGGTTGGCAGAGGAAAATGGAGTTTAATGTAGTGTACTGCAACCCCAATCTGATATGGAAGATGAAAGTCTGTCCCCTCCAAATTGCATTTCATGTACCCAGGCCCGAAGATCCTTGGTGTACAACTTGCCTTGGAACGATATGATACACTCTTTTTTTTTTATAAGAACCAGTAAATTTTGGCCAAGGCTCAGATGTTCTTATTTTTTCTATTGTTCTAAACAATAGTCTTTTGTTTTCTCTATTGTTCTCTAATAGAAATCGAGGCTCAGTGTTCTTATAAAGTGTGTTCTTATAAAGAAAAAAGAGTGTATATTGTTTTCTTGGCATATATCACAAAATCTTTGGCATGGACTCAACATGGAATATACCCTGGTTTTCCCTCCAAATAAGCAATACAGCAATCATGAAGCTACATGGAAAAAAAACTGCAGACTAAAAGCTGCAGCCTCAAAAAATCCATTGCAAAACTAGTACATTTCTTTGGTAAAAGAAGCAGCCACATTATTGTAGGGGGGCTTTGGTTAATTATAGAGGGGGGCTTGGTTGAGAGGGAGGCTCAGAAGATGATTTTGTATGTTCAATATTTGTTTTGTAAATTCAAAAAGGTTTGCCATCTTTTTCAAGAACAAATCTTAAAATAAATCTGCTTTTTAGCCTTAGGGGATCTCACTGTCTCCCACAATTCCATTGGGGATAGCAGTTGTTCCAGTGATGAGGGAATTTCCAAAAAGGTGAGCTTTTTCTTACCATTATTCTTTGCCTACCTATAGAACTGCTTTACCTTTGTCCTACTAATGGACCTGGTTTACACTGGCCCTACAAACGAACCGGCTTTAAATTGGCCCTACCCATGGACCTGGTTTACAATGACCCTACTAATGGATTTTGTTTACCTTGGCCCTTCAAGTTAACCTGCTTCACAGTGGCCTGACAAATGAAACTGCTTTACAGTGGCCCTACAAATGAACCAGCTATACGGTGATGTAACCTACCAATGGACCTGGCTTACAGTGGCCCTAGAAATGGATCCGCTTTACATTGGCCCTACCCATGGACCTGGTTTACAATGACCCTACTAATGGATCTTGTTTACCTTGGCCCTTCAAGTTGACCTGCTTTACAGTGGCCTGACAATTGAAACTGCTTTACAGTGGCCTGAAAAATGGACCTGGTTAATAGTAGTCGTAAAGATATCTTGATATATATACTTCTTCCTGGTTCACCCGGATTGCAGTTGCCATGTCGTATCTGTCATATGAATCTGTATGGAAATGAAACATGAAAAATGGATAATACTGATAACGACCACCAACTAGCACCCACACCAACTAGCACGCAATGATTTGATAAGATCGAAGTTGGAAGATAATAAATAGATGAACAATAGGGAACGAAATTACGGTTCCTTGGTGTAGATTAATAAGTCAACCAAAGGAATGCTGAATGACGTCACATAATAGGAACTACACTGTCAATACATTAGCCACAGACATGAGAAGCAATGAAGAAATGTCGTCGGTCTTTCTAAATTCATTGATATCCCTGGGGAAAGAATATTGTATTTCAAGATATTATCAATTCCTAAAGATATTCTATTTCTAAAAGTATCTAAACCTGTCAGATACTTCTTAACATTGAAATATTGAATCATTAGGATAAAATGGACCATTAGGATACACTTGCTAGCAACGTCCACTTACAATGGTGAAATACGCTTATACAGGCATGGTGTATTAGCTTATGCATGGCTGTACATAATCTGTCATGGGGTGGATACACTTACACGCCTTTTCTTTATAAAGAACCTTTTATAAGGAGCCTACATGTTGAAGGTCGAAAAACTTAGGAACTGTTACTACTAAAGGTCAAATCTTCTAAGGAACTTTACAATTTTGCATATATTCATTTGGTGTAGATATACAACCTCTCTAATGACTATATGTAACTAACTTTTAAATTTGATAGGCCTAGCCTAAGCTCCTTTGTGTTATAATGTCTTTCATGTTTCCTTATCACGAGTTTATTGCAAAATGTTGAATTTTAATGCTTTTTCTTGCATTGATGCTTATTCCTATCTACTAAGTAAACACTTAGAATTAAGGAACTACTAAGGAACTTTTAGAACTACAAAGTGGTCAAAAGAGGTCTCAAAATAATGAACCTAAAGAACTAGGTGCAAAGCGTGTAAATTGGGGCAGTACATCATCTTGCAAGCCGTAAGTAAGATTAAATAGCACCATGTATCAAATGATATATAGCCCCTGGTAAGCATATCTGCAGCCCTAAGTATATGGGCTTACTAGCTTGCCTAAGACTGTCACACCACATTACATGGACATGTCAGACTTGCACCAATCTACAGTCTAAAGTCACATCAACAGATTTATTGTTTGTAAGGCCAGTGCAATCCTGTGCTTCCAACCACTTCAGAGGTATTTGAAGGTATGGTCCCAAACTACTCAAAACTTCTGCATCTAATAGATTATAGAAGAATTGCTTTTTAACTTAATTTTAGAGCTGAGTAAATTGGCCCTCCAAGTATCAAGATATGGTTGATTGAATTTTGAGCTGTTTAAGTGGCTGACAGAGTTAGTGGCTTACAAAACTAGTATCATGATATGGGGTGACTTTGGTCCTCTTTTGTTCTAAGACAAAAGAGCATTTCTAACAAAGGATTGCAACCACACTGTATGAAGTCCTGTCAGTTGAAACTATTGTTAGTGAGCTCTTCACAGAGGGTTTAAGTTTACTTTGCACTGAACCATAGCTAGTGCAGTCTTATTCGTTGTTGGGCCAAAGCCACCTGCTATGGGGTGACTTTGGCCAACCAAAAGTTTTGCTATTGTTCATAGTATGCACCAGCAAGGGGTGAGAATAGCCCAGCTGTGAACTGATAAAGCATATTGGTAATACTGATAAAGCCGATAGTAACATTCAGAACAGAGCTCCAAAGAATATCTTTCTTAAGAAATCTGTTGTTTACGGGCTCAGGAGGCATGATTTTTTGCTGATTTTTTACTGAATACACAACAACAGGAACAGTGACACTGATTTTGGTGGTAAAGTCCTTGCTCAGTAAATATTCACACTCTAACTCAAGAAATAATGTAGGGCAAATTACCCCCACAAAAATTAGAAAATTCAGCTTCTTGGGAACTGCCAAGAAAATATCAATAAGTTGTTTTATTTCATTCGTAATGAAATAAAACAGTGCAGTGATATTGGAACATTGAGCCAAAAATGGTCAGCGTCGTTCTTAAATTTTGGCTAAATTTGAGTAAGTGATTAATGAGCAAAGTGGGGCTTAAATCATTCGAATCGGTATTGGATTCATAACATTTCCCAATTTATCACAAAAATTTGAGAACAGTCAACTTAGAACATTGATGTGACTTACGTGATGAATTGTTAAAGGAGCACTTTTGTGGCCGACTAAAAGAAGCACCAAAATGCTGACCAGTTTTCCATGTTACTTAACATATTTTAAGCTTTTCTCACAATATCAAAGCAATCTTAGATATAAAGATAAGTAGAACGGCTCAATCCAATATTTAAGAGTCACAAACTGAGCACTTCTTGTGGCTGACAATATTTGATTGAATGATATAAAAATCATACACATTTCTATGGTGAAAGTGACGTTTATCCTTTTGTCAATATTGAAGCTGGGAAGATAGGCTTTTTAAGCTAAAATGACCAAATACACTGATCTTTAACATTTTGTTGAAAACAAAAACTATGCGCACGTTTAAATCCAAATGATTGCATCTTCTATTCAAATTCAAATTTATGACTTAATGATTGTCATGTTCGGGCTCAGGTTTGTAAACAAAAATTCGCTCATTTTATCACTTTTTAATGTTTCTCATTTTTGCTCTGACCTGCTTTCTTGTTGATTTCTCAAAGAGCTTCAGCAATCGGTAAAAATCAGTCAAAGTGGAGCCTAACGTGTTTTAACAAGCTGATGTTTGGTTTTAGTGTCAGCAACTTGATTTACTCATTTAACTTATCATTTCATCAAATATACCCTATAGGCTTATTAGGCGATGTTTCATTGGTGGCTGTAGTGGCAAAAATTATTTTTGAATGCTAAATTACAGTGCAACTCTGATTTTTTAAGCTCCAAATGTAAGCCACTTGTTTGCTCATTTATCAAACACAAATGTTATTATTTTATTCATTTTGAGATTTTGTAATGCCTGTTGGAGGGAAACCACATATTATTTTTGCATTAGCTCTTTTGATTGAAGAGGTAGGACCTACAAAACTCATTAATGGACCTGAACCCACATATTTTGCTCTTTTAACTATCTTTTGACAATCATTTTAGTATTATTGAACCCTATCAGCAAATCATTGGTAATTTACGAAATTCAAAGAGATATTCATGTCACGCTATTTTTGAAAATTACCGTATATTCAATCGAGATAATTTGTGAGATTCACAACGACCCATACAGGATCTAAACCGATTGCTCTACCGACTGAGAAATCGGTCAGCGGTCAGCGGTCGTGGGTTCAAATCCTGCTCAGGTGATTTTTCATGCTATCTAAGTGCCTGTTTATATGGGTAAAAATTACTTCACCTGCCAGACCCGGGGCTGGCAAGCGAAGCAAATTTCAAGCACTATTTATATGGGAAGACGTCATTAATCGTCAACGCATCATTGATTTTCGATTGTTATGAATTCGAATTTACTCCACCTCACCGGTAGTTTTGCGTTTATATGGAGAAACTTCACTTCACCTGGGTGAAACTTCTCCTCCTGAGAGGCGAAACTGTACTATAACGGTAGTGTGGAGTGAAGTTTTATTTTCCATATAAACGCAAACTGAGATTTCAATGGTTTTCTATAGGAGGTTGAAGTATCGCTTGCCAGCCCCGGGTCTGGCAGGTGAAGTGATTTTGCCTATATAAACAGGCCCCTAGGCTGCGTTTACACGATACCGGACTCACGTATCAGATTAGTTTTCATATCAGATGCGCGTCGCGTTTACACGGTGCCGCATGAATCCGATACGTCCCGTACCGTTTTTGCAGAGTGAAACCACTCCACTGTTGTCGTGATATGTATAGTGATCCGATACGTCCCGTACCGCATTCCATCTCGTGTAAACAGGCGAATCCAATAAGTTTCGCCCTTGAGCCTCGTTCTGAACTTTTGACAAAAGATTGAAACAAAAGATTTGACCACACAGAGGAGTGTAAACAAGTGCTGTGCAGAAAATAGCGGAGCGTTGTCGTGTAAACAGAAGTAATCTGGTATCATGTAAACACAGATATTAACGGTGTGGTTTTCATATCAAATTGCACAAACCAATCCGGTACGAAATGTTATCCGGCATCGTGTAAACGCAACCTAATTACCTCAATTGGTTTTGAAATCCTATTAATTTTTCTAATATCAATATATTTGTCCATTTTAATTCAGGACTGACGCATCCGGTCCAGTTGGTGCGGCTTTTGCTGTAATAATTATTTGGCTAAGTCACTCTTTTTGTAAAAAAACAATTTTGCTTCATGAAACATTAGATATTTCCGGTAAATTTTGGTTCATTTTTTTCATAAATTCTATTAAATTTCACCTAAGAAGATAATGTACAATCTAGATTTCAAACTTTTTCTGGGTTTTGCCCCAAACCACCTGGTTTATCTGGACCCGGACCAAAATATGGACAGCTTCCGCCAGGCCTGTAAATCTGTTTTTTTGCTAAATTCAGGTGCTGCAAGACAGAAGTATAAAGAACAAGAGAAAGCGAGTCCTTGATAGCCAGGACGATAGCAGCTCTCAATCTCAGCCGAGAGATAAAGAAGCTGACGCAACAGGCAGCCAAAGCCAAGAACATTCTTATTGGGTGCAGTGTGACAACAACATGTGCCAGAAGTGGAGGAAGGTTGATTACTCAAACAACTTGGAAGAATTCATCGATGGCAAATGGGTCTGCGCCATGAATAAAGGTTCTCGCATTTTTCATCCTAAAAAAATATACAGCATTCATACTGACATGCAATGGCGTAGCTATAGTGGTTTAGAGCATCTTAGTTCGAGAGCCTAGGCCTCAGAGCAAAAAAGGCCCGAAGGAAGCCCTAAAAATATTTTTCATGGTGTGGTTTTAACTATACTGAGCTTTTGAAGTTATCCCACACACCTTTCAAGATGGTTGATAGTTGATAGGCACATACGCTTACTATCTTCGTAAGGTATGGGTTTATGTGCTAAGCACAAAGGGCCCACTGAATAGGTAAACTAATCGAGCAGTGCGACCCTGGTCCTTCCTCTCGATGTGACCACACCTCGTGATTCCTTTTGCCTTTTTGCCTGGAATTACAGAGAGCTGGCTAATTCTCTCCTCACACTTTATGACAGGTCAGAAGGTGGTTTCGAACCCGGGACCCTTTGAACAAGGGTCCAGTGATCTAACCACTCGGCAATCCCCGCCACTCAAGAGCCACATCGTACTTAATTCCTAGCAGCCCCGACTACTTCCAGTGTTACGCTACTGCTGACATGGCTAACCTAGCTATATTTACTCTAGGTTCCTTTATACTGCTTTCACCCTAGCAATCAAACCTGCCTTGGTCAATTGTATGATTCTAATGCTTTTGGGCTGGCTTAATTAATACCTCGTTCAAACTTCTCCATATTTGTTTGTCTCCGTATTTGAAGAGGAAAAACAGTGCCTGTTCACACTGTTCCGTTTCGAAGCAAATACGCTATGAATACGATGAAATGTTCACACTGCTCCAGGCAAATACGGTGCTTCTGTTCCCATTTCAAGAAGAATATTTTCTATTGAAAGAATTCCGTGGTGTTCATCGAATATCTCCATATTTCGTGTTCACACTGAAAACTGAGCGTATTCAATATGCACTGTTTTCGAAAGTATGCGTATTTGTTTGCGTATTCGAACAGCTCCGTATTTGAAGCGCATCAGTGTGAACGCAAGGCCGAAACAAAAGGTTTCGCTCCGTTTTCATTTAAATACGGAGCAGTGTGAACGCAGTGCATTACAAATTATCGAATCAGCCAATCTGAATCTTCCATTCAGAACCTAGTATAGTTTTTACTGGTTAAACTGCCAATAAATATCCTATTGAGATGGGGTAGTGATGAAATGTCGAGTTGCTTGATGAACAACATAGCTGTCTTCATTGTGCCGCATTTTGATTCTGGATCAATGTTTGATTTGTAGATGGCACGAAAAGCACTTGCGAAGCATCTCAAGAGACAATACCATCGGATAGCGAAGAGTCTGGCCACACTCCTCTCTCGCCTGGGGCTCTGTTTTGGGGCAAAGTGAAGGGTTATCCATGGTACGTTAATTTATTCATTTCCGTACGCCTATCATTCTCATGGATGCTTAATGACCTTTCCCTGTCCTTTAACCGTCATTAGGTAAGATGCTGACCCAGGGACGTAGCAAGAGGGAGCCACGCCTCCAGAGAGAGCCGCTGCTTTTCCCTCTAAACCAGGAAAGTAAAGAAGGACACCAGTATGGGGTAAAATATTTCATCACAAAAAAAACAAATTATGCTAACAATACACTAAATTGCACTACATTAAACTACATATACTAAAACATACAAGTATACATTATTACGAAGTCTGTGGGTCGGTTTCCCATGAAAGTGCTTGATACATAGAGTATAGCTTTATAAAAAATTAGAAGAAAAAGACACAGAAAGCAAAACTCTCCATCTCGACAAGCGTGATTCGTGGTTACCCATTTATCAGGAGATGTACAGAGTATACTGTTTTACATATTTGATAGAAAATGCTCTGAGAATAAGCAAATCAAGCAGATCAAGAGAATTGTAAAATAGCGATGATTTATATTAAACCCTCAAACCCTCAGCAAATCCCCCCTTGTGAATAGGTAAATAAGCAAAAAAGTGATCTAGGGAGGGCGGGTGGACGCATTGAAGAAAATTCTTTAAGTTGTCAGGAGAATGATTTATTATTGCTCTATAATCGCGTATATCGAGCACTATAACCAGGACAGGCACTTTCTACTCGTGTTACTTGCACGTTGTCATAACTTTCTTATAAGATTTTATCCATAAGTGTGTTTTAAAAAGTACTCAAGGGACCCCCTTTCAATGGTTCTGGCTAGGTCCTTAATAGGTCAGGATATCTTTTCCTTCTGCATTCATATCTAAATTTCAATTCTTGATTAATTCGAATTAGAAATCTAACTCATCAAGTCATTTCTGAGAATTTATTTGTTTACTGTGGCTTTTTATAGATCGTGACTCTTTTTTTGTTATAAAAAACTTTTATTAGATAATATCAATAATGCTTATTATTCTTGATGTTGCTTTATAAACATAATAAAGGTTAAGTTTTCTTAGAGAACAAGGTTTTTCTATGAAATTGTGGTTTCTGAGAATAGCAAAAATTTCTAAGAAAACGAGAAGGCTCAGCCAGTGTCCTAGCCCGCTCAAATTACAATTAACTTATTTCTGAGAAATTCAGTACTGTGCTCCACGGTTTTTTCTTAGTCACTTTAATATGGGCACTTTAAGCATTTTCACTGAATTATTTCATTCCTTGCCCTGTATCCCATTGAAACGGGTCTAAAACAATAGAAAGAACCTAATTTCAAGCCCAAACTAATCGAAATACTCCATAGAATAACTTCAAAATGGTTGTTACAAGTCGTACAGTCTTGACATACAAACATTCAAAGACTTAAGAAAATAGCTGGATTATTTTCAGGGAGCCAAACGTATTAGAAATGTTGTTGAGCACTGAAAAGTAGCTTAGTATTACTAGCTTGAAAAAATCCAGGAAGGAACTTTACACTTTTGTAAGTCAGTCCGATATTTTTGTGCCAGTTATTTTCCATAAAAACGATATTATTTGGTTACAATGTTTTAGGAAAGCCAATATGATATTTTGGGTGAAAGAATAGAGAAGCATCTGATTTTTTTGGGTTTACGGGGAAATGAAGAAGAATTAAAGGAATTTTAATCATATTCTTGGTGGCTGAACGGATACTTTTATGATATTCTTGGTTGCTGAATGGATTTTTTTATGATATTTTTGGTTGCTGAATGGTTATTTTTATGATATTCTTGGTTGCCGAATGGATATTTTTATGATATTTTTGGTTTCCGAATGGATATTTTCATGATATTTTTGGTTGCTGAATGGATATTTTTATGATATTATTAGGCTCTTTAAACTTTACGAACTGATGTCCCCGCATAAAATTCATCAGTGCCCTTTCAGGGAAAAAAGTAGCAAACATATTAGATATATCTCCTTCTATCATTGTTTTTAACTTGTAGATATATAATAGCTAAATATTTGTAGATATTGTAATAAGAAGTATTTGTAATAATTGTAGATATAACTAAACTAGGTTTAAATTTTTTGTAACACTAGTTTAAGAGTAGGCCTTAATTAGCCGTAATCTGGCTATTTCAATTTTCATTTTATATATCTAGCCTACTATAAATGAATTATTGATGATGATGATGATGATGATGATGATGATGATGATGATCTCTGATACTCAAATCAACATGTAGGTATAGCTGAAAACAGTAGTGACGTTGTGGTCAGAAAACTTTTGATCTTTATAGGTGGCCGTGTATTGTTGAAAAAGACCCTGACTACAAAACGTTCTGTTGGAACTACCCATCCACATTGCAAGGACAGAAAAGAACGGTATGTCTGATTATACATGTTTTCAATGACAAACAAGTTGATAAGCAAGAACCCCTGGATAAAGGGTATTTTTTCCTGTAAAGAGTATCTATTCAACGCTGCAAATCTCGTGGATTAGTTAACTGGCTTCCTTTTTCCAAAAAACATGCAAATAAACAGATTTTTGTGCCAGGTGTAGGTAGCTAGTCTGTTATTAGAGAGAAATGTTGAGCAACAGCTAGGCTCTGGACAAAAATAGGGCCTGCTCCATTGGGAGAGTAGTGCGTTGTGACACCCCAACTCAATAATTCAGTGTACTGGGTAAATGTCGATATTTAGTTGGTAAAATCACGTCACGAAAATTCATAACAAATCCTCACTATCAAATTCTTAACAAATTTGCTCGGTACGTAAAAGCTTATACCCCTCTCGGGTAATTTCCCAGAACCGTCCCTGACCAAAAGTCCAGTTTCTCATTGTGAAAATATACACTTAATTCAAAGGTAAATTCATTGAATGGCTCTATGTTAAACAAATTGGTTTCCAGTAAAGGTATAGTGCCAAACAGGAATGACTGTTTCAACCCAATCAAAAGTATTTTAGAAAGGCACGTTTGAAAAGGCACATTTACGTGCCAACTAGGCTCCTTGTAAAACATCTCACAGAATAAAAATTCTTTTGCTGATTATTTGCCAGGACTGGAAAATATAGCCGACCACAGCACAAATAGTCTCAAAAATGTCTAGGTCTCCAGAAAAAAGGATCCATTCACCTAGGAACTGTCTTTCAGGTCAAATCTGTCAACATGGCTTTTGGCAACAATGGTTTGACCCCTCATCCCATATTGGCCTGGTATGCGTTGCTCAACTAAATACGATGGGCACGCATTACAGAACTTTTTAGGCCCATTATGGTTAGAACTCTACGGCTATTCTAGGGAAAAGAATACCATGAAAGTTTTACACCTGGTTGATTGTATGTTAGTAGTTAATCACAGCCTAATTCTGTATCTAACTCCTTACCTCAATTATAAGTACTGTTTGAATCACATTTACCATAAAATCGTGTGTCACTGTTAAATTTCTTCAATATGCTTGCCGAAATTGGAAAGTTAATTGATACTCCAGAAATCAAAATATTTGTTCCACCCTTGTAATTAAATAATATAACGCCCAATAAAATAGTTTTTTTATCATGAAAGTCTTTTCCAGCAAAAACTTCACCCCTATAAAGGGTCGTCCTATCCCCCACCTTTGTTGAGCCATCATAATCACCCTCCTACCAGAGATTGATCTGCCCCTTTCACTATTCATTGCTTTTATTCAAGACTATCCATGTGACATTCCTGGGGAAGGATGTCTCGAGAGCGTGGCTGGATACCTCCTTGCTTCGTCCACTTGCAGACACAGATCATCTCAAAGATATGGGAGGCGTAAGTTCATTTTAGACTATCGTTGATGTTTTCTAGCTGATTGGTAAGATTAGAGACCCTTCCGAGTCTCATTGATTTTACTTTACTATCAAACGCTTGTAAGCGTTGATAGTTGATAGGCACGTACGCTTACTATCTTTTCAGGGTATAGGTTTATGTGCTAAGTACAAAGGGCCCACTGAATAGGTAAACTAATCGAGCAGTGCGACCCTGGTCCTTCCTCTCGATGTGACCAAACCTCGTGATTCCTTTTGCCTTTTTGCCTGGAATTACAGAGAGTTGCCTAATTCTCTCCTCACTCTTTGTGACAGGTCTGAAGGTGGTTTCGAACCCGGGACCCTTCGAAAAAGGGTCAAGTAATCTAACCACTCGGCCATCCCTGCCACTTCACTATATGCACCCCCTTGATAGCATACCCAGCCCGGGTAAGCATAATATACCACCCCCTTGTGCGTGTATAAAGTTGTGAACCTCGGTGCGCAGATTGGTAAGATTAGAGACCCTTCCGAGTCTCATTGATTTTACTTTACTATCAAACGCTTGTAAGCGTTGATAGTTGATAGGCACGTACGCTTACTATCTTTTCAGGGTATAGGTTTATGTGCTAAGTACAAAGGGCCCACTGAATAGGTAAACTAATCGAGCAGTGCGACCCTGGTCCTTCCTCTCGATGTGACCAAACCTCGTGATTCCTTTTGCCTTTTTGCCTGGAATTACAGAGAGTTGCCTAATTCTCTCCTCACACTTTGTGACAGGTCTGAAGGTGGTTTCGAACCCGGGACCCTTCGAACAAGGGTCAAGTAATCTAACCACTCGGCCATCCCTGCCACTTCACTATATGCACCCCCTTGATAGCATACCCAGCCCGGGTAAGCATAATATACCACCCCCTTGTGCGTGTATGAAGTTATGAACCTCGGTTAGCATATAGGTATAGTAGGGTAGGGTGCTCTCAAAGGTAATAGAACTTGGGCAAAGGTAGGTCTGTAGCCAGACCTTTGGAGCCTCGGTGGCAAAATTTCGAAGTCAGTTAAACAAATTTTCATTGGGAAAGTGAAAGGTTAAGCATAAAAACAGATATGAAAATATAGAAACGGCAATTTTCAGCATTTAGACCCATTTATACTTCAATATAAAAAATGCTGTTTTCACAACCTATTCTCGTCAGTGTTTTCTTCTATTTGAATGATATTCTAAAGGGTGCAACACTGAGTAATAGAACAACCCCTCTGGTTACATAAGGAATTTTCTAGGGATGGTAAAATACTTACTCAAATCGCACCAGGGGTCACAATTCCACCCTTTGCCACCACATTGCTGCGAGTCTGGGAAAAGGTTTTATTCTGCATCTCAGGATTATGCAACCATGGCTGAATATTGTGTATTATTTTGAATCGACGGTGGACTATTCCCAAAATGGGGAACCCCTAAAACCTGAAAGGAGAAAAGCTAAATCTATGGAGAAGAGTCCAACACTGGTTTGAAGGTTGGTTGTCCCCTAAACTTCTACCAGGGCTCTGTCCTGGGTCCGCTTGGGTGCTTGTGGTACCCTCAGACCCCCAGCGATTCATGCCTGCAATAGTGCGTGATGGCAAGAGAGGCTCCAAACAGAGATTGTTCGCTCCTCTTTCCAGAGCCAATCCACCTCTGTTTGTAAGTATGAGTCATGTGTTATAAAGCGCGTAATCAGCCACCATGACACAATTGTCTATTTTTACCCGCACTTCTGGGAAGTTCAATTTCAACAATCTCTGTTATCATAATTGCTTCTCAGCCGTGCGGATCGAATTAAATCACCGAAGCCATTAATTTCGGTTTCGATCCCCACGAGTTCCTTTTTGCGGCCTACATTCTACTGTAATTAATTATCAGTTGATTATTAAGCCATCTGTCGATATGGAATCGAAACCATTCTAGGATAACAGGCCAAAAGCTTAACGATATTGTACGTATTTCCTACTTTCTTCACACGGAAATCTCAAGCATAACACAATGCTTTTATTCAGTCCCAGTTTGGTGGTCTCCAATTTTGGCTTAAAACAGGTCCAGTCAGTTTGAAGGTCGGTTTGAAAGGCTACCGAGTGGCCTAATTTAGAAAAAGAGCACGACCATTTGGGGTATTTACTTAATTTGCAATTTTTCGGGAAGTTGTTTATTTCAGTTAATTGGTCAGATTTTGGTGCAAATACTTCCATTGCAGGGTTGTTGACAAAATGATGCTATTATTTAAGGCTGATTTTCAAAATCTTAGCCTTAACAATATTCAACCTGGACTGAACCCCCCTCTCAGTATACAATTAGAGTAACCCTTCGGGTGGTCTATCTAAGTAAGCCATGGACAACTCAATACAAGAATTTTCTTCGGCCTCTAGATCATGTGGTGCAAAGATCTATAGACAGTAAATGTTCGAATAGTCCCAATACTCAAGACTCCAATACTCACTTCCCAGGCTATGTAGCTTTTGACAACTCTCTTAATGATATTAGTTTCGTTACAAAAGCTAGATTTCTTGGAACTCTATTACTAGATTGTTTATGGAACAGTTTCTTAAAGGAAGCTGTTATGATCGAACTAATATATTACAATTGAGATCTAGCCAGTAAATCTTCGAATGGTCCAATTGATTTCTTAGAACTCTAGCTCTAGATTGTTTATAAACCAGTTTCTTAAAGAAAGCTGTGTGAGTCACAAGTCAGATGCCAGCAGACAAACACCGTGACGTGTTTTCTATTTTCATCTTCACTTCTCAGAATCCAGATATTTGGTTCCAAGAACTTCTGATTCAGGCACAGATAAGGTTTAGCTTTCCATTCAATGCCTTAATGAGGTTATCATCGATAAAGTATCAATTCACTTAAGTCATTAATTACATATAAGTCCCTGATTCACTTTCATTCCTATTGATTCAAAACCCAATTTTATCTCCAGTTTCCATCTTTGTTTCACGGCAGTTTATTTCATTCAGTGGGAGCAGAAGAAGAGAAAGCGATATTTGGGTTCTTCAAGAAATATCAGATTGATTAATCAGGGGTTCCGAAAACATCAGGCCAATATTCAGGGGTCAGTAAATAATTTTTGACATTGACCCCAAAATTGGAAGATAGGGAGTACCCCCTCGGACAGAGTTCAGAAAAGTGTTCAATCTTCCACGGGTCATGAACACGTCACCACGAAACCTTCCTCATTATCAGTTGGTGGAAGTGGCCGTTGTTCGTATACAGGTTTGGGGCTTCTGCAAGATACTGTCATGTAATTAATGAAAGCAATGGTATATGAAAAAGATTTTTCGGGGGGTATGGTCAAAAACTATGTGCCATGAAATTGTTTTGATAAGATATCTACACCTTCCTGAAAAAGGAAAACCTTAATTCGGCAAACAGCCGGGCAACCGTCATTTTTTCTGAACTCTGTCTGGTACAAGGGTGTTTACTGGTTGCTTCTAGTTCATCAGGCATTATTGTTTGTGAGAAACGCCCTATTTATGTGAGTTTTATAGAAGAAATACGTCCTTAATAGTTAATAGCTTACTTGATTTGATCTTCATAGTTCAGACATCATTGTAAAATCTTGTCTGTTATGTTCGCAAGTTGACTTTTAAAGGAACAAGAAGGTTTACTGTTGGTTAAGTTTTTCATAAGGCATGAGCATTTGAAAGAAGCGCCCTTTTTATGTGATTTATATAGAAGATATAAGTCCTTGATAGTTAATAGCTTACTTGATTTGATCTTCATAGTTTATGTTTATGTTTAGTCTATACCTCTCTATAGTTAATGCTTTCTATAGTTATTTTCTATAGGTAACACCTCTCATTTAACAAGATATCTAAACCTATTCCGGCTAACCTTCCTCCAGCTAAAAGCCATGGAACCATCATTTTTCTAGGCTCTGCCCTGGGATTGGATCTCATTCCACCACAACTGTGGCACTTTGAGTTTTCAAATTGTTCTTAACCTCCTGTGCCCTCAACCTTGTTCATTCTGTCACTTCGGACCTATCATGACTTCGTCGAGGTCATCGTAGTGATTTTCCAAAATCTTTTGTGCTGATATTTTTGTAGAAAAGCATACAAATTATAATCTAAGAGGAGTAAAACCTTAGATGTTTCAAAAGTTAAAACCACCAAATATGGAATCAAATCTTTTAGTTATCTTGGACCCAAAATATGGAATTCACTTCCAGATAACATAAAGATGGCATCGTCTGCCAACCATTTTGAAATGCTAACGAAAACCTGGTTTTATCGACAACGTATGCTGCTGCTCTTTTTGTCAGAAATGATCTGTCATAGGAGTGGTCAGACTTGATGTAACTCTTTACGATTTGTTGCTTTATGCTGGTTGAAATCAGTCCTCCTGTTCTATGTAAGTTAACATTAGATAATCCATGATTATTATCATTATATTATTATTATCATCTTTATCATTATTATCATTATTTTCATTATTTGAGGAAAAGCAGGATTTGGAAAAATCAATCAAGATACGCAATGGTAGCGCTCTAGATTACGACTCTAGAGGTCGTGGGTTCGAGTCCTTCTCGGGTCATTTTCATTCTCACATATTATCTCGAATATTATTAACGTAGTTTACACGAGCAATTTTCTATGACAATTTTCTTTGACAAGTTTCCTTGTTCGTGTGGATGAATATTTGACAATTTTTTAATTGTCAAATGTATTTGTTCGTGTGGATGAGCAGTAAGTTTCTTTGAAAAGTTTTCGTTCTGAAGGCAATGCATTTAACAAGCGGTATTTGCTGATTTTTGTAGGCCAGCCTCACTTTGATAAATGAATTCTGCGCCAAAAACATAAGATTGGAACTTGGACTTCTTGGAAATCTCCTGCTTTTGAAAAAGTACACTTGTAATATGAAAAATTGTCATATGAGCTCAAATTGACCTTATCTATACGAGCAAAATAAAATTGTCAATTTAGAATTGTCATAGAAAACTTGCTCTTGTAAACTAGCCTTATTATGTCATTTTGAAAGCCTAGTAAGATACACCTGTGTTTCTAGCAATGAGTGGCTCTTTACTCCTTCTCAAAACTTGGGAGATGTTTTCATTGGAACAGATTTCCAGAAATTCTTCACTCATTTCATCAATTTCATTCAAGGGGGTAGATCTCTATCAATCAGGAATTAAATTGAGATGAATCAACTAAGTTCTACAAAGAAAACTCAATGATCTCAGAATAACTATATGCCTTGTGTATAGGCCTCTATCAATCAAGATTTCATCATCTGAGATGAATCAATTAAGTTCGACAAGATAAACACCTTTATTTAAGAAAACTCAATGCTCTCAAAATGAATATATGCTATCTTACGATTTAGAAAAATATATGTACAGTACAATTAGGAAGAAGTTTTCGGTAAATACGACATATTCAGTGCTAATGAATCATGAATGGTTCAATGAAAAGAACATATAATGAATATATACAACGAAAACGAACATGTAACGAAGATGCAATGAATATATGATGAACATATAACGAACATTAAATTAATGTATGATGAACATATAACGAAAAATAAAGGAATATATGATGAAGATATAACGGACATAAAATGTATATATGTTGAACATATAACGAACATTGAATGAATATATAATGAAAATATATCGAACATTAAATGTATGTATAATGAACATATAACGAACATTAACTGTATGTATAATGAACATTAACCAACATTAAATGAATATATCATTAACATATAATGAGCATTAAATGTATACATGATGGGCATATAAGGAATACAAAGTGAACTTAATATGAACATATAGCGAACATACCAATGAAAATATCAATGAACATATAAGAAAATACAGCCTGGCACCTTAAACAGTAATTCCTCCATATTGTTGCTTGTTATATAACATTACCATTCGTTCCCTTAGGTAGTTGATAATACGCAAGTGACCATAACATAAGCTCTTTTCTTACAAGAAACAGGACAGTCTGATTACATACTTCAAGTTTCTTACATGCTGAGACTTCCTGAATATTTGCTATGATTGTTTGCTTGTGCACAAGAATGAATATGATATGTTTGTTTTCAGATGATATTTCGGAACAAAAACTTCAAAAAGGATGTGTTAGAGGCATTCGAAGATGCCAAGAAATGCCTCAAACTTACTATAAAGGTGAGCAATTGGCTCTTTGATGAAATGATATCCTTTTATTCATTTTCTTTAAAGAGTAAGTTTGCTATACTATGAAAGGTATGGCGGCTTTAGCTGGAACAAGTTTTGGGCTAAGTCACTCTTTTGGTAAAAATATTGCTCCATACAACATTAGATTTTTACGATAAATTTAGGTACCCTTTAACGTAGATTCGGTTCTGAGAATGCTCAAAAATGTATACGAGAGAATCTAGATTTCAGAATTCTCTTTTGGGGTATGTCTCTGGACCCACTCGTTTGTCTCGAACTTGACTAACTATGGACAATCTCCGTCGAGACTGCTATGGTGTGTTTGGTCTAGTGGCACATGGTGACGTGGTGACGGTGATGACGTGGTTACGGTGCTATGCGCACTTATAAACAAGCTGCTTTGGTGCTAGAGGCTCGAAACGGCTTGTGTTCTCAACCACCGTGTGTTGGACATGGAATCGAGGGTTTTAGGGTGGGCAGTAATTTCAATTTGAAGATTTCTATAGCGCAAATGGCAGTAAACACAGAAAGACCTCTTTCTTCTGTATGTAACAATGTAGTTTAGCTAATTTCTCCTTGCTAGAAACAAGGTCTGGTCCGTCTGGGGTTAGTCAGGCTAGCATGTTAAACATCAACTCATTCACTCAAAAATGAGTGCAATAAACACTACGTTTCCTCTTACTATTGTTTTTAGTGATTTAGTGTAGCTACTGTGTCCCTAGGTACGGCCAGTCTTGGCTTTGTCACTACAGCAAGTTAAACAGAAACTTGTTCACAAATAAATGCGACGAACACGTTAGGACCTCTTACTACTGTTTGTAAAGATGTAGTGTAGCTACCTTCCCCCTGCTGGAAACAATGCCTTACCTTGGTCAAGATAGCATGTTAAACATAAATAAACTCGCTTGCAAATGCGTGCAATAAACAAATCATTACCTCTTACTACTCTATGTAGTGATGTAGTGTAGCTACCATGGCCTGCTAGAAACAATACTTTGCCTTGGCTCAGGCGAGCATAGTAAACATAAACAAACTCGCTTACAAATGGGTGCAATAAGCACTACGTTTCCTCGTACTAATGTTTGTGGTAATGTAGTGTAGCTACCGTGTCCCTGTTAGAAACAATGCCTTGCCCTGGTCAGGCAAGCATGGTAAACATAAACAAACTCGCTCACAAATGGGTACAATAAGCATTTAAGTACCTCATTCAACTATATTTAGTGATGTAGTATAGCTACTGTGCTTCTACTGGCAACAAGGTCTGGCCTTATACCCAGGCTAACACTTAAAACATAAACCCACTCACCCTTGGGTAGAAATCTTAACGTGTTTTTCGTAATAACTAACCTTTCTGGTCGCTTCTCTATCGTTCATACTCATTTTAGTCGTTTCTAGTTCTTGTTGTTTTTAGTCGCAAATATATCTCAAATAGAATATACGAGGCTTAAACTATCTGATTTTTCACAGGAACGGATTAAGAAATATGGTTTTCGTACAAGATATGATAGTGAAAACCTTGAGAAGGATGTTGATGCGAGCCAAGGTACGTTTATGTCATCTTGTATGGAATACAACAAACGGGGAAGATTGATTTTCATATTAGAATCAATTTTTTCTTACTTAGACCTCCTAATATGGAAATCATTGAAATTTTAGATAAACGTTTTTTTTTATAAGAAACCTAGTACTAGAGCCCCAAAAATTTAAGAAACTTTTAGATTTACATCAATATCTTTAAGAAACTCCAAAATAAAATAATGGGACTTTCTGAGGCGGAAAGTAACATGTCAACAATACATTCTTGCTTGATTTAAGTTTGCTACACGTTTTTATTTAAAGGAACATAGCATCTTGAGTCTACTTGTATTAGTAGGTGGGTTTCGCTTTAATACAAGAAATATACGAGGGAAAGTGCAAAATTTGATGTTAAGTGCGTATCTAAAAATAAGAAACTTTTAAGAAACTTTTAGTACTAGAAACTGGTGAAAAATTAAGAAACTTTTAATACTAGGACCCAAGCTAGGTTTCTTATAAAAAAAAACGTGTATTTAAAGTTTTGGCTCCTGAAATAGATTTTTCAAATAAGCTTTAGTCCAGAATTAAATGTTCACATCCCTATATTATATAATGTTCTTATTTAAAAGACATGTAAGCTATAAAGAATATGACCACAAACATTAGTTAGCCCAAATTTATTTCATTACATCTTCTTTCACGGTCAAACACTGCAAATCTTTAAGCCAGTATAATTTTAATATTGTAATAGATAGAAATGTGGAAATTGATGTATGTACTTTAAGGTTTAGTACTGGAATATGATCTATCATTCAAAAATTGTATTTCTCTGAAATTTCAATAATTACCATTATGCCGGGTCATAGTAAGAAAAATTGTTTTTTTGCAAATTTTACGAATCAAGTCATACAGCCCACTGTTGAAAATCGAATATTTTGTTAATCTTAGTTTTTTAATACTTATCTTTGTTTACTTATGAAGTTCAAGTTGAAGGATTTGTATTGAAAAAACACATGTACGACCTTCCTTGGTCAATAGAAACCTACAGCCTGAAAATTCAAAAGGCGTGGTCACATCGAGAGGAAGGACCAGGGTCTCACTGTTCGATTAGTTTACCTATTCAGTTGGCCCTTTGTGCTTAGCACATAAACCCATACCTTGCCTAAGATAGTAAGCGTATTTGCCTATCAACCTGATCCAGATTCGTGCTCCTTTATCTAAGAATCATTTCATGCTGAATAAGAAAAATGCTCTTATCTTATGATATCATCCTTAGTCTAGTCAAAGATACAATTTTTAAAATGCCATTGACACGGTCGCCATTTTGTTTAAGTATTTACGTTTATGTTTTGATTTTGCTATCTTGTAGAGTGTAGTCAAAGCCAAGATGTCGAAAAGCCAAAGAAAAAGAAACGAAAGACCGATGAAGACGCATCCGGAGAGAAGTTTAAATCAGCTAAACGCAAGAAAAAGACAGGTATTGATTTATGGCGCCTGATAGGTTTCACTGATTTCCTGATTCTTTTTCACTTTTATTCTTGTTTTAGTGTTGAATGAATGTGAATCTTCCAAACGTTTGTTCTTAAGTGGATTCAACAAGGTCATAGCTCGCAAATACCAAGTTCATCCACTAGATTCAAGAACTTAATTCCTGACAGTTTTCATTGATTTCCACTTTCTTTTCCCCTTTATTCTGGTTCTAGTGCTGAATGTGTGAGTTTTCGAATGGCCTGGTGTTTAAGTCGAATCAACAAGGTTGAAGCCCGCACATGCCAAGTTCATCAACTAGATTCAAGAACTTAACGCCTGCTGTTAAATTATGTGCTCAAGGAAACGATTGGATTGTTTCTTGAGCTCCTCATAGTAGCTTTTCTTTATAGCTAGGTTTATCTCCTTTAAACTAATGTTATTGTTAGGTTTATGTGTTATATAGTATACTGTATTTCTTTGCAGAATAAATCTTTAAACCTTCATAGTTAAGACACGAATCATAAAGATATCATACTTGATTCCTTTGACGCACTTGATATAAATTAGTTTTCAAACGATATTCAAGATTAGACCCTACCAGGCCCTATTCATCATCAATCTATAATATATTGAAATTAAAGCAAAAAATAATATATAATTATATAAAATAATATGATAATATATAATAATAACGAATAATTATTTGAATTTGATATATTTGTTTGATCTTGAATAGAGACTTGTAGGGTCGAATCTTGAAGATCGTTTATGATTAATCTATATAAAGTGCGTCAAAGGAATTACGTATGATATCTATATGATTCGTTTCTTTAACTATGAAGGATAAAAGAGTTATTCAGTAAAGAAATGCAGTATACAATATCAAATATAAACCTAAAAATAACATTAGTCTAAAGGGAAGTTTACGAATTCCTTTATGTGTGGTCTTGTCGAGAATTATAATTAACAAGAATCTTTTACTCGTAGATGAAAATAAAAACAGTGTTAAAGCTGAGAAAAAGAAACCAAAAAAGACGAAAAACAAAACAAAGGATGAAAAGGAAGCAGATAAATCTGATGAATATCTATCACCAGAAGAAATACATGAAGCCATATCTTGCATAGATGAGAAAGTTTCTGAATCCAACAGTGTTGAGAATGAAGACAGTCAGACCAAAGGCTCTTCTGCTGACGGAGAAACTAAGAGTACGGCAGAAGAACTGGTAGAAAATGAAGATAACTCAGTACCTTCCCTTATTCAGCCCACAATTGAGCCAATTGATTATGAGAAGATATCTGAAGCTGCTGAGAAACTTTGTCAGGAAGAACTGGAAATCTATTTCAAACCTACTGCTGAATCAACTAGTGACGATGATAGATATGTTGAGGATGATGGTGAAGTGAATGAAGGTAAGAAAGCCAAGATAAAAGATAAAGCAAGCTCGACATCTGGAAATCCAACGACTCCAAAGGAACCGAAAACACCAAAGGAACCAAAAACGCCAAAGGAACCGAAAACTCCAAAGGAACCAAAAGCTCCAAAGGAACCGAAAACTCCAAAGGAACCAAAAGCTCCAAAGGAACCAAAAGCTCCAAAGGAACCAAAAGCTCCAAAGGAACCAAAAACTCCAAAAGAACCAAAAACACCAAAGGAACAAAAAACTCCAAAGGAACCAAAAGCTCCAAAGGAACCAAAAACCCCAAAGGAACCAAAATCCAAGGCAAAATCTAAGGATAAGAAGAACTGTGGCAAGAATGATATCGTAGAAAAGTCTTTCGAGTCTGAAAGTAGTGCAGAAGGAAGAGGTGATACATGTGGTAAAGAAAGAAGTGGAAATTATAAACTTGGTGATGGTAAGAAGCCGAAATCTGTTGCTAAAAAGCCTGTTTTCCAGAAGCCAAGAAAAGTAGTCAAGCCTAGCTTACATAAGCCTGAGAACAGTGGTAAGGTAACTACAGACCAGCTTGTAAAAGATGCAGATGCCATTAGTTCAGAAGGAAGTATTAACGAAAAGATGGATACTGAGCGAAAGAGTAATGAATATGGTAAACTGAAGGACAACGGAAAAGAACTTATACCAGATGGAACTATCGAAGGTACGGCCAAGAAAGTTTTTGAAGAAGCTGCTTCGTCGGATAAAGTTGCAGAATATGGTGAAGATAAAGATGAAGAAATGAAGTCGTCTGATAAATGTACAGATATCAAGCCAAAGCCTTCTAAAAGTCTACTACCGAAGAAAAAGATACCGAAAGAGCCAAAAGCTGCTAAGACGGATGAAATTGCCAAAAGTAAGATGCCTAAAAAAGTGAAGAAAGCAGTAAATAGTGAAGAAGATAACTACTCTGGTGCTAAGAAGAATATTGCAAATCCGGAAGCTGTGTCAGAGAGAGAGCCAGTGGTTTGCAGTGATGATGAAAGCTCTAAGGTTAGTTACACAGACAGGTCTCTGCTGAATGTTGATAAAGGAGATGTGGAGGGCGATATAAAAGCATCTAGATGCGGCACTGATTCAGAATCGGTTGATAAAAATAGCGAGAATTCCCAATCCAGTCAGTCTATTAAAGGCCAAAAATTAAACGATCAAAAGGAAACGCGACAGGATGTTTCTAAGTCAAGTGAGAGTGCCGTTAAAGTGTCAGTAAAAGGAAATAGTGATGAAAATTTGAAGAAAGCTAAACCTAGAAGTGAAGCTAATAAAAAGGTTTACGGTCAATCAAAAAATGAAACAGATAAAAAAGATGAAAAACCGAAAGGCCAAGAAAGAAGGGAAATGGATAAAAAGGATGAAAAACACAAAGAACAAGGAACAGACCAGACAGATAAGATGGATAAACCTAAAACTCAAGAACAAAGTGGCACAAATAATAAGGACAAGAAGCCAACAACGCAGAGAGAGACTCTTGTTCCAAAGAAGCCAAAGAAAGCTGCCTTTTCAGTTCCCAGAAAACAAGCCACGGATAAGAAAGCTGATGGTTTGAAATCTTCAGATAAGGGTGTGAGTAAAGATGAGTCTCTTGAAAAGAAAGACACCGACGCATTTTCAGGGAAGAAGAAAAATATTGTTGGGTTTTTTGAAGGGAAGGGTCATGTTGATAGCCAAGAGGATAAAACAGAGAATGGTGCTGAAAAACAATGTGACAATGATGGTGGCAAAAAATCTACTTCAAAAGGCACAGGTTAGTAAAACGTATTTGTTTCTTATATTGTATTGTAAACTACAGCAACCTATAGCAAAACATTAATACTTGTTTCAAGTCTGGTTTGTTTAGGCCATGTAAGAGATTAGGAAAACGCACCGCTCATAAGTAGTAAATTATGCATTTGTTTAAAGTGCATTTTTCTGTTTTATTGCAGTCTAAACGAGCCAGACTTCAAGCAAGTCTAGAGCTTTATAGACTTCTGTAGTTTATAATGAGATATAAAAAAAATATTAGATTAAAGCAAAGTGCTATCTATCATTTTGAAAGTAAGGCGTTGACGTCGAGACAACATAGGCCAGGATGATACTTCCACAAACAACATAAATACTACAAGACTTCCAGCTCTGTTCTCTCTGGTTTTATCCTTATTATTTGTCATTTGGGAGACGTCATGACGTCATGTCATGCTGCATGGAAGGGAAGAGTTTGATTTGAGTGTATGAAATAAATCCTTATTTTTGAAAATTGACCGTCGATCTTTGATTTTTCTATATGTGTATCCATAGCTGAGATATTTTTTTCAACATTTGAAAATGTTTATCGTAGAAATTCAAGAGCATGCCAAAAACTCAAAAGATGTGGACAAGAAGAACCCGAAGAAGCAATCCAAGCCAACCTCTGAATCCCAAAGTCAGAATGATAACGATTCCCAAGATACCTCCAGTGTAAAAGGGCAAAGTAGCAAAAGTGACAAGGCAAAGGTCAAGAAGACAAAAGGTCAGAGTAGCAAAGATTCTAAGAATAGCAACGAATCCCAAAGCCAGAATGATCCCGATTCACAAGATTCTTCCAGTACCAAAGGGCAAAGTAGCAAAAGTGACAAGGGCAAGGTCAAGAGGACAAAAGGTCAGAGCAGCAAAGATTCAAAAAATTGCAAAGATGATAGTCAAACAGATGAAAGCAACCCAAATCACGTCATCACGCAACATAAACCAAAAACACCTAAAGCCAAACAAAGTCGCTTGTTGAAATTAGCCAAGCAATACGAAAGCAACAAAGTAGCTCCCAAAACTGCTGCTAGTAAAGTTCCTCTACGAAGCAAAGAAAGCTCGGCATTTTGCCTCGCTCTTGAAAGCCAATCGAAATCTCCTGTAAATAAGAAAAAGTCCCTGCTGTTCAACTCACCAAAATTAACCAAATCCTCCTCGAAACCTTGGATAACGGCAAGTCAGTCACCATCATCTCCGTGCAAGACGAAAAGAAGTGACGATGATGGTATGTTTCAGTTAACACCAGCCTCTAACATGAACTTCCAGTGCTCGCCGAACCTGAGAGAAATTGAAGATAAACTGACCATTGGCTCGATGGCAAATCAATGTTTTGACACTGACAAAGAAAGCTCCTCTGGTAAGTTTAATATTTCATAAACTTTATTGACTGTCTAATAAGACTTTTAGTTACGCTGGCTGAAGCAGTATCACCCTGCAGTCCTGCTTCTCCTTGTGAATATTACACTCTTGGGGTTGCACATAAATCCCATTGAATGCTGGTAGGATTCATAAAATGAGGACGATAACAATATAGATGACTTTGTTTGTACTCACGAGAAGACTTGCAGCAGCAAGCAAGCAAGCATATTTAATTGTTGACGCAGGTCAGAGGTGGGCAGCTTTACAGCTGATGTGGACCTGCAGCTTATTACTTCAAGCATATTAACCAATGCTACACTTAAATAACTCGTGGATGTAATAGTACAACTAGAGACGTCCTCAAAGTCAAGTCTTTTGCAGCTCAACAACCAACGAAATCACCAAAAAACTTTGCTCACGTGTTTTCGGAAAAGCCTGGGCCCTACATGAACACACCTCGTGATTCCTTTCGCCTCTTTGGCTAGAATTACAGAGAGCTGGCAAATTCTCTCCTTCCACTTCATGTATAGTTCTAAGGGTGGACCCAACCCCTCGCATAACCCTTTGAACAGCAGTTGTGTGATTAGCTGAGATCTCCTCGTTCTTTTTCCTTTGGTAGATTATAAACATGATATTCCAGTGAATTAACTATTTTCAACTTAATTAATTCTATCTAATACTACAACTGAAACAAAACAGCAAAAAGTAGCGGAACTTGGGAACCAGGTTCTCAGAAGTTGATTTAGGCTTGCAGAAATACGATTTGGGTGAGAATTGAAATTCTGATATTTTCGATTCATATGTGCAAATACAAAATATCATATGCCAAAATATGATTTTGTGGGGTTTTCAGCAATATGATAGCATCAAATCTTAGAATTCCCCTTTGGCAGCTATCAGTCAGGGTGCTGTCTCTGTGAGAACCTGTTAATTCAGCTGTTTTTTTTTCAGACCGTAGAAAATTTCACTATGCCCTCTCCCCTTCATGCCATAACAACATAGCTTTAAGGGAAATCTATGTCACACATATTGCTTCTACTTTGCTGAAAATTCTTCATCGGTTCCTAGGTTCCTAGAAAGGAAAATATATTTTGCAGCTCTGGACTGAAGCTTCGTTGGTCGTAGGATACTAAAACATTGACCCGTCTTAGCCTATTACACACATTACTAAATTGAAATCTCTGAAATAGATTCAAGAGTTTGAATTCGTTTATTGCCAGGAAATCAAGAAGTTCCTGAACTGGAAAACCAAGATCCTGTGATGCCAGTTGTTAAAGAAATTGATTCTACTTTGGACGATTCTCCAGAGTTCTAAAACCACACCGTCCAGTTCGTAGGTGTGGCCAGTCAAGTGAATGGCTTAACGAACAGAAGTTTCGATACACGGACAGAAGTCTCGGTTTAATGATTGTGATAACACCCAGGTAAAGGAAATTCCTAATATTCACTTCGTGATTCATATAAAAGTGAAACTCTTATCAGCAGGGAATTCAGGCAATGTCATGATGATACCATAATTTAGGGATGTAGCCAGAGGGGCTTGGTGCTTCTCCCCTTTGGAAGATCACTTTTAACTACACAGTATTGTGGCAGGGCATCACTTTGACCGGGTCAGTACTGTTGACAGGAGAGGGTAACCAGGGTATTTATCAGGGGGCTTGTGGCTCTTATCAATTTAGGCCCATTGAATTAGCCTTTACCGTGGGGCCTAGGGTGTCTCTGGAGGGCCCTGAATTGTGTAATTATCCAACAGTGAATGCTGAAAATGTTCAACGGCTTTCCAGAGCTGATAGCTTCTTCCCGACCTTAAATTCTCCCAAATTTCTATAAAACAGACAATAGTTTAGTAATTGGGTTTCATTTGTTAAGGTCTTACCATAGTTAATAGAACATATGGATCAGGAAATGTTTTGTTTGATATTTCCGCTCTTGATAAACGATTGCTGGCTTCAAAAGTCGTTTTATTTGAATATTCGTTGTTTGTTATTTAGAATATTTCAGTTTCAATCGTTTATTCAATCATTCATTTTGTTTATTTATTCAGAAGCGTTTTTAGGTGTAAAACATCTTTTAGAAACTGTTGATAATATCTTATAGCTAGTACTTTAGCCTTTATGTACAGTTTGTTTTTATAATTTAGAATGAAAATAGCCTGTCATCCAGCCTATCATGCCTTGTTTCCTTTGCAATTCAGAAACTAGGTCTTCGTATGATATTTTTCTCAGTTAGCTAAATCCTATCCCATGACCCCTATAAGGAAGTTGGGCTTTGTGCAATAGCCACCCTGAGCAGCCTCCAAGGACCTGGGCAGAGCATATACCTCCCAAGAATAAAGTCCAGTGTCTGGAGAAAGGAAAAAAGATTTCCGGCCCCTATAACCACCACAAACAGGGAATACCCCCTAGTTCCCTGGCTCTCAACCCATAATTACCATTAAGGAAAACAAAAGAAAGGTGAGGCAAAATACCATAACTAGCTAAAACAGAGCTAAGCTACGGTATGCTACATAATCTTAAGACCATTCCTGGGGAAAGGAGGGAGGGTATCACAACAGGCTGCTGCCATGTAGATAGTCTGCAAGCTCGGAGAGTGGTGATTGATTCGGAGGAACGCATTATAGCCTTAAGCTTATGTGACTACGGACCCCACCTGCTGGCCATTGTCAACAACAGCAATCATTATTTTCTGACAATAACAATCAACTATACAGCGCTGTAGCTTGGGTAGAATTATTGGGGGGGCAACCATTGTTAGAGAACAAAATGAAGACCAGGGACCATGCTGTGAACAATTGAATTTTAGGATTATTGGGGGGGCAAATGCCCCCCCTGCCCCCCCGCTTCCTACGGGCCTGAACTATAGCGTATACGGGTGATTTACCTCTGTTCAAACTACACTCTTTTTTTATACGAACAATTTTATAAGAACACGAGACTCGGATTTGGAACAAACCGAGGCTGACCATTTCAAAGTCAATACAAGAATTATACGAAAAAACCACAAGACTAACAAATGATTTCAAAACAAGCAAATTGACAGCTCACAGATATATGGTCAAGAGAGTCCACATTTGAACCAATTAACACAACTGATAGCAAAAACAGGCTTCCAAATCATTAAAAAGTAAGAACAATTCAGGAACATTTCAGGCTGAAAATAGAGGAATATTTAAGAACAGCCAGCTTCAAATCAAATTTACTGGTTCTTATAAAAAGAGTGTAAACGTATAACTGTCAAGAAACCTCAAATAAAAATTTCGCTTTGCAAGTGCCAAGTAACTAGAGTTTTGTGCTCCAAAACTAAGTTCAATTTGACAATGAAATCAGTCAAAAACTTGAAAAAAGCATGATGCTATAGTCCATGGCTTTCGTTTCAAATTTGCTAAAAAATGATGTTTCTTGATAAGCCTTAGATCCAGTAAGGGAAACATATTAGGCTGTAATTTAAACAAATTCCATTTCCTTCTAGTTTTTTTGAAAGAAATACTTTTTCATGCGCTGCGTGTTTTTAAACCTGTCTATAAAACAGGTAAGACACACGCTAATATATCTTAAACAAACGCATGTGATTGAAAGGAAAGTAGATTTGCAAAGAGTTTCAATTTGAAATTGAGAGCGAGTTAATAAGATTATGATAATCTGATGTTAATTATGTTAATCATGTGAAAAGACGAAACAAACAACAATGCTAATGTAAGCCATTTTGATTGGCAGATCGAGCCAACACACCTTCAATTCCACGACACTTATTGTTCTTTTGTTAAAGATGGCTGCTCTCGTCGCTATTTGATTGGTCGGACAAGCTGCGCACTTGTAAAATCGTGCTCAAAATGCTGATCAAGCTGTTAGGCGTCTCGGAATCCTCCTTGCTGCGAATTCTTAGGTGCGCTTGCTTAATCCCAGGTTGAAAACTTAGGAAAATGGCGTCGAAATTGGTAAATCTAAGAAGATCGTTGCCTACTTTTGGATCAGGCATTAATAGGTGAGTCATCTACTTTTGTTTGAAACAGATTTTATTGCAAAATAACCAAAAAACATCGAATTTTCTTGCTTGCGTAACTTAGGCCCAAATCAAGTGACGTGACATGTGACCTTCAGCAAACTCCCAAGAGTTTTATTTTGATGTGCGTCATGTCGTTTCTAAACTTTAGACCCGTAACGAGCTTAATTCCAGTCCCATGATGAAACTAGCACCAAACAGAGCTCCCCATACATGGATTTTTACGATCCATCATTTTAACTTAGAAGAACCTCCATGTTTTGACTTACTGTGCAAGGCTATTATTATATTAGGCCTATTATGTTTATTTTTGACCTGTTTTGGTAATTAATTGTAAAGCTGTGCAAGTAGAGTTATGGACCAACTTTTTCCTCTATGTTTACTCAAATCTGAATTTGCTGTTATATACTCTTTTATTTGCCTAATAGAAAGGTTGTGTGAAGTAAAGTAATTCAATACCATTATCAACCCCCCCCCCCCCGTCTAACAGGGGCCAGGCCTTGAATTGATTAGTGGGGGGGGGGGCAAAATTGAAAAATAAATACTTTTAGGTTATGAAGTACCTGGGTATGGGTCATCGCCCTAAACAGCTGGAGGTTTGGGGGACTTGCAAGCCCCCATGGAGTCCAGGGTAGCGCCAAGGGGTCAAGGGGCTGTCAAGTCCCTGAAGAAGCTCCGGTAATCCTACAATTTGTAAGGCCTTTAAATGGCTTAGCATCATAGAAATTCCCTTCCTGCCCGATGATGGAAAAACATAAGATACATACACTTTTTTTTAAAGAACAATCTTATAAGAACTTGAGCTTCAGATTTTGCCAAATCTCAAGAACAATTTAAGAACAAACCGAGGCCGACCATTTCAAGGTCAATATAAGAATTATAGGAAAAAATCACGAGACTGACAAATAGTTACAAAACAAGCAAATTGACAGCACACAGATATATCAGATGGTCAAGAGAGTCCACATTTGATAGCAAAAACAGGCTTCTAAATCATTATAAAGTAAGAGCAATTTAAGAACATTTCAGGCTGAAAATAGAGGAATATTTAAAAACAGCCAGCTTCAAATCAAATTTACTGGTTCTTATGAAAAAAAGAGTGTAGGTATGTTACAGGGTTTAAGTCATTTCAACAGAAGTATGTAATCTATGGGGAAAATGAAGTATTTCTTTTTAATAATGGACACTCGATCCCCATATTTGATTTCAAAGTGGAACATAGGTCTAATGAATATCAATTTTATATGAAGACTCAACCAACAACAGTGACAGTGTTAAACTTTGCTCACTTAAATTCAAATGTTAGAGTCAGTAAACTTTCAAAAATGCGTTATAGGATCAGGCATATTTCCCAAAAAGTCATTTGCAATATTCACTATTGAGACATATTGTCTACCAGGTCTTTGTATTCAAATAAGACTGATGAAGAGTTGAATCTTTTCTTCGTAATAATCGCAAAAACATTGAATGAACGCTCTGGTATGGCTTTATTCACTCAAATTTGAAAAATTAGTAATTTCCTGGTCAAATTGCTGGTGACCATGGCCCTTGTGGCCTCTTTGTAACAAGAGCCCTGTCAATACCTCAATAATGCCCCCAAGCTCCAAGTTAGAGAGTTCCTCTTCAATCAATTAGTCCTAAATACAATCTTTTAAAATGTTATTGTCTTTTTTTGCATCTTGTTTACAATGTTAAATGTAGTTTGAATATGATGTATTGTATTCAAGATTAATTGATGAATCAATGGAAACTGAGCTGAAACTGAAACTAACATAAACTCCTCTTGAAAGAAATGTTGATTACACACTCAGCCCAGCAACGGGGGCTAAAAATGAAGAATATAGGACACTGGTTTGATTTGCTTTTCTGCTATTTTCCAATTCCAGGGTGCATTCCATGTTAAGTATACGCAACAAATTTTGTTGCATTTGCCAGACAAGTACATTAAATGCACCCCTGGGCTATCCTCCCCTGTTTATTATGGAAAGAATCTTGTTTATTTTAATGTCTCTGCTTTAGATTGCGACTTCATCATACTCAAGTTTTGCCTGAAAATGAGCCAGCCACAGACTTCACAGACCCCCATGTACGAGGTAGCCTGAATGAGGCCCTTTCCCGCATTGCCTCTCGTGTTGAGGATATCCCCATTGTGATTGGGGGAGAGGAAATACGAACGCCTGATGTTAAATATCAAGTCTCTGTAAGTATGAAGTATTTCAAGTCACGTTATAAGATTAAATACAAGGATCGAGAGCATATTTTTGGACAAAGTGAGAGATGTAGAAAATGTACAAATGTAGAAAGCAGAACTCGGCTATTTTTGAAAAAATATTAAATGAATGAATTATTAAGAATAGGTTTTCAAGGATTGGTAAAGTGCACTAGTGCAGAAACAACCAATCAAAGACTAGACTCTTTTTTAGTGGCTGGCATGTTATAATTGGTTCTTTCTGTACTTACCAGCCCTTCTATTTTCGGATTGGCCAAGTTCAATCTGTCCAGGGTATAAAGATATCCAGGTTTAATTTTTATTCTCTCTCTGACTTATCTGATGAGTGCCAGACCAAAGGCGGGGCCTAGCCAAAAATACATATTCGGGGAAATAGGGCATGGTCAAGAATCTAAGAGCCACAAACACGTCTTTCCCCTTAAAAAGTTTATTATTGGATTTGGTCGATTATCAGAGGAAGATCTTTGAAGGCAGAAGTGGAGGGACTGCCCCCGTGGTGCTTCAATTGTGTCAGACAATAAGCTTTAGTTGTTATTATGTTTTACTTATAATTTTTCATGTGTGACTTCCATTTTCATTTTGATATCATCTGATATTATATTATAGCCTTATGACCATCAACGACAGATTGCCAAGTATCACTATGCCGATAAGGTAGGCCAGATATGTTTTCAAATCTTGAATTTTTCTTTATCTAATCCAATGCAATCAACGTTTTACTGGCAATGTTTTCCCATAAATTAGATAAGCTTTTTTTCAATTTAGCACCTAATAGAAAAAGCAATCGAAAATGCCTTGATAAACAGAGACAAGTGGGAAAAAATGCCATTTGCACAAAGGTAGGTTTTTAACTTTTCTTTGATTTACTAATCAACTTAAATGTTTCAACTTTCCTCTCTGCACAGCTTATTAATTTCATCTTATGAATCAAGCTTCACTTTTTAAAATATTTTATATTTGCCCAATGTTCAAAATATGTAGAACTACAAGAATTCAGAACTATAAAACTGCAAATATTAGAAAAATTGGAACTTCAAAACAATATAGACGCTGTTGAAACCTGGACTAATTTCTATCTATCTAACGCTTTAACTAGACACATAGTCTGCTTTTACACATGAATCAGTTTTGGTTTTCTTATGTTTCTTTAAAAATATCAATTTCAGGGGTCCCATATTCATGAGAGCAGCTGAGCTTATTGCTACCAAATACAGATATGAGATGCTGGCTGCTACCATGGCTGGACAGGTATGGAAATTTGATATTATTTTCATGTTGTCCAAAGCCAATATAGCTTAATTGAAAGAACTACAGTACAAAAACAAAAGCTCCATATAAATTAGTACATCCAGACTATAATGCTGTAGCGGATCAAGTTCTCTATCAACTTACTTTTGTAATACCAAGTCTTCAAAGTAGTCCATCTTGCTGTACTCTGTCCAGCTCAAACAGTTCAGCACCGGCTAATGCATTAAGGTAGCCAGACCCTTGTTCCTTCCCCTGCTGGTTTGAAATCAAAGCTCCTTCATTAGGGAATTGAGAAGTTTAATAACTCGATCCCTATCATGAAGTAGCAATATTTTCGTGAAGAAAAAATAATCCTTTACTTCTTATAGAGGTAGAGGAGATTCAAAGCCTTGGTCTATCCCTTGAATGGTTATAGGCTCCTTAATTGAGGCGCAAAAAATATCCCTTCCAGTGAAAAAATGTTTGGTGCTACTTGTAAAGATAATTTTGTACATTTTAATTGCTATTTCAGGGCAAAACTGCAGTACAAGCTGATATTGATTCTATAGCGGAGAGTGTTGATTTTCTTAAATTCAATTATCATTATGCAAAGGTAAGTAAATAAAAAACTTTTTTTGCTAAACGACTAAAAACAATATACAATAGGATTAAGAATAGCCAGAAACAGTGAACCAAAAACATGGATTGCAAATTTCTTTTTATTTTCTCGCCTTTCTGATGTATTACTCTGTTGAGTCGGAGGAAACGCATAAGTAATCCATGTTTTTGCTTCACTATGCTTCTGATTTTCTGGCTATTTTGAAGCTCTGTACCAAAAAAGACTGTACAATAGCATTAAGCAAAGCTTTTTGGTAATGCCATCTCCAGTTCTATTATGATCACATGGAGAATTTTTACAAATCATTTCTGTTTCAAACCTGGACAAGACAGTTCTATATTCAATATGATTTCTCGAACCAATGTGACAATAAAACTCGCTTGTTTTCAAGGAAGCCAAAAGCTTTGCTATCAGAGTTCCAGATGGGAAGCTTTTTTATTCAATTGATTGTGTAAAATTGCAAAGTTTTGAAAATTTACTTTGCAAATTTAAGTACTGCTCAGGATATGCAAATTATGAGTAGTAGTTGGGTAAAGTAGTGGTTAGATCACTCAACCCTTGATCAAGCATTAGTCAAAGGGTTGCGGGTTTGAAACTACCTCTCAAACCTGTCACATAGGTGTGAGGTGAGAATTTGCAACCTCTCTGTAACTCTAGCCAAAAAAGTCAAATGAGTCAATGCAGTGTGATCAATTTAGAGGAAGGACCAGTGCTGCTTTGCTTGATTAGTTAACCTACACAGTGATTGCTCTGCCCATTTATAAATACCTTTCAAAGATAGTAACGGTACTTGCCTATCAACTATCAACAACTATCAACTAAGTGGAGTTATTTGAAGTGAATTTACTTGAATTTATTTGTAGGAAATTTACAGTGGTCCATCATTAATCCAGTGCAAGAATGTCATGAACCACATCGAATACAGAGGACTTGAGGTTTGTTGAAGTACTGGTTATGTAAAGTTTTAATGCATGTATTTTGTGTAGCTCTCTCCTGATCCTTGCTTCAGTATTTGTTACTGAGCATCTCCTGCTAACTTTCTCAGTATAAAAACCGGAAAATTCTTTGACCTTTTCTGTCATCCCATGTTTTCAATTGCGGTACCTTTGTTCAATAAAGGAAAAATTCACGAGTCTCCCGGTGAAATCAGGATAGTTGGAAGGTCTACATCTCCTTTGCATCCATGTCTTTTATGGGTTCATGCATCTTCGATTTATCTAGTAAGCATCTTCTGTCTTGTCTTTTGCTATTTCAGCTGCCGTTTTTGTTGACTTGCTGATTTTTTAAGATCACCATGTGTGTTAAATCGCGAATTGATCTGGATCTTTTGTCTTGCACATTTACTGGAAAATATAACCAAAAAATCTGAAGTTTACCAATGATTTCTAACATATCACTCAGTAAGTGTCAGATGAAAAGCTTCCAAAAGTATCCTTGCTTCCACTATGCTGTAGATTTTTCTGGCTATAATTGATGAATGAAGTTTTGTACCAACCAAAGACTATTTCATGTACTTGATCAACGTTACCAAATCTATTTATGTTGTTTCAGGGTTTTGTTGCGGCAATCAGTCCATTTAACTTCACTGCGATTGGTGCTAACTTGGCTGGCTCTCCATGCATGGCAGGCAATGTTGTCGTGTGGAAACCTTCCGATACTGCCATGCTGTCAGGATGGCTTCTCTACAGGATACTTCTGGAAAGTGGTCTTCCTGAAGGTAATTTTGCTTCTATCTGCTGCCACCCTTCCATTGCTACTTAGCACTATAATTGCCAACCTTGTTAACAAGAACACAGAAGCGTGAAGATCTTGCAGACTAATTTTGCGAAAAGGACACCCAAATGATGAAATACTTTGATATTTGAAATTGTATCAAGCACAAGGCGAATGATTTTGACATCCTTTTTGTTAATGATCCAGTGATTAAAGCTTGAAAAAAGATTCAATGTAAAAGAGTGAGAAAGCTAATTATCCATCATTATTTGGATCTATAGATTTTATTAATTTCTAGGGGTGTTGCAGTTCGTTCCTTGCGACGGTCCTACTTTTGGTGAAGTCATCAGTGATTCTCCAGACTTAGCTGGTGTTAGCTTTACAGGAAGTTCAAAGTAAGTAAGATTTACTCAATCCAGGAATACTTCTGATTGTAGGAGAGTTGTTGAATATGCAGAGCTTTGGTTGATTGAAATCTAAGGATTTTTACTAAGTGGGAGGGTCATGACTAAATAACCTACAGGAAAATGACCTAGGGGAAGTCTGGTCGAAATAAAACTCTGTTCTGCTTAGGGACTTTGGAAAATTTGTCATCATGACACAAAGGAATCTCCATTTTTGCTTATGTTATGCACTTAAGTTGCAAAGGAAAAGGACTGAGCTAATTTTATGAAATGGATACTGAGTCTGGTTCAGATTCTTGTAAAATCAATGTGAAAAGGAAGGTACTGGTTAGCTCTTCAACATTTAGTTTTCCAGCTGACAATCAGGCCGTGGGGCTCGTAATGTGAAATGAGTAAAACTAATAAAACTATAGCTAAATTGGTGCACTTTATCTCTCATTTTTCATCAGTCATCTTTCCCTATGAATTGAGTTCTCTTATTGAATTGGTGTATTTTTGATTCAATGAATTTTAGGACTTTCAAACATATCTGGAAGACAGTTGGAAACAAAATCGAGAATTATAAGTAAGTCATTTTAACTTAATTTTCAAGACAAGATGATTTCTTGGTTTTAATATACACAATTAAAATTCAAGGTTTAACACAAAGGAATATTAATAAAAAATTTATTCATTTTTTTTTTCAGGACATTCCCAAGATTGATCGGAGGTGAGTAGTTTGAATCAACTAGGCCAAAGGATGGGAGGCCAAAATCCCTCACCTGGATTTCTGATTTGAAGAAAAAAGAGCTTTCGATGTTAGCTTTTAATGAAATTAGAGCTTTTCATCATTACAGTTTAATCTAAAGACAAAGCAATCTAAATTGTGTTGTAATGTATTTGAGCTAATGTTATGTTGTCTTGTCTACAGAATGCGGTGGCAAAAATTTCCATTTTGTTCATGAAAGTGCTGACGTTGGTAAGCTCCCTCTCTTTTTGATTTTTTTGAAGTGATTTCTCAATCATTTCTATTCGTATCAACATAATCTCCTTGTATTTTCCTCGTGTATTTTCCTTGTGTCCTGTTGTTTTACAAAAATACATCAATTTTTGTTTCAACAACTACTTCCTTGAGTTTTTTTACTTCTAAGGGCTTTTCTTGTCTTGAAAAAACCCAATTAATTTGATTTCTTTGCTTTGTCCAGAGTATCTGTCTAACTTTAAAAAGTTTTGGTATCATTACTGATGTCTGTATTTATGTCCCCTGTTTATTTCTTTTAGACTCAGTGGTCAATGGGACGTTACTGTCTGCTTTTGAATTTGGAGGACAAAAATGCTCGGCTTGCTCAAGACTTTATGTTCCTGACACACTTTGGCCACAGGTAATTAAGAGATAACAAAATAAATATGACTCCCTTGACTTTTGCCAAATATATATGCTCAATCTGCTGGAAATTTGCCCTACTGATCTCATGATTCAGGTCGCTTGGTACGTTGGAGGAATTAGAGACAATGTTGAGGTTATAATGTTATCTAAAAAAATTTCAGTTCTTGATAAATGTAATTTTTCTGTTGCAGATCAAATCAAAACTGGTTGAAGGAATGGAACAGATTAAAGTGGGCAATGTAGGTATCAATTTTGAGTCTATTTTATGTCATGAGCACCAGTGATTCACTCAGGATAGGAATCTTTGCCGTGAGATGGCGGGGTAATAATGAGAATTTATGCATGGATTTAATGGTGGTATAGCCTAGTGGGTAAGAAGTTGCATTTCTAATCTATGGAGGGTTAACCTTGTGTGTTCAAAACCAAGAATGGTCGAAATTATAAACTACATGCCGTCAGCTAACTCATCTGTCCATCATTTCGAGGTCGGTAGATGATTACCCAAGATATTTTATCTAGAATATTAATTCTGGAGGTTGTCAAATAAATCTGCTTGGTTGCTTGTTTGCTTGTAAGTTTTATCTTAAGGCTAAGATCTCTTTTTAAAGGCTCTAGCACTTGTGGTATAAAATTGCTTTCTCATATTTGTTGGTTGAGGGGAAAGTTGACCAAGATAGGGTTTATAAATTTGTATTCTGTTTTATGGCTGTATTAAGATTTAATTGATATTTGTTTTGAACTGACTTTTACAGCCTGAAGAACGCGCAACATTTGTGTCTGCAGTTATAGACGGAACGGTGAGAGCTTAATTTTCATCAATCATTCATCCTGTCATATTTCTATGTTTCATATTTCAATCTGCAAATTGAATTTTTCTTGATTGAATGCAGTTGGGTGTAGTGGCACACAGTGACATGCATCTGTTATAAAACAAGCCACTTTTCTGCTAGAAATTCAGGGCAGTCCGGGTTGAAATCTACCATCAGACTTAATTCAAAGGGATGTCTATCACACAGTAGCTTTCAAATATGGACTTCAGAGGTACAAATGAGATTATCAAACATACTAAAACCTCATATATACTAATATTAGTAGCATTGATTCATAAGGCATGGTCTAACACATGAGAAATCAAATTTTTCCAGAGCAGAATACTGCAATTTACATATGCTACCACCCACCGGGTTCTTCATCCCGGACAATGTCAGGCACACTAACCACGGTCCTAAACCGGGACTATTCCATCTAGCGATATTCATGCTCCCATACCCCTGCTGGAAATAAAGCCTTTTGTAGGCTAACACATTAACTCGCTCTCTCAGCAAAGGCTTTATTCAGCAGGGCCCAACCAGTGTTCGTAATATTACAATTTTCGAAAGGCGTGAGATCCTGAGTACCGTTATTGTAGATCTTGAGAAGAAGCAGGATTTGGAAAATCAATTGATATAATTTGTGCGAATAATGAGGAGTGAATGATATGCGAATGATATGCGAATGATAAGCAAGATATGGAACCACAAGATTTGTATTCAACTGCTCTACCACTGCGCCAGGGGCACTCGAGTTGCCCAAGCCATTTTAATCACAACCACTCAGGGTGATTTGAGACAAGCTCTTGGTCTTTAATTACCATCCCGTAATAATCAACTACCCCTTTTCCATACCACAACTTTACATCTGGTGCAATTACAAATGCTGAATATTTTCCTCCAGGTCAATTTTGTTCTAATTTTTAATTTTTCTTAATAATTCTTCGTATTCGGCTTTCTTCTAGTCATTCAATAAAATCTCCAAGTATGTGGAATATGCAAAAGAGTCGGCTGACATTGAAGTAATCAAAGGAGGACATTGTGATGATAGGTAATACGTGCCTTAATTTTTGATGTTGAATTTAACTCTTCTGTTTTAGTCCCGATCTTTTATTACAGCAGATATTTACCGAATCCTCTCAATTAAAGGCAGAAAAATCGAAACCCGTCTCTTATTACTACTTTATAACTTCTGAATAACAAACTCTGAAGGGAACCAGTTTGTTACATTGGAGTTCGTTATACCGAGAGAACTATTTAATAGACAAAATCAAAGGTATCAGACATTTATTTCTTTATATCCGGGGTTCATTATATCGAATTCCACTGTAACAGGAATGAAATGTCTTGTATTATACAAATAATGAAGTTATTTGGATGAAATTAATAAGAAAATAACAAGCATTTATCTTAACAAGCTTTTCCATAATTTCAATTCTATTTTTAGTGTTGGATATTATGTGGAACCAACGCTTGTGGAAACCAAGGACCCTATGAACAAACTTATGAAGGAGGTAAACTTCTGATATTAGCTGAATTCACTTTTCCATCTTTCGTAGCGTCCTGGTATCAATTTTTTCAGTTTTTGACCCATTTCTCAGTTAAGAAATTCATTTTGTAGGAAGTCTTTGGACCATTCCTAACCGTCTACGTATATCCCGCAAAAGACTACAAAGAAACAATGATAATGGTTTGTTTTACCTCCATAATTCCATAGTTTATTGAAGTAGATGAGTAGGAAACTTATTGTTGTATGTCTTTGTTTCATATTTGATGTTGAACAATACCTGCATGTGCACAACGTATGCCTTATCCTCTCTCTTGAATGTTAAAAATATGACATATAAATATTGCCTTCTTAAATATCATGCTGGAAATTATAAAATCTTTTCTAAATTACGAATATTTCTGTATTGGAAACTAAACGAATCGTTTTAGTCTATTCGCTTTGATTTTACAATGCAGAACGTCTCAAAATGACTAAGAATCCTTTAGTCTTTCTTTCTTCATATGTATGTTCGACACACCCCTGTGCTTCCACGACAATGACTGCAACTTTGCAATGAAATGACGAAAATCTGTAACACAGAAGATAATTTCTCTATTGATATGGATAAATAGACTTTCGCGACAGTTGTGCCAATAGATTTACTTTCCTAGCCCTTTTTAGTATAAAAGGTATTTATTATACCACTGAATTATAGTTTCTCGGGTGAGTTGCGAGTTTGCTCTTGATGCTTAGAATAGATATAGTCGTTCAATCTTTCTTACGTTACATTTTAATGTGCACGATATCTTTGATGAGGTAGAGCTTGAGCTTGAACGAGACTGTAACTGGAAATCTGTAAAATATTTATAGGGTTTACGTTGGGAATATGTCGCCAAGCTTGAATTTAACGATTTTGGGCAACAGGCAAATAGAATTAATGATTGGCTAAAGGAATGAATTTGGATATCATTAAAGAGGCGTAACGGACAGAAAGAAAACTTCATTTTCTACGGCCCTTTAATGGGCACAGCTTTTGATATCAAAACGACATTTAATGAAAAACCCAAAGCTTCATTTTTCCGGGCCCCGGCTACCCCCCTCACTCCCTTTTCGATGGTTCATATGATAAGTCATTATATTGATTTAAAACTACTATTTCAACACACGCTTTGATGTGACGAAACTGTCTTCTTTATGCTAGGCAAGTGAAACATCGCCCTATGGTTTGACCGGATCTATTTTCTCTGCTAACAGGTAAGCGATGAATTTTTAGTTACTTTTGAAAATCATTGTTGAATAAATATAATTAGAAAGAATATTATTGGTTATAATACGATGGGAAAATTAGATTCATTTACCAGGCATGTCATCCACCTCTTTTCTGATTACCAATTTTTATCTGCCCCTGGGTATAATCATTTGATATTTTGAGTGTTTGATACGTACAATCCCTGCCAAAAGTAGGCTAACACATAAACTCACTCTCTCAGCAAAGCCTCTATTCAGCAGGGTCCAACCAGTATTACAACAAAGTAGTAGTAGAAAACAAAGTAGTTGGAACACCCTTGTTTTCTAAATAAATAATACTTGTTTAGCTTTCCTAGCATTTTATTTCCAATTATACCCCCTCCTTCTCAAAACAATGTTGTTTACAAAAGGAACTTAAATGAGACCACACCAAATACTAGCTGAATGTTGTTTTTGTGCTAGTTTTTATTATCAGAAACAACATTGTAAGGGGGAGAGGGGAAGGGGCAAAATGTAAGAAACTGTAAAAACTATGCAAGTGTTCCAAGACTTTTGGTGAGGATTGTAGGGGCTTCCTTTATATTGAATCACCCTGAAATGGTTTTCTATCGATTGTAGGCAAGTGGTACAAGAGGCTTCTGATATCTTCAAGCAAAGTGCTGGCAACTTCTACATCAATGACAAATCTACAGGTTCTGTTGTTGGCCAACAGCCATTTGGTGGGGCCAGGGCATCAGGTAAACACAAAAGTTATCTTTTTATTTCAGAGGCTTTTTTAACTAATTCTGTGCAGCAAATGAAATCAAATCTGGAACCCTTTTCTGAGAACTCATTAACTCACTGACTTGGTACGTCATTGTTCCGCCAAGCGAGCATCAGGGATTTTATGTGATTGATCTGAGTCGCATCCATTTTAAAAGATTTGTGTTATTGTGACTCGGGTTGGTTGATCAAATCAACTGCCCAGATAGCTCAGCTGGTTGTGCAATGACGCGCCAAGTCACTGGTCGTGGGTTCAAATCCTACTCGTGTCATTTCTCATTTTAAAGGATTATCTTGGTTGACTTTTCAAGTCCTGCTCTTTCTCAATTTTAATGATATTTAATGAAAAGTAATCAGCCATCTTCTGGTGAAGAAAGCCTTACCACCAAACCTTCTTCATTTTTAGTTGATAAAAAATTCATAGATTTCTTAAATGCGATGGAGGTGCTCAATATTGCTGGAGCTAAATGGAATAGACTCTATTTAATAAAGACAACAATTTATACATTTACTAATAAATGAATTTACTTATCCTAGGAGATATCCAAGCAGTCTACGAGTTATATAAGGAAATAATGATCTCTTAGTTATCACACGTCGATAGTGATTCTGAAAGCTGCCCCCGACCCCCCTTGTCCACCCCAACCTATCTTGTTCTGGAACCATGATGACTGATGAAAATCGATGAGCGATTTTACTTTGGGAGCTCAACATGAGAATCACTAGACTGACCATACTGTGCTATAATAATTTGTGTGTACATATCTTAGCGTTAGTTATAAATAGTGATGATATTTAAATAAAGTTATTTTCGTTTAAGTTAGACGAATTGGAAAATGAGTCGGAGTTCCATGCTTTATATGCAACCATTAGACAACTAAGTATGAAATCTAAAGGTATGACACTAAAGTATGATCTAGAGGATTTGAGATGCAAAAGGATTCGTTAAGGTCGTGGGTTCGAGTTGTTGGTTCGAGTCTTACTCGGGTCATTTCCATTCTTACAAATTATCTCGATCTAAAGGATTGTATCTTAAGTAAATAAGCATGAAACTCCGAGTAACAGCAAAACTTTATTGAATAGAATCTATTCAACAACTTTCTATAATAACTGGAAATTTTCCTCCAAAATATTTTTGGTGGGATACGGAAACCTTTCGTATAAAGTAAAGTCTTCCTCCGGCTCGCAGCCGTGGAACCGTCGTGTTTTCTAGACTGGGTTTATGATAGCGACATTCAATCCTTTGATTTCAGGGACGAACGACAAAGCTGGAGCAGGAACTTACATGTTGAAGTGGATGTCGCCGAGGTCGGTGAAAGAAACACTCACCAACATCACCACCGCCAAATACAAATACATGGAGGAATGATCGTAAGAATACACCATCATGACTTTGAAATTTTTAGACCATGAATTTATGTTTTTATTTTCACGCAGAGTACAGTATTCAAATTTGTTTTGTGTGAGGTAGTGCGAAAAGCGTTCTCTCAAAATCCATCTCTAAACACATCAATTTTAGTTGTCAAAAATATGCATCCTAATTGATAATTCCTTTATCATTAACACAGCCTTATCTCTAACTTTTCCTACGAATCGCATTTATTTTATATAGAATATGATAGATAAATGATAGCAATATTAAAAACAGAAAACTTTGATATTTTAGTTGTAAATTGTAACACCCATTGAAAATGCAGGTATGTTTCATAAAATCACAGTCACAACAGAGAGACAGTCTAGAATAAAAAAAATAAGCATCATTTTCACCCTTGGAAACGTCTGCGTACCGTGGAGAATATCATCAGTACCGTGGAGGGTGTTCAGTACTGTGGGAGGGATACCATCAGCTCTTTCGGTACTACCCTCAGCACTACACAACCCCACTAGTGCTGATAGTATCCAACCAAAGTATTAACAATTTCCATTGTATTGATGGTATTCCCCCCGTACCCTCAACAGTACTTATAGTATCCACCCACAGTACTGAAGACCCCTTAATGTACTAATGAAACATCCACTGTACTATACACCACCTCCGCAGTACTGATGGTATCCCCCAAAGAACTAACAATTTCCACTATATTGATGGTATTCCCCCGTACCCTCAACAGTACTTATGGTATCAACCCACAGCACTGAAGACCCCTTAATGTACTAATGAAACCTCAATTGTACTATACACCCCCTCCGCAGTACTGATGGTATCCCCCCAAAGTACTAACAATTTCCACTATATTGATGGTATTCCCCCCGTACCCTCAACAGTACTCATGGTATCCACCCACAGTACTCAAGACCCCTTAATGTACTAATGAAACCTCCTCTGAACTATACACCCCCTCCCAAGTACTGATGGTATCTCCCACAGCATTCTACGAAGTCTCCATAGGCCATTTGGTTATTTGGTATTCCCTTATGCAACTTGTTTTCGAATATGTATTGTTTTTTTAAGGTACGAAAAAACAATTATGTATTTTTTACCAATCAGGATTCCTCCTTGGGCTGCTCCCCTTCTCCCTACCCCCTCTGCTCCCCTCCAATCCCCTCGTTGGCTTCTCTCCTACTAGAAAGTTTTTACAACTTTCAAGACAGAAGATAAAGCAAATGACTGCGTTAGTTTTCCAGACTATCTCTCTGTTATGACTATGATAAGATATTGACATTTATAGAATGTTGCGTTAGAAGCTGTGTTGTGGTAGTCATCATTCGTCGTATGAATAATTTTGAATTTTCGGAATCTTCATTCTTGAGTTTATTTCCTTTGCAAAGTACACCACTTCTTAACCGAGATCTGGCATGTGCAAGAGCCATTTGATATTGTTCCATCTTAGTGTTCTATTGTTGAACTCGCATGTGCAAGAGCCACTTTATATTGTTCTATCTTATTGTTCTATTATTGAACTCGCATGTGTAAGTGCCGCATTCTGCAGTCTGGGTTCTTTTTATTGACAGAAGGTATAAAGCTCCAGAAGACACATGAAATCACCCAAAATGCTCTATCAAAATCTGCCAAAAATTAAAAAAAAGTATGATGGTTAGTCCATGGATTAAGGCTTATTTGAAACCAGCTCTGACACCAGGCCTCCTTCTACATGGGGTTTAGAAGCTCCGAAAGAGGGGCTTTTTACTATGAAAATACCTAAGATTTGCTCCGAGACAAAAAACATCTAGAATCATCTATCTCCTGACCAGGGGTCATCCTAAGGAAAATGTAGAACTGCCCATTTTGGAAAATGGGACGCCTTAGGATGATCCTTGCTCCTGACGGGGAATAATCTTCTTCTTAAGACTAAGGCAAGGGCTTTGGATGTTTGACCCCAGTTCGAAAGCTCTTAAGGTAAGAAATTAAATTTCTAAGATTTACAATATTGGTAAAAATCACACAAAAGTAACACCTCTCTTATCAAGAAAGCTTGGATGGCCGAATGGACTAAGCTAAGGGCTGCAGATGCTCTGACAGTAGTTCGACTCCTCGTAAGGTAAGAATTTTGATTTCTAAGATTTATAATGTTGGGTTAAAATAAAGTGGCCTAAGGCAATGGCATTTATAGTTGGACGCACTATGGTTTGATTTCTCGTAAGGAGAGACTATTTTTTCTAAGAATTATAATGACAGTGCTTTAACTTGTAAGAGAAATAAAAGTTCATTCACTTTTTGATTATTTAGCTAAAGTTAATCGGGGATGGAAGGGTGGACTAAGGCTAGGGCATTAGGCCCTCGGACCGTAGTTCGAATCCTCGTAAGATAAGACTTTATATTTCCAAGATTCATAACGTTTGGTAAAAGTGACGCGAAAGTAATAACTCTTGCATCAAGATAGCTTGATTGGGCTCTAGTTATTTTGTACGTAGTTCGAGCCCTTGTAAGGTAAGACTTAATTTCTAAAATTCATAATATTTGGTAAAAATGATATGAAAATAATACCTCCATCATCAAGTAAGCTTTGATGGCAAAGTGGTGGAAGCATAGAGCTTACGGTATTCTGACCGTAGTTCGACTCCTCCTAAGGTAAGAATTTTCATTTCAAAGATTTATAAATGTTTGGTAAGAATGATACAAAAGTAAAACCAATCTCATCAAGAAAGCTTCGGTGGCCAAGTGGTGTAAGCCAAGGGCTGTTGATATTCGCACCGGAGTTCAACTCCTCATTACAACCTCGAAAGGTTGTACTTTTCATTTCTAAAAATCGTTATGTTTGGTAAGAATGATACAAAGGTAAAACCAATTTCATCAAGAAAGCTTTGGTGTCCAAATGGTGTAAGCCAAGGGCTGTTGATATTCGCACCGGAGTTCAACTCCTCATTACAACCTCGTAAGGTTGTACTTTTCATTTCTAAAAATCGTTATGTTTGGTAAGAATGATACAAAAGTAAAACCAATTTCATCAAGAAAGCTTGGGTGGCCAAGTGGTGTGAGCCAAGGCTTTGGTTGTCCGAACCGTGGTTCGATTCCTCGCTAAGGTAAGAATTTTGATTTCTATGATTTATAGTGTTCCATAAAAGTGATACAAAAGTGAAACCTCTCTCAACAAGAGAGCTTGGGTGGCCAAGTGGTGTAAGCCAAGGGCTGCAAATGTTCGCACCGGAGTTCGAGTCCTCGTAAGATAAAAGTTTTGATTTCTAAGCTCAAAATAAAAATGATATCAACTTCAAACCTCTCCTGTCGGCGGCAAGGATGGCAGAGTGGATAGGTCACTCAACTCTGGATCGAAGGGTCGTGGGTTCCAAACCATGTTCAGATCATGGTGGTAATGGAGCGTGAGGAACAACAAGTGGAGCAGCAGCAGCAGGTGGAGCAGCATCAGTAGTTGGGGTAGGCGGAGCAGCAACTGAAGGTACAGTAGAAGGAGAAGCAGTAATTTCATCAGTAGTAACAGTTAGCCATTATCGTTTAGTAATTAGAAACAAAGATAAAATGTAGGGGGATGCTGATGTCCAAAGGAAAAACGTAGGGGGTCTTGCAAAACTTTTTGATGATGTTATAGAGCTGTATGCAATTCATCAAAAATTTTTGGCAAGACCCCCTAGGTTTTTTGCTTTGGACATCAGCAACCCCCTACTTTTTTTATCTTTGCTTCTGATCATTATACGAACACTTAGTACTTACTAACTTAGTGCTACTGCAACTCACGCTGTTGTTCCTCCTTGCCGCTGCTCCTCCTAATAATACCGGTCCTCCCCTTACCGCTACTGCTGCTGCTTACAATCACAACCATTGAGCCTGGTCTGAAGGTAGTTTAGAACCCACGACCCTTCGATCCAGAGTTGAGTGACATATCCACTCTGCCATCCTTGCCGCCGACAGAACGGGTTTGAAGTTGATATCATTTTTATTTAGAGTTAAGAGTTTAGAAATCAAAATTCTTACCTTACGAGGAGTCGAACTCCGGTAGGCACATCTGCAGCCCTTTGCTTACACCACTTGGCTATCCAAGCTTTCATGATGAGATAGGTTTCACTTTTGTATCATTTTATCTAAACATTATAAATCTTAGAAATGAAAAGTCTTACATTAGGAGGAGTCGAACTACGGTCAGATGATCGTAAGACCTAGGCTTGGACCACTTTGCCACCTAAGCTTACTTGATGAGGAAGGTATCATTTTCATATCTTTTTTACCAAACATTTTAAATTTTAGATATCAAAAGGCTTACCTTACCAGGGCTCAAACTACGGTTCAAACATCGAAAGACTTTAGCTTAGACCACTTGGCAGCCCAGCTGTCATTACCAGAAAGGTATTACTTTTGTATCATTTTTAACAAACATAAGTTTTAAAAATAAAAAGACTTACCTTACCTGGACTCGAACTACGTCCAAAAACACTATAGCCCAATCAAGCTATTTTGATGAAAGAGGTATTAATTTTGCGTCACTTTTACGAAATATTATAAATTTCTGAAATCTTACCCAAAGAGGAATCGAAATATGGTCCGAGAACCTAATGCCCTTGGCTTAGTCCACCCTCCCATCCTCGAATTACTGTAGCTAAATAAGTAAAAAGTGAAAGCACTTCAATTTTTCTTAAAGGTTAAAGCACTGTAATTTATCTTAAAAAGGAAACCACTGTCATTATATTTCTTAGAAAAGAATAGTTTTACCTTACAAGCAATCGAACCACAATGTGTTTAACTGTAAATACCCTTTCCTTAGTCCACTCGAACGTCAAAGTTTTCTTCTTAATTTTGTCTCACTTTAACCAAATATTACAAATCTTTTAAATGAGAAGTCTTACCTTACGAGGAATCGAACAACTTTCAAAATAACTAGCCCATACAAGCTATCTTGACGAGAGAGGTATCATTTTTATATCATTTTTACCAAAACGTTATCAATCTTTGAAATAAAAAAACTTACCTTACTAGGAGCAGAACTATGGCCTGAACATGTAAAGCCCATGGCATGGACCACTTTGCCACCTAAGCTCACTTAAAGAGGGAGGTATCATTTTTATATAATTTTTACCAAAAATTACGAATTTTACAAATGAAAAGACTTACCTTACGAGGACTCGAACTACGTTCAAAACAACTATTGTCCAATCAAGATATCTTGATGAGAGAGGTATTACTTTTGTATCACTTTTACGAAACGTTATGAAACTTGGAAATATAAAGTCTTACCTTACGAGGATTCGAACTACGGTCCGAGGACCTAATGCCCTAGCCTTAGTCCACCCTTCCATTCCCGATTAACTTTAGCTAAATAATCAAAAAGTGAATGAACTCTAATTTCTCATAAAATTCAAAGCACTGTCATTGTGATTTTTAGAAAAAAACCGTCTCACCTTACGAAGAATCGAGCCACAGTGCGCTCATCTATAAATACCCTTGCCTTAGTTAACTCTGCCATCCAATCGTTCTTCTTGAAAGAAGTCTTAATTTTGTATCATTTTTACCAAACAGTTTAAGTCTTAGAGATAAAAACTCCAACCTTTTGAGGAACTGATCAACGGTACAACCATCTAAAGCCGTTAGTTTAGACCACTTAGCCATCAAGGCTTCCATAAAGGGAGGTATTACTTTTGCATAATCTTTACCAAAGTATATAAATATTAGGGATGAAAAGAGTTCCTTAGGAGGTATCGAACAACGGTCCAAAAATCTAAAGCCCTTGGCTTAGTCCACTCGGCCATCCAAGCTATCTTGTTGACAGAGGTGTTCATTTTGTAAAGTAGTGACTCCAGAGGGATCTAGTTACAAGGAGGAGGTTAGCCCCCCCCCCCTCGTCAGGAGATGGATAATTATAGATGCTCTTTGTCTTCGGACAAAATGTTAGGAATTTTCATCGTAAACCGACCTTCTTTTGGAGCTTCTAGCTCCCTTTGTCGGAGTAAGCTAAGTGCCGCCATATTTCTATGCCAATACGATCAATGAGCATTTATTTAGCATCCTTACTGGTAAAATCACCATAAAAAGTTCCTTAGCCCTTTTTTGACAATAAATCTCCTATATGAAAGCTGGGTTCTGAAACATTTGTTCCTACAGTTTTTTGTACAAATAGTTTCCTATGGAAAAGTGATTGTTACTGTATTCGTTTTGTTCGAGACTTACGCACCACCCAGATATAGTTGCACGGAACTATGCGGTCATAATGAATCCAAAAGTACCACAAAAAGGTAAGGCTATGCGAATGGGTCACCCCCTATTCTTCCTACACCCTACCAAGATAACCTACATCCAGCTCGGGCTCCCCATTTCTAACTGTCTCTCAGGGAGCAGTGACCAGCATGCCTCCAGCCCTTTCTTTTAGAACTACAGTATCAGCCAGTTTGGCACAGTCTTCCTGTGTGGAGCCTACTAAGGGTGTTGATACAGAACTGAGTACGGCCAAGCAAACAGGGGTTGTATTCAGGTTAATTTACTTATTTCTGGTATATGATTCACCTCTTTTCCTTCACCGCAGTGAACGGAAATTGAGGCTGCTGTATTCAGGTTAATTTACTCATTTCTGGTATATGTTGCAGCTCTCTTCCTTCACCGCAGTGAACGGATATTGTTGAGGCTGCTTTGCTCAGGTTAATTTACTTATCTCTGGTATATGATTCACCTCTTTTCCTTCACCGCAGTGAACGGAAATTGTTGAGGCTGCTGTACTCAGGTTAATTTACTTATTTCTTGTATATGATGCACCCCTCTTCCTTCACCGCAGTGAACGGATATTGTTGAGGCTGCTGTGCTCAGGTTAATTTACTTATTTCTTGTATATGTTGCACCGCTCCTCCTTCACCGCAGTGAACGGAAATTGTTGAGGCTGCTGTGCTCAGGTTAATTTACTTATTTCTTGTATATGTTGCACCCCTCTTCCTTTACCGCAGTGAACGGATATTGTTGAGGCTGCTGTGCTCAGGTTAATTTACTTATTTCTTGTATATGTTGCACCCCTCTTCCTTCACCGCAGTGAACGGATATTGTTGAGGCTGCTGTGCTCAGGTTAATTTACTTATTTCTTGTATATGATGCACCCCTCTTCCTTCACCGCAGTGAACGGAAATTGTTGAGGCTGCTGTGCTCAGGTTAATTTACGTATTTCTGGTATATGTTGCACCTCTCTTCCTTCACCGCAGTGAATGGATATTGTTGAGGCTGCTGTGCTCAGGTTAATTTACTTATTTCTTGTATTTGTTGCACCTCTCTTCCTTCACCGCAGTGAACGGGTATTGTTGAGGCTGCTGTGCTCAGGTTAATTTACTTATTTCTGGTATATGTTGCACTTCTCTTCCTTCGCCGCAGTGAACGGAAATTGTTGAGGCTGCTGTGCTCAGGTTAATTTACTCATTTCTGGTATATGTTGCACCTCTCTTCCTTCACCGCAGTGAACGGAAATTGTAGGGGCTGCTGTGCTCAGGTTGATTTACTTATTTCTTGTATATGTTGCACCGCTCTTCCTTCACCACAGTGAACGGATATTTTTGAGGCTGCTGTGCTCAAGTTAATTTACTCATTTCTTGTATATGATGCACCTCTCTTCCTTCACCGCAGTGAACGGAAATTGTTGAGGCTGCTGTGCTCAGGTTAATTTACTTATTTCTGGTATATGTTGCACCTCTCTTCCTTCACCGCAGTGAACGGAAATTGTTGAGGCTGCTGTGCTCAGGTTAATTTGCTTATTTCTAGTATATGTTGCACCTCTCTTCCTTCACCGCAGTGAACGGATATTGTTAAGGCTGCTGTGCTCAGGTTAATTTACTTATTTCTGGTATATGTTGCACCTCTCTTCCTTCACCGCAGTGAACGGAAATTGTTGAGGCTGCTGTGCTCAGGTTAATTTGCCTATTTCTGGTATATGATGCACCTCTCTTCCTTCACCGCAGTGAACGGAAATTGTTGAGGCTGCTGTGCTCAGGTTAATTTACTTATTTCGGGTATATGTTGCACCTCTATTCCTTCACTGCAGTGAAGGGAAATTGTTGAGGCTGCTGTATTCAGGTTAATTTACTTATTTCTGGTATATGATGCACCTCTCTTTCTTCACCGCAGTGAACGGAAATTGTTGAGGCTGCTGTGCTCAGGTTAATTTACTTATTTCGGGTATATGTTGCACCTCTCTTCCTTCACCGCAGTGAACGGAAATTGTTGAGGCTGCTGTGCTCAGGTTAATTTACTTATTTCTGGTATATGTTGCACCTCTCTTCCTTCACCGCTGTGAACGGAAATTGTTGAGGCTGCTGTGCTCAGGTTAATTTACTTATTTCTGGTATATGTTGCACCTCTCTTCCTTCACCGCTGTGAACGGAAATTGTTGAGGCTGTTGTGCTCAGGTTAATTTACTTATTCTGGTGTATGATGCACCTCTCTTCCTTCACCGCAGTGAACGGAAATTGTTGAGGCTGCTGTGCTCAGGTTAATTTACTTATTTCTGGTATATGTTGCACCTCTCTTCCTTCACCGCAGTGAACGAAAATTGTTGAGGCTGCTGTGCTCAGCTTAATTTACTTATTTCGGGTATATGTTGCACCTCTCTTCCTTCACCGCAGTGAACGGAAATTGTTGAGGCTGCTGTATTCAGGTTAATTTACTTATTTCTGGTATATGTTGCACCTCTCTTCCTTCACCGCAGTGAACGGAAATTGTTGAGGCTGCTCTGCTCAGGTTAATTTACTCATTTCTGGTATATGTTGCACCTCTCTTCCTTCACCGCAGTGAACGGAAATTGTAGGGGCTGCTGTGCTCAGGTTGATTTACTTATTTCTTGTATATGTTGCACCGCTCTTCCTTCACCACAGTGAACGGATATTTTTGAGGCTGCTGTGCTCAAGTTAATTTACTCATTTCTTGTATATGTTGCACCTCTCTTCCTTCACCGCAGTGAACGGATATTGTTAAGGCTGCTGTGCTCAGGTTAATTTACTTATTTCTGGTATATGTTGCACCTCTCTTCCTTCACCGCAGTGAACGGAAATTGTTGAGGCTGCTGTGCTCAGGTTAATTTGCCTATTTCTGGTATATGATGCACCTCTCTTCCTTCACCGCAGTGAACGGAAATTGTTGAGGCTGCTGTGCTCAGGTTAATTTACTTATTTCGGGTACATGTTGCACCTCTATTCCTTCACTGCAGTGAAGGGAAATTGTTGAGGCTGCTGTATTCAGGTTAATTTACTTATTTCTGGTATATGATGCACCTCTCTTTCTTCACCGCAGTGAACGGAAATTGTTGAGGCTGCTGTGCTCAGGTTAATTTACTTATTTCGGGTATATGTTGCACCTCTCTTCCTTCACCGCAGTGAACGGAAATTGTTGAGGCTGCTGTGCTCAGGTTAATTTACTTATTTCTGGTATATGTTGCACCTCTCTTCCTTCACCGCTGTGAACGGAAATTGTTGAGGCTGCTGTGCTCAGGTTAATTTACTTATTTCTGGTATATGTTGCACCTCTCTTCCTTCACCGCTGTGAACGGAAATTGTTGAGGCTGTTGTGCTCAGGTTAATTTACTTATTCTGGTGTATGATGCACCTCTCTTCCTTCACCGCAGTGAACGGAAATTGTTGAGGCTGCTGTGCTCAGGTTAATTTACTTATTTCTGGTATATGTTGCACCTCTCTTCCTTCACCGCAGTGAACGAAAATTGTTGAGGCTGCTGTGCTCAGCTTAATTTACTTATTTCGGGTATATGTTGCACCTCTCTTCCTTCACCGCAGTGAACGGAAATTGTTGAGGCTGCTGTGCTCAGGTTAATTTACTTATTTCTTGTATATGTTGCACCGCTCTTCCTTCACCGCAGTGAACGGATATTGTTGAGGCTGCTGTGCTCAGGTTAATTTGCTTTTTTCTTGTATATGTTGCACCTCTCTTCCTTCACCGCAGTGAACGGATATTGTTGAGGCTGCTGTGCTCAGGTTAATTTACTTATTTCTTGTATATGTTGCACCGCTTTTCCTTCACCGCAGTGAACGGATATTGTTGAGGCTGCTGTGCTCAGGTTAATTTACTTATTTCGGGTATATGTTGCACCTCTCTTCCTTCACCGCAGTGAACGGAAATTGTTGAGGCTGCTGTGCTCAGGTTAATTTACTTATTTCTTGTATATGTTGCACCGCTCTTCCTTCACCGCAGTGAACGGAAATTGTTGAGGCTGCTGTGCTCAGGTTAATTTACTTATTTCTTGTATATGTTGCACCGCTCTTCCTTCACCGCAGTGAACGGATATTGTTGAGGCTGCTGTGCTCAGGTTAATTTACTTATTTCTTGTATATGTTGCACCGCTCTTCCTTCACCGCAGTGAATGGAAATTGTTGAGGCTGCTGTGCTCAGGTATTATTTATATCTAGTATTTTTGGTACCTCTCATCATTTACTATAGTGATCGGATAATTGCTGGGGATCCTCAGAAAGTTCTTCTTAGTTTTGGGTCTCTGGTTGTTCTTTATTTTAGCTGGAAGATAGGTAGTCGTAACAGTTCTTGGTTAAACCACTTTAAGGAGACGCGTTTTTCCTTCAAGAGCATTAGTGCCGTACGTTTTTTAAAGTGGCTCTTCCCGTTTTGTCGGTTGGGTGTTACACGTTGTGTTCTGTGGCGGGAATTTTATTCCAAGGCCCAATCACTAACAGTAAAGAGCCTCATTCTGCAGGCAGTTGGGACTGATGCACTAATGCCCAACTTCCTGCTAGGGTAGGGATGGATAATAATACACAGTAAGAAGAATTTTAACTGGGGTTATTATATATCCAAGGGACCCTGTTTCCGCCTAACTGTCAGTCTCACAGCATGGGGTCCAGGATTAGGTTTGGCTTCTTCCGTTATCACACATGTAATTTAACCTCAGCTTAGTTTTGCAGATACAACTTTGCAAGTTGTTTATCGAAAATCGTTCCTAGCTATTTGAATGTATTAATTCCTCCCACCTCCCTCCCTTCTAGCTTCTTTTTTTTCAACTTATTTGTTTTTACTTATTATTTCGTCCTACCAGTTTTCTGCTGGTAGTTGACAGGTGCATTGGTTCCATGGCGGGAATTCTATTCCAAGGCCCAATCACCAACCTTAAAGAGCCTCATTCAGACAAACAGAAAGAGGGACACTTACTGGAAAGGAAAGTGACATGCACAATCTTCTGGTTTGGAGAGCAAGGGGACACTGCGTGACCCCCCGGCTACTATGCCACTGTTTCAATTAGAAGAGAGGGAAACCCTGTGGGCTAAAGCAGAAAAACCAGAAGACAATGAAAAGTGAATAAAAGAAGGTAAAATGAAAATTTTGCCTTTAAATCCAAATTCAGCTGATGAGAACAGGAACAGGTTCTTCGTCCTTATCAAGCCTTGGCTTTTTGGGCCTCTTTTTAGAAGCTTTGCTAGAAAGTTCTTCAGCCATGCTGCTCAAATGGCGGCTCTGAAATTGAAGATGAAAACATTCAACCAGACAACGAGACAAGACAACGAATCAAGGACGTTGCCAAAAGTTCTGAAAGGGAGGGGCTTTTCGACAATTTTACAATTTTCACTTGTGGATGATATCTCATGATAACTGTTCTCTACACACAATATGTAGAGATTTTCCTTCAAAAGGGGAGGAGCCGTTCCTTAGGACATCGACCAGGCGCTGTTTTTTAAATAGTTGACCAAACAGTCCGCTCAACAATGCTTTATATCATACTATTCATCCCATTTAGTTAGCAGTTAAGATATGTATCTTGATAAACAAATCAAAAACTCTTGTATATGATATACAGTAGGAACGGATGCAATCTCTAGTATCTAGTATGAGACGCCCTTTCCGCTTATTAATTTCAACAAAAATTTTCAGCCAGGACATTCATATATTCCAACCCCCCCCCCGTTTATCGATTCTAGAAACGAGTAGCAAGCAAAACAAGAGTTGCACTACGAAATCTATGACATTGAGAATTTCTAGTGAAATCAGTGAAGTAATTGCACTAACGTCTTACTGTCGCTACATTCTGTCTCTCACAGATGTCCCCTTTCTATTAATTTTCTAAAAATTGTCCACCCAGGACATCCTTATTCCAGCCCTCCCCCCGCTTATTTATTTTTTGAGATTTTTCCGCTCCCCCCACCCGTTTATTAAAGACCAGAGAGTAAGAGTCTTTGGTTGGTTCAGAGCTCGAAGATGGCGAGAAAATTTGGAAGAATTAGCGAAATATTAGAATAGACCAGGCTGTTGTGGATGTAGGTACCACTTCTGTGCGGAATGGATCCCATTCAAACTACTTGGACTGGAATGAGATTTGGTTCATGCTGTTTACGAAGTATCAAAAGATCATGTTTGCAATCTCAATGGTGTAAGGATGAGGGAGGTAAATAACGTTTGTCATCAGATGTTTAGCGAAAATATGAAAACGAAAACAAGATCGTCGATCTTTCATCACTTCCTACAAGTCTGAAAACTGCATATTAGTCGAGCAAATGTTGTTGCTGAAATCTGCAATTCAGCCAGAAAAAATCAACTGGAGAGTTGCCACATCTTTCTGCCTGTTGCACAAACAACGGCGAGATAGTTTGAATGGGCATGGCTTTCACAGAAAATATAAAAGATTTGTCTATGGAGTTGGATGACAGTCAACATGAAGACACAAATGATGTATTGAGAATGGACGATGATACTGATGAAGACGAATAATTAAAAGGTTCATGATGGGGGCAAAAATGTTTGATGTTGTTAATAGTTGATAGGCACATATCTTCGCAAGGTATGTGTTTATGTACTAAGCACAAAGTGCCCACTGAATAGGTAAACTAATCGAGCAGTGCGACTCTGGTCCTTCCTCTCGATGTGACCACACCTCATGATTCCTTTTGCCTTTTTGCCTGGAATTACAGAGAGCTGGCTAATTCTCTCTTCACACTTTATGACAGGTCTGAAGGTGGTTTCGATCCCGGGACCCTTCGAACAAGGGTCAAGTTATCTAACCACTCGGTCATCCCTGGCACTATTGTAGGTTGAGTTATTATATCATTCGCTTGCTTTTCACGTTGCAATCTGTGCCTTTATAGGATTCAGATGGTATTAAATAATTCAGATGGTGCCTAAGCAAGTATCGAATGATTTTGAGTAAGTTTAGTCCACTATCCTTTTCAAAATTTCAAAAATGTGAAAAATTTTCATATTAGGAAAAGGGCGAACAGCTCCTCAGCAGAAGTCAATTGTTTTAGAACCTATCTTTGACCCCCCTTGTTTCCCACACCCACCCCCAGATCACCGTTTACCATCACAAGTCTAATCACCAACACACACAAGGGCTACACGAAAATCGTAGTGGGATAAATACCGCACAGAAGTGGTACCTACCTCCACCACAGCCTGGTCTATAACTACTTAAGGCTTAGCGACTGACATCAGACTAGTAAATCAAAAATTGAATAAAGTAAAATCTTACAACAGATGGACTTCGCCTTGCTAACAACTTCACGTCATCAGGAAGGACTGTAGATCTTCTTGCGTGCCTTTAAAAAGAAACGAATGAATTCGAAATGAAAATGATACCTCATTAACCATCTGCCATGCCGGTCTTCCAGTTTAAAAAATCACAGTTGTTTGATTCTTTGCAAAAGTATTTTCGAAACAGAATTTTTTAATTTAAAATTTCGTTGCTCTGGATTCACACCTATTCAAAGTCCCGGATGAATAAGATAATGGGCCAATATGAACTCCATTACTGACATGGCTAGACTCTGCTGGGGTCCTTCTGTTCCTATAGAACCTTCCTGCAGAAGTGGTGTGTCCCTAAAGAGCCTTGCCAGATCCGTTGGCTCAAATATCAACACATGTAAAAAAAGTGAAAGTAAGAAAATTAAAGGACATAATTGCAGAACAATTTGCAGATAATCTTCAATAGTACGACACATATCGATAAATCTTTGAGGTACTCTCTTTGATCATAAATCACGTTGATTGAATCGTACTATATCCTCTCCCTAACAAGTGGATCATTGACTTCGATTAACGTTTGTTATGTTGTTCAACCTAGATTCGAACATCAAGTTTGGAGTTTGGAGCAGCTCAAAGATTGAAGGACTGACAACTGAAAACCTGTCCTCCTCGTTTAACATATACCCAGACTTCCTGGTTTAGAAATACATTAAGGCTGTACCGAAATGTGTCAAGTAAGTTTGAATGAGAAAACTGTCAGGGAAGCAATGATCAGAGAATACTCTGCTGCATTTGGGAGTTATCTGCTTTATTTTCCCTCCCACCCTTCTCTCTGAATTTTTACTTTAAGATAATCTTTATTAATCGTTATTATATTTTACAGTTTGATAATTTGTGAATTTTTATTTGTAGTTTTATTGTAATCGTGTAAATAGGGGCATTCTTGAGTTATTTTTCTAATATATAACTTAGACTGAACTTGTGTGTATATCTCATGGTGATCTGATTTGAAATGAGAGAATCATACCTTGCAAATGCTTCCAAGTCCTGCCCAAACATACCTGTAAAATAAATATGAATAAAAAGATTTTATGAATGTTTATTCAAAGATCAAGTACACTCTACTCCAATAAGTCTTCGGACACTTTCAAATTTTTCCGCAACATTGGTGAAAAATTGAATGTTTACGAAATTCAAGCGTAAATTTCTTCAAAAGCCTTTGATTTCACAAACATTTTCCTCAGTATTAAAATATATCTAGGGCTTGAAAAATCCATTCTAAGTCTGAGAGTAGAAATCTAATCAATTAGCTTGTTCGAGCTTTTATTTTGCTTATTTGCAGAACCATCAAGGTTTATATTTTGCTTATTTGCAGAGCTTTCAAAGTTTATAAGTTTGTTTATAAATATATTTACAGAACTTAAATACCTCTAATTCTGTAATCTTATATGTGTATGTATGACTGTTAACTGTACATAAATCTTTACTGTAAATTAAGGATTAAACATTTATTAGCTTGTTTTAAAACTGGTTTATGTAAAATAAAAATATAAAAGAAAAGAAACTTACATCAAACATCAAAATTGCAGTTTATAAAAGAGTCAGCTTTTAGTATGTCCATAGAATATTTTTTACATTTTGATTCAAGTTTAGAGATTTCATGTCTCGAAAAGACTTTGGTAGCAAATTGCATACTATGCCCCAATAGTACTGGAAAGATCTAAGATGGAATACCCCATTGCCTCGCGTGGTGTACAGAGATTCGCTCATGAATATAATGAAAATCTTGCCAATAACAACGAGCGAAGGCATGTTTCCTTACCCATCTGCTTCCAGGTTGTTTCTGTTAAAGCTGCGATGAACTTCTTTGAGAAAACATGATTACCTTCTTTCCCTAAAATGGAAAACCGTTTGGAGGATAAGTCTACTAAACTATGCAAATTAATTGCAAAGGTACGTATGTGGTAATTCTTATGACCGAACCCCTTTTGTTCAAAATTGCTAAAATTCAGTTTGTCAATTTTATCCAAATCCACCTAAATAGGGGCACATCAAAGATGGGGTTGTGGAGGTTGTAGCCCCTACCCTTTTTGATAAGGAAGCTAATATAACTCACACATGATCTTATGAATCCACTATTTTAAAGATGAACTGAAGAACCATTAGCCATTTTAAAGCCTCAGAGATGCCAAAATCTCAGAATTGTCTGGGTTATGAGCTTTATAACAGTGCTTGCTGTTATTTATGAGTAGGTCAAAGCGTATCGAAGAGCGTGATAAGAAACGTGCGACTCGTGTAGAGAAGTAAAACTGACTGATCATAATTTATTCACAACACGAATATAAACAGACACGGAAGTACGTAACAGAATAATTAGCATGAATTAAGGAAGTAACGACAAAGTCCTGTTACAGCTTCCTTGACCCCAATTAGAACACTTCCCTGCCCCATTTTATGGCTCTAAAATCCTTACCCCTAAAAATTTACTAGTTTCCCCCCCCCCCCCCCCCCCGGTAATTGCAGAATGCTTTGAAGAAAGACAAATTTCACAGTATTGATTGATACAGCTAGTGATAGCTTGTACATAGTTTTGCTTTACTTGGGATGGGAGTACGGCCACGCCATTCCTGCTTGTAAGGATAGCACATAATGAAATAAAGATGATATATGATGGAACAAAACAAGATCACAAACAATAAATTCTGAATATTCATGGGATTCTTAAATGTTTCTTAGGAATCTAAGGGGCTTTAGAAGCCTTTTTGGGATTTCGAAGGATTCTCAAGGATTCTTTAGGGGTCCAAAGATAAATGACATTACTTGCCATTACAGACCCCTTTTAGTTATGTGGCAATTGGCAAAGTAAATTTCACCTTGTTTTTCGCATATTTTTCCAACATTGTAATGAAAGGCAGCTTTGAGTTTCTAGAAAATAAATTTATTTCACTGACAGATTCCAGGTTAGAAATGTAATATCTACTAAACAATCAAGTGTTAATGGGTACATTAAAAACCTGTAAAAAAGAATCAAAAGATTTTTTCCATTACCCTAAACAGGTTCTTATTGAAATTGAGCTTTATCCTCCTGTCCCTAACAGATTCATTTTTTATATAACAAAAATATTTAAAAAGCTATTTAAAAACCATTAAAAAAACTTCCAGCTGTCAAACTTCCCTGGTAGGAGCCTTAATTCCAAAATTTGCCTTGAAATTTTAGCCTAACAGATTCTTATAACCCTGGTTCTTATAAGCGGGTTTTACGATAATTCGTAATTTAAAATAATGTGTAATTTGACACTAATAAGTTTTTGGCCAAATTAGGAGGCCTGTAAGGCACCCAATTTCGGGATCTCAGCTACTCACTGGCAATTTTAGGTGGGGGCCAAGGGTTTTTCAAACCACCCGAAGGCTTTTAAACGACCACTGCCACAAACCTTGGTTGATGATGTTAAATCTCATTGTAAATACCAGTTAACCAATACCGGCACCAGGGATTTGAATAGATGGATTGCAGAGTGCAGCACTTGCACAACATACCAAACTCAAGTTGATCAATAGAACAAAAGTCATCAAGGGGGGTCATCAAGGTTTGCGGGACTCTAGAATTAGACAAAAATTTGTTGCAGAAGAGGGGGTTCTTCCAATTTTTTGATGGAACAACAGCATTATCATATGGATGCCAATTTTTTTGAAAATGATACACGGAGTAGGGAATCTTCAGAAATAATTACTGATTTACCAAATTATTTACGTATTTCACAGCAAGGCTGAAGGCTTCGGTTTTCCAGTTAGATCTCCTATCCTTCAAGTCAGCAGATTAGCGGGTTTTAGCTGAAAATTACATGCACATGCAAGATATCCTTGAAAACTAGCATACTCTGCAGATTAGCTTTCAATGCTTATTATCTTCAGGTACAGTTGACGTGCTTTATGTAATGAAGGTACGTGACGTAATGTAGTGAAGCTAATTTAAATGAATGTGGTGGATTAACACTCACTGAACATGGCCAAGATATGGGTAGTTTATCATCTAGTATACAGTGGTAGACAGGCATGCTTACATCATCATGGGAAGGGGTTTAAATCTACGCTTACACAGAAAAAAGCAGGCAGGACTGATTACCTATGGCCTTATACAGTCAGGTACAAATGTAGTATACTGCGTTCAGGGATGCTGGAGCAGGGGGGGATGAGGGGGGCAGCGCCCCCTCTGCCCCTCCTGGTGAAGGGTAAGAGGGCAAATGTGCCCTTTTTAAGAAAATAATAATTTCTAATACAGCCATTCTTTATTAAGAATTGAAAGCAAACTCTGAACCCTAAAAATAGTTATTTCCTAAGACCTTTGTACCCTGGTACAAGTACACAAAATACCCAAGTAGACAAAATGATGCAACTGTATTTCATAATTCCACTTAATTCAGCATCGTGTGAGCAAACGTTCAGTGCCATGCGGCGTTTGAAAACATCGCTATAAGCTTCAACTGGTGCAAATCACCTAAACCACAAAATGTTTGCTAATATCCAGAAAGAAAATATGGACCGTGTAGTTATCAAATCTGCTGCAAAGGAATTTGCAGAAAAGACAGAAACGAGACTGCATTACTTTGTAAAAAAAAATTTAAATGGACAAATATTCACTCATTCACTTTGTTATCCTGGTTCTACGCACATTTTGTTGTTTCTGTTGAAAATTAAATTACTTTTCAAGCATTGGTGGTTTCAGTTGGATGCTTGTTCTAACCGGGGAAGCATATTTCCGAATTCCCAAACGGTAATCTTAAAATGCGAATCAGGGACAGAGTTAAAGGACTTCTGGTTTCAAGAGACTCTCCCTTTGCCGTGTTAATATTTCGTTAGATAGAACAGAAAAACACTTGTCAATGTTTCCATTTATACATTTGGCTATTTATAACATAGGTACGTATAAAATTGAAATTCTTCACTTCTCCAATGAATCGTTTTAAATTCGTGCCTCCACCATGTTTGGTCATCCTATAAAGGCGTCGTTCAAGGTTTCGTTATATTTCAAATCAGATAATTGAATGCTCGATTTAGTCTTTCCTGCAATGACCGCATCCGTTTCATAGTCTCTTTCAAGTCATTTTAAGGTCTCAGAGATGGTAAATATCAGGAGAAACTGGGGGCTTTGGCCCCTGGTTCCCCACCACAGTGGGCTGCCCTAGATTCACCGGGAGCTTACAGTGTCCACCAGACCCCCAGCTGTGTTAGGTAAGGACTTCCAGTCATTCCGTACAGAAAGTGCCCTTGCTAAATTCTTGCCTTCCTTGCCCTTTATTGCCTCCGGTGTCCCTGACTACGTTCATAAAAATGTAGTAGCCTATACTGAAAAATTCCTAGGATGTGTGCCACCCTAATTGTTGCGGAGGAGGAGCTTGTATGAGGTTGTACAATTGTGTCCGCAAGGAAAATGATCTTCAAGCTCTGAAAGCAAGCAAGTTACGTCGTTCTGTGAGCAATCGTGAAATATCAAGATTCTGTTGTTGCTATTTCTTTTAGGCCTAGAATGGCAGTATACTACGATCATCGGCTGACTGTAAATGTAGGGCCTTAATAAATCATAATAATACACAGAGGAGAAGCAAGAGAAGAAGCAACCAAACAAAGGGAGCTTGCGTGGTGCGTTGACCATATCCGGTAGAGCCTAGCCTGGATTACCAAAAGTATACAAACCATTCGAAGAAAATATTCCTCGCTTTTCTCTTTCCTTTGAACAATGTTTTCACCATCATTATCAATATCTTCAAATTCATCCAAATTAAAGTCTTCTTCCATTTCTTGATCTTTTTGTCAAATTGGTTGTCATTTCGCGCCAGTGTGGACTCGTTCTGAAACAGAGGCTTTTAGATATATTATTTGTTTGTATTTCGCACAAATGTACAAATGGACTATAACAAATATGATATGCTTCCATCAGTTCTCGAACCAAGATGACAACATGTAAAAAAGCATTATAATATCTTTTTCCAACTGTGATTTTTATCATGATCATCAAAAGCAAAATATCTGACGAATTAATAATAACAAAAATAAAATTGCCGTAAAAGGTAGGGATAGCGGGATAGCTACCTAGCTAGCCGATGTATTCCATAATGTTTCCAATTTCTAATCTTATCAATAAGCTTGAGAATGAAGAATTTCTTCTCCAAACCCCATTTAAAAAGCAACCCCTCTAATTGCTCCTCGCTCAACCCCAAAACCCCGGGGGCTTGATACAGTAGATGTTTTACGGTATTCTAGCGCCATAATCTAAAATAATTTTGATTTTCCTTAACTACAATAAATAAATATGCATAAACAATTTAATTCAAAATTTTTCCTCAACTACAATAAATAAATATGAATAAACAATTTCATTCAAGAATCTCTTCAACTACAATTAATAAATATCAATATATCACTTAAGATATATTCAGGGGGTACTCATATATCTTTAGGATAGGGGTTTTTGGGCAACTTTTTTTGGTATAGAATTTCAATAAAATCTTCTTTTTGGTTCAGTCAATCCTGCAATAATGTTTTTAGGTTGATGAAATTCAATTTTTTTTTCTCTAAATACAATTATGAAATACCGTAATTCATGAATAATATAGTAAAAAGTACTGCAGCGTTCAATTAGCGTAACATTTTTGATTTTCTGCTTTATATAATTTTCAATATGAAAGACATATTTCTTCATTTCAGTCATTGACACCTAATTGTCTTAGACATGGATATACATAAGGATAGCCAGAAATATTGGAAACAAAGCAAAACGAACACATAGATTACTTAAGCTTTTCGTCTGATACTCAACAGAGTAATACGTCAGAAAGAGAACGAAACAGAAACCTAACTGATTTATATACCCAGATGTGGATCGAAATAGGCCAATATAAGCCTATTATTTTTTGGGTTTGCAATACAAGCAAAAATATTTTGGGTCAATTCCCTTGCTTGAATTATTGAACTATTTTTTTGGGTTTATGGTTGCAGCCTCAATCTGAACACCCCTATTTCAAAAATATATCAAAACCCCCTGGGGTAAATATCAAACGTCTAAAAAAACGAAAATCCACCAGAAGATTGGGCAGAATTCTTTGAAGAAAAGCCAAAAGAAAAACTCGAGGAGTCCATCTTTTGGCCGGGGGAGCCTGCCGGACTACCAAATAAGGAGCAGCCACCTCCTTGTTTTGGGGTTTTCTCTGAAAGAAATAGAAATAATTTTGATAATACAAATCTAAGATTGCAATCTTTCAATGGTATAAAACTTCAAAATAGCCAGAAATATAGGAAAAATAGCAAAACGAACACATGAAGCTTTTCGTCATGCACTCAACAGAGTAATACATCAGAAAGAGAACGAAACAAGAACCTAACGAATTATTATATCCAGATGTGGGTCGAAATAGGCCAATCAGAAAAGAAGTGAATGATTGGTTTAGTGTAGGAAAACCTATTTATGTTGACAGATTCCAAAATACCTAAACGGAATATAGACCTTGCTCTACCAATTATTCGAAAACAATGTACACGTAAAAAAACTTAGGCAAACTATAGATTCGTTAGGCATCATTTTTGTTCTCTTTCTGATGTACGACTCTGATGAGTTTTAGATAATAAAGTTTGGAGGTTATTATATTTTGACATTTTCCTTACTTTTCTCGCAAACTAGAATCAAAATGATGTTTTTATATAAGTTGTTTCTTATACACATTGTTGGATACTTTTCAAGACATATGTACTGGACAGGACCTAGTTGAATAATGAAAACAAACCTTCTCCATTATTAGGCCAAAACGAGTTTCCCATTTCTTGGTCGTTGTTTTGCAAGGTTTGGCCGTCATTGTTTTGTGAGATTTGGCCTTCCTTTGACTAAATGAAAGAAAACATATGATTTCAGGCTATCTTTATCAGTTGGAAATTTTAGAGGTATGGATACTGAGGATGAGGAAGGGGAATGGATATCAGGAAAAAAGAGGGGTAGTGACGTCGGAGCTTTGGATTACCGGAAGCACCTGTCCCCCTTCCGAGATTTTCCAAAAGACAATGAGGTTCCATTTTTACTGTTAGAACTTGTCCCTCTTCCTCAATAGGAAAAGTCATGGAACGTCGTGCCCCCTCCTAAGTTTGAGATACTTTCGCCGTCCCTAATGGGAGGTGCAAAATGAAATGAGGATAACAAGAGGCGGAAGAAAAAAGGGAACATATGAAGACGAATGTGAAAACATGGTCTGGTGGAAGAAGAGCTTGAAAATAAATTTTTAATACATTCAATCTGTAAGTAGCACACTTAAAGATGGAAAACTAAGCCCTTGCTCAAAGGAAGTGGATTCGAACCCTCTTTAAGACCTGTCATATAAAGTCTGAAAAGAGAATGACTCCATACTCCAAGCAAAAAGGCAAAAGGAGTCAAGAGGTGAGGTCACATCGAGAAGAAAGACCAGGGCTGCACCACTCGATTAGTTTACCTATACCCCCCCCCCCGTAGTACCCCTGGATAACGGATTCACGCGTAAATTTTTCGTTTATCATGCCGTCACGGACCTTAAAACAAAATTTTCACGATCTTTTCCATCTAATTATGCAAGAAAATTTTTTTAACGACCAGAATGCGTCACGCGATCACGCACTTGAAAACTCCTTTTCACGGAATAACGACCTCATATTCAACAAATCATGCTCCACGAAGGACTTTTTGATCACGGATTCACGAACTGAAAATATCTAAATCACGAAATCACGCGCAAAAATATGCCAAATAACGCTTCACGTACAAATATGGGGGGGCCTCTTTTTAGTGGGCAATTTGCGCTTTGCACATAAACCAATGCCTCACGAAGACAGTGGGCGTATAAAAGTAAGCGTATAAGAAATGTAGAGGAAATAATACGAGCATCATTTAACAGAGTGGCCCCTTCCCTCCCCTGCATCTCTTACATCGATAGCAAGAAAAAAGCTACTTACATTGGTATCTGGTGAAGGATTCGCGTTCCCAAACCCAAATATCGAATTTCCAGTTGTAATAAACGGATTGCTGAAGAGAGAATTGGTGCTTGAAGCAAACGAGTAGTTGCCTGGAGGATCTCCATCACCTGGAGGCTGTAAAGATAGCAAATGAATACAGTGATTAAAAGCAGGTCAGACAATTTCAAACAAGACATATATATCTTAGTATAGTTTATAGAAGTAGATGGTTAGGTAACCTATTGCTGTACATTCTTGTTTCATATATGGCGTTGAACAGTACCTGAAGGTGCACAACGTATGCCTTATCCTCTCTCCTGACCGTTAAAATTGATCATGTACACATTACTAACATTAAATGGTGGTGAATTTTATAAAAGTTTTTATTGATTGTGAATATTCATATCATTTATATAAGGATAAAGAACTAAAAACACATTTGGTCGATTTATTCAAACATAACGTTAAAGACAAAAAACATGTTGAAAATTGTTATTCAGTAGGGGAGCAGCTTTAGTAAAAGGGGTGATTCTTTTGTTTTAAAAACACCATATTCAAAAACAAAGTTCTTAAGGGAATAGCGAGTAAAATATAGCATAATGAAGTTTCGTTGACTATCCAATAGGAGGGTATATTAAAATTTGCCATTATAAGATATTTCAAAATCATATATACAATATACCAAAATTTAGCAACAGCTTTTCGGTTAAAAACCAATGTAACTCTAATATGTTGTATATACTGTATAATTTTGAATTATCCAATATGAGAGGGTTTGACTTAATCTGCTACATCAACCAATTCAAGAGGGTATTCCAAAGTTCTATGAAAGACTGTCCACCTACCCTTTCTTCTCTCTGGGCATCTGATTGACTGAACATGAGTCTACTGTCCATTTGGAAGCCTTCTCCTGGGGATTTGGTTAATTTCTTCAACTGCTCTGCATGCTGACCAGGGCTGAATCTGTATAGTGTGCCAGCCTCGCCGTCGATCATCGAATCAGGATCAGGCATCTCAGCCTCGTATTCAATATTTTGTGATTCCATTTGGGTGTAGGCTTGATCTGTGTAAAGGGTGTTGTTTCCATCTTCAACCTGTCCTGTATAGCAAAAATAATAATATTACAATTCACTTTGACTACCAGGGGTGGAAAATATAGGGGACCAATGGTCCCAGATTAGCCTAGGTCTTTAAAAGGAAAAAGCTCCTCATTTATATTAGACTTGAATTTACTCCAAGCTCAGATCAGAAGAGAAGGTCATTGATATTAAAAACTTCGCTCTTAACCTACATTCAACTTGCAGCCATGTTGGTATTTACCACTTGTCATGTCATGTGAGATAATGGATTCAAAAGTGTTTGTGCGAACTAACTACTGTAGGTAACTGGTTCCTGCATTGATAGGTATTGTGAGAATCAAATTTTCAAACTATTTCAAACCGTTTTTCACATCTTTTCAATATGCTCGCATGAATTTCTATGGTGCCATAAAGTAACATATTTATTCCATAAATGTTGATTTTATATAAACTTTAGAGTATAGTAACTTGTTCTTAGTATACTTGAATATTTGTAGTGAGTCTCTGTATATAAGTAATAACATGTAACAGAGATGCAGCTTTCTTCTATCATATTTCTTCTATCAAGATTGTTTTTGCTGGAATCAATATTTCAGAAACTTTCAAACCTTCATTTTTGACCATTGATTTAACTGAGATTTGGAACATATTCATTTAGATACTGCCATTTCAATACTTTTATTCTCGGTATGTAACAAGTCAAAACGAAGCAAACCCTAGGTTGCGGGAGCATGCAAATAAACGGAAGGTTTGAGTAGGTAGCTACAATCCTCGCCATAAGGTGTTGAGACACAATGGCGATTTTAGCATTATCTTAAACATGGAGCTATGAACTGTAAAATGATGTTGGAGCCCCCCCCCCCCCCCCTCCCCCAAAACTCATGTTGATACTGGGTCTGGATGCCACCGGAAGTTGTTGTGGATACATTTCCAGTCCAAACAAAGCAGCATCTGCTGAAACAACATTGTTTAGGGGAGATGGGGTCTCTCTTCAACAATTAGTATATATCAATTGGCAAACAAGCCACTTTTCTCGTACCTTTTGGCGAGGATTGTAGTCTGTTTCCTTCTTGGCACATTTGATTATGAATTAGTGCTTTTGGATTTTTGGGGTAAGGAGGTAGCTAGTCTGTGATTTCTTGCAAAATGTGGAGGAGCAGCAAGAGTATGGACTCAAAGTCTAGTTGTTTATGAAAAGATTTGATACTTTACTTTCTTGGTAATCCATTTCGGAATGATCCATCGCTTGGTCATCACCTGCAACATTCTCATGAGGTTCTCTCTGCTCCATCGCAGCACCTTTTTGTGGTGGGCTGGCAGATGGTCCCTTCCCCTTGAGCGGTGACACCCGTCTTTGCTTTGCAACAGCTGTGATGGGTAAACTAGATGGAGGAGACATGAGTTCCGAGTCTGATTTGGTTTTCGGGGGGTTCTCTTGCTGCACGGTCTTGATAGATAGATTCATATCATCAGGCGCTTTCTCCTTAGCAAGCTTTAAGCTAGGAGTATTGGTCATGGGTTGGAAACGTTTTGGTTTCTCTAGGATATTCAACATCGAGGGTTGTGGTCTCTGAGTCGGAGGCCTTTGTGGTATTGATAGTTGAGGTATTTTTCTCTCTGCAACTGTAAGGAGTCACAAAAAATTATGAATATACCGAATAATTTGTTATTTCATCAAATTAGTTCTGGCGTCTAATCTTCAATCGAGAAGAGCATTGCTAAAAGCTTTGTTTATACGAACAGGCGAATCATCGTATATATATACCAAAAATCATCGTATATATACACCAAAAAAGCACATAATTTTTGACGGGCTGGTAAACTTCTGACATCGAATCAATTGAGACAGGGCAGGGACAATGCAAGACGACGCAAACATAAAAAAACGCAGATAGATTAAATATAATATTAACAATGTTGTCAACATTTTTCCGTAGCATACAGGGCTTCTTCACATACCTACTTCGTCCCAAGTATTCCAAGAGAATCCGACACAAAAAGAATCGATTGCAAAGATGCAGTTTTATCTATTCTAGAATTGATAAATCACTGATACCTCGTCATTGAGATTTTTACGATTCAATTAGTTGCATAAGAAAAGGATTTTGAAAATGGATTTTTTACTGCCTTTCAAATTCTACCACCCTATTCCAAAAGCATGGCTATGGGTCTGGTGCGGTGGGAGAGGTAATAGTTTGCGGTGATATCATGCCTAATATTAGTGTTCAGTGATAACCATTTCTTGTAGTGATAAAATTGTTCTGTGCAGTGATACATGTAACAGTTTGCAGTAATATCATGCCTGATATTAGTGTTCAGTGATAACAATTTCTTGTAGTGATAAAATTGTTCTGTGCAGTGATACATGTAACAGTTTGCGGTGATATCATGCCTAATATTAGTGTTCAGTGATAACAATTTCTTGTAGTGATAAAATTGTTCTGTGCAGTGATACATGTAACAGTTTGCAGTGATATCATGCCTAATATTAGTGTTCAGTGATAACAATTTCTTGTAGTGATAAAATTGTTCTGTGCAGTGATACATGTAACAGTTTGCAGTGATATCATGCCTAATATTAGTGTTCAGTGATAACAATTTCTTGTAGTGATAAAATTGTTCTGTGCAGTGATACATGTAACAGTTTGAAGTGATAATATCATGCCTAATATTAGTGTTCAGTGATAACCATTTCTTGTATTGATAAAATGGTTCTATGCAGTGATACATGTAACAGTTTGCAGTGATATCATGCCTAATATTAGTGTTCAGTGATAACAATTTCTTGTAGTGATAAAATTATTCTGTGCAGTGATACATGTAACAGTTTGCAGTAATATCATGCCTAATATTAGTGTTCAGTGATAACAATTTCTTGTAGTGATAAAATTGTTCTGTGCAGTGATACATGTAACAGTTTGCAGTAATATCATGCCTAATATTAGTGTTCAGTGATAACCATTTCTTGTAGTGATAAAATTGTTCTGTGCAGTGATACATGTAACAGTTTGCAGTAATATCATGCCCAATATTAGTGTTCAGTGATAACAATTTCTTGTAGTGATAAAATTGTTCTGTGCAGTGATACATGTAACAGTTTGCAGTGATAATATCATACCTAATATTAGTGTTCAGTGATAACCATTTCTTGTAGTGATAAAATGGTTTTGTGCACTAATACATGTAACAGTTTGCAGTGATAATATCAATAGATTGAAGAAGATCATCCCAAAAGGTACTACACACAGGAATCCTTTCAGACCTACTTATCAAAACGTGCCTTTGAAGAGACATAAGACAACATGATTTGAAAACCTTCCTTATGGGTGGTTTGATGGTGTTACCTCTTAAACTTGTAGCTACTATCCCCTTAACATTCGCCTTTTATTATTACAAGTGGAAGCTCCACATATTATACATATTTATTTTTCTTACGAGATATAATGTTTTTTGTAACACATTTTCTCCCTCAAATGTGGTCCAACAAAGCATATCATAATGTACAGTAATAAATGCTCAAATCAGATCCAAAATACAGCAAAATAATCAGAAAACAGCAAAAATTAATCAAAAACAGCAAAAATGATCTAAATTCAGCAAAATGACCAAAATATAGCAAAAATGATCAAAAATATACTAAAATGATCTAAAAACAACAAAAAATTAATAGCAAAAGGATCAAAAATAGTAAAAATGATCAAAAACAGCTAGTAAGATTGAAAAATTTAAAGATAAACTCTAAAACTACTTACACGATGGTTTTAGAGGACTCAGTTCTTTCAACTTGAACTTTGGTGCTGTTGGCATTTGTAGCTGAGTGTATTTAGAAGTCATGGCATATTTAGATGTTTGTGGCTGCTGGGGTGCTTTTGGCAACGTAGAACTTCTCAGGGAGGTATTCACTTGGGAAGTATTTACCTGGGCTCTTTGAGGCTGGTTTGGCTCTTGCAATGAGAAGCTTGGCTCTCGTGGCTGGAACACTGCTGGCTTTCTTTTGACCGGTAGCTTTGATGGTGACAATGCAATACTGCGTTGGTCAGAGCTCGCCAAGTGAGCTTGTTCTTTGGGCGGGTTTTTGGATGCTCTTGGGTGCAAATACAAGACATCTTGATGTATTTGATTTTGTAGTTGGAAGTCCTTTGCAGAAGTACCTTCGACACCAGTTGGCTGGAGCAATTCTTGTGTGCTACTTTTTCCTGTGACGCTGTTCCTTTTCTCAGTACCTGTATTGCTGTTATTGTTGGAGCTATTAAGCAGAGCACCCTCTATGAAATTATCACCTCTGGAACTGATTTGGAAACTTTGGCTGCTAGCTATAGAGCTAGTGTTAATGGAGCTAGTGTTAATGGAGCAAGTGTTGATGGAGCTGCCAGGGAAATGTAAGTTGTTGGCACTATCTACGAAGCTATTGCTACTAGAGCTCATTTGGAATCTGGAGTTGTTAGTGGCTGTGGAATCTTTCCCTCTTTCCATGGCTGCAATGATTCCTTCATCTCTGCTTGGCATGGTATCTGACACACTCATCAATTCATCTGTAACAGAAAATATCATGGAATCAATAATAGTGGAGTCGTCGGGGTTCAAGGGATTCCGTAATTGCACAAAATTGACCCAAGAATACTAAATTTTTGCAATTTTTTGACGGTCGACGGAATTCTTCCATCCCTGCTGGATGCAGATTTTCGAAAAAATGATACACGTAGCATGCAAGTTTTATAAAGATTTAAATTTTTCACGGAATTCTCCACGTATTTCATTACTATAAGGAAGGCGTCTTTTTGTTTCCTGGTCCCAATAACCTATCCTTTAAATCACCGGAACGGCGGATTTTAGCTGAAAGTTGCGTGAAACGGTGGATTTGTACCTTCTTTGATTTACCTCATCTAACATGTAGACCATTTATACAATTATAGATAAAGATAGAAGAGAAACAAGAAAGGAGACTGGCTCCCATATTGGATTATAGTCTGTCTGGTGATTCCGAAAGCATAAAACTTATAAGTGACAGAGAGCCAATCTCCTTTCTTGTTTCTCTTCTATATCACTCTGTACCTTCGTACATGAAGCACTGCGATACGGTTCTAAAAACACAATTGCTATAGAGATAGAGGAAGATATAGGCTTTTGGGTGGGATATGCAGAAGATACAATTATTATCTAAGCATACCTTGCTGTCTCTCTTGTCCAATTTGGAACATCTGATCTGCAGCTGCTCTTTTTTCTTCTTTCTTCAACTTCAACACTTTATGAATTTCTTCAATCTCCTTTACCATTTCATTTGTGTTTCTCCGATAATTGGCCCTTTTCATCTTAAGGATAATCTTAGTCTTAGATAGAATCAAATAGCGAAAGAGATATCTTTGAGTAGTGTGGGTGATATTCAGTATATAGGGGAGGGATATCTCTAGAAGTGTGGGGGATGTTCAATTGTGTGGGGGGGTATCTCTGAGTAGTATGAAGGATATTCAGTTGTGTGGAGGGATATCATGGGTGGTTCTCGGGACCCTTTACAGAGGTTTTGAGAATATCTACAACTTAAGATTGATCTTTTTAGAAGGATACATTTCGACGATCAAATCAACCATTGTTTTTTTCTTCTCTTTGTCCGAGGCTACAAAAAGATAGCACGATAAACAATTAATACATTGGGATGCTTCAAATGAGATTGTGTACTAATTTCACGTTATAGATACATTTACAATGGGCTTACACCTAACAATGCGTAGTGTAGTTCACTAGCTAAGGGTACCATTTTGTAGATACTGGTCTAGCCAAGGGTTTCATCGTCGGGCAACAATTAGTATAGCTAGAACCATTACTATTTGAGTATGCCAGTGGCTGACTCCTTCCCAAAATTTAGCCAAGACCCCTCTTATATGGAAAAATTACCAATCTCAATAAAAATCATGCTACGATAAAGAAATTGAAGGTAGAAAATGCAATACCTGTTGTTTTTTGTCTCTGTGACTTCTTCAAAGTCAACTGATTCAGTTTTTCCACGGCTGCTTCGACTGTCGAATAAAACATTAATCAAGATTAGTTGTCAGAATGAAAATGACTGAGTAGTCTAATATTCGTGATGGATCATAATTTTACAGTGTGCCCCAAAAATCAGATTACCTTTGATGGAATATATTATTAAAGGAACTTGTTTGGTTAGAGTTAGTGCTAATGTTTGAGATAAGGCTAGAACTATTTGATTATTTGGCTATTAGCTATTCATTATTTAACAATTTTGCTATAGACTACTTGGCTATTAATCTATGAGCTATTTGTTAAGGGGCAAGGTTTAGGGCATTTGGGTATTTTGCTATACCAAAAGTGTGATCTTAAGAAATACGAGGCTCAAAGTTGGATAAACATTTTTTAGATATACCTAAAACTGTTTGGGATAAAAATAAGAAATTTTCACAAATGTAAAGCCCAAAGGCAAAGGTGCACCTCAAAAATAATTCATTTGTCATTAATCGTTGAAAAGAGAATTTATAAATAAAAAACACCAAGGCTAAAATCAAATTGTGACGCACCATTAGGGGCAAACTACGTATTATCATTCAATGTGCCATAATATTCCGATGTACAAAAACATGAAACGAGTAGAAACGTGTAAACACAAGTTGGAGACGATTCTAGACGGATAGGAAATGATAAGAAATGGGTAAAAAATTAAATGGGAAACTAGTTGAAATAGGTAGGAAACGAGAAGGTTTGGCATTAGGTAAGCATAGATCCAGTTTTTGAGGAGGGGATAGATTGAGTCCTTCCAGCAACCACTGCTTGCATCCTAAACGTTTCCGAATCGTTTCCGACTCGTTTACTAATCGTGTCTGCTCGTTTCTACTCGTTTCATGTTTTAGTTACTACGATTTTATATTGTGTAATAAGGCAAGCTTACCCTGTGCATTGAGATCTGATGCTTGTTGCTTCAAGGCAGCGAGTTCTATAGCAAGTGGTTTGCTTTCCCATTTGGCTTTATATTCTAACCACTTCAGTCTGTATTTCTCCAAGTAAGCTTCATGCTTTGCACTGAAATACAAGTAATAACTTTCTAGGGATTGTTCATTATTTTCGCTGAAAGTTGGCACTGCAGAGAAATTGGTTAGGTAATCTGTTTTCTGGCTTCTTCTCAGGTTGGGTAAAAAAATCATTTTGTCTCTTGGAAGGGTATAAGTTGAAGAATATTTCTCATGAAATAATTTTATCAAAATTATGGCCAAGTTACTAAAACTCAGAAACAAACACCTCATGGTTGGGTAAAACTCTTTGACTTTTGTTTTTCTTGGGTGAATACCTTTTTGATTTGTGCAGAGGTTGATAAAAAAGCAAAATATCATCATTTTGGGGCATAAAGTATTAAAGGTCCTTTAAAGGTTTGAGAACGTGATACATTAAATTGCTCCCCCTTCCCTAACAAATGTTGATGCTAGGTCTGGATGTGACCGGAGGATGTTGCAGATGCATTTCCGCACCAAAGCAACATCTTTCTTCAACTTTTAGTATATATTGTGTAGCAATTAAGCACTGTCTCATACCTTTTGGCGGCAAGGATTGTAGTAATACACAACTCTTCCAAAATCTAGAATCAAGTTTGTTAATATACCATCTATTGATTTAGAATATCGACAATGAAAATTATCTTAATAAATCACTTCAAGTGAGACGTTTTTATCCCCTCACAAACAAGTGGATCAGTAGACATACTTCGGGAGATTATTTAGATATTACCATTTATTGTCGATGCTCTAAATCAACAGATGGTATTCTAATAGCTGGCAATGAGATGAACATGATTCTAAATTTTAGAAGAGAAGCATATTACTAGTTAGAACGTGCAGGACTGTTGATAGAAAACACATTGCCATTCATTAATGTCCAGTCTAACAACTAGTTAAGGAACCAATCAAAATTCTAACTGAGAGATTTAGCAAAAGTAGAAAAAAACAAAAATACAAATACATGAAAAGTAGTAAACCAGAAAGTAAAAGGACAATACTAGTTAAGGATAATACTAGTTAAGGAACCAATCAAACATTCTAACTTAGAGGTTTAGTAAAAATAGGAAAAAAACCAAGAATACAAATACATGAAAAGTATCATGAAGTAAAAGGATCAAAACTTAACCGTGACAGAATTGTTCCTTCTCAAAAGAGGGTCATGATAGGATCAATTGGGAACTTGAATCTACCTTTTATCAACTGGGAAATAGGATTGGACTTCTTGGCACTGGAACATGGGAAAAAAATAAATTGGGATTGGTATTGTTAGACACATCAATATCGTGAATCTCTCTATTTTCCTCATCGGGGTTCAGGACCCTCTCAAAGTCTACTCATCACGAAAGACAATATGATGTGGTTTAAGTATTGAGTTGAAATAGAGGAAGAAATATACATGGAATCAAGAAATTTATTTTGCTCGTTGCTCATGTAGTGATTTGAGCACTTTTTTGGTTCTTGAATACCAACAATGTGTAACCGTACATCGTATGCCCAAGTTTTGCTATACAGGAAGTGTGGTGATAACTGGGAGGGCACATTATGTTTCTTGATTACATATATTACGCTAGTTGTTCTTGTAATTTCTTGAGCACTCTTTGTATATCTTGACCCATATTCGACCATTTTTAAAAGAAATATATGATAAGTTAAGCTGTAACTATGATTCGTATATGCAATATTACAGAGACGTAAGAGGCATGAGGAACTATAGAGACACCACACCACACCTTTGCTGTCAATCAAATTCACAATAGAGGACCAAAAATGGTATGACTCTTCACAGGTCATAATGGCCAGTTCCAGGCTTTTTTCAGACGCATTTTTTCCCTTTTGATAATTTGATTACTCATACTTTGGTTACATATTTGTCAATTATTTCAGTATTATTGATCCCAATTAGCATATTCATTTCAAAGGTTGTATTTAGAAAATTCATATGGTTAATCAGGACAACCCCCATTTTAGTTTTCTCATCTCAAAAAATAGCACACCATTTTTGGACATGATTATACACAATATCCAACATTTCCACCGGATCCCCATAAATTGAATTTTAAGTCACTTATAATCAAAAAGTACTGGAAATGACCTTTTTAAGGAACTTCCGCCAAGGACCCTTGGGAAAGGCAATGTCATGACCATCATATTTCCCTGCTGCACCGATATCTTTGCACTGACGTATATTTGCATAATCAATCCAACAAATTTTATAGAAATGCCTTACGTTTTCTCGCGGGACACTTCTTTGACATCTGCAAGCTTCCTTCTCAACTGCTCCAAATGACTATCCATTATGTTAGTCGATTTTCTCAAACTAGAACATGAAAATTAGAAACAATCAAATTAAAAATAATCTATTCTCATAGGATTTCGTTGAAGTACGAATATCTTGAGATTTTTTTCTGGCTAATAAGGCCTTATCTGAAGGAAATGCAATCACTGCACATTCAGGGTGATATGGTATTTTTGTGCCGAAAGAAGATTCTGGAAGACATATGGTAGGGGTCCAGGGGGCTAGCCCCTAAAATCTCATGCAGTCTCTGAGGCCTCATAATCGTTAAAGTTCTTAGATATCTGTAGTTTCTATAGATGGTTTATAGAAGTAGTCAAGAATGAAAATAAATAGAAATAGATGGTTTGTAATTAGATGGTATCAACGTAGATGGCTACATCTCCTGATGAGTGGTCAATCACGAAAAAAGTTTGTCGAGATGCTGAGTTTAGGTCCTTCTCTCTGTTCTCCAAATATAGATGTATATAGATAAAGATGGTTTATAAATAGATAGTATGAAACAGATGGTATATAAAAGTTCAATAGATGATAAGTATCTCACTCTGTTTGCTTCAATTTTGCTAGCTTTTGCAGTTTAATTTCTTTATGTTATAACCCAAATAATCAATTACTGTACATTTTCCCATCTATCACTGCACGCATTGATCGTCACTGAACCTTAAAATAAGGTCTAGGCCTGCTAGGCATTTATTTATGCACAGTGTACAAAAATGCCTTGTTTCGAAGCGGGGCAATTTACTACATAGAAATTCAAATAACCTCATTGCTGTTTCTTTATTATCTTCGTATTGCTTGTGAAGAACTGCGGTTTCTTGGTCAAGACTGGTAATTTCAGTTTCCAATTTTGCAACTGCCGAGTTCTGCTCCCCAATTTTGTTATCAAGATCTAGAAATAAAATCATAGCAATACTTTTACCTTTGTTGATATTTGAGCCAACTGCTCTAGCGAGGCCCATTAGGGACTCACCACTTCAGCACGAAGGTTTGTATAGACAGGGAATTTTCTGCAACTATTGAGCAACCTGCCTGACCTTTCATTTTTCCTGCAACCCATGGAGATTCAAATAAGACTTGGATACATTTTTGATTTTGACCAGAATTGCTATTTTTGATGACGCCAATAACTGTCATTTTTAGAACTCATGCCCCTATAACTATTTGTGCGTAATGCTGATGTGTTCGAAAATAGTGTAATGAGATAGCTCTTCATTAGGCCTCTCGATTGATAAATCATTTGTTTGATTTTGACAAAACCATTCTCATGACGTCATCGATCAAATGACGTAATAATTTGGCTATTTTTAGAATCAAATTATCTCGAATTTTTCATCGATCCTACCTAAATCGACTACGCGGATTCCGAATTTGCAGTCGTAGAAATAGCGTTTTAGGCTGTAACTTTGTATGTTACTTTTCGGAATGTGTTTTCAATTATCAACAGTGATTTCACGATTTTAGGTTGAAGAGATACCTCTAGACCTACTTGAATGTAGTAGTATACCAAGGGCTCTTTTATAGTTTGCCTACTTCAGATATGAATTTATTGTTTTTCTATGATAATTTTCAAATAACCTATAGCAAAATAGCCAAATAGCCTACAGCCAAATGGCCAAAAAGTCAAATGCCTTAACCCTAATCTTTACCCTATCCAAATAGCGCAAAGTTAAATAGCCTATAGCCAAAGAGCCAAATAGCCAAAAAGTCATAACCCTAATCAAATAGCCCATTATAAATAATCCTAAGGTTAACTCTAGGACCCCAAAACTAATGTGAAATCCTTTAAGTTCAAATGATAGCAAAATTGCAAACAATGTTCGTCTGAGCAATACTATCTATCAATAGCTTGCAAGCCCAATGTGAAAAATGATTAAGGATCAGGTTTATGACCTCTAACAAACACGAGGCCAGCAGCTTCCTTTCCACTAGAAATCCGGCTCAGGTTCTTCATGTAAGATTTGTTGCTTGTTTTAAGTTTCAGGGGGGTAAGGCCACAACATGCTCCCCCCAAAATACGTGAAAATGGTTGCTAAGTGGGTTGTTAGGGAAATTCAAAAGAAAAATTAATGGTTGCTAAGTGGGGTGAACTTTAGAGGCCTTTTCTTTCAAAACCTATTGAAGAATTCACCAAAATTTGGTGTATTGAATAGCATTTATCACTCTTATTTTTTGTTACACTAATCCCTTTTTTTGAAGAGATCAAAGTTTCAGGAAAAGATTTAGGGGTACTACGATTATCACAGCTTGTCTGGTACATCTTTTGTTAGAAAATAAAATATTTAGTATACATAGTTTCTCACGAAAAAAAATGAATTTGATAATTTTCGTTACCTCTGCTCACTTGAATTTCTTCATCTATTTGACCAACAAGCTTGGAATTAGCATATTCTGAAATAAGAGTATTTCACCATTAGACATAACCAAATACTAGAATTATTCCTAGCAAGGGCATCATGGTCACAGGGGGAGGGGCATAGGCCATGTCTCATCTTTTGGGGTTAGTAGGTAGTGGAAGTGGTTTCCCTTTACAGTACTGAATATCCCACCGGCCCCCCACATTACTGATGATATCCCTTCACAGTAGTACTGAAAATCTTCGACAGTAACTGGATGGTATCCCCCAGAGTAGGTACTTAACACCCTCCAAAGCACTGATGGTATCCCCACACACTGAATATGCTTCAAACTTTTGATGGTATCCCTTCGCAGTACTGAATATCCTCCCCAGTAATGTATAGTATCCCCCACAATAGGCCCATTGAAGCCCCTTGATAGTGCTGCAAACACGTTCCAAAGGGTTATAAAGCCCCATTTTAACCTTGCAGACAATACCCACCTGTATCTTTTATTATCCTTTCCAAATCAGCTAGGCTTGTAGATGAACTTTCAGACGCCATTATATGATTTATTCTCATTCACACTTAAAGTAAACTAGAAATTATATTTACTTTTTATAAATAATTATCGGAGATATTTGTTCGAAAAAATAACTTGTTGTTGAGTGTTGACAAAAAGGAAAAACTCGATTCGTCATCTCACAGTGCTGCCACGCACAGTACAGCGCCTTTATCTACCGCCTACTAGACTCATCCCTACGCAGAACCTACGCAATTCAAGTTTCTAGTTTCTATGTTATCCACAAATTCCATCAATTATCTAAAAAACCTACAATTCCCATACCAAAGGTACACAAATACAATATGTATACCACTTTTCTCCCTCACTATGAAAGATTCAAAACCAAATAATTTTCCAGATACCTGGTACCTCACATTTACTCAACGTTTTACAACAAGGAGAATTTACACAAATATTTACCTTCTCGTTTTTCACAAATCATGCATTAAAAATCATTCAAAACGCGCTAATAGGTCAATTAATGGCCTGAGATTACTTGTTTGGGAATTTTCATTAATAGATTTGGAAAAATACCAATTTTTCAGGATTTATACCGTAAGGTTTTCACTACATAAACCTAAACTACTGAAAATGCCCACGGTAGAAAGAATTCCCTACTAGAGGTAGCACTAGATCTCATTTCCATCCAGCGCCTTCAATTTTCCCGCGCAAAATCGAGAGTGAGGCATTGCTGAAACGAGGTAGAAGAAGAATGGGGCCTATTACGGAATTATTTCGGTCACAAGAAAATTTTACAACTCATCAGAGCAATGGCTGACAAAACCGAAAAGAAATCGTTGAAGAAAAGGAAAGGAAAGAAGGTAAAGTTATCAATGGGAAATAAGTTGATCTTAGCAAGACTCGAAGACAGTCATAAATCAGCATCTTTTGTATCATAAACTCAGTTATGGACGTCAACACGGGACGTCGTTCGCGATCATCCGCCGACCAGAGAGGTCACTCAGAATCTATTTAATTTAGGCCCATTTGTTAATTGAAATACGTATATATTGGTATTGGTATACCTGTCATTTCTTCGATTGTCTCTTGATGTGAATTTTTTTCGAGAATACTGTCTATTATTAGGTGTCTATTTCTTAGAAAGTGGGAAAGAAATATATCTGCAATAAAAGAAAGAGCATATGAAAACAGGCTATGATGATAATGATGTAACCTTCTCATCAACTCATCATCTGATCATAAACATATTTACTTTAGGGTATACATAGTGCACCAAAATATATGGTAGGCCTATACAGATGTGCAATCATATATCATTAATCTCTACTGCATCTAAAATCAAAAAAGAATCGAAAAGATTTGTTTTTATTTAATCTCTTGGGATGTTCTTTATCAGCATGGATTTTCTTTAATCTTTTCTAAAATTTCTTAATTCTTTATGTGTTTACATTTCGGTGGTAACTATGTCTACTAAATATGTACCCACAAATGCATGAGAGTAAAAAAGTTAGAAAATAAACATTAGGTTGAACTATTCATTGATCGTGAATCAATCAAAAACACAGATTCACTAGTCAGGGAGGGGAAAGTGAAGACTCTTGAAAATAAGATTTATTGATATGCAAAGTAAGAAATTTATCCAAAGTATGAATAATTTGATTTACCCATGCTCATATTTCTGCCAAATGATTAGCGTAGGATGATATCAATTTGGTGCCAGGCAAGCAAATATCCACGGCTATTCTTTAACATCTTCCATAATTCTCAACCTGAGGAACTTTCTATGCAGTACTGTAGAAGGAAAATCAGTACTGTGGTACTGTAGGGGATACTATCAGTACTGTTTAGGATATTGAGTAATGTAGAAGGAAACCAAAAGCACTTTGGTATCTCCTTAGTGTGTGTGGTTTCTCTGCAGTAATTAATATTCTTCACAGAACTTAGGATCTTAGGTGGTAACCCCATAAATACCGATACCATGTATTGAAACATTAACCCTTACGTTATTCATAAAGATTATTGGAAAGCCCTTATTGATGCTTGATAAACATCTGGTTGGTTGTTGTTTTTTTAAATAAGATTCATTCTGTTTTCTTTGTTTTATTGGGGACTCTTTCTCAAATAGTTTATATATTTTTGTATCTAGCAATGGAAGTGTTAATTAAAAGAAATGGTAAATTGAAAGGGTTGAGGAAATACATTTGGTCTTATCAAGGCTGTTTCTGACACAATATTTGACACCATAGTCACCACTTATCATGACAAGCCTTTGATATTTAGTAGGACAACGTTTCGGGAGAGATCAGTCTCCACTGTATCAATCAGATATCATACACAATCCCAGAAATCTGGTTAAGGAACATCAAGAGCACCGAATGCAGCTTTGGGGCCACAAATGTTAGAAATTAAGCGCCATATCTCATAAACCTCCTCTGAGGTTCGGTCAGTGTTCACACCTCTTGATCCGACCTTTGCATTAATAGGAGAGAAACCACATTTCTCACTGCCTGATGATAGGAGAGAGATCTCTCCTGAAAGGTTGCTAAATATCAAAGTCTTGTCACGATAAGTGGTGACTATCTTTTCAAATATTGAAAGGATTTGTTAAACAAAAAAGGAATTTTCGACTTTTTTGAATTTGCATGTTTCTTGTATGTTTATAGGGGCAAAACGAAGAAGAAAAGCTGACTAAAGATGAAACAGAAGTTGCCAAGTATCTGAGATGGAATCTAAAAACAAAGAAGTCCATGATGTATGGGGATGAAGTCTTCTACTTCACAGGTTGGCCCTAAAGCTTTGAATATTTCGTTTCCTTCATATCTAATTTACCATACTACCAGCTATCCTAAAGTTTTGTGCTGATGGAAGGATGTACAAATAAAGTTGTTGGTAATAAACTGAATTCTATTGATAGGATCGAAAATTGTGGACCTGATGCTGGATTCTAAATGGGCATCTGGAAAAGCCAAGAAATCCTCCATTGAATTCACAGACCGCGACTCCACCTATTATCTTCTTGACAAGTAAGTCATTTCATCATAAACACATGAATCCTTTGTTAATAGAATTTATTACTATTAGAACTCTAAGACTATTCTTGTGACTATATTTTAATTAAGCAATATTTTGTAAGTTAAAGGAACTGTGTTAAGGCAAAGGAACGGACTTGCCTATTTGAGGGGGTTAATTGCCCTGCTCCACCAAAATATCTCCCTCAGCCCCTTGAGGCAGGCGATGAGTTGACTTCCTAATTTATTGAAATTTGAAGGGAATCACTCAGTCCAGAATCACCAACATTAATGTGCACTTTTCTAGTTGATAGTTGTTGATAGTTATTTGAGAGTTGATAGGCAAATATGCTTACTCATTAGATACTGGTCTATGTGCAAAGCACAAAGGTCCCACTGAATAGGTAGACTAATCGAGCAGTGCGACCCTAGTCCTTCCTCTGGATGTGACCCCCCCTCGTGATTCCCTTTCCTTTTTACCTTGAATTACAGAGAGGTGACAAATTCTCTCTTCACACTTAATGTGGCAGGTCCGACGGTGGTTTTTAACCCGGGAACCTTTGATCAAGGGTCAAGCGCTCTAACCACTCAGCAATCCTTGCAAGATTTCACTTACGGCTAGCCATGCATATTTAAAAAAACTAAGGCCCTGTTTTACCTCTATATTGGATCTGCTACCTGTTGAAAACGTCTCTCAGCAGCCTTTTTCATCTTGTGACAAGTCATCTTCACAATTTTACACATAGCAAAGGAAACATTGCAGCGGTAGTGTAGTGTATTGGTTAAGAGGCTGGATTTCTAGTGCTTGGAGGGTAATCTTTGTAGGTAAGAATCCATGAACGGTCAAAATCAAATTCTACAAGCTGTCCGCCAACTCAGCTGTCCATCCTTCCGAGGCTGGTTTATGAGTTACTAGGATATTCATTCTATTAATTAATTCTAGTGGCACAAGCTGCTGGTCCGCATCAGGCAACAACCCTGACCTGTGTTAACAAATAGATATACTTGCTTGCTTGCTCGCTCTATCCTCCCTTAATTATCTCAACAAGTTTCTTTTTTGATCTACAGAATGATAATGCTGGGACTGTTTAGTCGAGTTCATCGGATCTACAAGGAAAAGGAGAAGAAGGGAAAAGACAAAAAAGATGAGAAAAAGAAAGACAAAGAAAAACTGGAAGCAAAGTCAAGTGAAGCCGAATTAACACCCAAGAAAGAGAAAAAGGTAAACGTCTTTGCACAGTGAAATGCATGATAGTTGAACAGGGAAGATAGACTAATATACCTGAGAATTACATATTACATCTATATATTAGTCATGGAGATCACATCATGACTAACCAAGCTGTACAAGGAGCACCTGAATAACAGACAATTTAAGCCTTGAAATTCCCACTTTCATTAAAAACAGACCAGTGCCCGCATTTCTGAAAACTGACAGAAACTTGGGTCCTAAACTTGGCATCTTGACCCAGAAGATCTTGGCATCAGTTGCGAAAAAAATGATTTCTTTGTCACTAGGTATTCTTAGGGTCTGAAGTCTGACTTCCCAACTAGCCCTCCTTCTTAACTTTTTACACTAGTTACCCCCTTGTTGACTCAGTCAATCATCATTATTTCTCTTATCAAAGGAGGACAAGAAAGATGGCAAAGATGGCAAGGAAGGAAAGAAGAAAAAGAAGGTCAGAGAAGTATTCCTTAAAACTTGTTATATCGGTAGATGAATTTAAACTTAACTTATTTGAAAATAAATCATTGATGTTTATACTTTACATATGCAGTTAACATACTAGATTTAATTTTCAGGTCAAAGTTTCACTGGAACCTCATGAGCTGAACATTTATGTTGATTCAGATGATGTAAGAGATTTTTAATTTCTTTCTTTGTTGGACATTGTCATAATACAGAGTTGCGATAAATGTGCGAAGGTGTAGGATTACCCACGCTTTTATGGCCAGGTTATTGTTATAAATTATTCTACAGCTGCTCAAAGGAATTATGAAATTCTTGAAGGGAAAATATTAAGTTTGCAAGAGGAAGTTCTACCCGTACTGTATTTAAAACAATTAATCTTATTTTATTAGTAATGGTACCAAGATTGGAATTCTCTATTTAACTTTTCAGAAAGGTTTACTTCCATTTCTTACTTTTCCAGGCTGTTTTTATTTGGATCTATGACCCAGTCCACCCAACATCGTTTTTCAAAGGAATTCTTCTTGGTAAGTTAATTTTATGCAAAATCAAGAAAAATGAGAGGCTTTTCTGCCAACTATTCAACAAAAATCATAACAATTATATCTTGAAAATTTGCATTGACAGAAACAGAATTTCGACTTGTTAAATGTTTAATGGTTCCACTGTTTCACAAGTTTTAACGTCTCAGATGCTGATTTTTCATGGAGCTTTTCATATAAACAACTTGTATATGTTATCTATCTTATTCATTCTAATCCGTCTTACTTTTGATTTGTAGTATTTGCAACCATTGCTGTCTGTCTGTTCCCTCTCTGGCCAGAAAGTTTCCGTCTGTACAGCTGGTATCTGAGTGTGTTGGCAATGGTGTTCATTGGTGTCATTTTATTCCTTGCTATCTGTAAGTTTATGTTTGCAGCATCAGTAAGTAACTTAAACGTTTCCTGTGCTAGCCTGCCAAAGGGCCTAATTTCCAACAGGGTTACGTGACCCCTAGTTTAATGTCGCTTCCGAAAGACGGTGGAGTTAATTGTAGAGGAAACTCTCACTACTCAAAGTACCTGTCAAATTGATGTTCTGTATGGAAATTGTAGCAAAATTGATTCCAAAGGTTAGAAACTCCATTAAATATAAACTTAGTGTCTTTTCTCTACAGCCAACCACCATTGTTTTTTACTTTGAGAAATAATAGAAATAAAACATAATATTTCCTTGCTAAAGTGAATTCTCTCTTTAAGATTTCCTAAGAATTATCATCAATTTATTCCTATTTGTTTTTAGTTCGTTATGTGATATTTGGTTTCATCTGGGGTATATCAATCGGCAAGATTCACTTCTGGCTCCTACCAAACCTGACAGCCGATTGCGGATTTCTTGAGTCGTTTGTGCCGCTCTATGAATACTCTGTCCCATCCAGCTGTGCAGGAAAGGAGTCAAAGGACAAAGATGGGGTCAAAGGTGAGAATAAAGGTCAAGAAAATGAGAAGGCTGAGGCTGAGGAGGCTGGCTCAAAGTTGGATAAATCTACTGATAACGATAAAAAAGAGAAAAATGGGTCAAAAGATGAAAAGCAGGCAATGGAGGAAAACGGAAGTCATTCTGGTAGTAATAAGGATAACGATGAAGGTGAACCCTGGGTGAAAGTAACGAAATCAGATGTGGAAAATGAACCTAATGTTGGAAGTAGTGATAAAGTTATTTGTTGAATCAGAAGTATATTGACTGATATTGGTCGTTTAGTCTTGTTCCTATTCTTAGCCTTGTAAGCTTATTAGTACCCTAGCGTCCAGAAAAGGCATCATCTTCAAGAGTTCCTTCCCCTTACTTTTAGAAAATGATAGATGGAAATATTTATAGCTAATCCCCCCCTTATGATAGTGTATTGGGGCCAATAGCTCCTTGGTGGGTTTCCCTCAGAATCCTTTACCTCATTCTTGTTGATTTCATTTTGTGTACTGTATAAGTTGTCGCATATAGTAAATTTTATTGGATGTTGAAATGAAATATCATATTCTATTATATTCTTTTCATAACGATATACACCCTGCATGGCAAATATGACTGCCCTAACCAACTAACCATATGCAACCTGTATAGCAAATATGACTGTCCTAACCAATTAACCATATACATTCCGTATGTTGGGCTGTCATATTTTACCCTAGATCTGCCCCTAATCATAATGTCTCGTTTTGTAGTTACAAATTGAAAGCGAGAAATCGCGCCATTGTTCATTTTAGATCAAAGTAAAACACGGGATTATTTTACATCATGTCATGATAATGTCGATTTTGCTCTAACAACGCAACACTGTAAGAAATTTGAGTTTATATACCTGAAAAAATTACAGAGATAACGTACAGTAAATGGTTTTAAATAACTTTGCTGGCCTTTTTGCTCCTTTGTTTTGGCCACTAAAACAGTAAAATTCGCTGACGTTATTACATAGGGCTAACACAATCTGGAGCAGCATGCAGTAAATCAATTAATGAACCTAGCATGCATGCAGTCTGGAGCCAATGTGGAATGTAAGATTGTTGTGCACAGGACAGGACAACTGAAGTGTTATATTGTGCACCTAGCGAGAGGAGTGGACATCTAAAAGAGGTCTTTTCTTTTCAGGAATGTGTGCACATGAACCAAAAATATGATATTGTGCACTTGTACTTGGCGGGAAAACCCTTTCTGCATTGTACATGAGCCGTGTACCTCTTCTATCCCCACCTGGGTACGGAGAAGATTTGAACAATAATATGCTGTGGATATTCTCCCGGCACCGAATCCGTATCATCTCCCGCTATTAGTTCTTCAGCAGACATCTGAGCATGCGTAAATTAAATTTTATTTATTCTTTATTACTTTGAATATGATTTCTGACTTCGCATGTGAATAAATATTGCTGTCCAAGAGCCTACACTATCCCCTCCCAAACAAAACAACGAGTTGGTCACTGTCTTGATGACATAAATTCTGTTTAGTTCACTCTAATATTCATTTTTTAAGTTTTTACTCTCATCCATTTGTGGGTACATATTTATCGAAAAAATTTGCTGCGTATATCTGCCAAACCAAAATGTTACTAACATACGTCTGCCAGACAAATAGAACAAGATGATCCAGATCCCGTGCCGGAAGAATTTTCACAGTGTAAATAATAACAATAATACAAGCTTTTTGTAAGGAACCTACCTCAAGGCCTAGGACTAAAAGTTCCTTAAGTTTTTCTATTGTTCTCAATTATTACAGGAAACAATAGAACAAAAGTAATCCGTTGTATTTTACAAGAAATACTAGTTCTAGGTTCCTTATAAACTGGTTCTTTATATTAAAAACATATATAAAGATGAGATAATAAGGGGCGAAAAGGCAGAACCTATAAAACCCTGTAATTTACAGCATAATCTATCTTGAACAAGTCCGGAGGCTGGCACTGCCCATCTATCTCTGTAAACTTATGTCAACTCTTTATCAACCTAATCACTTCAAGTTGATTTAGTTGCGCATAAGTAATTGTCTTTCCAAAACCTCTCTGTCTCCGTTGGTTCGTCAATGTGCATGCAACCAATATGGTCGTTCTCGATGGAGCCTTGGTTTGACCACATGAAATCATATGGACTGTCCTTGTCCACGCAGATGTAATTGTCTTGCCAGGAGTCAGGGTCTTCTGGTTCTGAGACGTGGGTGCACTTTTTACCAGGCATTGGACCTAAAAAAAATTAATTCCAAGTTATTGCGTTTATTTCTATAAAAATATTAGCCGACATAAACACACGCGCAAATAGAATTTATATTCCGGCCACTGCTAGCAAGGGTTCACCGGTCCATGGGTTTGTCTCCTGGTTAATCCATGATTTTGAAATGGAGCTTGATTTTGATGTGAAGTTTTGTGGCTGGATGCCCCTACTGAGACTAATGCTCTAAGTTGCCTCTTATGACACACAGGGATACGATGGATAGACTCTGACCCCCAACCACAGGGATTTGGCATGAGATTAGCTGGAATACGATCATAATAAAATCTTGAATTCAAATTTTCTATATTGGGCATGGAAATACTTCAAGAAAAGAGTAAAAGGTATCTCTAATTTTTGATGTCAGGGTGGCACAAGTCTATTCATCGATTTCTCTAAGAGTCCTACAGGTTTCTAGACGGTGAGAAAGCTTATTTTAACTTGGTTTTGTTTGCAGTTGCGTACTTCTTACTTACATTGATTCATATATTTGTTTATTTTTTCATTAGATGTAAATTTCGTTAGATTTCACTGTTGCTGGTGGATGTCTGTGTAAGTCAAGTTATAAACCAGTCAAGATATGTAAGTTGATATCTTTATTGTTCGCATTTAGAAAGGCTCTATTTGTTGAGTTACGGTTCCCTACTCATTACGACTCTCTCCAAACAATTTTACAAAGGGTGCATGCCAGGTTTATTAGGACCCTGATAAGAAATCGCAAAGAGTAATTTATGTTCTCGATAAGCTCAAAAATACTTTTTCTGAATATCTGGAACAACTTTTTCTTTACACCTTTAGAAGGCTACTTGTATATCATGGTAAAGCTATATGCTAAAACTATATGTTTGCCATCAAAGTGAAGAATGGAATTTTCTGTTTTAAGACAGAAGGGCTTGTAGAATTTTGTAACACAGGCTTGTGGGGCCTTTGTGGAGGGTATTGCTCCCTTAAGCCTACTGTAAGCTGGTCTGTCGGCCAGTTAAAGCCATTCACAAATGAAATGACAGGCTGAGAAGACCATAGTGATTTTACATACCATCATGGGACCACATGATATTAGGGTTCTTCTTCGTCTTGGCAAAACACAAGTAGTTGTCACTCCACTCATGTCGGTCTGCCGGTTCGTCGAAATTCACACAATTGCAGCTGCATCCTTTTTGTTCTTTGCATTTGCAAGATGGCTTTCCTTTGTTGCTCCATGAAAAGTCACTTGGCCACGATGGCAGAGAACGCTCTGAAAGTAATACAGATATCAATGTAGGGCTTGACTCTTATAAATTGGGCATATCTCCATAATTTCCGTGTTTAAGGCAGGGATGTCCGAGTGGTTAGATCGCTTGACCCTTGGTCAAAGGGTTCCGGGTTCGAAACCACCTTCAGGCCTGTCACAAAGTGTGAGGAGAGAATTAGCCAGCTGTCTGTTATTCCAGGCAAAAGGAATCATGAGGTGTTATCACATCCAGAGGAAGGACCAGGGTCGCACTGCTCGATTACTTTACCTATTCAGTGGGCCCTTTGTGCTGAGCACATAAACCAACACCTTACGAAGATAGTAAGCGTATTTGCCTATCAAAAAAATGTTTTTATTGATATCTGTTCAGTGGAGGGAGAAATCTTCTCGACAGTAAACAGGAGCTTTTAGCCTATCAGATCACACCTTATCAATTCTATTTTCAATCACGCTGTCTTATCAGTGTCTTATATTCAATGAATCTAAGGCCTAGGCAATCTGGGACTTTAACATCTTTAGAGAAGTTTAAAGGGAATTAAACAGCTTACCTAGGAAGGATATACACTACCTGTAAACATTTGTTGACATAACTACTTACCTGACCCAACAGATATGAATACTTTTGTGATTTGTTGGTTGGTCCATATTTGAACAGAATCAAATATCTGAAATGGTTGCTAACTTGCATTAGTTGAAAAAAAAGAAAAGTTGTTCACTACATGGAAACAGGCCTTACCTTTGCTCTCATCCTCACTAGACTCAGTCTTTTTGGTATCTTCTTCATTAGACTTCATCTTTTTGCTTTCGTCTTCGCTAGCCTTAGCCTTCTTGCTATCGTCTTCGTTAGATTTAGAGCTCTTGCTATCTTCTTCGCTAGCTTTATCCTTCTTGCTTTCTTCTTCGCTAGCCTTAGCCTTCTTGCTATCTTCTTCGCTAGCTTTATCCTTCTTGCTTTCTTCTTGAGTAGAATTCGTTTTTTTCATATCTTCTTCACCAGATTTTGTCTTCTCCCTCTTCGCATGCCACGATTCTTTAACAAACTCATCCTGATCCGTGCTACTTCCAGGCTGAGTATAGCCGACATCATAATTACTGGCGCTATCTTCTGGTTGATATTCGCTGGTATCATTATAATTGTTGGGACTACCCTCTGGCTGAATATCGCTTGAATCATCGTAATTATTCTCCTGATCCTCTGCATTACCACTGCTCTGCACCTCGGCTTCTCCATCACCACTTTCCTGTCCCCCGGCATCTGACCGACCGGCTACAAACCCACCGTGATTTGGCTCTTTTTTAGGGTCGTCTTTACCTGGAATTCCTTGACCCTGGGTAGGCCTATTCTTACGATTGACTGGGGTAGCTGCTGTCACTTTTTTTGTTGGTCCTGGAGGTGTTGTTTTTACGGTGGTAGGGGCGGCTGTCGTTCCGGCAGTGGTCGGTTGGCATGGGGGTGTGCATGCCGGTACTGGGCATGTGGGATGTCCACAGGGTCCTCCAGGTGTTGCGGTCTGAGCAGGCACAGTTGGCTGGAGAGTAGCAAGTGTTGCTGGGGCTGAGGTTGTTAGCGGTATAGGAGTCTCGTCAGGCTTGGCAGTCGTAGCTGCTCCGTCTCCTGCAGCGGCATTACCTGGCTTCTTGAGAGGTGGTACAATTGTTGTGGTAAGTGGTGCTGCAGTCGTGTCGTCCTAGGTTTTCAAATAAAGAAGATAAGTAACGGACCTGCTTCACCATCAAATTCCAGCCAAGGAATCAAGATACTTGATAAGCCTTTTCTGATGAATAGGTTTAGTAGAACATGTCCGGAGACGGCTTTGGAAGGGAAATGTTGATGGAAAGCAAATATTGGGCAGGAGACAGAACTTTGCCTAGGTCCTATGTGATGGCTAAAACTATATTTTCTGCAATTGGCATTAAGGGGTCATTTTATTAGATCATATCACAACTCACCCCAGAAGATGGTTTTTTATCTTTATCTTTGTCATCTTTTTTGTCATCTTCTTTCTTCCCTTCTGCTTTCTTTTTGTCTTCTTCCGCTTTCTTCTTTTCGTCTTCTGCCTTCTTTTTTTCTTCTTCTGCCTTCTTTTTTTCTTCTTCTGCCTTCTTCTTTTCTTCTTCTGCCTTCTTCTTTTCTTCTTCTGCCTTATTCTTTTCTTCTTCTGCCTTTTTCTTTTCTTCTTCTGCCTTATTCTTGTCTTCTTCTGCCTTAGTTTTGTCTTCTTCTGCCTTCTTTTTTTCCTTCTCTGACTTCTTTTCCTCTACCTTTTTCTTTTCCTCTTCTGCTTTCTTATTCTCCTCTTCTGCTTTTTTCTTCTCCTCTTCCACTTTCTTTTTATCTTCTTCTGCTTTCTTCTTCTCCTCTTCTACTCTTTTCTTTTCCTTTTCTACCTTCTTTTTCTCTACCTTCTTCTTCTCTTCTTCCGCCTTCTTTCTTTCTTCTTCCGCTTTTTTCTCTTCTGCTTTCTTCTTCTCCTCTTCTGCTTTCTTCTCTTCTGCCTTTTTCTTTTCTTCTACCTTTTTCTTTTCTTCTTCTGCCTTTTTCTTTTTCAATTCTACCTTTTTCTTTTCTTCTTCCGCTTTCTTCTGTTCTTCTTCCGCTTTTTTGTCTTCTGCTTTCTTCTTTTCATCTTCCGCTTTCTTTTCTTCCGCTTTTTTCTTTTCTTCTACCTTTTTCTTTTCTTCTTCTGCCTTTTTCTTTTTCAATTCTACCTTTTTCTTTTCTTCTTCCGCTTTCTTCTGTTCTTCTTCCGCTTTTTTGTCTTCTGCTTTCTTCTTTTCATCTTCCGCTTTCTTTTCTTCCGCTTTTTTCTTTTCTTCTACCTTTTTCTTTTCTTCTTCTGCCTTTTTCTTTTCTGCCTCCGCCTTTTTCTTGTCTTCCTCTGCCTTCTTCTTCTCTTCTTCTGCTTTCTTCTCTTCTGCTTTCTTCTTTTCTTCCTCAGCCTTTTTCTTTTCCTCTTCCAATTTTTTTTCTGCCGCCTTCTTCTTCTCCTCTACCTTTTTCATTTCTTCTTCCGCCTTCTTCTTCGCATCTTCCAATTTCTTTTCATTCGCTTTCCTAACCTCTTCTGCTTTTTTCTCTTCCTCCTTCTTCTTCTCTTCTAATTTTTTGTTTTCTTCTTTGATCTTCTCATCTGCCTTCTTGATACCTTCTTCCGCTTTCTTCTTATCTCCTTCTGCCTTTTTCTTTTCATCTTCTGCTTTTTTCTTGTCCTTTTCCGCTTTCTTCTCTTCCTCTTTCTTTTTTAATTCCTTAATCTTCTCTTCGGCTGCCTTAATATCCTCTTCTGCTTTCTTGATTGCTAATTCCGCCTTGCTTTTCTCTTCTTCCGCTTTCTTTTTGTCATTTTCCGCCTTCTGCTTCTCGGAACTAAACAGGGAATTGTATTTGTCTTTTATCCAGTCTGATATCGCTCTTTGCTGGGAGGCATCTTGGTCTGATTTTCCATCAATCGCTCCTGTCAGTCTCTGTTCTGTAAAATAACACCAATTAATTGAAATAGGTGGTCTAAAAATACATGATTATAACATCAATTTCATGCACTCTTTTACTTTCACAACAGATTTTGCATTGCTTTCCTAAGCTTGTTTTAGCTTGATCTAAATTTTAACAAATTTCAAGCCAGCTCTCTCATGAAATTAAAAAGGATAAATATTTTGATGTTATAAGATATCATAACAGAATACGCTCTGAAATATTTTCTGAATTTTTTCATTCCTGAAAAATGTTCTACCGAATTAGTAAATTGCATTCTTGAAGATTTAGAAAATTTGCTCTGTTCAAGTCAAACTTAAAATTGTTACTTAGATGAAACACATCAGAGTTCGAAAATATCATCCATCAAAGAGAACATTCAGAATTAAACCATGCTTCAAGCGCTTTGGTAAAATTTTCTTCAACAAACTTTGCACACGAAAGCAAAGTTCAGCGAAGTTTACTGGTGAAGATTTTATCGCAACATTTGAAGCATGGTTTACTTCTGAGTTGTTACCCTAATATTTTGTAAGCTAAGGAAATTTGGCTGTTACATTATCATCCATCAAAGAGTACAGCTTTATCATCCTTGTAAATTTGTTTTCAGAATACTAAAATCTTTGAAATTTGATGAATATCTCAGATGGATTCGAAAAATATTCTCCCCACTAGATCACATCAAATGTATATATAGCTTTTCCTGTGACACCCGGTGGAAAAATGTATCTTTATTTTTTCAGTATAAACTTAGCAAAAACAAGATAAGATCAAATAAGATACGGATGAGAATTCAAATATATTATTCGTTCTACGACATCGTTAGGTTTCGTTTTAGTAATGTTTAATTTTTCTTCTCTCTCTGACGTAGTACTCTGATAAGTGTCACATAAAAGCTTTAGTAGACATTATGTTTAGCTTTGTCTCCTATTTTCCTCGCCTTTCTCAAGTTCTGTACCGATCAAAGACTAACGCAGAGGATAACTTTAGCGCCGTAAACTTATTTACAGAGTTACGAAATCTGCGACGAGCTCTCATCTAACTTTGCATAATCGTTCAACCTGTTGTTTACTGAAATTCTAAATAACAAACAAACTTTGATACAAACCTTCTTCAGCACTGACTGGTCCATCAACCTCTTCATTACCCACTGGAAAACTATTCACATTACTAATTAACAAACATATTAAGAATATAAACATATGTTTTAGCCTCATGATTAAGGTATAAATTGCACTCCACAATATCGCGAAAAGCTGTTTCGCTGCGCTTGGCAGAACCCGGTCGCGATGCACTCGAGTGTGACGGTGTGAATCACACAGGTCAACAAGCAGTGATTCGGTGTATGGTGACCATGTATATGGCTGTTACATGATATTAGTATACTGAAATCTCCATTGGTGGTTACACTTAACCAGATTGATAAGGAAAAGGATATTACTTTTCCGTTAAGTGGTGTGATTTTCACCTTGAAGGGATACCTGGTTCACACATTTTTTTATAAGGAGCCATCATCAGCCAACCTAAAACCTGCAAACGCAGAGAAAACTCAATGGGACAGCAGCCAAAAACTTGAGCTCTTGTAATGCTACAGATATCTTATAAGGGAATAGTCTCGATTCACTCCCAGCTCATTATTGCCCCTTTTTGTGCGCAACCTCTTTGTGCTCATTTTTTTGTAACAAAATTTCTTTGATAGTTTCTTTATTCAAAATGTTCATTTATTACTTATTCAACTATTAGCTACTGAGCTAACCACTGGCCTATTCAAGTTGTGTCCCAGGTTAGTTCAAAATAACAGTACAATTGCAAAGCTAAAAGGGCTAAGCCTAGGCTAAAACTACCATAGATTGCATGAGACAGCTTACAACCAAATATGAACTCTATTGATAAAATTCGACTCTTTATCTTTTTACCTCAAACATAGATAACAAAAGATAGAAAACTAATATAATTGATTCAATGTCCATATATCACTTATGATAAATGATTAAAGGCAGCGTCATATTTACCATAAGTTAAACGCCATGATTAAATGCTAGAAGTCCTCATTCAGTCTCTAAGATTTGTTGACCCCTTCTCCTTACTTCCTTGGCAAACTGCTCCATAGTCTGAGCCTATTAAAAGACACATCTATTCAGATATTTGCGAGCTCAAGACAAGCATTACTCTAAAATCCTTCTTGTTGCTGTCTTAAAAACTTTCAGATGATTTCAGGCGTATGCTCTTCACCATCCACTGTATGCAACTTTCTTCCTCAACAACTTTTTCTTTGGATGCTTCACTTTCCCGTGACTTCGCTTATGTGCCTTTGTGTCTTCATTATTGATTTTTTTGGCGCAGAGGAAATTTTCGTACAGTTTCTCCCCGGCCATTTGAAGACAAGAGAAGTTCTGTAGATTGGGTGGTAGGCCGACTGACCAGATGAAATGGTAGGGGCTATTTTTGGGAACGCATAAAAAGGTTCTCTTCGATTTCTGGCCATATGTGGAGAGGGGTGCAGGGGTACATCGCTTTCCTGGTATTGGGCCTGAAATTGAAGGAATAATTATCAATCGAGATAGTTTGTGGGGATGAGGATTCATTCATAAGAATCGTAAGGCAAAAACGGCGATGAGAAAGGACATTTTGAGTTTGATTTGATTTGAAGACCAACCAGTTTAGTGATTAGAAAAGAAAACATCATGTCAATCAAAAATTCGACAATCCATGATTATTTTGTTAAAATAATTATGACATAAGGCCTATTTACAGTACGTTTCGACCCCCGCTCGTGTCAAATTCAGGCAATGAAAATGAGTGGTGCACGAGGGCCTTTTAAACTAAAACAGAAAAAAGCATGCAAGGGGGAATACGTATTAAGGAAAAGAAAACATAAATCCTGAAGTTTGTGTCGGAGAGAGGATTTTGAGTCTTTTTCTCTGCAGGCAAGTCGTTATCACACAACTTATTAACTTACAGCCTTCCCCCTCGCCCCAATTTCAATGTTGTTTGGACAACTCCTGTGGATTTTGGTTTCCCGATGTGCTGGCAACAAACTTAACCAACATTGCTAGGGGGAGAGAATTTTTTTCTATTTTCTTAGAAAGAGTTTCACATATTGAGCCTATTTTTGGGGCTTGCCTCAAGAGGTTGAAGCGAGGATTGTAAAAGCTACTGTATAAAATAAATCATCGTCAGAACCATATTACCAGATTACGCAAAATATATCGACATTGAAAGTCAAGTAAGTAGGTATTGTTTTGCCAAAATGAAAGGTTTACAGTAATCAAATAGAGATAAAATGTTTTTGTTTACATTTCAGCTGAAATGTTGATATTTCATCACAACTTGTAGATTTCTACCAGGAGGTAAGTCCTCACATTTGTATTTTGTTAGTCTCGGTCGGTAATGCGTTGCTAAGGAGTTTTTTCCAATCATGCATTTCGTGAAGTGAAGTCATCACTGTCAGTAGAGTCGTTTATTAGGAAACATATTCACCTTTATTTGACCATTCTATTCTTGGGTTGATCCCAGACCTCCTGTAACACAAGTTGTTGTAGTTTTGTTGTGGTGTTGCTGCTGTTGCTCCTCCTGGTATCACGATGCATCCGCAGCTGCAGGTTGGGCAGTTGCAATCGGTATTTGCTCCGTAGTTGTCCATTGAAAAGTCAGTAGGCCACACTGGAAAGTTTGCTAAGAAAAAGATAAATAAAATAAGACAAGAAGAATATGCGATATCGTCTATTCTGGGCGGCAAAGTGCTAGATATCATAAAGATAGAGCTAAATTAACAGAGTGAGACGAAAGAAACAAAAGTGCTCAAGTTCTTGATTTAAACAACTTGAATACTTCTGTTTCTTTCCTCTCACTCTGTCAAGGAAAGAAGTATCAGTAAAGAAGTATCAATGAGAAAGAAAGATAGTAAGTAACTTGATTTATTTGACTGATATGTAAACCCGATTCCACATCTCAATATATCACTCTCCCCTTGACCATGGAGTATGAAATTTTCTAGTAAGATGCGAGTATCAAATTATAGATGACTGTAGAAATCGCGCACAGGGAGGAATTCCACATTTTCAGACATGAATTCACGGATGAACTCTATGTGTTTGCAATAACATTACACAAGAAAGATACCACAATATCATATCCCTAGAGCGTGGATCTATGTATGTGTTGATCCGAATTGAAGAGAGTGCTCCACCCTATACTTCTATTCTAATGATCTCGAATTACTGATAAATGGCCTTTCTTTTGTAACGCATGTGCGAACCAACTTGAGTAGATGTGGAATTGCACCCTGCCGAATCCTAACTGTAGTGGCCTTGATATTCAAGATGAATATTAAGGTGAAAGGTCTGCGCGAGTGGAGATGATAGGTCAATTATATCGTTGTAAGGTATTGGTTTTCCAAATTTTCTTATTAGTTTATGCACAAAATACAAACGGCTAGAGGAAAAACTAATTGAGCAGTGCGATCATGGTCCTTCTTCTCTATATGACTACACCACGTGACTTTTTTGTCCTTTTGCCTTAAGTTACAGAGAGCTGGCACAAATTCTCTCTTTTCACTTAACGTTACAGGTCTGGAAGTGGTTTCCAATCTATGACCCGATCAGCAAGAGACCTAACCACTCAATCATCCCTGCCACATAGAAAGAAGCTACTTCTGTTTTGCAGTATTATTAGGATCACTGCAGACATAAGTCATTCATTGAATTTACCTAATTGGTATTGGATGCGTGTTGGAAAATAATGAAACCTTTCTCTAACTTATAACTCAACATTGCAATTCGGGGTGGGGGCAATGCAATTTCAATTGAAATTAATAATTTTTTCAGTTATCTCATAACTTATGTCTAAGATTTTATTGGTACAAACAAAAGCGTATAATACCTGCTGAATCGAGACTTTGACAACATGGCACTTGGGTTTGAACAGTGTGCGCTGGGGCGGGAGCCACTTGGATCGCTTGTGTGGGCTGCTCGCTGATCGTCACAGCGGGTGTGGGACAAAGTGTATTTGCATCGGTATTGCAATTAGTATTGGTGCCATCCTCAGTCTTTTCTTTATCAGCCTCTGCTTTCTCTTTCTCAGCCTTAGTCTTGTCTTCTTCCGCCTTAGTCTTATCTGCTTCCGCCTTATTCTTGTCGGCTTCCGCCTTATTCTTGTCTGCTTCTGCCTTAGCCTTGTCTGCTTCTGCCTTAGCCTTGTCTGCTTCTGCCTTAGCCTTGTCTTCTTCTGCCTTCTTCTTTTCCTCTTCCGCTTTCTTCTTCTCTTCTTCCGCCTTCTTCTTCTCTTCTTCCGCCTTCTTCTTCTCTTCTGCAGTCTTTGTTGAGTTGTCAGGGTCGATTACAAACTGACTTGCATCGGTACTGTTTGTGGTTGTGTTATCAACACCAGTCTGAGCATCGACTGTCTGCTCCTGGGTGTCTGTTCCGTTTGCGTTTGTTGTATTGTTGACTTCAGTTTGGGTTTCAACGGTTCCTGTATGCAGACAAAATATTTGTATGGCCTAGCTTACATCTTTGGTGGATTTATTTAGCATTTTACTTAGCAAGTACATTTTCTCATATTCAATAGCGAGACCAGATTCGGTAATAGTATTTTCTATTGATTTAATTACTTTATTAATAATTGTATTCTATTGAAACAAAATTGTTCTGGTAGACTTCCTATAAACTATTACAGCAGTTGAGGAATCATAACTCATTGAGATTTTGTACGAAATGAATTGATAAGACATCAGATGCAAGAATAGAATTAGGACAGGCGAACCCTTCCCTCGCAATGAACCTATGTAGAGGCTATTCCCTGGTTCCCTGCTACTGTAAATGAAAAGAGTTATCGAGTGACTCTTCTGACTTTGCATTTATAATTGGAGGCCGTAGGATTTGATTAATATCATGCTCTTTTCCCCTGAATGAAATACGGTATCAAAAGGAAAGCTTGTAAAAGAAAGGGCTCTTGATCGAGAGAGGGGTTAGAAGAAGTTGATAGGCAAACACACTTACTATCTTGGTAAGGTATTGGCTTATGTACCAAGCGCCCACTAGATAGGTTAAATAATCAAGCAGTGCGATCCTGGTACTTCTTCACTATGTGACCATACCTCGCGACTCCTTTTGCCTTTTTGTACCTTTTTTCCTGGAGAGGTGGCAAACTCTCTCTTCACACTTATGTGACAGGTTTGAAGGTGGTTTTGAACCCACAACCGTTTCATGGGTTGAGTAATATAACCACTTGGTCATCCCTGCACAAAGCGTTTATAGGCCAGTATGCTTAATAAACAGTTATCCTATATAGATGCCCACAAGGAGTGATATGTTCGCTGAAACCTGAATAAACCAAGAAATCGAGTTTGAATAAAATAAAATTGTCGGTACCATTGCCGCCAGCACCTTGATTCTCGACTGTCTTGTTGTCTGCCGTATTAGCATCAACAACCTGACCACTGGTTGTTATGTTTGTTGTGTCATTATCGCCACCACTCTGAACGTCAACAGTAACTGTTTCGTTAGCGCTTGTGTCGTCATCTTGCTCTACTCGAGTCTTGGCATTCTCACTGCCATCCACTATCGTAGCACGTGCACGTTCCAGCCTCCATTCCGATTCAACTTTCATCTTTGCTGGTGCTGGAAAAAGGCAATGAAATATTTCCTTACTTCAAAATGTGATTTCAGAACAACTCGTTCTTCTTGGCTAGAATGACAGCACAAAAATTCAGCCAAGTGCTCTAGCCATGGGGTAGTACGGGGGGGGGGGGGCAATTCTACCCCTCATCCAATCGAGTAAGTTTTTTCCAACCCTGGAAAATTGTGCAAGTAACCACTATGGTTTTCTAATTGCTCAGAGTTGCAGCCTTTCAAATATGATTGAAGTAGAAGAGATATTGATGAGAATAAGTGTGAAAACAGTTTTTCTTATGATTGTAATATGACTTCGCCTAAATTCTGAAAGTTGTCATTCCTATAGTGTCCATATCCGTTTTGGTGTTTAGCTTTAACCCCTCTTAACGAAGACTTTTTTATTGCCCTCAAAATTTTGCCACCTCGACTCGAAAGGCCTGGCTACGGGCCTTTTTCAACATTGGAAATTCACTTACGTGAATCTTCCGATTTTTTAATAAAGATTCAGAGATGAAATTTTGACGTAAGGACCTTCCCTTTTTGGCATATCTACAAATGCACAAACATACAGGGGTCTGGATGGGCACTTAAGATGAAGGAACAGATGACAAATGACACGTTTCTAAGGAAAGTATGAAAGATGCACCCTGCTACAGAAGTCTAAGAAGGGCATCGCACACTCTACTAAAAATAATGAATGCAAAACAGCGCATTTACTAAAACATGGAACGACTAAAAGCGAGTAGAAACGAGTAGGAAACTAGTAGAAATGATTAGGAAACGAAAAGGTTGCAATTATCAGTGCAATTAGGATGGGGATAGATAAAGTCCTTCCAGCAACCACTGCATGTTTCGTTTCTACCCGTTTCCTACTTGCTTCATGTTTTTGTAATTACGTAAAAAACAGCTTTCTCGCTCTTATGCACTTTTCCCGGTTAGATTGATAGAAAATTGCAAAGGTTGCAAAGAAAGAAGGGGCATTTTTTAGATAGGAAAACAGCATGCAAACGTTTGACTAACAAGTGGATGGAGCCAACTCCGACAAAACTCATGTGAGCGAAAACATTTGAAAATATGGAGAATGAAAAGATGAGGGGAGGTGATTTTATCCTCTTACCCGTTAAGTCTTCTTTCAAGTGTCGCCGGCTCCCAGCAGCTAGAGCTACAGCAATAATAAATGGTAAATCTTGAAATTGCAATCAAAAGCTACTTAAGAAACGTATTCTAAATAGTGAAAACATTTGAGTAATAGCGAAAAATAGCGCAACATCATCAGTTACTCATCGGGGTATCTACACTCACTCATGTTATCAAAAACAGTTTATGAGAAATCGTAGGGTCAGGTTTTCAAATCTTTAGAAGCTTTGGTAGATTTAGGATCAATAAACTTATCTTACTAGTACAAAAACATTTAAACTATATATCGGTGTGGTATTGCCCTAACTAAGATAGAAACCAAGAAAAAATATTCCCAGGGATTAGGACAAATCTTGTAAGCACAATTAACTAAAGAGTAAAAGCTCCTTCTAAGAGCCCCTTCGTTTCAAACCCACATGCAAACGTGGCTTTACAGAAGCTACAGAATAAACTGACTCAGATGATCATTCCCCTTCCCGTTCATGATAATCTTACTAAAGAAAATGTCACAAATCAAATTACCACAAGGCCTAAAAATTTCCTGAAAAGAAAAATGGTCGACGAGCAACTAGAAAATGTTTGAAACCTTTGTTTTAGACAGACTGCAGGGAAAGATTTTTGGGGGAAGCATTGAAATCCCCGTTTTGATAATAGCTTGATTTGCCATATTTTACAGATTAGAGAATAAGGAAGCCTTCTTACAAATACCTTGTAATTAGCACAAAATTATAACATAAATCTGCATATATGGTACTTTCTGTTAGAAACATTTTACAGTTTTATAACGCAAAACCTCGCATTTTTCATATGAACACGAAATGAAGGGAAATCGGGTCTGGGGCTAAGAACATCTGAAGTTCTTTATTTCTATCGACGTTCCTGCAATATCATCTATTTGATTTCATAGCTGTCATCAAAGCATATTTTAAGAGACAAGCATATATCATAGCTACGATATATACATACTCTTACCATTATTACATCAATTCACAAGGCATAGTCCAACACGGGAAATTGAATATACCAGAGCAGGCTTACCATTATTATGTGTCTTATAAAAGTGTCTTTTATGTCCTTTGTGGTTGTGCGATTCCACCACCTGTAAAACCAATACCACTACTAGAAGACCTAACACCAAAAACTTCATCTTTGCCGCAGTGTCTAGTTACTGCTCTACCACAAACCTTTCCAGAAAGCAGTGTTAGTCGTTTGAAGTTATTTCCAATAAGCCTTGTATTCTGGATCTTCCAAAAGTTGATGCAATAACTTTGCCACCCTGCAAGTAAAGAGAAAATATATTAAAATGAATTATGAATGAGCTATTCAAAGCAAAACCTTTGTGAGGTCACATGTGATGCAAGTACGAAATTCATGTTTTGATTAAAAACGCCGTTGCTGTTCAGTCATGCATCTTCATGCTTCTAATTCCCCAACCCTCTCCTTATTCTTTCGTTTTGTTTTTGCAAGGGGTATGTTAAAGTAAGTACCTTAATCCCTCCAGCAATTAAAATGAAAATCTAAAACTTGAAAGATCAGAACGGTTAGGGTTAAGAAAATGAATGGCAGATGAAAAAGGTCTGTTGAAATAAACGGAAAGGTTTCCATAAAATATACTGAGAAAGTCAATATTCAATTTAGGAATATTCGAGAATTTTGGATTCTGCCTATCTTAGAACTCTAAATATCGCGAATTAGAAGAAGTTTATGTTCCTACAAGGGCTCTTTCGATATCAGATTGTTCGGCTCAATAGACTACCGCTGGTGACTGTCTCCTTCTGTCTCACCATACTAATAATTCAACTCCATTTTGATTCGTTTGGCTCAATTTTCGTTCCCTTTCTGACATAATACTCTGATGAATTTTATAAGAAAAGCTTTGGTAGATATTGTGATGTGCGAAATCTCTGATTTTTCCTGCTAAGGATGGAAAATTTAGAGAAGGCCTAGAGGGAAGAGAGAAATAAAGGAAAAAGTTGGTGAAATTCAAAAAAGGATACCAAAGTACGATCACCAATTGTTAGATACCCTGCAAATTTACAAAAATATTAACAAAGCGACCTACGACTTATGACTTTGTGCGTCGCTGCTCTCACCACTGAGCATTCGAGGCTGAAATTCTCAAACCTCAAACTTAAGTGGAAAAAGAAGTCGAGAAGAATTAACTCCTTCATTAATCAAAAAAACAAACTCCTTTAGTAATTAAAAAAACTTTTTAATAAGCAAAATACCTGCGTCCTATAGCATAGCACATTGCATCATAAGCACTTTTAATACAAAACAATTTGCAACAGTTCCTAATAAGATTTTCAATTAGTTCTTTGTTGTGCATGGTGGCCTGTGTATTGCATCACTGCAAGCCAAACAGCACAGAGAAGGCATCAGAAGGTCTTCTAACATTTCTTCCAGTTTCTGGGAAGATATACCACAAGAAATATACCAAAGTAGTAAAAAACGAGTAATAAGGAATAAGTGATTCTAAGTATGAAGATATATCTGCTTTTTGTGGTTGTGGTGCTTTGTGTGTCACTGTGTGCAGACGTAACAGATGGCAATCCACAGCACCACAAGAAAGGAGTCTTTCACCGGCTGAAGCACAGTGAGTATTTTATGACCAATACATGATCAACTATTAGGTGCATTGAAATTATCAAGGCCACGTTCAGTGAGGATCAAATATCAAATGCTACAGTTAGGTTAAGAGACAGATAAAGAGCTTCTTCGTATCATATTTCCCTAAATTCTCTCGAGATCCTGTTGTCATTCATCGATGTAAGTCTGTTTAATCTTTTGAGCAGTTCATCGCTATAAAAATGGGTAGACTTTCTACTAAGTGGAGTTTTCTTGTCTTGCTAATTTGGTTGGTATTTCATCCTAATTTCTTTGTTCCAGTTAGCATTCCAGTCAATTGTTAATAACGATCGTAAAACAATGATGAATGTTAAAACTTTACCTTTTGTTTTTTCAGTGTTCAAGAATGGATTCTTCGGAAATGTGCTGGGTGAGTGTTGCTGTCTGAATTTTAATCATTACCGAAATCTGCAGTAGGGACGCCACAGTGACACAAGCAGTGGGAAACATATGATTAGAACTTGCAAACTACTCGGTATCTAATTGAATACGGAATAAGATATTTTGGCCTTGCACTCATACACTTTTTTGTATATAGACCAGTGGCATGATGTTCGTTGCTAACTGTGCATCAGAGAGACTTACAATTTTTGATGACCGTAATGTACAAGACTAAAAATGATTTAAATCCAGTATTTATGAAAGAAATCTTTTGTGAAAATGAAAATCACTATAATCTGAGAAATTGGAACGAATTTTCTCTTCCAAGAGTCAGAACAGTAAGACATGGCTCAGAATCCATCTGTTTTAGAGGCCCACAAGCCTGGGTTACCGTTTCTCAGATTATTAAATGTTCTAGAACTCTTAAAGAATTTCAAAGCAAAATAAAATTTTGGACTGCTTAAACCTGCCAATGCCAATTGTGCCAAACTTTCGTTCCAAATCTGGGCTTCATTTAGAAGTTTCGTAAGTCTTACGAGTTTATATTTATCACTTCCAGCTATCTTAATTGAAAATTGAATCTTTTTATTAATATTTTGTCCTTTTTACTCAATGTTATTTTAGATCAATTGTTACTGATATGCTTTTAATTATAAACATGGTATTGTTTTAGAATTAGTTTTTACTTTGTTATTTGTAATTTTGGGTTGTATTCTAGCTATAGCTGTAGCTATTGTAAAAACCAACTTTAAACAAATTGATAATATCAATAATGATAATATTCATTGGTTTCACTCCGCTATCTTAAGAATGATTTGTAGAAAGCCATCCAAATTTGATTTAACATATATTTTTGTATGTATTCCATCGTAGGATATCATGCCCATAAAGAATTAAGTGAACCCAAACATCTTAACAGACGGCAAGATTTATCCAACCAGACGGTGGTAAACACGACGAATGTGGACGGACAAAATGCCAACGCAACCGTCGTAACAAACTCTACTGTTGTAGATGCTAATACCACTGCAAATGCTAACACTGGTACTGTAACAGTCAACACCACGGATGTGAACGCAGGGAACGGAGGAGATAACTCAACAGTTGTGGACGTAGTCGATCAAGTAGACAATTCCACAACTGTTGATACTGGCGACAACAGCACAGTTGTGGACACAGGGAACGGAGGGGATAACAGTACAGTTGTGGACATAGTAGACACAGGTGATAATAGCACAGTTGTGGACACAGGGAACGGAGGAGACAATAACACAGTTGTGGACATAGTGGACACAGGAGACAATACCACAACTGTTGACACGGGAGACAACACCACAGTTGTGGACACAGGGAACAAAGGAAGTAATACCACAGATGTAGACACAGGGAACAAAGGAAGCAACGCCACGGATGTGGACAAAGGGAAACAAGGAAGCAACACGACTGATGTGGACACAGGGGACAAGGGAGGAAAGAATGCAACCTCAGAGAAGGGAAAAGGCGGAAAGGGAAACTGTAACGCAACTGAAGAGGGGACAGCAGGGACAGGGTGTGGTGGTACTGTATATGTGCCACCATGCTGTCAAGATCCATCAACCACAGGTATGGCCTTTTTCCTTAACATCTGCTGGCAGCATCAATATTGTTTTTTGCGAATCGATAAATAGTCTGACTGAAAAGAGCATTTTTGCATCAAATAAAAACTTTGTGGGGGAGAGCTGTTTAACTGATTATTGGATACTCAAGTAGTTGCATTGATCGACCATGAGTATAGATGTCTGTTTGGGCGAACAAATCTCGAGGATCATTCATTAGTGATTTAAGTGAGAAAGGTGTGCCGAATGATGATAGTTATTTATTCCTCATCCTAGACCAAAAAGTGAATGGCGATATTCTGATTGAATAACAAAGTAAGGCATAATTTCTGTGTGGGTCAAGACTCTTGTGATTTAGCGCATTCCCAAAAGTATCACCTATAAGAATCTCAAGGCTGTTTTCAACTTGTACTAAGTTTAAAGGCGTAAATAAAGTATGAAAATCATTTACGGGCTAAGCTTCTTCCATTATTTGGCCCAACATGCAAAGAGTTCTAGCTTCGAATGCCGCATCCGCCCTAGCACTGATTCGACCGTCTCAGACAGGATTGGTTTCAAACCGATCATTGTTAACCCAACAGATGTGCAAGGAGGAAGAAACGCGAGTGGCAATCAAAATGGTGGAAATTGCCAAACCTACCTTTGCAAAGTAACAACTGACGTGACAGGGGCCGGCTCTTCTAATGCAGTTGTGCAAGTCACACCTTACGGCAAAAATACTTTACCTTCAGGTGTGTAAAATATTTTCATGGAGTCACTGTGACATCTATCCTCATTGGCACCCAATGTCCTAAAAAGCTTTTCATACAAAAGATTTATAAAGTTATTCCTTTGTCCTCGCATTGGCGACCAATTTACTTTGATGTACGAACTCATAGTGAACCAACAGGTGTGCAAAACATCTCATAGAGTCAGACAGTGATATTTTTAACTGTGCACCCAATGCCTTAGAAAGCTTTTCATGCAAAAGATTTGAGTGTCTCCAAGATTTATACAGGGGCTCCTTTATCCTCACGCTAAGAACGAGTTCGCTATGCAATACGAACTCATAGTGAACCCACAGGTGTTGAGAGCATTTCCCTAAAGTCAGACAATGTCACCTTGTCGTAACACTGGACACGTAAGGTTTTAAGCATTCGTTAGAAAGGAATCTGGAAGGTAGGTAAAAAGAAATCTGAAAGGTGGGTAAAAACTTTCTGGAATTAGGCAATAACCCCTTTGTCTTCGAAATGGACACCAATTCGCGAGGATTTTCTTATTAGAAAGTTATAAGGCAGCAAGATGGATAAAACTTTTTCTATATTCAGACTAAATTCTAGTTAGATTTCTTCAATAACTCATTGGTGCATTTAGAGGTAAGATATCCCGGTCATCACTTTGGGCGCCAATAAATCGAGCTGTTCTTAGCAATAAATCCCAACCTATACGAATAGCTATCTTCAGGGGCATGGATGGAGAGGGCTAGAAGAGACAGAAAACCCCCCAATAGATCCAAATAGCCAGTTTTCTAGAAATGTCTAATCTAGGTATAGGTATAATGATGATGTTATTTCAAATTTTCCTCTCAAACTTGGGATACAACTCAACTAACGCACAAGTTTTAAGTGTAGCTCACGTCGATTTGAAATTGGTAGTTGCATTTGCACCCCTGTGTGTCAGAGGTCCGTTTATTAGAGATCTGAGAAAAATTTTTGTCAGAAAATGTTCATCCTTGCCCTTCATCCAAATTTTCTATCCACTCCAATGGCAAAAAAATTTATAATTAGAAATACCCCTACTCTCTTTTATTTGATGCTCTAGTTATAAACCATCGCCGGATGACCGAGGCCTCGTTAGACTAGACTTGGTAATAATCAGATTTATTTCATTCTAGCCACGTACCCTTCCTGGCCAAATGATTTTGACGTGTCTGGGAGTGTTCCTGAAACATGCAACTGCGGCAGCTGTGCATGTGGATGCGTAGAAGTGCCTACTCCTGTCCCAAACAACAACCACTTGTGCTACAAGAAGAGCCAAAATGATCCAAACATCGAGTGGTCTCATAAAGGTTGGCATCCTCTACACTTTTTACAATCCAGTCTCTCTTGTTTGGAAATTCAACAATATTTGTTTCTTTGATAAAACGATTATAAAATACCACGCAAGTTCAATTCCTTCGACTCACTGCAAACAGTGGTATGACGCAGTTTATTTCACTTTAGTTCAAAAATGGTAGCAAAAAGGGCTCTGAGGAGGTCCCCAAAATTTCTTTTTCATTGTTTGTTTTTGACTATACCGTTCTTTTGAGGCTATCCAACACCCCTTTTAAGAGCTCTGTCGTACCTAATTCCTAAGGGCTCCAACTGCCTCAGTTGCGCCACTGACTGCAATTAAATTTAGTCTACGATCTTCAAGAACTAAAACTTCGAATGCTAACCATCTACGATTATGAAAGAGGCCTGGCCTGGTAGGCCGAATCTTGAAGATCTTAGACTGATTTAAATCTGATTTACAGTGCGTCGAAGGAGTCAAACTTGAGCGATCTATTTGATTCGTTTTCACTAGCATGAAGTTGACCAATTCCTTTAATGGCTTCGTCAAGAATTATTAGCAATAGAACAATATCTTTGTCAATACAATTTCCAACATGAAGCCTTGGTTTTAATATCAAGAAACTTTGTTCGTACAAATCTATTATTTGACCCTGGCAGATCTCGGTAGAGTTATACTAATTTAGTGTGGAGACCAACTTTCTTGATTCTAAACCATACAGTGATGTTTTTATAGATATTAGAAGCTTAACAACTCATATAAAGCCGTTGGTCATGGGAAATTGCAATGGATGTTACATTACACCTTTTCTTTATCATTTTTGATTACGAATTCCTCATACATTTTTGTAATTCATATCGCTACAAAAACGTTTTCCCACGACTTAGAAGCAAGAAAATTCGTGAACATTTCTACCCAGATTTATGAAGAAAGTAGTGGCTGAGTAGGATAGGTCAGAATAGGATTGGCAATAGAGAAGTTGCATTCATAGTCATTCATTCATGTGGAATTTATCTTTGGTTTTCATCTCATAAAATGAAACACACTGATTTTAAAATTATGCTTTCTTTGAAGGCCCCATTAAAGGAAAGAGGTGTATTCATGCTGCAAACCCCAGCTTTGGTCGTAATTGGTACAGAAATTTCCTCTGTGTCCCAAGAAACAGCCCCTACCATTTCGCTTGGAGCATTGGCAAACCGATGAATTCCAAGTTATTCTCTTGTCTTAAAATGGAGATCAATCAAAGACGAAGAAAACATAATGACAACTATTTGTGTGCAAGAAGGATCTGAGTCGGAATTGAGAAGCAATAATGTTGGCTGGTGCTTAGCCTAAGGACTTTACTTCCACTGATCTCAAAATTAAGACTTGATCGATCATTCTTTTCTTTCTGGAGCCAGATGTTTGAAGCTAGTTGATTCGGCTTCCACTTGACCTCCCAATATGGCTGCCAAAGAAATTATGTTGACTTGATTCTTTGTAAAACAAAAGCTGCACGATTATTCAATCTCGTGCTTATTATTCATAACATTCCAAAAATCATCAAAGAAAAAAGGCACTCCCTAGTGTAATCTCAATGTATTGAATTGGGCCTCCCAATATGGCTGCCAATCAACTTCATTTCAGAACGACAGGTGCTCGATCCAGTCTTTATGTTGAGATCAGTGTTTACTTCATTTCGAGCAATTATGGTTTACTGATCATCTATCCCAATGCTAAGCACTGTCTTATACCGATTTCACACTGGCAGTTAAAACAGCTTAAGCTAAACCAGGTTTTATATGGAAGACTCTGATTGGCCAGTCTGATTATTCATATAGTCTTGATTGGTTGTAAAGGGAACCACGGGTAAATAAAGCTGGGTTCACCATGTCAATGTGAACGCGTCATTAAACTCGGAATTGAAAAATAAATCATAGTCATAAACTCGTTTTATCAAATTCATAGTGCGTTCTTATATTGCGGGTTAAGCAAAGTGTTAAGGAGAGGGTCGGAAAAGTTTTACTGTTCACCCATGTATACGTTAAGTCCCTATGGCCTAACGCTACAGTCAAGAAGGTCGTGGTCTGGTGACGTGTCGGAATTGACGTGGAACTTCTTTGATGATGACGTGAATGTTTGCGAAACGTTTGAGTGATGAAAATGCCAGTGAATCGAATCATAAGAAATATTGACTATTACAATGAAAATTATATTGATTTTTATATCAAAAATGATATTGGCTTTTACAATGAAATTATAATGTATAACTTTTTGTACCATATTAGGAAATACTAGATTGATTTTTAAATTTGATAACTTTATGCTTATAATTATTTATACCAACCTAATCGGTTGTACAATAATTTAATATGAAATATTTCAATTTTAATATCATAATTCTCCTACCGTAAATTCAGGCATTTTTGTCTCAGTCTGCTCTAAAAGTAGCTTGTCTTCTCTCTCTCTCTCCTAGCCTAGGGCCTGTTTATATGGGATGGAGTAAATTTCAAGCACTGTTAATAAGGGATTTCATGCCGGGTCTGAGAGGCGAGGTAAATCTCTAGACGTCATTAATCGTCAACGCATTATTGATTTTCCATTGCTATTCGGTTGAATTTACTTCACCTCACCGGTAGTTTTGCGTTTATATGGAAAAACTTCACTTCACCTGGGTGAAACTTCACCTCCCGAGAGGCGAAACTTCACTATACCGGTAGTATGAAGTGAAGTTTTATTTTCCATATAAACGCAAACTGAGATTCCAATGGTTTTCTATAGGAGGGTGAAAAATCACTTGCCAGCCCCGGGTCTGGCAGGTGATGTAATTTTGCCCATTTAAACAGGCCCCTAGACGAATAAGAAATTAGGCCACCAACACTGTTAAACTACAATCCTTCAAATTACACCAGTTTTCAAATCATATTTTAGGCCAATTTACTTCAAGATGAGGGATATTAAATTGGGGAGTTAATATGTACGCTTCGACTAACAGCACATTTGAGAAAAAGTATTTTGGTATCTGAAATCTACCTCAGTCTCCGAATCATATGCTTACACAACGAGGTGTATACATTATATTCTATATTGTAGGTGCAAAGTCTTTGTTCTCTTTCCTCTATGTTAATCACAATTTTCTATGCTTTTAATCATCTACAAAAACTTGCAATATTTTGGACTGCTTTTATCATTGTATGGTGAAATATTTGGCAAAGTTGTTATTGTGTCTTTTTAATGAACAGAACTTTACAAAAGTCATGAGGCAATAAACTGATACGACTAAGGGCACATATGAGAACCTGGATTGCGATACCCATACCCTATTTCAACCAACTCTTCAAACAATGTGTATAGATGAAGACGTGTATTAATCATTTATCATTGTTCATGTCTTCTTGGCGCAAAGAAAGTTGTCTTTCCACTCCTTTGGTCCATCAGGAATACCCATACGAACACAAGACATGTCTTTAGCAGCCAGTGGTCCTTTGGAGGACCAGATAAAGTGGTACGGGCTCTCCTTCGCCACGCACAGGAAGTTGTCGTCCCAGTATTTTCCAAATGTAGGGTCTGACAAATGTGTGCATCTCTTTCCTTTGATTGGACCTGTGAGAGAACGACTCATAGTTGTTAGATATTTACCCTTGGCATTAGATAATGTAGACATTCTAAGATTACGTCTACACGGTAGCGGATCCCTTTGATCCGATATAAGATTGATGCGGATCAGCCTACCGTCTATACAAACACGATATGATCCGATGCGCTTTTGCTCCGCTATCCGCATCAATTTTGATCCTGCTCCGAAAGCAAACTAGTTTCGTTCGGATCACTTTTGTGTCGGATCACTTCTGCTCTGCCGCGTGTAGACGCAAGTGGTCCGCACTAATTTAGTTCGGATTCATTAGGAGGATGCATTAACGATAGAAAAGTACGTGACGAGAAGCGAAAACGTAAGTGTATCCACTTTACATTGATCTGGCACCGCGTAGACGTAGTTTAAGATAGACTCATAAAGATCCGATATATGTTATCATGCTGGTGAACCATTAATCACTATTTGGGGGATATCTGGGGTTTCGATTTTGTACTACTGTGGTGGTTGATAGCTCTGTGTTGGGTTATCATCCATGCGTACTTTGATGGTTCATCATCTGTGATGTGTTGGTTTATCATGCATATGTAATGCTGGTTTTTAACACTGTAGTATGGTGGATCTACTGTACTACAGTGATAGTTAAAAGCTCTGTGTTGGGTCATCGTGCGTTCTTTGAAGGTTTAACATCTGTGCTGTGTTGGCTATCATGCTTATATAGCTAATGTTTATTCTTAGAATTGTAGTGTGGGAGTCTGCTCTAATGTGGGGATGCTTGAGCTTCTGTACTACTGTGTTGGGTTACCATACGTTCTTTAATTGTTTATTATCTGTGCTGTGATGGTTTATCATGCACATGTAATTGTGAATTTTAACACTGCAGCGTGGTGGCTATTCTACCCTACTGTGGGGCTGCTTATGTACTACATTGGTGGTTAGTCACATCTGTGTTCGATCATAGTTTATATAATAGACTTGGTATATAACATCTGGATTTTTCTACCACGTTTCTAGATCTTTCTCACAGTTTCCCACCAGTTCGCTTTATACCAGAGTGCAAGTCCTCGACCTATTTCTTTTTTTAATCATTGATGCAACACTTTAACTATATAGAAAGATGCATAGTAGATAACACAAATTGAATACACCACTCTGACTAACTGCATATTTGAAGGACTAGGTCGAGCACTTGGGGTGTAAAAAGCTAGTTTTTGACATTTCTCAGCCAATATTGACTATTTTCATAAACAAAGAAAACTGCATTACCATGAAACACCTATTGAAGGACCTGGTTGAACCAGAAACGAAGCTAGAGTGACTTTATCCTTAAAACGAGTAGAAACATTATAGCCAGAAATACTGGAAACATAGCGAAACGAACGCAAAGATATTTGAGCTTTTTGTCTGACACTCAACAGAGTAATATGTCTGTAAGAGAATCGTAGGTGTTGATTGGTTTTCCCAAACTTTACCAATCATTCACCTCTTTTCTGATTGGCCTATTTCGATCCACATCTGGGTATATAAATCAGTTAGGTTTCTGTTCCGTTCTCTTTCTGACGTATTACTCTGTTGAGTGTCAGACAAAAGCTTAAGTAATCTATGTGTTCGTTTCGCTATGTTTCCGGTATTTCTGGCTATTTTGAAGTTTTGTACCATCCAAAAATATTATATTGCTAATAAAAAGTGGTAAATTGCAATAAATTTGAGTGGAATACTATATCTGATAGCTTATTGCACAATGCCTGCATCAAAAATAAAAATAGTGTTTCATCCTCGGTTGTAAACTGAAAAGAAGAGCTTTTTACACCCCAAAACCCAAACCAGTCCCCCCAAATACGCGATTAGTCGAAGTGTTATATTCAATTGACGCATACCGTTGTAAGACCATTCCATCCCAGGATCGTTTTTGCTTTTTTTATGACACAGATAGTTGTTCTTCCATTCTTCGCCTGCTTTTGGCTCATTGATCTGCAGGCATCTGCAACTGCAGGTTGTTTGGCAGGTGCAAGGCTGTTGATACGTGCCACAGTTGCATGCCTGGCTCGTGCCACCATTCGCGTTCCAGTTGAAATCGTTAGGCCAAGATGGGTAGGAACCTAGGTAAAATAATTCAGTTTCGTTAACTGAATAAAAGACTGCAATACCAAGATATTTAGGGGGGCTCATCAGAAATCCAGATTTGATACTCCTGAAGATCCCAGTGAAAATTATCTTTAACCTCTCAAATATAAAAATGGACATCAGATGGCAAGAAACTATTGAAAATTGACAAAATCACTTTTGAATTTGAACTTTTAATCCTAAGACATACCTTGATCCAGAAAAATCCGAACACGACAAGCCCTCCACTCTACATAAAAATGTGCTAAGTCCTCCCAAGGAAATAACTCTTCTTTCAAGTATCAGGAATTTCTTTCAGGAATGTTTAAGGAGCAATATTGGGCCATAATAGCCTTAAAGAATGCCTAAAGTCACCAAAACATTTTCCCTCAAAATCATCTAAAATTGGAAAAACCCTGATGGTTAGCCCATGGTGTCAAAATTTCTCTGAAATAAATGGTTCCGAATATGCCTTTAATCTAGACTGTCCAGGTAGCGAAATAAGGCAATAATAGCCATAGAAGACGCATAAAATCACGAAAACATTTACCATCACAATTGGAAAAAAGAAATTGGAAAAAGGTTGGGAAAAAGCCTGATGGTTACCTCATGGTTTTTGGTCAAAACTGGCCAAAAATAAATGGTTCCAAATAGGATTTAATTATATTCATAACCTTTGCAGGACTCCCTCTGATGGTATCACGTTATTTCAAAATCTTGAGCCAAATTGGATGATCAAATCTTATGCGTAAAAATGCTGAACAAGGCTGTCTCTCGATCTGTGCATGATGCTCTACCTACAGAAACATCCTGCTATTAAGCTCCATTTACGTCATAGAGAGCATTGGACTGGCACCATTCTATTGCCAGATACCTCATATTATTGCTAATACCACGATTCTTGATTTCTAATTAAGCCTACAACTTTATATGACATGTCTTAAAGTTGACTCGAACCCACGACCATTTTGATAATGACTTGATTGTATTACCCATGTATGTATTACTTCGGCCATCCCTATCACATAATTGCGTCAAAATCTTGTAAAAAACGGGTTGTATATGTGTACACAATAATCCCAATATCCAGGCCAAAAGTCAATATGGATAAAAGCGGCAGGTTTTCATAGTTCGTTTTTAAAAAGTCCCTAGATATCTTTTAGAGTCAATTTAAGTGAATATACCTACCAGAAGGTGCAGCTCCACCAGTCTTGATTTTGATGACCCAATGTGGTCCTTGTAACGCCTGCTGTCCTTGAGTGGTTGACGAATCAATACTGATTGGAGAAGTGGCTGTCGGCACTGCAGGTAGCTGCGTAAGAGCCACAACAGTAGTTGGAGGGGAAGGAGTAGTTTCTTCCTTACCTTGTTCACCTGGATTTTGAGGTGATGTTGGAGGGACCGTTGTGGCACCTGGACTTGGGGTGGTCACTGCTGGGGCTTTGGTAGTTACTTTAATATTTGGAGGAATAGGGGGTGCTTTGGTGGGTGGTGGGGGACTTGGTGGTCCAGCTGTTGTTGGCTTTGTTGTTTTTTCGACTGGCTGGAAGAAATCAGATTGAGAATTCGTAATACCTTTGAAGAACTAAAATATAAAGTGCCAAAGCCATGGAATGCCATATAAAATGAAAACTCCTCATAGATGATACAGCTGATTGGATATAACTTCAATATGAGGTTGAATGTTTGGCCTGGCCTAACCTCGTTCACATAAGGGAATTGATAGCATACATTTCATCACTACTTAGCTATAGTAGTATTATGAGGTTCTAGTATTTTCGATTAAACCCATTGATGAGTGTGTGAGTTTCTGATAACCTGACTAACAACGGGTTTTTCAGCAGACCAGAGTGAGGAAAACATGACGATCACACGGTCATTGATCGGAGGAAGGTTAAGAAAAAACTGAGAAATTGAGGAAGGGTTTCCATCATATTCAAATCAAATTGTATATAGGTGCCGTTTAAAAGCGTTGCAAAGCAGTAAATTCAAGCAGTATTGAGTCTTTTTTGGTGCTTTTAGCATTATTTTGTACAAATAATTTTTATCCGTCTCTGCATGCAAATCAAAACTTAACCTCCCTAAAGTATAGCCTAACCTAAGTGAGGAAGAACATTAGTTCCTGGATATTTTGCCCAGAGGAAAGTTGAAGACTTTTCTGGATTCTAAAGCAGACACACGCTAGCATACACTAAATCGCTACATCAGTAATTTAGGGTCCTAGTGTGTTTATTGCACATATTTGCACTGAACATTGCAGGAGTTTTTAATCATAAAAATTACTGCTCACTAGAAGACCCCTCGATTTGCATTTGAAACCATTGTAATATAAGACCCGTCCATCCAGAATCTATTTATTGAGCTTTAAAATAAGCTTTGTTACTTTTATGAAATCGAAGAGGATTGAGGTAGAAACTTCTGAGCTATTTATTTGATATTCACCTAAAAATAACTTCAATTGTATGATGGTAACAAAACTGATTTTGAAGCTTGCAAATGACTTGAAAAATTGTGAAAGTCGTGTAGTAGACATTGGGACGAATATTTGGACAAAGTCTGACAGGCTGGTATCCCGGATGATAGAAGAAATAAATATTTCACTTACTAAGACTCATTAAATGAGCTGAAATTTATTGTTGTTGTTGTTGGACATATTCTATATCGATATTTACAATCTAGCTTACAATATAAACATTGACATAAGTAAACTTATCTAAATCGATAATTGTTTAAATAAATTGCACTTTTTTTCTTTTTACAATACAACATTGAATAAAAACAACTGACATTAATTTGCGCACTGCAGCCCTCCGACATATTTATCATACGTTTGAAGCTTTTTAGATTTTCTGTGGATTCTATGTCACTCTGAAGGCCATTCCAGATTTGTAGTCCTATTGACAGTAGACTGTTTCAGCCAAATATGACTTGATTAGGTCTGTAATGACACAAATCATTTATTGCTATTGATGAATTAGCTTGACGAAGCTGGACGCTGAAAACTACAGCTTGTGCTTGAGCAATCTCTCAGTGGCAGTAGTTTAGTTTTCATGTGAATAAGAGTGAATTGATTGAATTCAATTGCTCAAATTTGGAATAACGTAATGAGCCTGATACTTACTTTGGTTACCGCAGGAAGTGGAGGTGTTGGTGTTGTTGTTGTTGCAACAGGTGCAGCAGGTGCTTGCGTAGGGTCACTACATTTGTAGGCCTTTTTGATCTGCTTGATATCGATGTCACTTAGGCCTATTCGCTGTCCAATCTTGACGTTGGGCATCTTGCTCTTCACCGTTATTGTCTTTCGGTCGTCTTTGCTGAAAGCGTATTCGGGGTAGTGCATGATGCTGTTGTAGTCGTAAGGCTCGTTCAGATATTCGGCTAGCCCAACCGCGTATTTCTTAAAATTCCCTTCCACTCCTAAGATAAGCGATCAGTGTTTAGTAATAATAGTAATGATAATGAAATATGAGGAAACTTGAGGAGAAGCAGGATTTGGAAAATCAATCGAGATAATTTGTGAGAATGAAAATGACCCGGGTAGGACTCGAACCCGCGACCTCTAGATTCGTTCACTTTCATTCTCACAAATTATCTCGATTGATAATGAAATAGTAGGATATGGCTCAAGATACACAAATAGTGCTAATGAATTTACTAGCGCAACGAGCGAAATATAAGTATGTGATCAAGAGACCTACTGTGCCCGGTTATCACCACACTAGCTGTTTAGCAACTCGTAAATTTAGGCCTGTGATATACGGTTATCGTATGCCCAAGTTAATGAGTTTCTGCACAGCCAGTGTAGTGATAACCGGCACATTGGATCTCTTGATCACATACTTATAATGATAATAATAATAATAATGATGATTAGTAATTGACTATACTTTAGTGTCAAGTTATTTAGCATCACAGCTAATTAGGGACAGTGTCATAATGATAATAGATATATAATTACTGTAGACACCAAAGTTAAAAAAAACTATAGCCTAAAATGCTTAAAGGATACAGTTTAACAAAGACTTTTCATTAAACTTGACCTTCTAACATCTAGAATTGCGATATGCGGATAGAGAGGGGGCTATTTTCAAGAATTGGCAGCATGTAGATCCTTACAAATACCCAAAATATCAATTAGACACATAATGGTTGCAGCATTTGTTAAAACATGTATAGCTGGATGTCAAAATAACATACTGATGAATAGAAACATTTCAGCAATACAAAGACTCAGATCGAACAAAGAACTGTATGTTGAGAGAGGACGAAAACACCCTTTATTAGGATGCACCAAAATAGCCTTTTCATAGCCTCTTTCTGCCACTACATTATCCCCATCCAAAAACTTCCCTTAAACCTAACCCTATCTCTTACCTTAAACTACACCCTATCTCTTACCTTTAATCTAACCCTATCCCTTACCCTAAACCTACCCCTTTTCTCTACCTTAACCCTAACCCCTCAAATGGCCCCACAAAACCCCAAAAATTAACCAAAATGAGGCTAGGTTGTTTTGGTGCATCCGAACTATTTCTGACCCCAATAATCATTCTCACCTTGTTTGAGTGCAGCCCAATTGATGGATACAAAGTCATCCCTGTCGAGTCTGGTGTGCTCGTGGAAGAAGCCCAAAGCGTGGAGCAGCTCGTGTATTACTGTCCCTTTATAATCGCAACCTGATCCAAGTGAAAGGTCTTGACTGCCACCCTGGCGTCCAACGTAGGACCAGCATCTAGTCGATAGAAAGAATTGATTATCACGGGGGTAAGATGAGAAAAGTAATGATTCCTAGAATCCTGCTTCTTCTCGAAACTATCATTCTTCAATATTTTACATTAATGCAGTTTCCATGATCTGGTTCAACCCCATTATTCATTCCAGGGTTTTTACGCTATCAATGTACATACGCTCATACTTTTTGTAAAGAAACCGTAGCGCCAAATTTTAAAAACTTGGGAAACTGGTAGAAGACTTTGCGCAGATCAATAAGTTGAGAAACTTTATGTCTTCTTTACAAGAAATGATGTCAAGGACGGCTCCGTACACTACATTGGCACAGAATTTTACGTATTTTATCTACTAGCTAGAATAGTTCACATGAGTTGAGATTTTAGGAGGTGAAACTGTGAAATGTATGAATAATTCTATTGTTTATATTTTTAACGTTCATGTAGTTTTTGTTTCATGATTTTTGCCCTCCAAAGAGATATTTTTACATCATTTGCTGACATTATCGATTAGCCTCGATTTGATATCGTTGTTTTATTGTTCGCTAGGCCTAAGTTTTTACCGCCTGTTATTTATGAAATCGTGTTTTATGTAACTGAAGATAAAATGAAGTTTTACACTATGGAAACAAAACCCTCACGTTTACCATATGAACAGCCAAATTTATTTTGTTAGTTTAGTCAATTTCGTTTGATTAGTTAGTTTAGTTCAACTAGTTAGTTTAGTTTCATCAGTTAAGAAGGGGAGAAAAGCCCACCCCCTGGGTTTTATCTTCTTGCTAAAACCCTAGGGGGGTATGAAGGTAAGCAGCAAAGCCTCCTGAAGATGACAGACATTGTCTTCCTGCGTTGTTATGAGAATTTAGAGTTTCAACTCGGGCGAGAATAGGTTTATACTATCGTGCCAAGATTTGGCATAGTTCCCTATAAAACATCAAATTAGATTTACTTCAAAAGCCATTCGATCTTTTCTGCTTTCCAAGAGCGGCTTTTTTCTTTCGATCATGTTTTGGGTTACACTGTTATAAATATTATGAAGTTATGCTGAGATTAGAACTTAGATTCCTTCCGTGCTGCTGTTTTACTTCTGATAAGATGGATTTCGTCCCATCATTATACCGTAGAATCTAGATTTAAGCAGGGGGTAATAAACTCCTAGTGAAGTCTTACAATTCAATAGATGTTCACATGGTTGCATGGAAATAACAGAGCTATCACCCTGGGGAACGTCTATGTTCAGTGCTGTGAAGGACGTTCAGTTCTGTGGGGGATATCATCAGAATATGAGATGGGAAGGTGTTCAGTACCGTATCAGTACTGTGAAGAGACCATCAGTACTGTGTAGGATATACAGTACTGTGGGGGATACCATCAGTACTGTGGGGAATAGCCTCCACAGTATCAGATGGTATCCCTGCACAGCACTGATGGTATACCCACACAGTACTGAACACCATCCAATATACTTATGGTATCCCCACAGTACTGCACAGAGGTTCTCCAGGGTGTCGCTACTTCATTTGCTTAAGATGTCAACTCAAATATCTTGTAAGACTCGGAGCTGTTGGGCATAAGCAGTGCCTATCTTGAAAGAAGAAAAACTTGGCAGTCTATTGTCCTCCACGAAAATAGGCAATATGCCGTTGTTTGGAGCAAAAGGGGGTGTCAAAGCATGTCCCCCTCGGTATGCTAAAACAGAAGAGAGTTTAGTAGAGGGGTAGCAGTTTTTCCCTTAAATGTAGAATAGGTCTGATGTAATCCTTAAAATTTTCAAGACCCCGTCCTAGTTCTACTTTCAGAAGAAGTCATTGAAACATGTTTTGGAAACATGGAAATGTGCGCATATGGTAGAATTCACAGTGCACATGTACTTAAAAGGACGCTTCTTCTGTTGCTGCTAGTTGCAAGACACTTCACAGCTTCAAAGCAAATCTGCAGCAAGACTTCCAAGCCGTGTGTACGAAACAACCTCTGCAATGCATGAAATACTGAAGATCAGCGTCCTGCTTGTTGCTGTAGGGGTAGTACTGGGTGGTACCATCAGAAGGAAGGGTGTCAGCTCAACGGCAAGAGGGGAAGATATCGAAACAGGAAATCGAGAGGAGTACCAGGTGAGCTTTCGTTTTCTTGAAATACTTTGATTAGTACTGCGTTTCAGGATGGCACGGAAAATCGGAAACATAGCAAATAATGATAACTACTGAACGTGGCGTCTTTTAGAGACTGGAGGGCCCGGGATGGAACACGTTGATTAGAGCGGCTTTATATTTTCTATAACGGTATTTTGCAATTTTTGTTATTTTGTGAAGCCCTTTTTACCTATGTGAAGCGCAGAGGGGGGCGTGCTGGGAGCAAAAAGGACCTGGCAAAAATCAAGTTTAGGGCACAATCAGTGGTAGTCTTATAAGGATAGAAGGGTCAACAAACAAGCATTTTTAGGGGTCCATCGGAAAATTTCCTGGTGTCACGATGGGCCAGTACGCCCCTAAAGCACAGAGCTATGAACATCCTGTGCTGTGGATGGATATATTCTAACGCGATTTTTATTTACATTTACAGGAATGTTTGGGAGAAGCTTTTGGTTGCTTTGTAGCCAATGATGGCGAAGATTGTACTTTGATAATCGAACGATGTTTGTCGCTCCTTCCAAGATCTTAATGGTAATAAATGATCGAAATTATGATTCATGAAAGTATAGAAAGTAAAAATATAAAGATGAAATCACTTTTCGCTTATTCTATGTTGTTTTTCTTAACTTTCTTAACTTAACTTTTAGCATAATCTAATACTTTATGAAGATATTTAGCGTATTTGCCTATTAACTATCAATGCATTGCTTTGATTTATCTACCTGTTCAGAGGGTCCTTTGTGCTTTGCACATAAAAAAATACCTTACGAAGGCATTTTGAATATTTTGGTCCCTTTGTGCTAAGTGCATAAACAAATACCTTGCGAAGATCGCAAGCGTATTTTCCTATCAACTATCAATGCACTGCTTCGATTAGTCAATCTATTCAGTAGGCCTTTCGTGCTTAGCACATGAACCAATACTTTACGAAGATAGTTGGTGTATTTGCCTATCACCTATCAATGCACTGCTTGATTAGTCTCCCTATACAGTGGGCCATTTGTGATGTGCATATAAACCAATACCTTCCGAAGATAGTAAGCGTATTTGCATATCAACTATTAATGCACTGCTTTGATTTATCTACCTGTTCAGTGGTGCCTTTATGTTAAGTGCAAAAACCAATACCTTGCGAAGATAGTAAGCATATTAGCCTCCTGATAAATATCAGTTTCGAGATTGATTCTAACTGCTTGATGTGAGTAAAAAAAGGTAAAAGATAGATGCACAAACTAACCCTTTTCCAACGAAAAACCTGATGTAATCTGGCTCATTTGTTCGCTCTACACACTTCAGGCAAGTGTATTTCGCATAATCTTCGCAAGCTGATTTCACCACTTCTTTGGTGCGATCGCCTGAATATGAAATAATTTCAGTTTCACAAAACTACGAAGGAGTTCTTCCATAGTAATGGTATCACCCTGGGAAACTTTTGTGCAGTAATATGGAGAGATATCATCAATCCTGTGGGGGGGCATCAGTATATTGGAGGGCGTGCAGTACTGTGAGGGGATAACATTAGTGCAGTGCATTGATATTCAGAACTGTGGAGGATGTTCAGTAGTGTTGGGGGGGATACCATTAGAACTTTGAATGATATTCAGTACTGTGGAGGGAAACCATAAGCACTTTGGGTAACATTTCTACGATACTCGTGGTTCTCTCCTCGGATCTCATATCCTCCACAGTCATGAACATCCCCCACAACACTGGATGGTATCCTTCCAGATGTATCCCTCCATAGTACTGAATATCCTCCACAGTACTGAATGCATCCCTCCACAGTACTGATTGCATCCCTCCACAGTACTGAATATTCTCCACAGTACTGAATGCATCCCTCCACAGTACTGAATATTCTCCACAGTACTGATTGCATCCCTCCACAGTACTGAATATCATTCACAGTTCTGACAGTATCCCCCCCACAGTACTAAAAATCTTCAACAGTACTGAATATTCTCCACAGTACTGATTGCATCCCTCCATAGTACTGATGTTATCCCTCCACTCTCAACTCGAAGGGCTGAAAGGTGGGATGACTTTACCAATATGAACAGCCCCTAATGCGAAGAAATGGGAGTGAAAAGGAAAGGGTAAGCAATTTGATTGAAATAAAGGAGTGTAATCATGTCTAAGTTGAAACTTACTGATGGATTTGTCGAATACGTATGGTATACTTGTCGACTTCCATTTCATGCTTGCAATCGCTATGACGTCTCTCTGCTTCGTTTGGTTAAGCCTGTCAATCATTTTTGCCAGCTTTGCTGTCATGGCCATGTCTCCTTCGAACAAGTCATCTGAAGACAAAGGCAACAAAATATGGATATTTCTCTCGGATAACTTAACGCTTGTATGCTGAAGAGAGCTTCACAGGCGCGTAGGAAGGAAAATTGTTTTTGGGGGACCAATTGTTTTCAAGCAATAGGAAAATAGGTATTGCACAAAAGAAAAGTAGAATTTCGAAGTTATTGGGGGCCTTGGCCCCTCTGGCCCCCAACCAAGTACGCCCCTGTATCACAATGCATCTTTAGGAAATGTCAATTTTCTGCCGGAGAGGGGCTTTAATCAATGTCTGATGGAGAGCTAGTAAAAGTCAAGAGGCCCCTCCACTCTGTCGAATACGTATGGTATATTTGTCGACTTTCATTTCATACTTGCAATCGTTATCACGACAAATGAAAATTTCAGGATTTTCCTTGAACGGTAGATTAAGTTTGATTTACCCTCAAACCAATGACAAGCCGTATAATAAAACAATATCATATCATTTTATACGTTTAGATGCTAGACTTATTACGAGGCCCCCCATAGTACCCCTAGATAACGGATTCACGCGTCAATTTTTCGTTTATCACGCCATCACGGACATTAAAACAGAATTTTCACGATCTTTTCCATCTAATTATGCAAGCAATTTTTTTTAACGACCAGAACGCGTCACGCAATCAGGCACTTGAAAACTCCTTTTCACGGAATAACGACCTCATTTTCAACAAATCACGCTGCACGAAGTATTCTTTGATCACGGATTCACAAACCGAAAATATCTAAATCACGAAATCACGCGCGAAAATATGCCAAATAACGCTTCACGTACAAATATGGGAGGGCTCTTTTACATGAGTCAAAGTTTATCGCTATTGATAAATTGCTGGACGCTCAAAACTTGGGTTGAGCAATCTCGTAGTGGTGGTAGTCTCATTTTTATATGAATCAGAGTATGAATTGATTGCATTGAATTGCTCCAATAGGGGATGATCACTGATCTCAAAAAAAGACTAGATCGATTATTTCATGTTCTGGAATGAAGTCATTGGCGGCCATATTGGAAGGTCCAATTCAATAGATTGAGATTCGGCTAGGTGCTGCCTTCTTCTTTGATGATTGTTGGGATGTTCTAGTGTATACTGTCATTTACAGCAGCAGTGGTATTAAACAAATTGACCCATGATGATAGAGCTGTCTTTACATCACAGCATGAACAAAAACGAATATGAATTCAAATTGAAGTACAATCATAAAGAAAATGAAAACTTTAAATTAAATTAGGGCACTTTGAATACAAGAAAAGGGCACTTGCTAAATATAAAAGTGTTTTGATACGCTTACCCCTCTCTTCAGCTTTGAGTTGCTTCTCTTTCTCAGCCTCGGTCTTAGGACAAAATTTATCTGTAGAGATGCATTGAAAAATTATGTACCTTTAGACTTATCAAGGCTGTTTCTGGACGCACGCAATATTTGAGAACATAGCTAAGAAGTTAAAAGTGTAAAATATAATATTATCTTCAATCGAGATAATTTGTGAGAATGAAAATGACCCGAGTAGGACTCGAACCCACAACCTCTAGATTTGATCTCTAGAACGCTACCACTGCGCAACCGGGGCTACGAGAAACCCAGGATATTTCATTCACACAAATTGTTGCACCACCACTCACCAAATGCAGAGACGAACCTATCCGGGCTCTTTGACACTACAATGGACCTACCGAAGGGCGAAGACTTTAAAAATTATCTCGAAAAATTATCTCGATTGATTTTCCAAATCCTGCTTCTCTTCAAATATTATCTTCCTTAAAATTTTGCAGGGAGAAATCTTGATGTTTTTTTAGTTGGGAAATGAATATCATCAGAAATTTGAAGAGATACCTTGAAACCTAACGAACTTCTTGGAATATGATATAGCCAATCCTAAACTGTTCCGTTCATCAACTACTAAAAATACCAAAACATCTGTTCTGTCCCTTATAAATCTTACCGGAGTAGGCTACTGCGATTGCTATATGTTAGACTGCATTCCAAATCGTTTTCATTTAATCCCAGTTACGAAAATGTTTTATCTTAAACAGTAGCCCAATCCGATATGACATTGTGCTGTTTTCGTGTAGAAACGGAATAGTGTAAAGGGGGTCGATGGAAGGCTTATCCGGTAAGAGTTCGTACGTTTTCGTGTGGAAACAGTATAATGTAAACTGGGTCTTACAAACACAGATTGTTACGCAACTCAGGCCATTATACAGCTCTAAACAACCAAATCACGCTATTTCTATGCTTGATAATAAAAATCACAAACACAAATCAAAAACATCAATAACACATACCATTTTCAGTGCCATGAATCACAGATGCTATTCCAACAGGCTTGCAATCAAATTGAACGGCCAATAAAAAGATCAATATTGCTGTAATTATCATTTTGTTATTTTTCACCGCCTACTGAGAACTTAACTGGTGGAAGACAAGGGCAATTGGTGATGCATCTGGATATAGTGCTGCCACTCTGCATTGGCTGGCTTCCCCTACAACGAATGGTGGAGTGAAACTCTCTTCTTCATGAGATGCAGATCCTCAAATGGCCTCCCTTTCATTTGATCCTGTCCTCTTTCTCAAGTTGATGGAAAATACTGATGAACAAGCTATAGAGTCGTTTGCTATGTGGATGTGTATTCGTTCACTTTTCTCTACCGAGACCGTGCACAAACCTTTGTTCAGCGAAATTTTCATGATTAAGCAAACAGCAAACGTTATGTTACTCAAAACTTATTTTCTACTGTTGTCATTGTGCAATGCATTCTTATCTAGTTATAAAATGAACTGTAAAACAAAGTCAATAGGGGAAGCCTATTGCTACATTTCTTTGCCCTATTAGTATGGATTTTGAAGTTTTAACTAGTATTGACCGTGAAAAAAGCAAGCTCAGATAATACATTATATGGCAGTATAATTGACTCGAAATGTTATCGTTTTGGCATATTTGCATTGTATAACAGTGATTGCAACGGATAAGAGGTTGACCTCGCCTCGCCTTTGTTGTACGATTGTATAGCTCAAGTTAAGATACTCATGGACTGCGCTCGTCTCTATTTTACAAATTTGATACTTGTGGACAGGGACGTTACAAGCATTCTAGCATTGAGGGGAGAAAACGTTTCTGGGGTAATTTTTCCTATTAGCTTAGGGGCAATTTTCTGTACGGGCCACTCAAGTAAGAAGGTCACTTGATTGTCTGTTGCAAAATCTTGGGGTCATGTGCTCCCAGTGCCCCCTTGTTCCCACTCCTTTGCTTGTGGGTTTCAAAATGCGAGGTGGCCTCTACACTAGTATATCGAATCTATTGCATTGGTAGATTCAAAATGGTGGAAAAATTGCAAAGCTATGAGGGCTAGGCCTAAAACTCCCATAACTTTTGTCAGATAAGGCACAACAACAAAATATTGGTGGCAAAATTTAAGGAATTTCACTGATGCCATATTCAATATTAAAACAATGATGCATTGAGGGAAAAATAATCGACTTTAGAGTTGAGTGATGGTCAAGATATAATCAAGGAATTTTTGAACAGGGAGATTTTGAAGATTGGTTCATCAGGTAAAGTACTTTGTTACTACTGCTCTAAGGACCCTCATATGTCTTTTTCTAGCTGTGCCTGTAGTACAGAATTCATATCTGGAAGAAGGCTGGTTACTTTCCTGGGCTCCGCATCGCACTTTCCCAATGTCAATGTTCACTGCACTTGATCTACTTACTGCAGGGAGCTAACCAACGAGTGGCAACATTGCCTGCGAATGTAAACTGGATCATGGAGGTCAATGATTTTTCTTGCACAGAGAATAGACGTTGCCGTTACAAAATTACTCAAAGACAGGTTGTTGCATAAAGGCCAACTCTCCTTCATTTCAATTTGAGATAAGACGTTGATTAGTTTACTCTTTCTGCTGATTGCACTCACTGATTTTGTTTGCAGGAAATTCATCCATTGATGTCTAGTTCTGGGTTTAAGACATGAGGGAGTCTTTCATGATAAAGCAAAGGCTACTGAGGGGCGATTATTTCTTACTATTCAGGCCCGGCAAAAGCTCTCCATATTTGGTCCGGCTTTAACTAAACTTTTGCGGGGCCCGGGGGGTATACTCCCTGAAAATGTAGCAATTCAGGTTCTAACAGATGAAATTCGGTGCATTTCTAGAAAGTAATTTATTCAAAACTGAACTGGAAACTACTGTAAAAATCTAATGCTTTAGAACGCAATGTTATTTTTTGGGGAAAAAAGGGTGTATTCGTCCAAAAGCTGGTCCGGCCAACGACTGTCAAACTTTTCCGCAGTATTTTTGTTCTAACCTAAATATCTTCCTAAACTGAAAATTTGAGAACGGATGACAGATCTGTGTTTAGACAGTTCAGATGTATACAGTTATTAAATTTTGGCCTCAGGAAGGGCGTTTATAAAACTACTGTTGTGTGCCATGTCTTTATTCCTTATTCCTTATCTAAATTAGCAGTTTTTTAGCTTTCATACTAGTACTAGCATATAATTGAAAATACAAATTACTTGTACTAGAACATCTGACAGCTAGCTTGGGTGCATACGATATCGCAATGTTTCAATCATGATGACTCAAAAAGAGGAACAATTCGACGTTATTATTCTTATTATTGCTATTGCTATTTGCTTGATTTGAAAACGAGACTAGTGCCACGTTCTTTTTTGTTGTAACATTCACAGGGCTACAAGAAAAGAAGAAATTCTCTAATTTGGTTTTGGTTCGGGAAGCTGAGAATTGACATTGCCGTTAGAGTTCTCGCAATTTTACAAAGATGGTATGTTTATTGATGATTGCAACACTATATTTATGAAACTAAACACATAATTAAGTCTCAATTTACTTTATTTTGGTTTCATTGTCAGTTTTTTACCCTGGAAAGTCTAAAAGTTTGATGGCCTAAAAAGGTCTTGATCACAACAACCAGACAAGGTTCGATGACTATTTAGGCCCTACTGTACTGGTCTTTTTTAGTCGGCATTTATATAAGAATCTCTTTTTAACAACACCCATGACTTTTTTAGAGTGTAGTTTTAGTCACTCAGGTCCAAACAGTATACTTTGATGTCATAGTATGTTACTACGATAAACGTAGTATACTTCGATTTTGATATGATATAAGAACGTAGTAATAGTGTCTACTACTACGATAATAACTTTAAATGCGAGATGCACGAAGGCCAAGCCGAGGCAGAGCCGTGCACAAAATTCTACACAATCAAAACAATGAACTTATATGTGTCTTTAATTCCACCTATATAAAAAAGATCTTTCTTTGCTTTCCTTTTTATGCCCAATAAACTATGATGAATCATTGTAAAACCATTGATTTTGGGCCTAAATTGAATCGCAACTAAAGAATTTTGAAATTTTATAGTCGCTGTGATTTTATTTTGTCTTTACTTTTATGCGCTTCAAACTTTCCGTGCAAAAACAAAAACACTTTCTCTCATGACCTAAAATTGTATCACAAAGTCTATTTCCTGGCTTCTAAAAAGTGTTTGAAGGGCAAGAGGTTCAACGTGTTTGGGGAGGAACATTTTCAATTGATTACTAGCTGTACTGTAAAAATTAATTATAAACTACTGATTATTCGAAGCAATTCATTTATTTGCGGCTGAAACTAATTCCACGTAAGTTTACTTTATACTTTCAAACACAAGAGTTAGGAGTCAATAACAAAAAAGCAAAAAATCATCAAATAAACTTCTTGTTAAAAGGGAAGGGAAGTTTTAAAACTCCCCATTTCAGTTCAACAACAAATGTCAACATAAATCTGCAGTTTGATAAGTTTCTAGCTCCAAACTTGATTCTTCAAGAGGCACTTTTATTTCTCTTTGTATTTAATGTAATTTTTCTTTCCATACTGTCGTGAAATTTCATATATTCCGAACTTTAATTCAGTTGTTTAAAATTCAAATTATTTTTCATATGTTCAATCCTTGCACGAAATTATCTTGATTTGTTTCTCAGTGTTGCAGCACTGAAATTTCGATAAATGTTTATTTTGAATTAATTTTCAAATATAAATCCTGAACTGCATTTGAAAGCAAAATATTAAAGAAGTGTTTACATTTTACTAAATAATATTACTATGCTCTGATCACCTTCTCATATTTTAGTGGTTCTAAACCCTTTTGACTTTTTGCTCTAAGAAAAGGACTTAAAGGATCTTTTCCCTCTTTATATACATTTGGAGATACTCTGGGTTTTCTTTTTATATTTCTGATCATGTTTTTCATTTATAATGTTTCTGGGGTCAAAAATGATAACTGGGAGATTAAGGCCTAAGCCCAGCCCTTGCCCTTGTTTGCATCATCATTTCTCTACTTAGACATACAGTAGTACACTTTATGTAGTATTAAGAACATGTAGTACTTTGGTATTGATTTTGAACATCTGAGAAAATTACACCAGCACTAGAGAGGCCTGCTTGATTGCTGAAAGGAAATCAGATATATTGTCAGAGGCCCATCAGAGTAATTTGGTCAGCCTAACGGGAAATTGCCAAAGTCCTGGTGGACCAACACGTCCCTTGCTCTTGGTAACATGCTATGGGCCCAATGGAATTATCCCTAAGTAATAAGTATAAAATGAATAGTTTCACTGAAAACCTTTTTTATTTTTCAGCCACTCAGACTCGATGTGAAGGTAAGTTTTCATTAAGTCTGTTGATGTCTTGCATTTCAGTAGATTAGCACTACTGTCCCTGCCTTAAAAAATTTATTTTCAATTGATTTAATTGCTACTTAGTTGGTAACCCTTGCATTTTGCCCTGCAATAACAGATCATTTAACCCTAACCCACTCAGTGGAACTCAGAGGCCGTTTATGAACCTCTGAAGTTTTCCTCTCTTTCTCTCTTATTCTTTCAATGCTTCAAAAGCTAGCCCGGCTATCCAGGCCTTATTTCCAGCAGGAGCACACAAGCGTCCACTTAATCACTATGCCATGATAAGCAGCACTCTAGTTTGAAGAATATATTATTTTGTGGCAACCATTGTTCAAGAACAATCAAAGCACAATGTGACATACACAGAACAATAGATTTTGGAATCTTTGGACTGCCTTGGGTCTGGTATTATATGCTAGATGTATGTTTGATTTGTGCCACAGAAGTTTTCAGTTTGAAAACAAGGAACCACTTGATAACTCTTGGATTTTAAGTTTGATGTAAGGTGCTTTCACACTGGTTTCACACAATCTCCTACTGACTGATAAGATCCTGCTGAACCTATCACAAAAAACACAAAAACTTATCAAAGTTCTCTACACATCAGGGAGTTTTTTTTTGAAATTTTTCATGAGCTTGTTTGTCAAAACAGAAACTCTCCTCATGGAAGAAGTATTTGATGCTATTTTTTCGAAATTGCCACAGTTTTCATACTTACCCTTTTTATTTTTAGAGAAAACTCTCTGCCAGATCAGACAGAGTAAAGTGTGTTGATGTGCATTCATCTGAGCCCTGGCTATTGGCTAGTTTATACAATGGGAATGTCCATATTTGGAATCATGAAACGCAGACTCTCATCAAGTCTTTTGAAGTCACTGATTTACCAGGTATCAATTTCGTCATATATTGTTGCTGTTGTATACCAAAACTCTCTTCATTTTTTCCCTTGTCTAAGCTTGTGTTTATTTGAAAGAAATAACTCTGTCTTTACAAGGTTATTTCATGGTGCGGTTATTTTTCAGCTCTCATTTGTATGAGAGGAAAATAGCCTCACTTAACTGGGGCTAATTCAATCTGGCAAGAGAGACAATTGTTGAAGTTTTGCTCAAAAAAAGTAAAAAACATTTCTAAACCCCTTTTGTCTGTTTCAAATTGCCTGCACTTGCAAATGATTTTTAAATTAGTGTCAGGTAAGTTAGGCAATAGTATTTTTTATGAGAAAAACAACGGCTCGCGTAGGTGGGATGTTGGCGGTCTAAATAACCTTTCTTGAGTGAGGTTATTTGCAATTCTCATATAAACTCGAAGTGAGAATTACTGTAGTTTGTACAAGGTGCTCATATATCAGCTTTAAAAATAACAGTGGCTATTTCCACCACGTAAACACAGCCTAACACTATCAACATCTCCACACTCTTTAAAAATATTTCTCCATTTCCTATCTGCCAAATTTATCATCATTTTCACTTATCTCAGACCTGACTTGACCAGCTGGCAATCACCCTATTCTTTCTCAAAGTCACTTAGTCACTTGGGTTGGGCAATTGGTTGCACTCCTTATTAATCCAATGGAAAGGAAATCACTCGCCTAGACATGCACTTTTGAACAGCCTACCTGACAAGGGTGATTTGCTGCTCAACCATTCAAACACTTATAGCCAGGTCTGTTATTTGTAAATGTTTTATTTAGAAAGGTAGGATGAATGTATTTCATGATGTAGGGAAAACAAAAATTACAGAAGAATGTTTGTTGCAAGATAATTCTCTTTGAACGCCTATATAAATTTCTCTTTAATTTTCAGTTCGCGCTGGTAGATTTGTTGCAAGGAAAAACTGGGTTGTCACCGGATCAGTAAGTCATATCTCATTCTTTACTTTTTCATAAGTTTATTCAGTGTTCAATTGTTAACTTTGTAGTACTCTTGCTGATTTTTGCCCCAAATTGAAAAGGCATAAGAAGAACTATAATATCGAGAGAGCTCGCTCATCATCAATGTCGGTAGGCCCATGAGTGAGCAGTCGTGCACCTCTCCTCCATCCTTTGCCACGCTTTTCGATCTTGCCCCTTTCGTTCCACTTGTACCATCATCAACCTGCAGATGTCTTTGAAGGTGTCACTCAGCCTTGAGAGCTTGCTCTCAAGCTTATGCCTACTTCGCAAATTTGAACCTTTCAAGCAATTATGCAGTCTTTATTTATGGGGAAGGGGGAATTAAGATACATTAAAGCCCTTTCGGGTGTTCTTGACCTAATGCGGCAAAAGGCTATTTAAAGAGCAAATTATGAGATTTGCAAATTGTGAATTACTATTGGCTATTAAAAAACTAGCTCCAGCCAAGAAAGTTTGTTTGTGAGGGGGGCTAAGGTCCTGAAATATTCCATACTGCTGCTCTAACGAGTATTATTTTGATTTTTGACTCATAAATAATTTTAGGCTTATTCTAATCAATTATCCCCTATTTCAGGATGATATGATGATTAGAGTTTTTAATTATAACACCCTTGAAAAGGTATGTGATTCTTTTAGCCTTCTTGTGTTTCTACTAATTCTTCTTTATATTGAATTCTAACTTGTTAGTGTTAGTAGTTGCTAGTTGGTAATTGTTAGTGTTAGTAGTTGCTAGTTAGTAGTTGCTAGTCTGTACTTGACCTATCTTGACCTATGGTTTCCTTTAGTAGAAATCGAATAGCTGTTAACCTTTTACCTCCTCAAGACCTATGGTTTAGAAGTAGAAACGAAATAGCTGTTAACCTTCTAACTCCTAGAGAGGTACAGCTTAGACGTAGAAATGAAATAACTGTTAACGTTTTACCTCCTGAAGACCTATGGTTTAGGAGTAGAAACGGAATAACTGTTAACCTTTCACCTTCTCAAGACTAATGGCTTTGAATTCAAAAAGAAATTACTGTGGACCTTTTACCTCCTCGAGACCTATATCTTAGAAGTAGAAAAGAAATAACTGTTAAACTTTTACCTCCTCAAGACGTATGGCTTAGAAGTAGAAAATGAATAATTGTTTATTTTCATCTCCTCTAGACCTATGGTTTTGAAGCACATTCTGACTACCTTAGATCATTGCAAGTACATCCAACACAACCCTATCTTCTTAGCAGCAGTGGTAAGATTTCACGAATTCTAGCTTCTAATACAAGATTTTGAGAGTATTTTAGTTGAGAATATATTACCTTTTGAATTTTCATGTTGATAAGGACTTAACCCCATTACCCTTGATTGCTTTTTGTAGATGACATGACCATAAAGCTATGGGATTGGGATCAGAAATGGAACTGCATCCAGGTAAATTTTGATTCAATTTTGTTGCTAAGTAAGAATTGTTTTACAGATTCTTGAAATGAATATGTTCCGATTATCCCTTGGCATCTAGAGGCTCTAAAGGCACTCTGTAAGGGTCACTAAGGAGGATAATGAACATCTGAATATGTAGGCCCGAGATGAATTTTTAGCTTCTCTGTTAAAAGACCCATTGCTTGCCAACTGACATAAACAATAGAGGTTAAGCATGTAGTTCAACATTGGACATGAAATTGTGATTACAATATAACCTCAACCTCTTAGTCCCAAATATCTTGCCACATAGCAGATTAACCTCATAGCGGCAACCTCTGATTAACAGCCGCCTGACATTGGATCTAAAAGTGGCCGCTTTTAGAGGTTTGACTGTATATTTGAACTTTTAATCTCTTGTTCAATGATACGTGACATACAAATTTTCTATTTTCGCAGGTTTTCGAAGGCCATACACATTACGTCATGCAGCTTGTAATCAACCCGAAAGACAACAACCAATTTGCGAGTGCTTCACTTGATAGAACCATCAAGGTTAGTCAATCCTTCGATGATATTTCATTGTTCGTCTCACTGGACCTCCGGCTATGATTGGTTGTTTCTCGCCACCTGTCTTTCTGATTGGCCAATTTCTATCAACCTAGCTCGGTGTAACCATTCATTAGATTCTATAGGGTTTATTTTTCGTTCCTTTTCTGATGTACTACTCTGAAGAGTGTCATAGTGTATGATGCTTTATGGTGAGCTACTTTATGGTAGCAAGCGCGTGGCCGAGTGATTAAGGCGTCTGACTCGTAAAACAAAGGTCAGAACGGCCGTGGGTTCAAATCCCGCGCTGGCAGTTTGGTCGCTGTCCGTAACGCTAGCCCAGGTCTACCAGTGCCATATGAGGGAAATCTGGTAGCTGCGGCACGTAGTTGCAGCGGACTGATGTTAAAATATCCGTGGCCTCTGCTGGAAATAAGTCTCTCAGACTTGTGCAGGCTAGCCACGTTAAAGATAAATACCTACCTAGCTGTTAGATTGGGATTTATTTATTCAGTTTTCATTCATTCAAACTTCTGCTTGAGTGCCCTTGTTTTATACTTACGCTAACTATTTATTGAATTTCTCTATAAAATTCACTTTGAATGTTTTTTAGGTATGGCAGCTTGGATCATCTTCGCCGAATTTCACACTTGAAGGTCACGAAAAGGTAAACTTTGGTCCAACCTAGATTAATGATTTATTCACTTATTTTAATATGAATTTGAACGGACAATACGAATCAAAATTGAAACGGATAAAACCGAATACGGTGCAGTGTGGACAAAGCCTTAACTGGATATGTTATAATATATTTCAACACTTTTTGCAGTGCGATCTTCGTGGCTGAATAAGTTTGACACAGCTTATGATGGGATTGTAGGCGCAACTGACAGTTGATAGTTGACACTTACTATTTTCGTAAGGTATTGGCCAAAGCATAAACGGCCCACTTAATAGATATACTAATCAAGCAGTGCGACCCTGGTCCTTCTTCTCGATGTGACCACACCTCGTGATTCCTTTTGCCTTTTAGCCTGGAATTACAGAGAGCTGGCTAATTCTCTCCTTTCTCTAAAGGTGGTTTTGATCCCAGGACTCTTTGAACAAGGGCCGAGTGATCTAACCACTCGGCAATCCCTGCCACTCAGAATTCATCTGACCGAAAATTGAACTTATTTGATGTAATTGTCTTTTTTTTGTTAATAAGAGCAAGATGATTTTTTTGTTAATAAGAGCATATTGTAACCGGGAGCCTATCAATGTTGAAAAAACTTAGCAAAATTTAATTTAAGAAAGACCAAGAAATATTAACCATGTCTCAGAGCTTATTATGTACAACTAGCAGAAGGTTTACTGATGTATGTATGAATGGAGAAATGTTAGTGGTAAATGTCTGAAAAATAGTATAAACGAAAATAACTTATTGGTCGCTTTTCTTCAGGGTGTCAACTGTATTGACTATTTCCATGGTGGAGAAAAACCACATCTTGTCTCTGGAGCTGATGACAGAACTGTCAAGATATGGGACTACCAGGTAATGCATTGTTTTCTTTACAGTACTACTATAGTTAAACCCGCATATAAGAACCACTTCTTTTGATATAGCCAGAAAAATCGGAAGTATAGCGAAGCGAAAACATAGATTACTTGAGCTATTTGTAGACAGAAAGAGTTCGTTTTCGCCTTGGCACTCTTGAAGTAATCTCATTGGTCAGCTTCATGTGGCGCAGATGGTGATTGGTTTTCCTACACCGTACCAATGATTCATCTCTTTTCTGATAGGCCTACTTTGAGCCATATCTGGTTATAATGATTCGTTCGGTTTTTGTTTCGTTCTCTTTATGACGTATTACTCTGTTGAGTGTCAGACGAAAAGCTAAAGTAATCCATGTGTTTGCTTCACTATGCTTCCTATTTTTCTGGCTACATTGAAGTTTTGCACCGATCAAAGACTGTCCTCTTCTTTTAAGATCCCTTACCCTAGAATGTCAGCATTTTAGAAAAATGTTTTTTCGTCATTTCCCAGAGAACTACTCGGTGAAATGTGAAATATAATAGGGGAAGCAATAGAGTGCTTAAAATACCAACCTGGGGATTGAAGCTACTCGGTGCTGAGCTAGGTTTCTTATAAAAAAGCTTTTGGATCAGTTCGTGTTCTGGTTTCAAAGTTCCCCACTAAAAAGACAGCGCCCACTCTCTAAAAACTCACTTTTGTGTTTTATCACACTCACACGTGGGTATTACTGTATTGGTGATATCGTTATCAGTGGGTACGAGGCGTGCGTCCTGGTGATGTGTGCTGATAACAACCAGATGATTATTTTACCGTCTCTGCTCTTTCTGTCTCTAGCTTCTTATTTCAAATATGTTAAATGTTAAATCTACATCAAGAAGGCTTCTTATGGATTTTTTGCTTAAATCCTTCTCAGCTTCCACCGCCAAAGTCTCCTCTTTTGTGCTCCTATCTTTCCGATTGGATTATAAAGATGGTGCCGATAACTGCCCGACGTTATTGTCCGCTTTGACCTTATTAGGATCGAGCTCGCTTTATGATTGGTTTGCAGGGTCGAACTCGATTTATGATAGGTTTACGAGAACAAAAATGTACGCCCACGTGTTTGCAATTTTATGTGATCTGCGCAAGCGTCAACAAATTACAACCTTTGAAGAAACAAAAGACTGACAATGAAAGCTAGGTTCTCTGTTTGCATTAAGAACAAGTTCTGCAATTAGAACTAGGTCTTCTTGTTTTAAGCGCTTGCTTCATAATTATACAGTCTCGTGCTGATCGTACATCGATTTCTCTGTTTAGCTTTTGATTGAGCCAAATTTTAATCATAGAAATTATAAAAAGACGGAAAGTTTTGAACTTGATTGGTTGAATGGTTATCATGACATCAAATAATTGAATATAAACATACTATCACAAGAGCCAATTTTTCTATACTTATAAACTATTAAAAAGATGAGACAAGAATAGATATTGCTTTTCAAGTTTCGATAACTATATCTTCTTCAGTAACTTTTTTCAAAGAATGCAACCAATGCAATGTTGTACCCCCACTTCTCTGATAACCTCCCCAAAAAAACTGAATTTACGGCACATCCTAACACTCATAAGATCTAACGTGCCCCGATGGAATTTCAATGTATTGAGTCCACCCTTCCAATATGGCTGCCAAAGGCTTCATTTTGAACCGCAGACGCTCGATCCAGTCTTAATTCTGAGATCAGTGGGTTAATATTGTAAGGCCTTTGCCTATGGTATATAAAGGTGTTTAGAGAAAGCGTTCTGAATTAATGATCTCTAATAAAAAATGTAACAGTTGATTCTGATACATTTTGGGGTGTTGAATACGAATCCAAAAATTCACATCTGTAGGGGGCGCAGTTTTTTTAGAAATCGAGTTCCCAAGTTTTGATGACGTCACAAAACCAATTTCGAATTTTTTTTGTGATAATTGAATTTCAATGATCTAGTCCTAAAATATCATATGAGCGAAGTATTCTGTATTAGAAACAGATGACTCTGCTTCATAGTTTTTGATATGCGAGTCTTTTAAATATTGGGAATTTTTCTGAATCAGCGATATTTTACTAAATTTTGTTTCTAGACAGATAAAGCCAGATGATACTTCCAAAATGTCTTTCCTCTCATCTAGACCTGGTCCGTAAGACGGTTCTTAAAAGATCGGTGCATACTGTTCAGTTCTGTTCCTAATTGTCACAAACAACATAGCAATATGTGAATAAAATATACGCGATCAATTAAGCCGCAAAGCATAGCATTTTCGAACATCATCAAATATGAATTTAGCTCATGGAACTCAACAAAAAGTAATTAAAATTCTGTCCCATACGTGATTTGGCGCATGTTACTCAGCTGAATAGAAAGTAGCCTTTTCACTAGCTATCAAGTTAAACTGCACGCTTTTTTTACAACAATACTCTACCGTGATTCCAGCCTGCCTGCTTCTTATCTTTGAAGTGGTTCTTATCCAATATTTCACCCCTACCCTTCTCGAAACTGTCTGTCTAAAATGTGTTTTTATGGAAGGGCTTTACGATCGTTAACTTGGCTTGTGTTGATCTCGAATTGTTTTAGAGAAAAAAGTAATATTTTGTTATATCATATCATATTATTCTATATTATATCTTATTATATTTTATTATATTATATTAACATTCAGTCCCCTACGTGATGTGGTGCCTGTTTCTCAGCTGAATAGAAAGCCTTTTCACTAGCTATCACGTTGAACTACACGCTTTTTTGCAACAGTACTGTGATCCCAACCTCCTGCGTCTTATCCAACCAATGTTTCACCCCTACCCTTCTCATAACTGTGTATGAAATGTGTTTTTATAGAAGGGCTTTACGATGGTTAACTTGGCTTATGTTGATCTCAAATCGTTTTAGAGAAAACAATTAAATTTTTTCATATCATATTATATCATATCATATCATATTATATTATATGAATTAAAATATTACAGTCTTTGGATGGTACAGAACTTCAGTATAGCCAGAAAAATCGGAACCATAATGAAACGAACACATAGATACTACTTAAGCTTTTCGTCTGACATCTATGTGTTCGTTTCATTATGGTTCCGATTTTTCTGGCTATAATTAAAATATGAATTAAAATATTACAGTCTTTGGATGGTACAGAACTTCAGTATAGCCAGAAAAATCGGAACCATAATGAAACGAACACATAGATACTACTTAAGCTTTTCGTCTGACATCTATGTGTTCGTTTCATTATGGTTCCGATTTTTCTGGCTATAATTAAAATATTCTTTCCCAAATCTCAGGTTAGTCAGGCATCGCTCAAATTGAATCTAGAAGTTCAATTCCTAGGACTCCTAGCAAATTACAGCCCCCCTAGCAAAGAAGGAGTCCACAAGAAAAATCTCCAAAGGGGCCCCCACTTTATCTGAGGCAAGTCTGCTTGATGTCTGTTGATAAAAAATTTGTATTATAAAAAAGCGTGCAGCTGATTCAGACGCTCGTTATAAATCCATGTATCAATGTCCAGTCTTCTGTTCCACTATCTCCTTAATTGATCTATCTGAAGATGACCTTTCGATACTGGCACACTTCTGCCGAGTTAAATGCTCCTGACCTCGTGTGCCAGAATATTGGACGTGGGAGTTAATCCGATTGATTAAGAACCACTACGCGTGTCCTTGGTTGGGTTAAACCAACAAAATGACTTGCTATATTTCATTTAATTATAGTTTCGTTATCTTGGTTAAACGATTTTCAGGGGGTTCCTTAACGTAGGGTATTTTTAGCTTTGTGTTCTTGTTGGAGCGTGAAAAGGTTGTTTAGGAAACCGCAAGGACTGTACCGACAATGCCATATTTCAGTAAGCTGTATTAGGAATGCTAGGACAGTTTAGAACTTCAGGACAGCGAGGAAAATCGGAAACATAGGAAAACATAATAACTGTTAAAGCTTTGCGTCTGACACTCATCAGAGTAGTGCGTCAGAACAGTCTTTGATCGGTACAGAACTTGAGAATGGCGATGAAAATCGGAAACATAGTGAAACATAATAACCATTAAAGCTTTTCGTCTGACACTCATGAGAGTAATATGTCAGAAAGAGAACGGAAACCGATGGATTTACCATAAATAAAGCAATGGAATAGCAAGAAAAATCGGAAACATAGCGAAGGGGCTCTTTTGAAAAGGGGCTTTTTCTGGCGCATGAAGTTCTGTACTATTGAAAGACTGTTCTATAGCAATGAACTATAGGTTTTTATTTTTGTTCTCCTTCTGAAGTACTCGGATGAGTGTGAGACGAAAAGCTTTATAGAAGTTATCATGTATTGCTTCGTTTGTGATTGTCTTGCTATCCATATAAGGTATTGCGCATTCGTATGGAGTAGGTACCCGCATGTAAAAAACACATTTAAGGAACAAGCCTATTGTTTTAAATGCAATAACCTATTGTTCTCTCGAATTCTGAGAAGTGGAAAATTCTTTCTTCTAACCCATCATAGTGCAGTGGGTACCCGTGAACAAAAAGCCACATTTTAGAAAGAAGCTTTTTGTTTTAAATACCATACCTTAATGCCTCATCTACTGATGTATCTAGCCATAGTTTACAGAAATAGATGGTTTGGAAACCTATTGTTGTACGTCTTTGTTTCACAGTTGATATTGAGTAGTACTTGAAAGTGCACAACATATGTGTTATCCTCTCTCTTTACGGTTAAAATTTTAAATATTTTCTACATCGAATGGTGGCGAATATTATAAAATCTTTTCTAAATAACGAATATTTCTGGATAGGGAACTAAAAGAAGCGTTTTGGTCTATTTGTTCAACCATGACCTTGTTGGCTAAAACAATAGCAAAACTAAAGACTGTGCACTCTCAATTTTAAAAAACCAGTACAAATAGGCACAACAATAGGTTTCTAAACCATCTTCTTCTATAAACCATGATCTATCATTGAGCTTCACAGTTTTTCTAAAACTTTGTTTTTATTTGCAAATGATTTCACCCACGCTCCTTGCACCTTGAAGCACCTTTCTGTGGTCTGTTGAATGTGGTTGAGTGAACAGACCTATTGAAACACTACATCGTCACCGTAAATTGCCTTATCAGATTTTGACATTTATTGTCATTTCATGGTACCATTTCTTGTTTTCTACCAAACTAATGATGTCCACGCCTGTTCTTCCTAAGCATCCATCTTAGAAATGTCTGTCCTTGTCTTTCTCTATCTCTTTTCCCTGCCACCTTCTCTGTTACCACTTTATATTCCAAGCCTCTCTATGCGATCTTCATTACACCATTTTTAAGTGTACATTGGTGGAATGACGCGCAGGTCATGGTAGAATTGTAAAGATTATAATGATTAGGAACAAAAAAGCAACGAAAAAGGATTGAAACCAACCTGGGTATCTTGATCATTACATGTCCTAAAAAGCTACATTTTTTTTTTCACTATTTGAATGAAACACTGCATGGTTATTAAATATTCTTTTTTCTTTGATCCTAATATCAATCTTCTATTTTTTATTCTTTTAATGTAAAGTAACATTTAAACTGTCCTTGATTTCAGAACAAGACTTGCGTCCAAACACTGGAAGGACATGCTCAGAATGTCTCGTCTGTTATTTTCCACCCTGGCCTACCCGTCATCTTATCCGGCTCTGAAGATGGTAACCAGTATCCCATTTTCACCTTTTTATATTTGTGTAGAAAAACAAACATTTGTTAGAATTATCAGTCTAAAATCAGTAAATAACATCCAATAAGATCGGAGAGCTCTTAAACCTGCCGCTCTCAGAGTAATGACTCTGAAAACCATAGTCAATAGAATGGTCTGGAAACCTTTTTCAACCGTCATTGTGCACAAAATGTATTTGTTGAGCAATTGAGCCCAAATGTTTCTTTTCTCCTCCTTCTTCGATGTATTCAAGTTTAAAATGAATCATAAAGATATTCCAATAAGAAATTCGTTGGACAGCCATTCGGTTAATTCATTTAGTCATTTTCTAAAATATTGAAAAAAACCTTGTGTACTGTTAAGATAGGTGATAGGCAAATACATTTACTATCTTCGTAAGATATTGGTTTATTTGCAAAGCACAAAGCGCCCACTGAATAGGTAGACTAATCGAGCAGTGTGACCCTGGTCCTTTCTCTTGATGTGACCACGACTCGTGATTCCTTTTGCTTTTTTGCCCGGAATTACAGAGAGCTGGTAAATTATCTCTTCACACCTTATATGATAGGTGTGAAGGTGGTTTCGAGCCCAGAGCTCTTTAAACAAGGGTCGACTGATCTAACCTCTCGGCCGCCCTATCCTTCCGACCGAAGACCATTTCAACATCCAGTATAGAACAACGAAATGAAACATAAGGCTACCAGACCCTCTACAGACTATGTGAAAACATACTTTCTGGATAAAGAAGGCTAGGGGAAAAGAATTGGTTTCGAAGAACACGCTATTCTTGTGTCTGGAGTCCTGAACCCTTCACATAGTGACTCAAAGGCTGCCTTATGTTACTCCTGTCATGTAACGTTACGTCGCATTGCGTTAAGTCATGTCATGTCATGTGCATGTACGTGTTAGTATGTTAACAGTGATAGTTACTATCTCTTTACATTAACTTCTAAACAGACTAAGTTTCGCATGCCTTAGATAAAGTTTGTAAATAGGAATATGATCATTGGTACATTGCTGTCTTAAAGGCGCACACGGATAGGTCATGTGATATGCTAAAATCCAATTCAACCAACCTTGAATATTCTCGGCGAGCACAAATATTTTATGTGGGGCTCGCTGGGCCTAAATCTCTGCTCACCAGTAAAAATCGTTAGTTACTTCCTCAAAACTTCTAAAAAAGGCCAAGAAGATTAGAAATACTTGAATTGCTTTCCCTTTCGCACTAGTGAGGATGTTTGTGAAACCAATCTTATTCGCAAAGATTCTGCGTCTCGTGTCTGTCCACAGCAAGATGATCAAAAGTTCTAATTGAGCTGAATTACCACGCAACATGCAAAATACCAAACGGCCAACCCATCCGTGTGCGCCTTTAAACTTGGTATAAGTTTATGAGCTCGGTTTGTTGTCACATGGTTTCTATAATGCATGATTTTCTCTTACCTTCTTAGGTACTGTTAGAATTTGGCATTCCAATACCTATCGTCTGGAGAGCACGCTGAATTACGGAATGGACCGCGTGTGGGGTATGGCCTGCATGAAAGGCTCAAACAATGTTGCCATAGGTTATGATGAGGGCAGTATCATGGTCAAGGTAACACTTCATATTAAACTTTTATGCATACATTAGGAAATACACTAATAAAGTAATGGTATTTTATCTTAGCTGGGGTCGGATACTCTTGCGTGAGGACTGCATATCATCTTGCATATGGTGGTATATCATATTGAAAGTGGTGGCTATGCTCTCTAGTTGGGTGAATGGCAGAGCGGCTTAAACGGTTTGCTATGTGCAGCTAAAGCCAAACTTAGTCGTTTAAGGTCAACATCTGGATGGATGTCCTTAGACAGGGCCTTTTTTAACACTAATACTGGGGGGGGGCAAATGCCCTCCCATTCTTCAACTTTTCCCCTCCAGTCATGGCATTTTTGACCCCATAATAATATCCCTTTTCGTAATTATTAGTTTGAAAAAGTCTATTTTGACCTTATTTCTTTGCAATCATAGAGGTGTGGTCAAAAGATTTTGTTCATCAGCCACTTATATCAGCTACTTATACAGTGGCGTTTCTGGGGGCTATTAACATATGCAGCAAAAGAAACTTAAGGATTCTAAGCCATTTTGAGACCTCAAAAATGACAAAATGTCAAGAGCTTCCAGGGGTGTCGTGCCCTGGACCCCTAATAGGGCCCTGTCCTGGACCCGTTGGGGGGGCTTACAGCAGACCCAGACCCCCAGTTTTTAGCTTCATTGCTTGAATAACTTCAGCAAATCATGACGAGACCGAAATCCCCATTATCCCTTTTTATGATTTTCTCCCCCACTAACAATTTCTTAAAAAAGGCTCTGTCCTTAGAGGTGTTGAGGACACCATCCTTTGTTGGATATTGTAGTTAGATAGTTGGTCTTTATTAGCTCACTCGCTTAACAGTATGAGCTATTACTAGCTTAGCTTTAAACCAACTGTAAATAAGGAGTTTATTATTATCATATTATTATATTATTTCGCTTGTCTATTCTGGGTGAATACAGTGCTCTATGCCTTAGGCAGAGCGGAATACACAGAGGTAGACTTCAGAAAAAACGCATATCTTTGTTGTAACTCTGAGTTTCACGCATTCATGCGATCATCAGACAACTGATTATACTATTCGCTAAAACGCATATTATAAGATTTATTGAAATTTTGTTTACGAAAAGGCTTACAATGGTTATTGGGTTGAGGTGTTAATTGTCCTAAAGTTACGTAAATAGTATTTGTTCTCATGTCGGCACTTCGAAATTAGTTCTATCGTCTATTTTATCTTATAATATGCGTTTTAGCGAATAGTATAATCAGTTGTCTGATGATCGCATGAATGCGTGAAACTCAGAGTTACAACAAAGATATGCGTTTTTTCTGAAGTCTACCTCTGTGTATCATATTATTATTATTATTATTGGAGATAAGGTCTCTTGTTTTTTACAGGCTAGCGCGTTTCCATTAACTTTACTTACTTGAATTACTAAGTACAGTATTTTGTCAACTTAAGCCATGCTTGAACACCCCTATGATTCTTACTCTGTCATTGGATTTGCCGAGCACATCTCTATTTCTTGTATTTATTCATTGTGGGATTGTTGAATTTTCAGCTTGGAAGAGAAGAACCCGCCATGTCTATGGATAATGCTGGGAAGATTATCTTCGCCAAACACAGCGAGATTTTGCAGGCTAATCTGAAGAATATCGGTGGTAGGTATAATGTTCAAGAGCAGTGCATAATTATCAGATCATAATCCAGTAATGACTATTCTGCGAAGTAAAAGACTCCAGCAAGTTAAGCCTCCATCTTGGCTGAAGAGTCTTTGAGCAGTTCTAATTGATAAATAAAACGAGGAGAAAATCACTCTCCAAAATCTCATACACTTCCCCAAAAATCCTATTGTTTTAATGGAAATACATACTTAGAAAATATTTGGAAATAATTTTGTTAGAAAATCTCGTACGCTAAGAGATTGAAATGCCCCTCTTAAATAAACTTCTTCTATTGTAGACACTGAGGTTAGGGATGGCGAGAGGCTACCACTTGCTGTGAAAGAAATGGGATCATGTGAGATTTACCCCCAGAATTTAGCTCACAATCCAAATGGAAGATTCGTAGTTGTGTGCGGAGACGGGGAGTACATCATTTACACTGCTATGGCATTGAGGAACAAAAGCTTTGGTTCTGCACAGGAGTTTGTTTGGTCATCTGACTCGTCTGAGTAAGTAGGGTTTAATTAAGATAATTTGTGAGAATGAAAATGAACCGAGTAGGACTCGAACCAAAGACCTCTAGATTCGTACCCTAGTGTGCTACCACTGCCCTACCAGGGCTTTAAGATTGATTTTTCAAATCCTGCTCTTTCTTTTTGTAAGTAGAGGTTTGTTTTTTGTTCGCTTTATTATATTTCATTTGTGAGAGTTTTGATGACTTTTCTAGCCCTTGTGCAGTGGAAAGAAGCACTGCTTTTATAATTTTTGCCTTATCTTTTTATACAGACCATCCTTATTCGAATTTACTAGAATAAACCTATCCTGTTTATTTCAGATATGCAGCCCGAGATGGCAACAAGATTAAACTGTTCAAAAATTTCAAAGAAAGGAAATCTTTCAAGCCGGACTTTGGAGCAGAGAGTAAGTGTAAAATTCTTTTCAGTACTATATTAGTCTGAATACTGTACATTCTCAATCATGCCTCCTTGTGGGCTTAGTCCTATTAAAATCCATCTCTTTCAACGGGGGGTTTATTGAGAGGTATTGAAATTTTGTCTAAAATGATGTTGTCAGTAGAATATCATTGTTTATATTTGAATCGTTCATGGAATAGTAAATATTGAGCCTTATCAATTTTGAAATACCTCATCTTTATATGATTTATCATGATTAAGATTGTGAGGGTTAGATAGTTTTTAGGGGCTCAATTGGGTTGTCCAAGGTGTTTTTTCCATCAACCTTTGAAATGATTAACTTGGAGTCTGTCTCAAAGAAGGATGTTCTGGTTGGATTTTCTTAAAATGATAAGCCGGGGGTGCGTTTATTCCAGACTCAATATTAGAATCTTTGTTAATTTTCTAGATATATATGGCGGTGCCCTCCTTGGCGTAAGATCTCCAAGCGGTCTCTCCTTCTACGACTGGGAGACAACGGAGCTAATCCGTCGGATTGAAATTCAGCCGAAGAACGTGTTCTGGTCTGATAACGGAGAACTGTGCTGTATAGCCACAGATGACTCGTACTATGTGTTGAAATACAGTCAAACTGCTGTCAACAATGCGATGGAAAACAAGGACGAGAACATGACAGCTGATGGTATTGAAGATGCCTTTGAGCCTCTGTCTGAGATCGAGGAAGTCATCAAGACTGGAGTGTGGGTCGGAGATTGTTTCATTTACACAAATTCAGGTTGGTGTAGTTGCAGCTTTAATATTTTGAAAAGTATTTGGAATCTCTTCCCGTCTCACTTTAGATTGAAGCAATGCATTATCCAACATACTGCCAACATAAGCCCCAGCATATAAGAAATGAACATGTAAGAAACAGCAGTCTTCTACCTTATAGAGTTTTTACTTTATTGCAATATTTTCATGTCTTTGTCAATACTGTAGGGACTTCTAAATAAGAGTAACCATTTTAGATATTGACGGCTGTGGTGCATTCCCCTCAGTTTAGTTAGGTGTTGACAAACAAATCATCTTAAAACTACTCCTTGTATAAGAAACAGGAAAGCCTGATTTGATATTTTGAGTTTCCAGTATGCGGGGAATTACTGAATTGAGTGTTATTTTTCTGTGACACTATCCCCAGGGGCTGTTAGCCTTTTAACATCGGGTGTTGTATTCTTCAAATATTGATTTCAATTGAACATTGTTATCGAATTTATCATGATGCTATTGATGCCACTACTTATATATTCTACGTGAGCAATAACAGGCAAAGCTATGTTGAAACTGCGGTGTTGGAATTATCATCATCCATGAATAGCTACCAGTGAAGGCTGTCAATATATCATGATGTAATTTACTCCGTGTCATGATATTTCTCTTCTTTGTTTCTTTAGTGAATCGTTTGAACTATTTCGTTGGTGGAGAAATTGTCACTGTCTCACATCTTGACAGGTAATTTTGCTTAGTTTGTCCCTATTTCTCAAAAATGAACAAAGAAAAGTGGATTTCTATTTCAGAGCCAGGTTAAATGGAACCTGCTCATTATGATGAAGTCCATATACATAACTCGTAAGAATATGTTCTTAACACAAGAATACATTATCCACAGTGAAGCATTTTCGTGTTTTGGATTGATTACTCCTTCAGAGCCATGTTAAATTAACATTTTTTCATAAGGCATGGTCTGACATGGGAAATTGAATAAAACTAGAGTAGGCTACTGCACTTGACATATGCCCCCACTGGATCTCAAAACCCAGTTAATGTGACCAAAGGCAATCGCGCTAGCCACTGTCCTAAACCAGTACAATAAGTTAGCTCAGTAGCTTTGAGGTATTTACAACTCCAGGCTTATCCACAGTGAGGTATTGATTTTTGTTCCAAACTAAATCCTTCTCCAGAGCTTTGTTAAACAATAATTCATAAGGTATGGTCTTGCATAGTAAATTGAATTTCACCAGAGTAAGCATGTTCTTAACATGAGAATATATTTCCAACGTTACAGGATGAAATTATATTTCTGTTGTTTTTAGGGACATGTACCTCCTTGGCTACATCCCCAAAGACAACCGCTTGTACCTGGCAGATAAAGAGCTGAACGTCGTCAGTTACTCTCTGTTGCTTTCTGTGCTCGAATACCAGACTGCTGTCATGCGCAAAGATTTCAACACTGCCAAAGAGGTAACTGATTCATGATATATCTTTAACACGTATTTTTATTTATACTTCCAATTTCCCATATTAGCTCTCATACAGAATCAGTATGTGTAGATTGGGATAAGGGCTTCAAGGATGGGTTAAGGATTTAAAAACGTTTTCAAAAATGCCTTAAACCTGGTTTCATTACATCACTTAGCATTACAATTGTAAGGCATCACCGGGAACTCGATAATTCTTTGTTCATTCCAGCCCATATACCTGAAAAATGTCTTTACTTTAGATTGACACTGTAGCAGGATAGAAGGAAGAGCATGACAAACAAGGCTACTGAGAGGGGTCCAAGGCTCTGTGGCATGAGAATGTATCAGCCTGCGAGAGACCCACCATTCTTCAAGCAGTAAAACTTGAATTATCAATTTAGTCAAGGCTTTTTAGCCCCCTAGCTGTCTACACCACCACTTTAGCTGGTCGTTTCTTATGATGAATATTCAAGTTCAGGAGCCAGATGTATTATAATTGTTTTTATACGGCATTTTTCTCAAAAGCCACCAAATAGGGGGGATATATTAGAGAGAAGGCTTGAGTGGGAGGGGGCCTCTCAAAGAGAATTTACTGCAATATTCTTGCAAAGATTTTATACTGTCTCCTATGATGCAGGAAATCTTTCAATTGCCTAATCCTCTCGTTTTCTCCTTTCGGCCTATCATTATTGACTTTCTACATTTCTCAAATCTCAGGTGTTGCCGACGATCCCCAATGAACAGCGGAATCGTGTTGCACATTTCTTGGAAAAACAGGGTTTCAAACAGCAAGCTTTGATGGTGTCATGTGATCCAGAACACAGGTAAATAAACGGAGATTCAATATTTGTTTTTGATGTAGCCACTGACTTTGCGCTTAATTGCTCCCCCAACTGAGTGCCGGGCCACCCAACCGAAATCGTGAATATTATAAGCATTTGACATATTTTTTCTAGGTTTGAGTTGGCAGTTCAAATTGGTGATCTAAAAGTTGGTTATGATCTGGCAGTAGAGGCTGATGTAAGATTTTTATACTATTTGTATTAATTGGTATCTGTCTCATGAGTGCGTAAACACAAAACGCGTAAACACATAACTCAGGGTCACAGAAGGACATGTCTGTTTCTTAATGTATTCATTGTGCTATATAATTGCTCTATACTGGCATTTCCTACTTGTGTTGGCATATTGCATATTCTTTGATATGTATCATATCGAGGCAGGAACAGTGCAAGACGACACAAATAGAAAAAACTTAGATGGAAAATTAAATATCATCTATAAAAAGTATTGTCAAAATTTCGCCCTGGCATACAGGGCTTCTTCAGGTTTACATTTACTAACGAACAAATGCGTGGCTATATACAAAATTTGAAAAGTGTTTACAGTGATATGGTTGGTTATTGCGTTATAATGGTGCTGCTACGCAGAGGATAGAATGGTGGCAATGATAATGGTGAAAGTAATAATTATTATATTAATTATTTTATTTCATAATTATAGAAATAATGATGATGAAATAGATGTATTGGAAAATAGAGGATTAGAGTATGACTTTAAATAGTGATTTGAAAATATAACTTGAATAATGAGGCAAGGTTGGATGTATAGATATGATTGTATATAGTTAGCGTTCAGTCGTTCTGAGGCAAGGTTAGATGTATAGATATGATTGTATATAATTAGCGTTCAGTCGTTCTGTTAAGTCCGTTGGGTGTAATATGTATTTTGCTCACTCTCCCACTTACTTGATCCCCCTTCTCATTACTTTAATGCCTTGTACAATTTTCGATATAAAGAATCTTAACTTTATTTTGCTTTCTCTTTTAGTCTGAGCATAAGTGGAAGCACCTTGCTGAGCTTGCCATCCAGAAATGCGAATTCCCATTGGCACAGGAATGCCTCTTCAAAGCACAAGATTATGCTGGTTTGCTGCTCCTCGCCAGCTGCTCTTGCGATGCTATCATGATGCTTAAGTTGGCATCTGAGGCAGAAAAAAGTGGCAAATACAATGTCGCTTTCCTTGCCTATTTCTCTCTTGGAAAGTGAGTACAATATTTTTGGGATTCTGTTTTCCTGGCAATTTGAATGAGAAATTCAAAATGAAAATTAAATCTTAATCTTTCCTAAAAGCAACAAAGTCCCAAGGAATGAATATAGTAGCTCAGGAATTGGATCATTTTAGATGGTCGCTATTTTAGACTTTCAACAATATTTTCAGAGGGGTTGCAAGTATGAGCATTAAATCAATAGTCTCCCATGACTTGATGTTTTTCAAAATGCTGTTTGCAATATCTTTTTTCTGTTTTGTACAAAAATAAAGTTGCTTGATGATTTTCTAAATACGTTTAATTTACTTTTAACAAATGATTTTAATGTAAAACTATTTTGCCAATCTTTTCAGACTAGAAGCATGTCTAGAATTACTCTGCAAGTCGAACCGACTACCAGAAGCGGCCTTCTTTGCTCGAACCTACCTACCCAGTGAAATATCCCGCATCGTTCAGTTATGGAAGGATGACTTGGCAAAGACAAATAAAAAGGCCGCCGACTCGTTGGCTGATCCTACGCAATATGAAAACTTGTTTCCAGACCTCCAAGAAGCCATCAAAGCGGAAGAGGTAAGGATAAATAGACGATCAAACTTACCATCGATACTTCTGAAAATTATCTGAAAACAAAATTGACAACCATTTAATTTTCTATGTGTTCTTAGGGACTCCTCCTCTCAATAATTATCTCATGTAATTCAATAAATTTTTTCCCCGTTGGTTATATTATATTTTGATTGTATTCTTTATTTGTCAACAGTTGTAACTTTTTGCAACATTGTATTTTAGTATTGTAGTTTTGTTTAGTTTAGCTATTTAATTATATGGTGGTATTTAAAATAAAAATGAAACTGAATTGCTCATCTATGACTAGAGACAATTAATGTCTATACTTATATTTTTGGTATTTTTACCAATAAACGTTTTGATATAATCCCATGTTATTTTTGCAGTTCTTGTCCAAAGAAAGAATGCTGTTGAGGCCAGCTTCAGACTATAAGAGTGTACCAGTAAGTTAACTACTCTTTTATAAGAAACTAAGGTTGCACACTCAATAATGTTTTTATTTGAATTAAAACTTTAACTCTAGTATAACCTGTAAAGTATATACTACCCTGTCGTTGCGGGTCAGAATTCATCCATCATATCCCTGCGTGTCGGCAGACGTGAATGAAAAAGTTGGCACCAGGAATGGCATGAAACTTTGCTCGATTGGCAAAATCAGATAAGTCAAAGAGACAAATCCATGGACCGGTAAACCCCGGCTAGCAGGGAAAATGGCCAGAATATAAATTCTGTTTAGTTTTTGTATATGTCAAGTATAACATTAAATGGGATATTGCAAATTAAGCTTCTCTTGGTGAATCCAAACATAACATTTGCATATGAAAACCGAACTCTTCTGTTTTTAAGAGCTGATCTCCATAATAAATCTTTTTAGTATGATACTAGTTTTCATGATCCAATAACTGTGCTAAAGCATTTCCTTGTTTATTGCCAACAGAGTAACCTGGATAGAAATATCTTTGAAGAAGTGCGAGCCGCCCCCGAACAAGCTGAGCCAGCTGAAGATATAGTGGTATTTATTCCTAGTTCTCTTTCACTTGTTTTTATTCAGGCATACAGCTCATTGGTGTGTACTTTGCCCATGTTCTGCACTGTGTTGGAGGGTCGTGGGTTAAAATCCTGGCCAATCTATGCAAAATATTTCAAGGATTTTCTTACTGCGGTTTACAAAAAGATTTCATTGCACCATTAGTGTATAAAATCATTGCAAACTCACAGGAAAGTTGCTCCCAATTGAGGCTATGACTAATTCCGTAAAAATTCTGGTTCGATTGTTCGTCTATACATTAGGCGTTTGTTGCAGTGAGTGAGGGAGTAAATATTTAACATGCTAGTCTATGAAAGACCGAAATAGGGTTTATTCCCAGAAGGGGTGAGTTATTATTCACTGTCATTATATAAAGTAGTATCTAGGGGTCCTAGTTTCTATAATTGACATGCTTCAGTTTACGATTCAAGACAAGAATGCTGGTGCATTAAGCCAAAAAATGATTAATTAAAAATTTTAAATTTGTGATGATCTAGAATGATGATAAACCTTAGTTAATCAAGGATATGATGTATTGTGAATTTCATTACGTCTTCAGGATGCGACTGAAAATCTTCGAATTTCCGCTGATGATGAAAAAGAACAGCGCCTACCGCCAGTAAGTGGTGAACAGCCGAGTCAAATACCCCAGGAAGCACCTGATGTTAGCGTGACACCCGCAGCGGAACCTGAAACCGAGGCTGATACCGGAGGTGGTGCACGATCTGAGAGTCCTGTGAGTAATCATGATGTTAATAACACTGGAGATGGATATAATTGAAAGCTTTTGCATATATTCTAATAATGTCATCAATGTGATAGGTCCCGTTCAATGTGGCAGTAGTAAAAGCAGCAAATTATTTCATGAATCTTTTGATTTTCTATACGACCTATGATGTTATTTCTAACGCACCAGCCTTAATAAGGCATAATGGTAGCGTACACTACATGCTAGTAAATAAGTTCCTTGTATGATGATATATTGTAGACATTAATGCATACCTGTTGCTTCGCAAGGACAAGATCGGATGGCAAAATTGCCAGGCTTTGTGGCTTTCCAGCTGATGCAAAAAGCATTTTCTTCCGCACACATGAGTGGCAAAGCTGTGGAAAATGGAATACAAAAGCCATCAAAGTTTTAGTTGTTCAAAGGTTCTAATTGTTTGCAGATAAATTGTTTCTAAATTCAAAGACAAAGATATCATTTAGTATTTGGCTAAACCTTCGGTCCGAACATTAAGACTGTAGCCCCCTTTTTCTCTCTAATCCGACCAATTACATGAAAATTTGACTTGTATTATTTATTACCTGGTTGCTTCTTTGCCTCTGTATTGTGAAGTAAGTGTATTCTTGTGTGAATTGTGGGTTCTTTAGAAGCCTCTGTCTTTGTTTTTGCAATGCACAAGATAGCAGACCTGATCATCATACATTGGGTGATTGATTGCCCATCTCCAATAGCTAGGCTGGTTTGAACATTATTGATACCTATCAGACAATATCTAAATTGGAATTTTGCTTTTCTCTCATAGGATCTGGAAATTGACAGTGACCTAGACAACTTTGAGGACGTGGGTGATGGAGATGACGTAAGTTAATCTCGGTCTTTGATTGGATGGGAAAAATCCTGAATAACTTGACCAATGGGGCTTTAGCGTACATAGCTTAAATAATTTGAATGAGATCTCGACAAAGCGGGCTGGCCTGGTGATTTTATCAACACAAGTTAGAAATTCCAGGGGTTTGGCCAAAACACCAATCTTGGCCAAACGGACTAGCCTGTGTTGCCGGGGCAGCCTACTCCATATTAAAAAGCCCCTGACTTCCTACTCATCTCAGCCCGTGTGGAATTTTAATGTAAGCCTAAGGCAAGATAAGGAGAGTCTTTGAATTTCCGCTTGTTCACACTTGTACATGAGATTTTTCATGTTAAGGGTTTTTAGGAATTGCCGACCTGACAGCAATGAGGGAAGTGATTTACCGCTCACCTGACTAATAGCTGGATCTTTATAACCGGAATATGACCTTTACCAGAATGACTCTAAACCGGACTGTGACATGAACCGGAATGACTTCAAAGAGACTATGACCTTAACCAGAGTGACTTTAACCGGACTGTCACTTTAATTAGAGTGATTTTAACCGAACTGTTAACCGAACTAGAGATACTTTAACCGGACTGTCACTTCAATTAGAGTGATTTTAACCGAACTGTTAACCGAACTAGAGATACTTTAACCGGACTGTCACTTCAATTAGAGTGATTTTAACCGAACTGTTAACCGAAATAGAGATACTTTAACCGGACTGTCACTTAAATTAGAGTGATTTTAACCGAACTGTTAACCGAAATAGAGATACTTTAACCGGACTGTCACTTCAATTAGAGTGATTTTAACCGAACTGTTAACCGAACTAGAGATACTTTAAAGATACTGTGAACTTTAAAGGAGTGATTTGAACGGGACAGTGACCTCGATCAAAGTGACTTAACCTGGAATCAACTTTAATTTGTTTTTCAGGACCTGGATCTGGATGACTTAGATGATGACTAAAAAGAGAGTCTTTAATGGAAAGACAATCAAACTCACATAGACGCTTATACTTGCAAAATCGTAAGTCAATTTATTAACATAGTATCAATGGTAATTTCAAAATACTGACTGGGAAATGATATCTCTTTCTTAATGCTCATAGAATATCACTGGCTGAATCAGAACAATTTTTGAATACAAAAGTTTCTTGTCCCTCTAGCTTGCAAATTGTTCAAACTTCGCAATGTGGCTTCGTCGTATCATAGTTCCTTAAGAATCAACTTTCAGTTGGTTTCATTTATGTAACTGTTTGACCTTTGATATGAAAATTCAAGGATATAATTAAGAACCCAGCATGTGTGTGAAGGTAATTTAAAACAGAGAAGAACAAAGAATACTAACAATTATATCAGGAAAGATCATCGACCACTTTTGAAAAGTAGTTTTACGTGAAAGATGGGTTGTTTGAAATCTAATGTCAGAGGGTAAGCTTAAAATCAAAATAATCAAGTGTGTATGAAAGAAATCTAAGGACAGAAAAACAAATGAAGCTATCAATATTTGAAAAAGGCCTAAATTTGCTTCTGGAAAGTAGCTCCATATGCATATATATTTCTAGTTTGAGTGATAAGAATGTTCTATCCTAGAATTTAAAAGGTTTAATTTGGAATTGAGCACTGATAATCCACAAAGAGATTTGAGACAAGAGAGAATTAATAGCATTATTGAAGAGGGCCTAAAGACAACAAACAGATTGTGGTTCCTTGTGAAAATATAGTTGTTGAACAGTCTTTGAACAGTACAGAGCTTGAGGATAGTTAAAAATTAGAAAAATAGTGAAACTTAATAACTACTTCGACCTTCTGACACTAATCGGAGTAGTACATCAGAAAGAGAACGAAAATGAAACCTAATGAATTGTAATGAAACATGATAACCACCAAAGTTTAGCGTCTGACACTCATCAGAGTGGTAAATCAGAAAGAGAATGAAAATGAAACACTTAAAAAGCCCAAACGAAACTTCATTAGTAGTTCCTGATTTGATTTGAGTGATGGAATGGGAATATTTGATTTCTCACACTAGGAGGCAGGGTCGGAATTAAGAATTGAGAATCAATAAAGAAGTAAATACATTTGGTCTAATCAAGGCTGTTTCTGACACAATATTCGACATGATAGTCACCACTTATCATGACAAGCCTTTGATATTTAGCGGGGCAACGTTTCGGGAGAGATCCGTCTCCCATCATCGGGCAATGAGCGCCAATTTCTCAGAAACCTCCTTTGAGGTTCACTCTGTGTTCACACCTTTCGATCCGACCTTTGCTTAAATAGGGATGAAACCACATTTCTCATTGCCCGATGATGGGAGACGGATCTCTCCCGAAACGTTGCCCCGCTAAATATCAAAGGCTTGTCATGATAAGTGGTGACTATCATGTCGAATATTGTGTCAATAAAGAAGTCTTGGAACTGAGAAAGAGAAAAATCAACAACATTGAAAAAATCCTAAAACAACATCTGGATTGTATTGATCCTTGTGAATGAATAGTTCTTGATTTGAGTGATGGGAATATTTGACCTTTAACGTTAGAAGGCAGGCTCGGAATTAGGAACGCAGCATGCATGTGAAAGAAATCTAGCCTTTGATAAAAGCCACGAACAACGCCGATTATCGATAAACCGTTTGATTTCTCGAGAAGCTACGAATAATGAGCAAGATGCCAAATCTGCCAAACCGATAAATTATTTTATGGATTAAATGATTATTTCACGTACTCTTCACTTAAGGCGATAAACGAATTGCGGCGACGGGTCCGCGTTTAGGGAGCAATAATTTGTTTAATGTATTTTGGCAGATTGAGCAAACAATGCAAAGGTGGGCTCATTTAGATAAACATATTAGCGAGAACAGTTTCAAAGTCATCAACAAACCGCTAGTAATAAATGTTGAAAATCAGCATGAATATTAATGTTTGGCTGTCTTGCGAATCTAGCAAAGCGAAGTTTAATGTCCGTTCTGTTATTAGATTGACTTAGTGCTTGCTGCATTTAAGTAGGATTTCATAAGTGAACGCCTCATAGATTAGGGCTATTGTTTCGCTCACTACGGTGTCTGGCCAGCTGTTGTTTCCCTCTCTTAAGGGGGGGGGGGGGTAATGTTTCATTGTCTCTTAACGTACATATTGTGCAATTATAGTATTTGTGACCCTTACATCGACGCTGTTCAGCAAGGAATCTTACCTGTTCCTTCCTTGTGTCAAGGGTCTGTCGTTGAAGTCATTCATTTGCTACAGTCTATGTTTTAACCAAGGTGTACAGTGCAGGGTTTTTAGTAATTTGGAAGGACTTTTGCAGTAATGTGGATTGCTTTCAGTAATGTTGAGGATGTTCAGTTATGAGGAAGGTGTTCAGTAATTTGGAGGGACTTTTGCAGTAATGTGGAGGGTGTTCAGTAATGCGAAGGGTGTTCAGTTCTGAGGGTAGACTTTTGTAGTAATGTGGAAGGTGTTCAGTAATTCGAAGGGTGTTCAGTAATGTGGAGGGTGTTCAGTAATTTGGAGGGACATTTGCAGTAATGTGGAGGGTGTTCAGTAATGCGAAGGGTGTTCAGTTCTGAGGGTAGACTTTTGTAGTAATGTGGAAGGTGTTCAGTAATTCGAAGGGTGTTCAGTAATGTGGAGGCTGTTTAGTAATTTAGAGGGACTTTTGCAGTAATGTGGAGGGTGTTCAGTACGGTGGAGAAGGTTCAGTAATGTGGAGGGACTTTTGTAGTAACTTGAAGGGAGCTCAGTAATGTGGAAGATATTTTACCATATTTTGGAAGGTATCCAGTAAAATGGAGGGACTTATGCGGTAATATGGAGTCTGTTCAGAAATATGGAGGGTGCTCAGTTATGCGAAGGATGTTCAGTTTAAGCAGGAGGATGTTCAGTAATTTGGAGGGACTTTTGCAGTAATGTGGAGGGTGTTCAGTAATGTGGAGAATGCTGAGTAATGTATAGGGATATTATCAGTAAGGTGCAAGGATATCTTAGAGTAATTTCGAGGGCGTTCAGTAATGTTGAGGGTGTTCTGTAATTTGGAGGATGTTAAGTAATCTTGAGGAACTTTTGCAGTAATTTGGAGGGTGTTAAAAAGTGTTGACATTGTTGAATAAGGTGGAGGGACATTTGTAGTAAGGTGTTCAGTAATATGGAGGGTGTTCTGTAATAGCCATGGAGGGTGTTCATTAATGTGGAGGGTGTTCTGTAATGTGGAGGGTGTTTACTAATCTGGACGGACTTTTGCAGTAATTTGGAGGGTGTTAAAAAAATGTTGACATTGTTGAATAAGGTGGAGGGAGTTTTGAAGTAATGTGGAGGGTGTTCAGTAATGTGGAGGAACTTTTGTAGTAATGTGGAGGGTGTTCAGTAATGTTGAGGGTGCTCTGTAAGGTGGAGGGTGCTCTGTAATGTGGAGGTTGTTTAGTAATATAGAGAGACTTGAAAAATATGGAGGTTGTTCAGTAATGTGAAGGGATATCTTACTGTAACATGGAGGTTATTCAGTAATGTGAAGGGATATCTTGCTGTAATATGGAGGTTGTTCAGTGATGTGAAGGGATATCTTACTGTAACATGGAGGTTATTCAGTAATGTGAAGGGATATCTTGCTGTAATATGGAGGTTGTTCAGTAATGTGAAGGGATATCTTACTGTAACATGGAGGTTATTCAGTAATGTGAAGGGATATCTTGCTGTAATATGGAGGTTGTTCAGTAATGTGAAGGGATATCTTACTGTAACATGGAGGTTATTCAGTAATGTGAAGGGATATCTTGCTGTAATATGGAGGTTATTCAGTAATGTGAAGGGATATCTTGCTGTAATATGGAGGTTATTCAGTAATGTGGAGGGATATCTTTCTGAAATATGGAGGGTGCTCCCTCGCTAAGTCAAGGGACCAGTCGTTGAAGGAAGAGGCATTTGTAGTAAGTCTAAGTTAGCTATGTTGCTAGAAATTAAATAACCGCCTTCTCCGTATAAACTCACAACAAAAGCAACAGTAGCCGAAGGATTTACTTGCCAGGCAGCCATCACTTGATATTAATACTGAACAAGATTAAAGAGCATGATTTTGGAGGTCAATCAAGAAAAAAAGGTTAAGTGACTTTGAAGTAAAAGCTAGCTATGACCAGGACGTTGCTCTAGATGGTCAACCACTATTCTCTGCCCTTTATAGAGATGCAGTGCATTTCACTGTGCTCCTACTGGAACTAACGCTAATCAGCCCACCCAAGGCAAGCACGTTAACCAAAACTTATTCACTGCGGAGCTCAACACTAGCTATGCCCAGAACGTTGATTTAGATGGACAACCACCTTGCTTTTTCACAATACTACCCTGATAGGAATGCAGTGCATTTCACTGTGCTCCTACTGGAACTAAGGCTATTCAGCCCATCCAAGCACGTTACCCAAACTGATTCACCGCGGAGCTCAACACCAGCTATACCCAGAATGTTGATTTAGATGGTCAGCCACTTTGCTTTTTCACAATACTACCCTGATAGGGATGCACTGCATCCTAGTGTGCCCCTGCTGGAACTAAGGCTATTCAGCCCATCCAAGCACGTTACCCAAACTGATTCACCGCGGAGCTCAACACCAGCTATACCCAGAATGTTGATTTAGATGGTCAGCCACTTTGCTTTTTCACAATACTACCCTGATAGGGATGCACTGCATCCTAGTGTGCCCCTGCTGGAGGTAAGGCTCTCTAAGGCAAGCGCGTTAACCAAAGCTCCCGCCATGCCCACTACGCTGAGCTGCGTTTCTACGCACCGAAGTAATGGCTAAAAGCACGTCTACTATTTCGACTGAAAACAACACCGCTTTGGAAATCCTCACAACAGAAATCAAACAAAAAAACGCGAATCCTAAATCTGCACTCTCGTTGCGACGAGAAAGTCGAGAAAAGGCTTTCTTTGACAGCGCACGAAAGCCTTGGAATCACTCATCGCCCAGTTGTACTCCAGTTAAAACTTGGCTTTGTTAAGTACCAGCGGCAAAACCAATACGTTACAGTGGGAAATTAAAAAACCAGAAGAAATAATTTCTAGACTTCCCACTGACACACACAAAGCGCGCACACGTTAGTTTTTCGTTTATCGACAGTATCTTCTCCCTTCCTTATGAATATTTATGGCGCCCTGTGGCGCATTGTCTAAAAGATTAGACCAGCAGCTGACGTCAGCAATGGAAAAGGCGGGATTCTAGCATCGATGTATTGTTTGGCTCGGCTGCCTATCTCTCCAGCTAAAATGACTTTTACGGCCCTTCAATTAAACACAGTGGTATAATATAAGGAATGCGGAGTGGTAAAATGGGTTGTTGTTAAATAATTTACAGTTTTCGACTGCTGTAGATATTGAAAATTGATGGGAAATTGTTTTATTTTGTGTTTTAAGAAGGCTTTTGTCGTATTTGTTGATGAGAGATAACGTTCGAGTCTGGCTCAGATATTTCGTTTAGGTGAAAGAGGCAAGCGAGCCTCGTTTTTGTTTGCCCATCTAAAATCAGGTTAGCAATAAACGTCAGCCATTTTGACAAATTATTCCAGAACTTTTGCAATAGACGGTTGGATACCAAATCTCAAAGATTCAATAATTTCGGTTGGACTCCAAAGTGGCTGTCACAACCCTTAGGAGGCTTGAATTTTGTAAAATTAATTTTTTTGTCTAGGGGCTCGCTCTAAACTGGATTTCGATTCCCACTTTAGAGCCGGGACCTCGAAATATACCAGGAGCTCACGCTAAAGATACTGTCCCCCAATGGAGAAATTTACGTATCATGATGATTTTTGATTTGTGGAGCTGGAGGTTTGTTTTGTAGCAAGCCATGCTCGTTTGCAAGCCCTGCTCTTCGTTTGGTTTAGTTGTGCAAATTTGGTTGCCAACTTTAACTTTTGCAGGCCCTTCAGTTATTGGAGTGCGAGTTGTTATTTTGAAGTTGTAGATTGATTTGAAAAACAGTATTTTTACCGTTGAGTTTTTCTCTTATTAGAGGTTTTATCAGGATGAAGCTTGTTCACCTGTCGAGGTCACTTATTACTTGTCCTACTTGTGATTCTCTTTTTCCTTCTCACTACACCCCCGGCCAATACTGATACTTCCAACTAGTACTAGAGTAGTCTTTGATCCATACAGAATTTCAGAGTAAGGATGAAAAATGGGAAACATAGAAAAAGATACGTGTAATATTCACGAGAGTAGTAGCTGCGTCAGAAAAATGAAGTGAATAAGAAAGCAACGAAGTCCTATACCAATCGAGTAATGTTTTGTGAATGACAAATGAGTTGATTAGGATTGAAACCTATCACTATTGACTTTGTGCGTGATTGCTCTACCAACTGAGCTATCAGCGCGCTCAATTTGTTTGACCAAATCGATTTACATCAATCACACAAACGCTTTACTCAAAAGTGGCAAAAACCCAAGCATGGGTCCCATTTGTAACTACAGGCTTGCAATATTTCAAGGCAAATTTACTATCTTTACGGAAACCCCTATAATTCGCGGAAACTCATTCACGGTAGACTCACTTATCTGTCCATTAAACAGAGCGAGAAATTGCTTGCATTAAACTGGTTGGATGCATTTCTCACTATATGCTTGTATTCCTTCAGAGAAAAATTTACTTTGATGGCAAAATTGAATTGTATCACGGCAAACTCTTATATTTGACGGCAAAATCTTTCACGGCTAACTCTTATATCCGTCTATAAAACAGAGGGAGCTTTGCATTAACTGGTTGGGTGAATTTCTCACTAAATGCTTGTATTTCTTCAGATAAAATTTACTTTGATGGCAAAATCGAATTGTTTCATGGCAAACTTATATTTCACGGCAAAAGCTTTCACGGCAAACTTTTTTATATCCGTCTATAAAACAGAGGGAGCTTTGCATTAACTGGTTGGGTGAATTTCTCACTAAATGCTTGTATTTCTTCAGATAAAATTTACTTTGATGGCAAAATTGAATTGTTTCACGGTAAGCTATTATATTTCACGGCAAAAGCTTTCACGGCAAACTTTTTTATATCCGTCTATAAAACAGAGGGAGCTTTGCATTAACTGGTTGGGTGAATTTCTCCCTAAATGCTTCTTTTTCTTCAGAGAAAATTTACTTTGAGGGCAAAATCGAATTCTTTCATGGCAAGCTATTATATTTGACGGCAAAATCTTTCACGGCTAACTCTTATATCCGTCTATTAAACAGAGGGAGCTTTGCATTAACTGGCTGGGTGAATTTCTGTATTTCTTTCTGTATTTCTTAAAAATGTTTGTATTTCTTCAGGGAAAATTTACTTTGATGGCAAAATTGAATTGTGTAACGGCAAACTCTCTATATTTGACGGCAAAGTCGCTATCTCTCTTGTGGGAAATTGCGTATAGATTTGCTTGGATTGAACTGACCAGGTGACTCAGTTGAAGTGGCATTGTAACGACAAGATAAACCATCACTATGCAACGATCCTTTATCCTGCGTGCAGACCGTTATCCTCCAAACAGAAACGATACTCCTTCTACTAGAAGGGTCCTGGTCTTTACACAGGCTGCCATTCGTAATCACAGAGACCTGCTTAGGCTGTGTTGGTGGCCTCAGCGTAGCCTAAACTACTATAGAAGCTTAAATTAGCTATATTATCATAGTACAACTAATTATAACAATAACGCAAACAATAACAAGGTAAACACGGTATAAAAGACTTATGTTTATCAACAATGTTCACGTACAAAAAACATTGATTTTTGATACAAAGAACGTTTAGTAAACAAGAGCTTATACCTCCTCTAATCATGACAATGGAGTTGTAGTTGTAGTTTGAAAGACCCTTGATTGCACTTCTTTTTTATGAGGACGAATTGCGCTTCTCCGCTTGCCAGTTGTATCTTTCTCCGTTCGGGCGGTATGTACTGGATGTTACTGTTGAAACGAATCGCATAGGGATGCTTTCACCCACAGTTGTCATTCCAGTCGTTGAGTTTTAGTAGAATTTCGTGATAGAAAATGGCCACAGACATCCAAAATAGTACAGGCACTTGCAACGTCTTGCAGAAAGAGACTCGTAAGGCTCTCTATGTTATGTGTTAGGGTCATCAAGGAGGCTAGAAATCTGCGCGATTTTGGGCTAAAATCCGCCGTATCGCTGATTTGGAGTATAAGGTGACTGACTCTCCAACTGTAAAACTAAGAGAAGCCATCCGTTTTGCTGTGAAATACGTGAATACTTCTGTCAATCTGTAGATATCTATAAAGATTCCCTATTTCATGTTTCATTTTCAAGAAAATCCGCACCCGGTAAGGATGAAGAATTCTGTGTTCCGCCACGAATTTTCGATGCCAGAGTTCCACAAACCCTGGTGAGCCCCGCCTTCGTATTATTGTGTTAAAACTCTGCCAAACCTCATATCATTGCATTGAATATATACATGATAATCAACTATCGTCAAGATAACGAGATTGCTTATGCCTTTCATAGTGCTCAACTTGCGGAGATTTTTGAATCAGAACTAAGAAGAAAGAGAGACTATTTCACACAACTCTGAGTTTCATGTTTTCACAATCATCAGGTGTACAAGAATTCTTGTACACCTGATGATTGTGAAAACATGAAACTCAGAGTTGTGTGAAATAGTCTTTCTTTCTTCTTAGTTCTGATACATGATAATCAAGATATTTTCACATTCATACTTATCTCTAATAAACTCTAAACGCATACCCAATTTGAAATTTCAAAATCATTCCTGAACTTTACTAGATATTTGATACACAACCTGTATCTTTTTTAAACTTAATAAACTCTACTTAACCCTTACTAAACTCTTACTGAACTCTTACTAAACTTCACTAGACCTTAAAACCAACCGTTTCCTATCTGAACTTTACCAAACCAGACCATACTTAACCAACCCTGATCAAGTAATTGATGAACCCTTTTAACCCTTACTAAACCTTAAACCATACTTATTTCTACTAAACCTTTACTAAACTTAAATCAACCCTTTATACCAAACATACTCTATCTGAACTTTACAAACCATACTCTTCCCTTACTATACCCTGATCGAAACTTAGCTACTAAACCATACTTAGTTATTATCTTACAATTAATGAACATCTGAACCCTTATTTTATTCTACTTAACCCTATTACAGCCTTAGTGCTAAACTTTACTAAACCCTATTAAACCCTTACTAAATTCTTACTAAAATCTTCCTAGATCCTTACTATCTAAACCGTAGCTGAGGGTCATATAGAGGTTCCAAGGAACAAGGAAACATGCCAATGCCCAAAATTAAAAAGGGAACAAGGGAATATGTGACAAATTAGAAAGGGAACACGGGAACTTTGACAGCAAGCAGGGATCAGGGAAGACAAAAGATCGACATTGCTTCTTAGAACAATGAGGGAGCAGGAGAACATATGACCCCCCCCCCCCTATATGAGCCTTGTAGCTGGACAAGACCAAACCTTGTTTACCTCTACTTGGCCCCTGGTTTATGCCCTTTGTAAGGTCATGTTGAGTTAAATCAAAAACAATTTCATCCATCTATATTCATATAACAAATGTTTTACTTCTTTTTAATGTGAAATCAAAGAGTCATAAATCTAATAAGATATCATCCTAGATACAAACGAATTATATATGTTGATCCACCAAAGATTCGTCTTTGGGTTGTTGTTATGTGACTTTTTGACTTTGAAAACACTTTGAGAATCAATTATCGTTCAAGGCTGGTCATGGCTAGTGTTATAATAAAAAAGAGAGTCTTTCTTTTCGAAGTTACGCTTTGAGATACGAAAAAACTGATAAGGATTTAAATCTAAAAGCAAGGCCAGTCTGATTATTATTCTCAAAGTTGCCATTTAGGGTACGACAATACTGATCTGAATCTTCAAGCAGGACCTGTGTTACTATAAAAAAGATTGCATTTCTTTTCGAAGTTATGTTTTAATGAATATTCAAGACGAAACAATACGGATAACGGTGTGGCTAACCCATGCTTAAGTTCATTATCTCGCGCCATTATCCCAATAACGTTCATTTGTCACCAAGTCTAGACATGTGCGCTGTATTGGATTAAATCAAGAACGACACATGTGCCTCCACTGTGTAAGGCGAATGTACTGTAGTAAGGACACTGGCTTACTGGCGTACTTCTCGCCTGGCAGAGCCATTCAAACGTGGCAAGGTGGGGTGATGAACTTTGCTTCCAGACCACGTGGCTTTTCTTGGAAATTCTTAAAGAAAAAGCCCATAACCCTTCTTTTTAAAACATCGTCGTATTTTGGAGTTATTTTGGAAATCAAGTAATAATATTGAAAAAACAGGTATACACAATGAAATATTCAAATGAAATACAATTTTTTCTAATAATGTCGAAGTTCGTCTTACGAAAAGTGAGGCTTTCTGAGTCACCCCCATTACCCCACCGTGAACGCCTCTTGCCCATTGTGACTGTAGCGTTGAAAGTGACAAAGGCAAGGCCTACCTCTCTTACCCTTGAGAAATTAATTCGTTTTTTCTTCTAAGACTCTTTCAATAATCAACTGTTTGCTTCTCTGGTTGTTTCTCACTATGTGAATGTTTACCTTTTTTCTGATTGGTCGATTGTCACCCTCTGGGTATAATGATTCGTTAGGTTCTATATTCGTTCTCTTAGTGACGTAGACGTACAATACTCTGATGAATTTTCAGACGCAAAAATTCAGCGGTTATTATGTTTCACGTTTTTCCAGTCACCCTGAAGTTTTCTACCAATCAATGAATATCCCTTTAAATGTTTGTTAGGTTTCATTTTCGTTCTCTTTTTGACGCACTACTCCGATGAACGCCAGACGCAAAGCTTATCAAAAAGTCCACTGTTAAACTGCATTGCTAAACTGATTAAGGGTGCGTTTATGTATGCCCAATATACTTAGATCAATAATGCAGCCTCGTAATCGCTTTAATTCGAATTCATAAGACATCGAGCTCCGATCCACCGACTTATAATAAGTTGAAAGACAACTTTGCGATTATCCCAGGCTAAAACATGCTTTTCGCCGAAAGTTTGTTTTTCGATCACGCAAGATATTGTTCGCTGTAACATTTCTGAATAATGAAATTCTCGAATCACTGGGGAGGGTATTTCCTTTAAGTAATTGTGCATGAATCGAAAGCTCTTAATTGGCTTCCGAAATTGGATTTCCGCCTCTCTTATATCCGGTCGGTGAACCGGGCATCCATTCTGCGGAATGCTGCTGAAGCGGTCTGGTTGCTTTGTAATCTGTGTTTTTCTGCTGTTTTGTCAAGTTTATGTCGGAACTGTGGTTTCAGGAATCCGGGGGTAATGTTAAGGCAGAATTACAAATTTCCACTACCAGGAATTTTCAGCAGGGTGGATAGAATCTTACTATTTACCTCTAGAAACTTACTTGTTACCTCTGGTACGGGGTGAAATAATGTCACACACTGTTTCTTCTAGAAATAATGCACTTTTTGAAATAATGCCTCTTGCGTCCCTGGGTAGGCTAGCGCTTTAACCTAACTCATTCACGAATGGGAGCATAAAACATAATAGGACCTCATGTTAGTCAGTGTACACTGTACTATGCAATATTTAGGGATGTAGTGCAAAATACCGTTTTCCAGATGCAAATAAGAATGGTGTAGCCTTTTGTCGCCTGCCCGTTGAACATAAACTCGTTGGCTCGCAAATAGGAGCATTTAACATACTATGTGCCCAAATATGCTATACATTATATAGTGCATGCTATCGTTTCCTTGCTGGGAAAAATGCCTCTGGTGTCTTTTCGTAGGATAGCATGTTAAACATGAACTCATGCGCTCACAAATGGAAGCATTGAATATACTATGACCTCAATTACTATTACATGTAGTGATGAAGTGCACGTTATCGTGCCCCGGACGGAAATAAGGCCTCTAGTGGCCTTTCGTTGGCTAGTAGGTGAAACATTAAGTCACTGACTAATATAAAATGATAAATTTCTATCGTTTTGTCTTCTGGCTCGAAAGCTGTTTGACGGAGAAATTATATTTCAGATTGTTTCTGAAACATGGAAAATCGGATGTTGCAACTCACCTCACCTAGGTGGAGCTATTCGTAATACCTGTTCACAAACACAGGATATGGATTACTTAAGTTTGTGCATGATGCCGATATCTTGATATTCAAATAACTTCAGATAGACGTGGCGATTTCCTCTTTGAATAAACACAGCCTATGTTTAGATTTAAGCCTAAAGCTGCTTAACGTATCTAATGGCTACTGTATGAAAAGCAAGCGAATGATTACCGGTTAGTTGTATGCTGCACGTGCCAGAGTTACTATATTCAAAGGTTGGTTAATGTGTACTTAAGATTGATTCCGGTATTATGTGACGTATATTGGGTGAAAGACAGACAAACGGCAAATATTTCGCTTGAAAACGGATCTCTATATTGCTGTAAAACAGCAAATTTTACTGCGTAAAAAACGGCAAATTTATCGCTTTTGGAATCGGGATATCTTACTACTTTAGAAACAGAAGGAAATTTTGCACACTTTATTTACCTTAAAGATTCTTATCCCATTTAGAAAAGACATTAAAGAACAAAAAGAAAACTATTTCTCAAACAAAATCTACGATTAACCAATAGATTTTTATTCCTTTTTAGTTTTCGTTTGAAGTTTAATAGAAACATTTTGAGACAGACTCGGAGGAGGTCATGTTTGGATCTGCTTGGTTCGAGCCTACCTGGGTCATTTTCATTCACACCAATTATTTCCATAGATTTTCTAAATACTGCTCCTTCCCAAGTCTCTAGAAGCCTTCCCCGAACCTCCCCGTTACACTGCACCCACTACAGTTGCTACGCTACATCTTAAGCAAAGAAAAATTCCAAGATGAATTTTTCTCATGAATCTAAATCAGCGATTGTGACTTCTCTCTGATTTCGAAAACGTTATCAATACATTCTTTAGCAAATCTCCCGCAACAGGGCTCTGCAACTGTGCTATTGTTGCGTTAAGCCATAAAAATTCTATTTTTTGAGAATCTTAACAGTATGTGCTCTTCTGTTTTCGGACTCTGTTTGTAAACAAGTTTGCCGAAACGTGTTATTCTGGAGGACTGGCTATGTAAACCGTTAGCCTACTGTCTAGCTGATACGACTTTTATTTTAACTGATTTCACGTCTTAAGGATCTAGCTTAGCAACTTTTAACTCCCGTTAAACCATAGTCAATAGAGGCAAGGGTCTAGACTTTTATTTTAACTGATTTGAAGTCTCAAGGATCTTGCTTAACTATTTCTAACTCCTGTTAAACCATAGTCATTAGAGGCAAGGTTCTGGACTTTTATTTTAACTGATATAAAGTCTCAAGATGTTTCGGCAATTTTTAACTTCCATTAACCCATAGTCATTACAGGGAATGGTCTGTACTTTTATTTTGATCTGATCTCACGCCAGTATAGGATCTTCTTTAGCTATATTTAACTCTCGTTAAACCAAAGTCAATAGAGGTAAATGGTCTGGAAATGTTTATCCTATTTCACGTCTCAAGGATCTTTTGGCAGTTTTCAACTCCCATTAAACATGAAACCATAGACAATAAAGAGAATGGTCTGGACTTTTTTTGACTGATTTCACGTCTCTAAAGGATTTTTCTTAGCTACTTTCAGCTTTTACTAGACCAAAGTCAATAGAGGTAATGATCTAGCCTTTTTTTAACCTTAGCAATTTTCAACTCCCATTAAGCTATTGTCAATGCAGGGAACGATTTTGCCTTTTTAAAACTGATTTCATTGGTTCACAGATTCACTGATTCAATTGCTAATTCGCTGGACAACCTTTTCTTTCATTCATACAGTCATATTCTAATTAATTCAAACTGTGTGCAAGGTTAAGACCAGTGCCACATCCAGACCGTGGTTTCGGTCAAAGGCCTCGCAGTCCTAAAGACCACCATTGGCCTATGCAAATCTACTCTACAGAAGAACCTAATATGTTTTGTAAAACGAAAGCAAGTGCTATGAAAATGACCTGACCGTTGCCTGCATTGTGGCAGTATTCATCTAAAATAACCGTATCACCATCAATGCAAAGATAACAAAAACAAACGAAAAACAATCACAAACACAATGAAACAGCCACAATGGAAGATAACGATAATCGCTCCAACAACGAAAATGAAACAAAGAAACCGTAAACATTGTTTTTGTATCAACAATGAGATTCTTATCGCTCAGCAAGAGTGCTGAGTTTTAATTTAGACAGACCACAAGAACGGGTAGCAGCATTGCCTTCTGATAAAGGCTTCTGGTGTCTTTCAAGGGAGGTACCCACAATTCAATCGTGTAGGGGAGTCGGTCTGTATTCCGTTACCAGTAGTAGTGTCTAATTGGTAAATTATGCTTAGAAATTAGTGTTGAATAATGTCAATTTGTCAAGAATTCTGGTGGCTTATTTGATGGACTGGGAAATTTCAAGTCGACCTGCTGGAAAGGTATTGGGGGCAACCGTTGCTCGTGAGAACGATTTATTTCAGAATGTTGGAAGGGGCTGCAAATGATCCTCTTACATCTCCTACCCTAATTCCCTGCTCTATTTTAGGCCTTGCTTGAACTTCCACCCACTCCGAAACTTCTAACCAAAATACTTTTATCCAAGCTCGCTCACTAACGGATAGGCCCTCGAAATTCTCCTTTGAGGATATCTTGGGTTATTTTTCTTCAATCTCTTGGCTTACATTTTTTGTTTACTATCCATTCTCTGGATGAACTCAAAATCAAGGCAAATATCTGAAAATGGGACCCCATTACAAAGGCCTAAACTGTAGGAGACTATTCAAGTTTGTATTTATATGGGATCTATCCCGAACAATCCTGCAAAATATCTTCCGTTCCGTCTGGCTAGGTGAGATATCCTGTCTAGCCGGGATGATTGTTTCCATGTAAACAAAAATAGGCGTATTAGTCCACCTCACCAGAATGAAATGGCATGAAAATGGACGTTGGTCTATGCGATGATGATGATCAGCTTTTTGATTAGATTTTGATCAGTGAAACCTATGGTGGCCCAAATTTGTCGCATCAAATGCAAATTCACCATATTCAATACAATCTCGGCATATCAAATGCAAATTTAATTAAACCAATACTGGATGTGATGAATTTGCATTTGATGTGATGAAATTGCATTCAATGTGATGAAATTGCATTCAATGTGATAAATGTGCATTTAATGTGATAATTTTACATTTGACGTGATGAAATTGTATTTAATGTGATACATTTGTATATTTGTATTTGATGTGATGAATTTGCATTGGATGGGATGAAATTTCATTTAATGTGATGACATTGCATTTAATGTGGTACATTTGCATTTGATTTGATGAATTTGCATTTGATATGGTAAATTTGAATTTGATGTGATACATTTGTATTTGGTGTGATGTATTTGTATTTGATGTGATGAAATTGTATTTGATGTGTTGAATTTGCATTTGATATTGTGAATTTGCATTCGATGTGACGAATTTGCATTTGACGGATACATTTGTATTTGGTGTGATGTATTTGTATTTGATGTGATGAAATTGTATTTGGTGTGGTGAATTTGGATTTGATATGGTGAATTTGCATTCGATGTGACGAATTTGCATTTGACGTACTTGCCTTTGATGTGATGAATTTGCACTTGATTGGACATTTTTGGGCCAACGATGAAACCCACCTCTGTCCCTCGGGGGAAAAAAGAAACAAGAAGCGTCCCGGGCTGGGAGAGATACCCAGCGAGATGGAACCATACAAACTAAGGGCTTCTGCTTCTATCAATTTCATTTCATTTCATTTCATTTTCATTTCATTTGATTTCTTTAAGGAGGGTAGCCCATACAGCAAATGCTGATTTACGAGGGGCCCTCCGAAAAAACATTAATCACAAGTTATAATAAAGAAAAGTAAAATCAAACCTAAAGCTAATACAATAGAACAATACCCTTTCTCTCGAATAAAATTTAAAAATTACAGTCACTATCAACTTAACTAGTTAAAATTGAAAAATAAATTTAATTTTGATCTGTTTCAAATAGTTTGTTTGAAGGTTTTAAGGGAGGATGCCTTTTTAGACTCAGCTGAGAGGCCGTTCCACAGTTTTGTGCCCCGGAACGAGAAACATTTCTGACCATTTGTGGATATTTTCTTTGGTACTCTTAGGTCAGTCTTTGTGTTTCTAAGGGAATGAATTGAACCTTGTGAATTTCTTTTTATAGTTTAATAACAAGCAATAATAAACTATCTTTGACAAAATGTTGAATGGAACATCTACTATTACTTTGAAAATAGCTCGTTGGTTTTAAGTTAATAAACACATCCTACAACTTTTCTTTAAGAATCCATTTACGTTAAACCGGGTTATCTAAAGAGAATTTTGCTCTTGAATTACTGTTGGGGGATCCTGTTTAGTCAAAAAGTTACAGCTTTAGACCCCTTTTTCACATGACATCATCACTAACCAACCGCGCAAAATTGTTTTCATGAATCATGTCTAAACGTACTCCAATGACTGACTTGTTTGTAAATTAAATTAGGTCATTGTTAAAAAGTTTGTAAATTCGCCTTCGCAATGAATGCTATTGCTTTTTGAATATGCTTGTATTCTATGACATGTTAGGACATGTGGTCATGAGCAAATTAAAACAAGGCGTGTTCTTTTCAACGACCTTTCAATTTAATAAGTTAACCTGCAAGACCTTTTCCCAAACTCGCCGACTACAAATACTCTCAGGCGGTAGACATCAGCTATTCCTTTTCA